>OZ014507.1:31538063-32274965 GCA_963966075.1 Aphodius sticticus
TAACCACAAATGTTTTGTCTTCGAAACACAACAGAAAAACGAAATTGGTTCTTTAATTGCAAGTTATTGCCCAACTTTAGCTGGATGGCTAAACGAAATTGAGGGCCAAACAAAGAAGATGAAGGGCATGACTAATGAGGACAGGGTGCGCCTGTACCACAATCTCGTGAACGCTCGTAGGACGATGGTTGATAGCGAGATTTTGCGGAAACCTACTGACGCTGCCGGAAGTTTCTTGAGGAATACACTACGGCGGCTCAGCAAGCACAAGTTGGATAAGTTGAGGCAGGAACATGGTGGAGATACGGGTGAAACTTACAAAGGCTTCCATTACGCTTTTTGGGCGTTCAGTAGGCAACCTCTGCCGCAAAGCATAAGTCGAGTGCCTGAAGCCGAGGAACAAATTATGTTACAGGTCTTCCAGATTGTTTTGAAGTATGCAGGATTGGGTCAAAATGGTATGTACTATTTTTATGCAATATTGCATTATAGTGTGTGCTGACATCGTATGGAGAATTTGTTGTCTTAATTGTTTATTGTTTGCATTTGAGAAAATATGTATCAGAGTCAAGAGTGCCTTTTAATTTTATTATTACTGTAAATTATTTACATTTACAGTTGATATATTCAACATTTCTTAAGTCAAAATTATAGTTAAATTTTAAATTACAACCGAGATTTATATGTTGCATGTCCTCATAGCTTGGGGTACCATAATTAAGAAATTCCAAACCGGGACAGGAACGACTTTTGAAAATATAAATAAAAGAAATATGTGTATAGTTCAATTGAATTCGTACCAATATGTAATTGCAATACACAACAAAAAATTCTATGCAGCAAAGACTTTTTGTCACAAGATATGTGACATGTCACATTTCAATATATTTCATAGATGTTAACCCTGAAGTCTACTAGTACCAGATTTATGAAAAATAAACGATCAAAATAATCTGTACTTTTTGTGAAACAGGAAAAGGTTTAATTACATAGGGCGTCCATTAATTACGTGAGGTGTTTTTGGCAGTTTTCCGATCCTCCCTCCCGCTCTGGTGGGATGTCGTGATTTAGCTGAACCCCCTCCCTTATCCCCCAATCTCACGTGAGATTTTTCAAAATATGTGTTTTTAGTGTAAATGTAAATGGGATTTATATTTTATTTTTATAATATTTTTATTTGTCTAGTTCAGATTAGTGATGGGCATAATCGTATTATTTCAAATTCATAATAGCTAACATACGATAGCAGCGAAGTTGAAGACGAGCGGAAACTGATATAGATGTATGTAAAGTCTACTACAGTAGTCTCTCCTATAACGCGGTTCCTACAACGCGAAAAACTACAAACGCGCTAAAAAATTTGCGACTACATCTTCATATAACACGATTCTAGTACAACGCGCATGCGTCAAAATTTGCGATCCTCAAATTCCTATAACGCGTTTTCACAAAACGCGTAGTATTAAACTGCGTTGTAGGTTAGTCTACTGTATTAAAAATTGGGTTGGCGATTTATTGGGTTTATATGGGCAACGAAGCCGACAACCGGGCAGTATATACAACTGATCTTAAAAATCTACTATTCAAACATGGCTTAATTGAAAACTAATAATTGAGTTATCTGCATTATTTCAAGAATCGATTATAATCAAAAATGATCACATCGATGTTTCAAATAAGGAGATCGATCGATTTTTTTGCCCAGCCCTACTATTGAGATTAATAAAAGAATATTTATTCCAATTCAGGCCATATTTTAGTAAGGGAACATGTTCTACTTAATTTAACCAATTTTCTTACCATTTTACTCTGTTTCTTGAGGGAAAAAGATTACGTGATATTCGCCGAGACCCCCCTCTCCTAAAAGTAAAATTAGATTGATGAGATGTGGCTTAACCCCCCCCCTCCTAAAACGCCTCACGTAATTAATGGAGCCACTGCTATTTTTTTGCTAAACTGTACTGTTTTAAATGTAATCTTCTCATCAAATTTGGATGAACAGTGTATGACGGAAAGTTATGCAATAATTTTTTAAAAAGATATAAGCATTTTGTCAGTGCGGCCAACAAAAATATCAATTTCCTCGACTCGGTGCTCGTGATATCGTCTTTTCACCACCAATATGTTAAAATAAGAAAATTACTCAAAATTATTGAATGATTGAATGATACAGATATTTTTCTTATTAATAGGCGAAGTGATACGAAGAGCTGAAGATGAGCACATAGCTCTTTTGCAAACAATCTTGGAAAGGTGCATGCGTAAAGAATCTTTACTCTGTGAACTATACTTGCAACTAATAAAGCAAACAACTGATCATCCCGATCCCAATTCAAGAGTAAACTTACGCCATTGGGCATTGCTCTCGTTGGCCTGTTCTGTTGTGTTACCACCACATAAAGCTGTAAGGAGGTACCTTATATGCCATTTGAAAAGATGCAGCTCTGATTACGTAACGGAGGAAGGCAAATTTGCCCGATTTGCCGAAAAGTGTCTGCTGAAGACGCAAGGCACAAGACGAAGGCAATGGCCGCCATCGAGAGAAGAGATTTTATGCACTATAAATAGAAGACCGGTTTACGCAAGATTCCATTTCATGGACGGGCAATATCATTCCGTTGAATTTCATCCATCGGCAACTGCCAAGGATGTTTTGGAAATTGTCCGAGACAAAATTGGATTGAAATCTAACGCTCGAGGTAATTTTTTTTATTACTGTATCAGGGTTTTACTTTTATAATCTTTTTGTCAGGTTACGCCATATACGAGGTTCTGGGTAACTCCGAAAGAAGTTTGGCCGCAGAAGAAAAAGTTGCTGATGTGATGGCAAAATGGGAGCGATACAGACAAGCATCGGCAGCAAACGCAACCAATACGCAAGGAACTGCTAAGAGAACTCGGCCCCAACATCATTTCTTCTTGTTCAAGAAGCATTTATTCATGGACAATTTCATAAATTTGGACGATAATGTTGAAAAGGAGTTGTTATACCATCAAGTTTTACATGACTTGCGGGCGGACAGATTTCCGATCACCGATAAGGAAGCTGTAAGTAGAAATGAAAAGAAACTTAAAGTAATATTATATCAAAAATATTGCTTGTTTTAGATGATGTTGACTGCTTTACAATCTCAATTAGAACTGGGAGATTATAATGACATGATCCATGATTATCGCACTATAGCATGCCATTGTTTACCTGCACGGATGGTACCAGCTCTGTCGCAAGAGGGCGTGGCAAATCATCATCAGTCTCTACGCGGAATGACAGCATCAGAAGCCAAGCAAGCTTTTCTGAACTTAATTCAAAGTTGGCCACTACATAAAGCCACAATATTTGACGTAATGGTAAGTATTTTATGTTCTTCTTCTTTAAATGTAGGAGTTTATCAATGCAGTGCCGCACTTGTGTTATAAATTAATGTGTAACTATACAGCTACATACGTCATCATAATGCATCATGCATAGCAATATATACCATCATATTACCAAAATATTCTCCTGAGAACCTACGTCTATTTTGTTGGACACTTGATACATATAATGGACACATGTAATGTGTTATCGTGTCCCATAGGTGGGGTATTTATGTAAAATACAACAACAACAATCACACCAAAAAGCATTTCTACATAACATTAAAAAAAAAATGATATTTTAATTTTGGTTTTTAAAAACATTGTGTATATGGCGTTTTTATGTAAAAGTTAGTTCTTACAACTTACTTCTTAAAAACTACTTTTATTTTGAATAAGTTTAAATAAAATATTTTTAATGCAATCTTTTTGTAGATATTGTTTATTGATCAAATTTTAACGGAATAATATTTTGGCCAAATGAGAGTTGTATTTTCATTCGTCTCTTCAATGAAGAATTGTAGTAGAGGCCAAGATATAGGCTAGAAAACTGCATAGTTAGCCATATGACTCCAAATTAATAAATTTACTCATTATAGCATTTTTTATGCTACTATGAGTTTTATTTTTCTTTTTATGGAAGCACCAGTCTTTAAACAGCTCTAAAACAAAAGCCTTATGGATCCTTTCTCGCAACTTTAAATAAAAATATTCAAAGATGGATTTACAGAAAACATGAATAATTAACATTTCCATTCTCACATATTATAGAATGGTCCAATCATGCATCTAGCTATATTGCAGACCAACGACACCAGATTCCCAAAAATGGCTGTTTGTTTTTACTTTATCATACGCAGTATGTAAAGTATTGTAATCATGCCAAAAAAATTTCTTGAGATTTTAGCGGAAATATGTCTTTTTGTGTCCCCTGAACATTTTTGACCAAGGTAAAAAAAAATGTCTGTGTGTGTGTGTATGTGTGTACCCGTTTTTTGTGGCGACGATTCCGGAGAAACTACTAAAGGTATCGGGACGTAACTTCATATTTAGAAGTTTCATGACCAAACTTAGAGCTGAAAAGCTTTCTGTTGAAAAGGGTCCAAAGGAACTGGAGGTTTAGTCTTAGCATTTTTTAAGGATTTTACAAATAAGCCGCCATTCCTGGAATTTCGTCGAAATAGTTAAATAATAAATTAAAGAAGAGGAAATTCTGAATAATTTATGACTATGAAATTTTTTAGTACATTCAATACTTTAGCTGCATGAGCAAATTCTATTTCATCAAGATCATTCGTACTGCATTAAAACTAGGAGCCAGGATATGTCAGATATTTTGATTCTAATCAGTGGCGGCGTAGCGTGGGTTGGCACCCAGGGCGGTTTTCTAATGAACACCCCGAAAATAAAACAAGAAATACTAAACGTGCTTACGGGACTCTATTTTACTAAAGTGTTCTATTACATTATCAAAATTAACTTTCGATTCCTTTTCAATAGATAAATTTGAAAGATTGATTAGTCGCGTTTGGCTCATTGTGGACCTTATGTTCATAATTTATAATAATATTTTGACTATTAGTGATAGTGTTTGCTTTTGTTTAATGAATTACATACAACTATCAACAGCACCTGTCTCTTGTTAGATGGACAAACTCAGCCGTATCCAATATGTTATATGACCATTCATATTTCTTAAATATTGCCCTTCTGTGTTAAGATAAATTTAATCAGCATTTGTTACTAATATAAAATAAACTCGTCTATTAACCTAGAAAATATGAAGTCAATATCATTGAAAATAAATGTCTGGTAAATTTTTGCGGTTTTCTCGGATTTCATTTCAAAGGACGTGTCGCATTTGCATATACACCCCTCATTTGATATCGATGCCACCAATTCTAGAAATCTAATAGTTACTAAAGATTGTCAGTAATAAAAATTTGTTGCATTGGAACAGCTAAAAAGTACTATGTGTCAAATGTTAACGCAAAGTAGAAAAATTATATTTAAGATGTATCAAAGTCTAATCAAAAGTTTGTTAAATCTATTGACTTCTAAAAAACAAATTTAGCATTGCATAGTGCGACTACGAACATCAATTGTATTTTTTTAAATTAAATCATTTAGTTAAATTAATTTAATTATGTATTTGTTCCACTAATGGTGCATTAAAGTGTAAACTGTAAACTTTTGAAAATCAAAGAGATAATTATTTTCGACAATTTAAATTAATCAAAATGTATTCATAATTCAAGTACTTTGCCCAATCTAAGCCTGTTTTGTACATTGTCTAATAAGCAATATTCGCATACATTCATGAAAGGTCAATGTACAAAAATGTATACAGTGTGTCTCCATACATAATAATACCTAGAAATACAATAGACCTAAGTTTTCATATCTCGGGGGGAAATAAATGCATTATAAATAGCTCTAGTTACTTTTAAAAAAATCTGTAGCCATAGTCAGTATTTTGATTGACCTTATTATGTGAACTCATTCTTTTAGGAAATTATATTCGAAAGTAAATGAAAATTAAGTTGCGATACATATTGAGATATAATATAATATTAGCATGCAGATAGATTCTAGAGTAGGTACTCTAGAGTATGTAGCTATTTATTTATTTGTATGTCTTTGCGGAGTGATTCTTCTGTAAGTATTCTTTGGCTGTGCGAGTGACTTGTCGTTGTCACCCCTAGCTGCTTGGCACCCGGGGCGGACCGCCCCCCCTTTACGCCGCCACTGATTCTAATGACAGTAGTTAGTGTCAAACGCTAATGTTTTGACAATACCTACTGTCAATATAAGCTCCGTTCGGATATTGTACACCGTTTTACTTTTTACACCCAATAACACGTAAGTGTCATTTGAACGGTGTACACGGTGTCAACAGAGTACCATATCCGAATGCAGCTTTAATCGACATATCTGTCTAGTTCTACTAGTTTCATTTTAATGCAGACATGGCCGATCTCGATGAAATAGAATCTCATGCAGCTAAACTATTAATTTTATATATAGTATGATAAAGTCATGTGCCTGGCCGCATCAGATTTTTTTAATAAATGATACAAAAAATACATCAAAGTGTTTGATTTAAAAGTTATTCCAAAACAAGGTACGGCCCTTATATAAAAACATTTTGTACACTGCCTAGTCGTTATGTGAAATACCTAATATATTAGTAGCTATGATGAAAGTTATGTATTTTAGTAGGAGAAATACAAGAAAAATTTTTGTTTTCTTACAAATGAATTTGGAATTTCCGCTAATAAATATATCATAACTTAATAATAATTAATTAATATATCATCAAATATAATTTATCAATTAAAATAAATCTCATGTGAAAGATTTTAATTGAGGATTTCCCAAAATGTATTTAAGATCACCTCTCTCTCTCTCATAAGTCCATAAAATTGTTACAATAATAAAAAAACTACTTGTTTTCAACTACTTGTTACAATAACGATTTTACATTTTCAGCAATCATTTACATCAAATTGGCCCAGAGTCTTATGGTTAGCAGTTGATCAAAAAGGGCTACACCTCCTTGAACATAGATCCAGGAATGCTCTCTGCACATACGAGTATAGCAGCATTCTAAGTTATTCGCCAGCATTGAATTGCTTGATGATCATAACAGGAAGTGCGTGCAAGCAAAGCAAGGTTATCCTAACAACAGCGCAAGCTTTCCAAATTGCAACTCTGATAAGAGAATATATGGAAGTGTTGCAAAGTGAATCCAGCGAGGCAAAGAAGGCCCAAGCACCTCGTAGCAGGCCTGTAAGCGTTTTACATCAGAATACTCTTTTAGTGCCGCCGCAGCCCAGCTAGAAGAGGGTTACGTTTGCTGATCAGGTTACTGCTGCTGTTTATTAAATTAAACACATTTTATTGTATAGGTGTTCGTGTGTCTTCATTTTATGGTCGCTTTTCCATTCGATATGCGTGCTTTTAGGAAATTAAAATTTTAACATATGTTATGTTTTATATAATATGTGAAATTATATCGATGTGCATTAAAACAGGTGATAAGCTATAGTTATTATGTAAAGGTATTTAGAATAATGTTGTTTTATACCTTGTTTATCTGTTTGTTATTATTTCAGGAACACCACACAAACAGCAGTAATCTGATGAGCAAACGTTGTACTCACATTTAGAAATAGTATGTATTTTTCAAATAATGAAGTTGTATTCAGCATATTCAAATATCAAAGATGTGTAAATTTGCCACAATGCTAAATTGTGGCTGATTTACGTGTCCCCATTTCTATTGATGCATAATCAAAACTGCCAGAAATTATTTAGCAAATGGATCTCTCAAAATGTATTATCATAGATATGCAGTTTTTATTTGTATGTAGCCATGCATGAACATGTTGTTCTTTATACATATAATCGCTATTTTTCCATGCGTTTGTTGAAATTAACTGAAGAGGAAATACTATCACCTTCTGGAAGAAATAAGTAGCTACAATCAAAAATATTTTAAAAAATTGCTTTTTATTTCAAAATTGTATTGTTAATAACACAAGGAACAGTATTAATATTAAGAAGTTGATATTATAATTTTGGAATCGCACTTCTGAATACATTTTTATTATTATAAGCTCGAAATGCTTGACATATTGAAACTAATCTAAGAGATTAACCATTAATTTAAATCTGAATTTGTATAGGTACTTCTTAGTATTATGCTATCCACTGTTGTCCTATATTTTATCCTATGTGATTGACTATTACACATTTAACTTAGTTCTTTTAATCTTTGCGTCAGCGAGATTCCTGCTTGGCGGCATATTTTTTTATCTCAGTATTTGTATGACCCATGTCACAAAATAACTATTTAAAAAGTCCACTTCTGAGTGCACCCCTCTGGAAGTTATTATAGTGCCCTTAGTAAACTGTTTTTATTTTCAATTAGTTATTGATTTGAATATTAGAAGACAAATTATTATATTCATTAATGGTAACCTTAAGTTAATACCTTCCTCGTGTTTCCTCTTCATTTTGCTAATTATTAAGAGCATTGTGGAGTGAAAATTATATGCATGGCTATATCATAACTCGAATGTTATAACCAACTAGTTAGTCTGAACTTATAAAAACTGTAATGTATAAAGAAAATAGTACATATTCAGCTTAGCGATACAAACATTTCTTATTGAACCAAAGATTTGTTACCATTATTTTCAATATTATATACCTCTTTACATAACTTCGTGATGTCTTACCTCTTTTTTAGACATTATTTGATTTTTTTTATAGGCATTTCGTTAAGAAGTATTAATATCAAAAATAATATGTAATGTGTATATAAGACTGATTTACAAAAGCCAGCATTTAAGACTTTAAAATATGGTTACAATTTACAGAATTCTCTCCAATTCATCTAGTTAGGTAATGTTTTAGCTCATATTAATGACTACAAAGTTGACGTAAAACATTGTTTGTATGAAGTGTTAATATTTAGCCGAATCTCGAGAAAACAAAATAATATATACAATACTAGTCAGTATGTACATAATATAAGAAATTATTTGTACAGATTTTACTCATTTCTGCTTAAGGTACATAGTCTCTCATTATTTATAAAAAGCAATTATGTTTAACGCTGATTTGTGATTATCTCTTATTTTCTTGATGTTTCTTTTTATAATTAATTTTTGTACATTATTCCTAAGATTTTAGTACAAGATTATTTAAATATTTATATCTATGTAATAAAGATACAAGTTACAAGCATAACATTGTTTTACCAAATTCTTGCTGTGAAAGGCATACCTCTAGGATTAGAAGGCAATTTGAAATTGAATAAGCATATGCGAAATAGGAACAAAAAGAAATTAAGGGAGCACACCCTTTCTCCTTTTTGTCCAATTTCAATTTTTTTTCCAAAAATAGGCTACGTCAGCCTACTTATTACCAACACACCCCCTATTCACCGTCTTCAAATGCAAAGCCACCAGTAGAGTGGTCCCAATCCAACATAGTGCTTACAACTTCTGCTCGATCATGGGATTAAGGTAAGCATTATATATCATGGTACACCACAGTTAGGATTGCCAGTTTATACTTTTTTCAAATATATGAGACTACTGTAAAAATATGTGGCAATGAACAAATTATAGACAACAATTAGTTTATAGAGCATCTATGGATCAACGGTACCTGGTCAAATTTGAAAGAAAAATGCGTAGAAAAGCCTTTGGTAGCGCAAGTTTTGCGATAAATTGTCTCCGTTTATTTGGGCATTTTTATAGTAATATAGACTAGTGAAGTAGATAGCTGCAGGTCACCTACCCATAGGGTCGGTAGATTGCCAAAGTCGTTGATCGCCGAAATGGGTAGATCGCAAATATTGGTAGAATGACTGAATATTATTCCAAACATCTATTCAGTATGTTGATAAGATAGTGGAACCTCATGTAGTACCACTGCATTTCCAACACCATGGGAATGTTTGAAATTTTTGCAGGGAGGGCAAGACGTTTTTTATACTACGTAATTAAACATTGCTTTGTGTAGTCTAATAACTCTAATAACTCCACCCTACTCGCTTGAAGAGTTCGAGCAACATAGATAGGAAGAAGATTATTATTATCCAATTAATTAATTGTTATTTTGATATACATTGTATCTTGACGTTGACATGTACTATCCGCGCCAAAAAAAAGTCGTACAGCTAAGTTTGAGCTCATGTAATTCTGGCTTGTCAACTTGACAGTTAGTACATGTTTCATACCTATGATTAATGTCAGAATGACAGCGAATAGGTTATAAAAGAACCATTTACAAAGCCACAAGGTGTACGACTTTTTTTTGGCGCTCATAGTACATGTCGGAAATAAATTTCTATTCTATTCTATTCTATTCTGTTCGTTTTTGACAAATCTATTTCTGAATATGACGTAAAATTGGCTGATTTTGCAATTCTTTTACGAAAAACTCAGGTTAGAATTGAAAAAAGTACCACATAATAGGTCGAAGTTACACCTTCCTCTATAAGTGTACAAAATTTCACGTAAAAATATCAATATCTTACATGCTTTTTTCACTCAAAACTTTACTTCTTCGAGTACATGAATAAGTTATATTTTAGCACGTAGCGTGGATACAACAACAACAAGTAATACATATACATTACCACAGCAAGTAATACACCTTTATCTATAATTTGATGTATAACATGTGAGAATTGATACAACATTAAGCTGCATGTAATTCTGGCTTGTCAACTTGACAGTTAGTACATGTTTCATACCTATGATTAATGTCAGAATGACAGCGAATAGGTTATAAAAGAACCATTTACAAAGCTACAAGGTGTACGACTTTTTTTTGGCGCGCATAGTACATGTCGGAAATAAATTTCTATTCTATTCTGTTCGTTTTTGACAAATCTATTTCTGAATATGACGTAAAATTGGCTGATTTTGCAATTCTTTTACGAAAAACTCAGGTTAGAATTGAAAAAAGTACCACATAATAGGTCGAAGTTACACCTTCCTCTATAAGTGTACAAAATTTCACGTAAAAATATCAATATCTTACATGCTTTTTTCACTCAAAACTTTACTTCTTCGAGTACATGAATAAGTCATATTTTAGCACGTAGCGTGGATACAACAACAACAAGTAATACATATACATTACCACAGCAAGTAATACACCTTTATCTATAATTTGATGTATAACATGTGAGAATTGATACAACATTAAGCTGATTATGGATGCTTATTTTATAGGACGTAGCAGCAGTACTGATTCCTCTTAAGCCAGATTTACATTGGTAAGTACGAGTGTTAGGTTCAGTAGTAGGCGGGTTCAGAATCCGATGAGACTACTGAGTCTTTTGGAGGAGTGTCACACTTCAGAACTCCTTCAGTTCGACAAAATTACTGGGTGTGTGTAGCCTGCCCTCAGCGTCGGTGAGTGGCCTAAGTTGCGGAAATTATTATTATGGATTTCAGTAGTAGGCGGGTTCAGAATCCGATGAGACTACTGAGTCTTTTGGAGGAGTGTCACACTTCAGAACTCCTTCAGTTCGACAAAATTACTGGGTGTGTGTAGCCTGCTCTCAGCGTCGGTGAGTGGCCTAAGTTGCGGAAATAGACCGACGTAAATTAAACAAGTTAATTGAAATTTTTGCAGGGAGGGCAAGACGAGTTAATAAAAAACAGGCTACTAACCCGGCTAGTTCACCTTGCCAATGTAAATTGTGCCTTACAGATACAACATAGCTCAACACTTTAGATAAACTCCCTTCGCTGATACAAATTACAGTTTACGAATGCCAACTCTGAAGCTAGGGTCTATCTAGTGCGTAATCCGCAGCGTTTTCCGTATGTGCAATGCGCATACGTGTTTTTGGTCTACAAGCCCAATGCGCAGTATATAAACGGCTGCATTTAAAAGCCTACCCACCAGGGTTGCCACCTTTTTGTAATTGTTCACGAGGACAGTAAGTGGGTGAAAATATTATGTCATATCCAATATGTCCACATCATACTGCCACATAAAACACAATCAAATAATAAAACAAAATATTCTTGAAATATAACAAAAAACAAATACTACATTACTGTATTAAATATACAAAAATAATACTTTGCTGTGGTAATATTACATGAAAATAAAATTAAGGTATATTCTCAAAAACTACCCTGTAAACTAAAATTTTGCTACCGAAATTTCAACCTAGCATAATGTGCAGAAGCCTTTAAACTCGTCGACTTTTTGGAGCCAACTTTTGGTGGTTAGCGAGGAGTTGTTGAATTTTGTATCTCGCTTAATTTTTTTTTTGGTGGCGGAATTCATCATTGCTGTAATTAAAGTAAGACGTAGTAGGTCGTAAAAAAAGTAAAATCTTATTGAAATGTTCAAAACATTAGGTAGCACAATTTCATCCTACACAGATAAACTTTGTTAAATTCAAATAAATATGCATTAATAATAATTTTTTATTATTTGACTCAAAGAATTCGGGTGTTTCAATAAAGGCAAAAAATATTTATTTGCGGATAAAAACGCATTTGTTTAAAATATTTCTTTGGTAGAAAGAGCGTTTATTTGTGTCAAACAACTTGTTTCCGTTAAAATTTACAATTTGTATATTATAACGAACGAGATTTATTTAGTTCAAGTAATTATGATTGTGTTGAGTGAAAGAATTATAATTGTTTATACTGAAAAAATTGTTGGAGTTAAAATGCTATATTTGAAGGTTGCGATAAATGGTTCTTTGATTAAAGAAAGTATTGACTAGAACTTTTCGAAGGGTACAGTAGAACAAAATTTCCACGTGTCACCGCGTTTTGGGATGTCTCACATCCTCGACCAGTGGTTGGTTTCCACAGACCAACATACATATAGTCCCGGTTAGGGACGCATGACATCAACTGAGCGGTAGGCTTTCACGAGTATATTAATTATACTCAAGATAAGACCAAATTGCAAGGAGAGGGATTACAGCGGCATTTAACAATACAGTTAATGAGGTATTCTAACTATAAATCAAAATATGATTTCTCTGGTGGAAGTAAACCTATTTTTAAGCCAAAGCAAAAATATTTCATTCAAGGAAATAAATCTCTTCTATCTCTTCTTGTAGGTATACAAATAAAATAACTTGAATCAAACATAGATTTCTTAGGTGTAAAGAAATTTTTGTTTGAAATCAAATGTATTTATTTGACTTAAATAAATATTCAAGTAGGATGTTGAAAAAATAATAAGCCTCTTAATTGTAAGATGATTTAATATACTTCGTATATTAAATCCATTCTGCAAGAATGGATTTTTCTCTAATTAGATAAATATTGCAAATAAATTAATCTCTATACAAACAAATAAACTACGGTATTCAATGCAGTAAATATTGTTAGCGTCAAAGAAAAAGGTTTTGATCCAAAAGAATAAATTTCTTAAAAACAAGAAATCTTTTCTATATGTGTTCACGAGGACAAATGGCATCACGCCGAGGACACGAGGACAATCCTCGTGAAAGAGGACAGGTGGCAACCCTGCTACCACATATAGATGCGGACTGCACACGCGGATCCCACGCTGTAGTGTACGCACATGCAATTATCTTGAGAAATTTGCCAGTATTCTTTGATTACAACTTGAGCATCCTAGTGAACAACTTTAGAAGATATTCAAAAAGTTTCACTTTCAGTCCAACTATTTCATATTTTCATCTCTACCCACGTAATTCCATTGTTAGGTTTAATATTATTGCATTTTCCTCTACACTTTCCTCATAGTTTGAAATTACTTAATAATCTACAAAGGAATTTCTATTTATTTTCTGGTCACCACGTTTGCAACTCATGTGTAAAGGAAAAGATCTTTTAAGGCTAGGTTTTCAACCGCTTTTCGCGCGCATTTTAGACGCAGTTGCAAGGGTATTTTTGTACGTAGTCATTGACAATATACGGTAAATGCAGTGCAAAAATCCGGTTGATCCTTCAAGATAAAGGGTAAATCTAGACAGACAGATAAGTCTCGAGTGCCAAAAACGTCTTAGGTAATAAATTTGAGCAGGAAAAAAACGGTGTTTTGTGAGGACCACAAACTGCACCTCAAATTTGAATTCTACACAGAAAGATACGCTCCAGTACATCTGTCTACAAAGATTATGGTGTTATGGATATCCTTACCAAAATAAATGCATATCTGTAGTCTAAATTTGTTGATAACTACGTTTGAAATTTTGTTGACAAAATCTGGGGATATTCTGGGGAATTTTAGATTTTTGTTGAAACAGTTGAAAATTGAAGTTCAATGATTTTTACAGAGATGGCGCCACCTAAACAAATGCCCTAAGAGTATACTACCCAACTATCACACATATACACAATGCGTATTATGATTATTATATCGGCATAATAATTATAGAACTAACTATGTGATTTTCTTTACAATTGCAACCTTATTAGCTTAACGAATTTAATATATACTTATTTATAATGACACTTGGTACAAACTATAGTAGAGATAAACATAAATATAAAATACCCCGCATGGATATAAAATAAAAACTAAGTTGTAAACCATAACTTAGTAAAAATTTGTTTTATCATATTATGTCATATTAGTGTCATATTATGTGGAAAATCAAGGAAACAAATAAATTCATTGTGAATTTTTTATTATAATAGTATTCATAGAATCAAGTCAAAGAAGTGTAATAACCGAATAACCATATATATGTACATATTTACAGTCAAATATATTTTTACGACCTATGTAGGATCACATATAAAGTATTTCACATGGATTCTTTCAAGATGTCGAATTCAAATATAGAATTAAGTATAATAATCTATAACATTTAAATTATTTGATTATCAAATTAAATTAAATTATTTGCGATGCAATATTATATAAAATCAAAAACTATATAATTGGGCATGTATAAATTTATAATTATTTCAGATATATCTAATTATTGCTAGATACTATCATATGTAGTGCGAGTTCTTTTGTCATAGAGATCTTATGTTGAGATTGTATACATATGTTGCATATGTTGTAAGTTTTTTATGAGAGTAGTCAATAAAATGGTATGTTGTGATTATTATTATAAACGTATTGACATTTTAAATGAAATGTAATTGTACAAATTTGTTCCATTCGGTACTTTTAATATTACCACTGAAATTGCTAGAGATACTAACATAAACATTGTAAAGCATAAATACGTAATAAAAGCTACTTTTGTGTAATATCACAGAAAATTGTTGCATTAATTTCTGCTTAGCATAGTGAGCTTATAGTCTGTCTCATGACAACTGGAAATAGTTCATCGGCTTCCGCCGTTAATTTCCGCCAGTAAAATGTATTGTATAAAATTACAAAAGATTTATACAGGCGTCCCAAATTTTTTCACAAAAAAAATATTATAAGAAAATAAATGTCATTCTCAATAAAACTTTTCATATACACTTAATAATTGTTTCAAATGCTTAAAGTTATAGCCGTTTGATATATTAACAAAATAAAGACAAATAAAAAATAATAAACATTAAACAGTTCGATAAAGAAGAAAGAACACAATCAATACCCGTAACAACAATAAAACTCAAAAATTCAAAATAGAAAAAAATAAATTGAATTAACAAATGAGGAAACAAACTAAGTACATCAGAAACTTTTAGAAATTTGTTTCTCTACATGTAAATTCCATTCCGAGTAAAAAGTTTCATATCAACTTATTGGGTTTCTCGATACCTAAAGACGTTACAATAGTTAAAAACACAGTTTTGTTAATATCTGAAACGGCGGTAACTTTTTAAACTTATGAAAAAGATGGAAAAGTTCTGCTGGACTAAAATGGGACACTCAATGATTTAGCACAATGATTTCAAATATACCATTTTTCTAAATTGAAAGAATTGTCATAATATAACAACATAAGCTGGTATTTACCACAGATCTTCAAATTAACGAAAGAAAATAAAAATGTAGATTTGGTATGGTTGGGTTGGTTGGATTTTAAAACCAGCACCATTTAGTATGGTGTTTATAATTTTGGACGCAAGAAAGATGATTTGAAGTAATGACTTATTCACAGTTGTCGTGAAATAGGCTATATGAATAACTCCAATCTCCTGATCTGCAGATTATGGCACTTTATGTTGGCGTTTTGTTGTGTTTTGCAAATATATGGTGGATCAATGCATCAGTTGCCTTTTTTAATGTCACCCATAATAAGTTCTGGTAAAATGCTGTGTTTATAGAATTGCTAAAGTTTGGGCAACATTGAACTACACCACCAAAAGTCGCTTCTTTTCTCTTCCTCTATATGCAGCGGATGTGAATCGTTGATGTATACAATGAAGAATCACAAATCCCTCTTTGTGATGTTTAATTGCCGTTGAATCTAAAATGGAAAACAAGTTTATAGTTAAAGTAGACATTATTATTGTTTTATACCTGATAATAATAATTATGTGTTTGCTTAAGTATAACTGTCCCATTACACATCATAAGCATAGACCTTTTTGTCTTCTCAGCCTCTTCCAGAGTTTTTCCACTTTTGTGCACTTTTTATGAGGCCTTCACTTCTACGAGCACGTTTGTACCTATAGACCTAGAACAATAAACTTATCAGATAAACAGATGAACATATACAATTGTATGAGAAAGTTCTAAAATTCAAAGTCAATTACTCGTCATTATATTTAAATACATAAGTAGTCAACTTCAAGGAACACTTATCTCCGAAATAGATAGGCTATTTATTATACATATCCAAGTTAAGGTATAGCACCTATCTTGTGACATGACGCATAATATACATAAATAACATTTATCATCTGGGGATGCAGCGAAGAAACCATATTCCGTGTCTACAAATAATCCTGCACGAGTTACTTTAAATCCCGTCTCAAAAATCTTCACAGCAGCAGTCTCTTTTTGTTTACCATACGATACACCTTGTGTATGCAACTGTGCTGGATAGAGAATGTTTTTGAGCAGTGAATGGCATTAAGCCAATAATTTTCAGTTAAATACAGCCCCAAAAATTGATTTGATTTGAAATTTAACAGGAATTGTAAACATTTGTAAGGTACATATCATATTTGTATATTTATATTTCCACAAAAAGTATGAACAAATACTTTTCACGTTGTACTGTAAAATGCAATATAAATATCAACAATAAAATAAATAAATATGAACTTACCTGCAATTGTAACAAAAATAACATAGGTAATAACAAGCAAGCAAGCTTATTTATATTATGTATGTGGTTTATAGGTTAGTTTTGTAGGTTAAATCGATTTGTGTGTGCATCAGAATACGCGCGAATTTCAAAAATTTTGGCCGGCCGAAAGCATATCTCAAGCACGAGTTTATAAAATACACCACAAACGAAAAAAAAATAGATAGAACGCTCGTTCTTGAAAGACGGAGAAAACAAATGTTTACGATCGATAATATCACATGACTTGACATACGCATCGGGGAAAGCACAGAATAGTGCCTAGCGCGCGACGGCAAGGTCACACCAAAAAATAATATACATATTTCTTCGCTGAGACGGCAACCAAAAGTACACCATCATTTCCACCACCATTTCGCCACATTTTTCGAGGATATAGTACCGGTGGGGCCATCTATGAGGCTTGTCAAGCCGTGGTCAAGACTCCCGCGCGATAACCCAGCCTTAAGAAGAATTACGTTTTGGTGTTTATCTAACATTAAATCATGGTTCTCAGAACTGTTTCATGCTCCAGTAATGCCCAGTGTTCAAATTGGGCCTCATTTATAATGGTAAGTAGAAGGGTTAGTACTAGCCTGGCTAGTGAGGTAGGACAGATAACTATCCCCAACATAAGCCTGTACTACTAACGCTGTTTAGTTACCAATGTAAATTGGGCCTAATATATGTATGCGTGCCACTACTCATTGCAGTATTTTCGTTTTATCATTTTTCACAAGGCAGAAAGGTCATAAAAAAATATGTGCAGATCATCGAAATATCTTTATTATTAAATCAGATATATAAATAGAAAAATTCCATACAGCATAAAAGCTGGACAAATAATCATGATTCAGATTATAAAAATCTTTGTATAACAACCAACATTGCTTTTTACAATTTTATAATGGAAAATGTATAACCAGTAATTGCAACAAACTTCCGATATCGAAATGCCAAGAAATCGGCATTACAAGAAGTGTATAAAGGAACTATACAAAAAGTATAGAATTGCAACGTACTTATCTGCTAATATATAATGTACATATATACATACGAAATAAATAGAATAAATATACAAAAAAAAGTAAATATACTACATATTATAAAACGAGAAATTACGACGCGTATAATTATTTGTCGCCTTCAGTTACGATCGTCATTTTGTTGTCTTCGTGCGATATTGTAATATTTTGATTAGTACCATTTGATAAAGCGCATTCCTCGAATGGAAATATGATACTATCCTTAGTAATCTCAACATGATTGTCAGAAACAGTTTTCGGACCTGACAAGGCTGTTTGAATAACTTCTCCAATACCTCCATCAATATCGGCATCCGCAGATATGGTTATAATATTCTGAACGTTCAGGACCTTCCCATTACTTACGTTACCGTCCCTTAAGATGTCAAGCGTTTCCTGATCTATATCAATTTGATGCTTGGTTTTCTCATCAGTGACCATAAAAACTTTATATAATACTTTTCCAGCAGGGCCCTTCGAAGGGATAATCATCAACGAACCGGGTTCCATTTCATTGGTATTCAAATTTGGATTTCCTTCTTCTGCAGCTGCATTCTTTTTCTCGACATTTTCTTCAATTATTTTCTTTGATATTCTTCGTGAACTTCTTTGTGGCACCAGTTTTGCAATGTTATCTTTCTCTTTTCTATACGGTATGTATTCATCATCTGATTCGACATCACTGTCTTCTAATAAACTGTCTATGCCTTTTTTAACGCAGTCGTAGGGATGTTTTCTTTTACGTTTTGGTGGCCCCGCTTTCTTTTCATTCTTCACCTGTGCTTTATCTGTTTTAAGTGGATCGGCATCTAGAAATAATGAGAACGTTATTGCTGAAAATTTTAATTTAATGTTTGTTTAATTTTCACTTTATCATATAAAATGAATTGTGGCCAGAACATGTCTGCTCCTGCAAAGGAGTATAAGGAAAAGAATCTATAAAGCTAGCAACAATCAACTTACCAACATTTTGAGGCTCCTTTTTAATCTCCTGCTTCATTCTTTTCTGCCGCTCCTTGGCCAACTTTGTTTCTTCGGCTCTTGCCTTTCGTTCTGAAGTCAGACGCTCGAATTCTTCTAGGTCCCTTTTCAGTTCGGTCATGTCAAATTCAACTGGTTGCATCACAGCCCGGTCTATAAGTGCACGATTATTTCTCTCCTCCTTCTTAAACTTCAACTTCAGCTCCCTTCTGGTCCTGTTCGGGAATAATTCGCCCATCATCGTAAAATCTGTTCCGATAGTGTTCAACGCTTTGTAGAACCGAAGCGTCTCCTCATTGGACCAATCCTTCGATCGTTTTGTCCTCTTATAAATGCCATACGATGTATCATTATCTCCGTCGATAACCTCAGCCTTTTCGAGTGCTTGCCGACCTTTCTTGACGGCCGAATTTTCAACAACTAAACTTTTCTCATCGATAACGATCTCTCCGTTGGGGCCCACCTTGATCTGAGGGGCCAAACTATCAACGTCGCTCTCTTCGCTCACCGGATCATCTTCTTTCTCTTCTTCCCTTAACAGTTCAACAACTTCCTCGCTTGCAGTGCTGCTAGATGTAACCTTTCGTTTCCTGGGGCTAAAAATATGTAAAATGTAAGTATATGAACAGACAAAATTAAAATCAAAGTGCTTACTTCATAGGATTTGTAGCTGGATTATAGTAAATGAGGTCCATCATCGTTAGTTTTTGTTTGTCTGGCTTCCCATTCGCAAATTTCTGGTAAAAGTTACGTCTTGCTTCTGCTATCTTCCTTCCTTGGTCTGTCCGTCGAAATTTTCTTGGTTGAGCGTCCTTTGAGAATTCTTTTCTTGTTGGGGACAGTGCTTCTCTTATTGGTTGAGTGTCTGTTGCTGCAGAAGCTACTGAACAGACCTGAAGATAAAAATAAATTAGTTATGAAGCTCTCCATGTTTCATCTACCGATGGCTTGTTATTTTTGTTTCCACTGAGGGCATAAGATTTTCTAAAAACCTAACTATATTGTGTATCTCTATATATAGAGATACACAATATAGTATTCAAAAATATATCCCCAGATATATCTGGGGGCGACACCTATGACTGTTGTCACGGTCCCGGAATTGAAAAGGGCCCCGCTGCTAAAATGGCCTGACCATCGTTTATAAAATATTTAAAAGGTTATTTATAGAAGTTATATTTGGTTAGAAGGTTATTTAGAAAGACTGTGGACTCGGAGTCGGAGTTCAGACAAATTTCATAGGAGTCGGAGTTTGAAAAATGTACCAACTCCGAGTCCATGTTCAAATAATGTAGAAAAAGACATGCGAGATGGCCGTTGCCTCAATAAATAGTGAATAATTAACTAAACATATTAGTAGGTCTTTTACAAAGTACCTATGTAAATATAACTAAACTACAAAACATACAGGTCAGTGGTGAGTGATGATTAGCAAATGATTATTGTGAGTCGCTTGCCACGTTGTATATATAGTTTATTTCCAATTTCCAACAACCAACTTAATTGTGCTAATCATGATAGATCGATCATCAACAAATAAAAAATCGGTCTTCAATGCATACTTAGACAAATTAGAACTTTCCAAAGTGAAGCGACAATGTGTGGTTTTCCTTATTCATAAAAATTAAGAGGATTTGCTCGTATTCGTTTAGCCACATAGAATAGCTGAACAATTCATTAAATATTGCAAAAAGCATTTTAATAGTTTTCCCTTGCAATTTTAAAAAGAAAAAATAGTTTCCTACTACCACCAAATACCCTGTGTGCACAGCAATATTAAAGATAGTACTTACATTCAGTATATACCAGATATAAATTGAAGGCTATTCCGTTTGAAAATTCAAGAAAAATTTATTTGAAAACGTTAAAAAAATTAATACGCTGTGCGTTCACCCTGTAGGGCATATTCTTATGATGATGATTATGATGATTGTCTGACAAAGTTGTAAGATTTTTTAGACAAAACCGAATATTTCTAAAACTATTTACTTCACACAGGTTTGTTTTGTGTCAGGCCAGTTTTTCTGCCTTGCTTACATGCAACTTTATAAAATTTTAATACCTATATTTTTTATGAATATGTATGGTACAAATTTATTGAAAACTTTTGAAATACCGTTTAATACCCACGTTTTTTTTGGGGAGGGGGGCAGTGTCACAATCACGTCGCGGGCCCGAACATTTCTCTCGGCGGCCCTGTTAGCATGCCATCATTACAGTTAAAAAAATTCTCACCGAATCATTTCTGACTCTGCTAAATGTTCTTCGGCTGTCATCTTCGGATTCACTGGCACTCCCTATGCTAAAGCTAGGCCTACGCTGATTTAATCTAGGTACAGCTTTGATTCTTCTATTCAGCAATTTACTCGGACTGGCAGGTGGTGGTGGATATTCCGTGTCCGAACTACACTTAGGAGGTTCTCTTTGTGAAACAACCATCGGCGGTGTTGGAGCTACAACAAATTATAAATATTACGAATTGCAAAAAATTTGCCAGGCGTGCCTAACAATCTTTTTCCATTTGCGACAAGGTATAACCTGGAACCTATTTATTCTGTAAATCATAGTGAATACTTACGAATCTTGACTGTGAGTGGAACAATTTGGCCACACGGGATACTCGGCAATGCCTCATTCTCGGTTTTAGGTGGCTCCTGTGCGGTGGCATCCTCAGACCTAGTATTATTTATTGCAACAGCTGTTTGGTCGACATGTGATTCTTTCGGAAAAGTGAGGTTAGTTTCGTCATTTGCTTCGTCTGGTTGGGTTTGAACACCATTGTCAGGCACTTCGTCTTTCACGACCACGTCGACAGTATTGGGTTTCCTTCTTGCGGGAATGTTTAAAATACCCTTTATTCGCACTCGCCTGGCAGCCATCCTTCTTTCAACTTATAATTGCCCACAATATACCCTACGGCTTGCACGCGAAAGTTAAGTATTAGAAATGCCGTGATATTCGATTTCGTATTGCAGACCGTCGCATTATTCTACTTCTCAACGACGGGCTAATCCATATGGAGCTCCAAGATGTGAATGCTGGCATACACATGGCAAGAAATAAACGCGTAACGAGGATATCAGCGCTGGACACTTTTTCTCACTTTTTCTTTTTAAAGACGCACCGTAGACAATTTGGTGATGGTGGGGGTTATCTTCGGCTACGTTCGAGTGTTTATTCGGTGGATATTCGGAATTTATTATTAGAAATTCCAGCGTTTCCATTCCAAGACGTAGGATAAATTAAATTCTGGAAAAAGCATCAGAATAGAAAATACTTGCATGCATTCAATTACATAAACAAAATATTCGCTTTCCTTCAGATGATAAAAAATGAATATAAGAGAAGAAATCCAATGTAGATTATGTAGGTAGATCACAGATGTAGATGGCAGCACCACATAGCTGGAAAACCTCCAAAAGCACAATATTTAGCAGGAAAAAAATATTCGTTCAGAAGTTATGAACGAATATTTTTTTTCTTATTTTCTTTATGAATCATTACATTTAGAATTATTTCAACGTTACTTTCTTGTGATCATAAATATAGGGAAATATGATCATAACCTCTATTATAAGTCAAGTACCTACATTCTAAAATAGAATAGAATAAAACACACAGTAACATGACGAGAAGTAATTTATTTAAAAATCTTGTGCATATATCTCGTAACTTTTGGACGAGACAAAAGTAAGTTGTTGCAATAGGTGTTAATACCTTCTACAACAACCTTTTGTTTTAATAGATTGGATTTTGGTATCTATAAGGTTGTGGAACCAAGGAGTGTAACAGAAATAAGACTGATACCTGATAATATTGAAAAACCAAGCTATTACCAGTCGGGACAACCTACCAATAACCCTGAAGTTGTTGAGATTAAATCCAAAGAACAAATAGAGTGCATGAAAGAAAGTTGTAGGTTAGCAGCTAGGATTTTGAAAGAAATTGGCAATTTTATAGAAGTAAAGTGTATTAAGTAGACAATTATTAGTTTATAACTCTGTTATTTTAGGTTGGAATTACAACTGACAAAGTTGATGAATTTGCCCATAGCTTGATTACTGAAAATAATGCGTATCCATCACCATTGAACTATAAAAGTTTTCCAAAATCGCTATGTACCTCGGTGAATAATGTAGCATGCCACGGCATACCTGACTTGCGAGCTCTTGAAGATGGCGATATTATAAATATTGATATTACTGTAAGTATAACCCTCGAAACAAGTATGGATGTGAAATGCTCTCTTGTACTATTATTTAGTTTATATTCTGTTGCTACATGATCAAATCTAATAATGGCTTTCCAAAATAATATTAAAATTTAACTATAAATTGGTTTACTTCTGGCTGATCCATTTGAATTAACATGGTCAAATATCATTGACAGTACGGATGCATCAAGAAATCGAAGGTGATATTCTCAATTTAGGTTTTGAACTGCTTGTAGAGTATATTGGTACTGCTTGTGGAATATTAGTACCAACTTTTGAAACATCATAGGGAAAGCTCTTAATACAAAAAAAGTTTTATTTGAAACTTCCATCAATTTAATATCACTGAAGAGAGTTAAAGGGAACCAAAAGCTGGTGATATTGTTACCATCTTTAGAAACAGCATACGGTATCATTGGGTAGCTCTTTCAAACCAAAGACGTTTTTCCTCAAACCTCTTTTATTTAATGTCACAGTGATTTACAGGGAACTGGAAGTTGGTACCAACTTTGGAAACAGCAAATTCCCTCCTTTTTGACATTAAATAAAAATAAAAATTGAAACAAAATTGGTTTTAAAAGACTTAACTGGCGGGTCGATGACGTATAGGATAGAGCGGCTGCTATCTACGCTGGAGATCCCCGGTTCGATTCCCGGCTCGGGCTAAAATCGACTGTCCTGGTATTTTACGCAGGAAACAAATACCTTTCCATGCCGCCTTCCATTGAATGAAGAAGTTAAGCCGGTGGCCCCGTGTGCTGTCATGATGCGCGTGCACGTTAAAGAACTCTTACAGGATGTTGCAATTCCTTCAGTTCGACAAAATTCTTGGGTGCTACACACTGCCCTCAGCGTCGGTGATTGGCCTAAGTTGCGGAAATAGACAGACGTAAAATAAACAAGATAAAAAAAAGAGCTAACTAATGATACTTTACACGCCTGACTTTCTGTATATTTCTAACGTTATATTGTATATTTCACTTTAACTCTCTTCAGTAAAGCAAAATTTAAAAAAAAATGGACTGGTCAGCCTCACTGACTCAGCCTCAGATCAGGGCCGAACCTAGGGTATGGCCCACCCGCGTGCAAAAACCTAATGTGGCGCCAAGAGAATTTATCATATTTTGACTAATACTTAAATTAAGGTAAATTCATTTACCTGTATAATAAAAATGCAAAACTTTTTTTGGCTAGCTAATAGGGTATAATAGCGACAAAATACTTTAACAAAATAATCAACAAACAGCAAAAAATAACATAAACAAAAATTATACCTTAGAAATAAAAATAGACATTTTATAATTAGAAATGCAAAACAACAAAATTTACTCTCAAAATAAATAATAAAAAAAGTATAAATCTCCTGAAACGAAAAGTATATAAATCAGTCCTACTACAAATACTACCTAATAATTAACTAAAAAATAACTTTTCTGGCTTTCTGAGAAGTAAATTTCGGTGAAATGAAGTTTTTTCAGAGATTTTGGATTCAATAGTGATGATGGCCAAATCTTGTGTCGTATTATTTATCAAATAATTTTTAATAAATTTTAATTTACTGACACCGAATATTGTAGAGCGTATTTGTAATGAGTTGGAAAACTTGTTTACAATAGCGACGATTGTGAAAGTACTATATCATCGACTAGATAACTAAAACACAGTCCAGTTTGAATACTTTTACAAATACAAAGAAATACATTTATTTCTTTAGGTTATACCATACGTCAAATGTAATAAATACGAAATGAAAACAGACATGTTTCTAGTAGCGCCATCTACATCTGGTGATTTTTGATTGGTGATGTTTTTTTTTGTTTCGAAGCTTTGGAGAAAAGTTAGCTACAGTTCGCTATTTGAATTGAGAAGGGAGCCTTAAAACACGTTTAAAACAACATTTAAAACAAACTGTTTAAAACAAAATAGTTTAAAACATAATACTTGTTTTAAAACATGTTTAAAACACTGTTTTAAAACAAACTGTTTTAAGTGTAACAACCCTGGTAAGTGTTGTTGCTAAATTGACAAATATTTTAATATTATCGTCAGATCTTTGGGAATCCAATTATTTTTTAAGATTATCTAAGCCTTCAATGCATTACGCAATGTTTAATTTAGGATTTTGAAACATTTTACTCAATACATCAATTCTTGATGATAATAAATCATATCAAATTAAAATTGAACACAAAAATTTAAATGTTTCAAGTCTTTTAGTTAGTGATTCAGTACCCCTTTCTGTTTTCGTGTCTCTGGTGGTATCTTCAATTAAGGTATTTAATGTGGTAATAATGATTTTAGGAGGTCTTATTTTAGAGGTATAGTAGCATTGATACAACTTTCCTACCTTGTTTCACTTAGCGGTTTTAAAGTTAGACTTTTCACATGTTTTTTTAGTAAATCCCATCGATATGGGGACAGAGAAAATTAATTATATACCTCTTGTATCATATAAAAAAAAAACTTGAAATTTCATAACATAACAAAAATGTTACAAAAGCTACTTTCATACAATGTTACAGAATGTTTAGCGGGTTACTGCATTGATAGGTTTTCAAATTGATATCAGGTATGTGTATCTACATTAGGGTGGTTCAAAAATGCATTGCAAAAATTTTTGTGACGATAGAAAGCAACGATCCCCCCAAATCGTTTCCAAATCCAAAAAAAGTGGACACGTATTTTTTCTTTTTTCGAAATTTTGATTCTTAATGGTGCCTGTCGAGGCCTCAAATTCGATAAAAAAATCGAATAATTGTTCGGGGTTTGGGAAAACTTAAGAGTAAAGTTATAGGACTTGTAGAGGACTTTCCAATGAAGAATTTGAGCTATTATACATATGGCTTTGACGCCCCCAACCCACCCCCACAGTGCCCTGAAAACTACCGTTAAATGAAAAATGTACATTCTTCAGAAAATTTACCCTTCTAATCACTTCATTCTCTTCTTTCTCATAGAAATCATTACTATAAATCTAGTTGAACATTTATAAACATTTGTCAGGTAATTTACATTTGTTTAAACAAAGTCCATTTGTTTAAATAATTCGCTTTTCTCGAAACTCCGTCGAACATCTGTTGAAATGACAGTTTATAATCTTAGAGTGACATTATTCATTAAATAAATCTTCCTATTGTTTAAACAATCAATGATTATTAATTTTCAACTGTTGTTGTAATTATGGTAGAAGTCAGCTTTTTTGTGAAATTAATTTATAAATTTCATGTTCGAGGTATCTTGCCTATGTTATTAGCTAATAAATCCATATTTGTTTAAACAAATTCCATTTGTTCTTTCATTCATTTTTAAGATCGGTCTGGTCAACTGTTATTGTCAAGTGACATCATTTATATTTTGGGATAATTTCCATTGTTTAACTAGTAAAGTATTATTCAAATGCCTAATGGTGATATACAGGTGGTATGTAAATTTTAAAATAAATTAAAAGTTACAGCCACAACCTGGATGTGAACCAGGGACCTGGGACCTGGTTCAAATCATTATTAAGTAAAATATTATTCGTTTTCAATATCATTTATTCGAAAAAAATTGAATTGATTTAAAATCCATTTTTTCGGAGAATTGGGGAGTACATTTCTTTTAAAAGTATTAAATTTCCTAAGTCAACCAATTTTATTAATCATATTTCTTTCTGCATTTTTTATTCTTTTTCCTACCACTGTGTGTCGCAAGATAATGTTGATTTGTTGCTGTCTGGAAACTGTTCCCTGTACTCTAGTTTGATGAAATATTGAAAACGAATAATATTTTATTATTTAAACAATGGAAATCATCCAAAATATAAATGATGTCACTTGAGAATAAGGCAAGATATCTCGAACATGAAATTTATAGGTTAATTTCTCAAAAAAGCTGAATTTTCTACCATAATTAGAAAAAAGTTGAAAATGAATAATAATTTTTTTTAATGAATAATGGCACTCTAAGATAATAAACTGCCATTTCGAACTCAGAAAACAGAATTCAAACGGATTTTCGAGAAAAACGAATTATTTAAACTAATAAAATTGGTTTAAACAAACAAACTGACAAATGTTTATAAACATCCCACTACACTTATAATAATGATTTCTATGAGAAAAAAGAGATTGAAATAATTAGAAGGGTCAATTTTCTGAAGAATCTACATTTTTTCATTTAAGAGTAGTTTTCAGGGCACTGTGGGGGTGGGTTGGGGGCATCAAATCCATATGTATGATAGGTCAAATTCATCCTTGGAAAGTCCTCTGCAAGTCCTATAACTTTAGTCTTAAGTTTTCCCAAACCCCGAACAATTATTCGAAAAACACCAAATAATATCTTTTTCCCATGCATTGTCTTATGTAAATTTGATGCCTCGACAGGCACCATTAAGAATCAAAATTTCGAAAAAAGAAAAAGTACGTGTCCACTTTTTTTGGATTTGGAAACGATTTGGGGGGATCGTTGCTTTCTAAATAAAAATAGCCAATTTGAACCACCCTAATCTACATAGATGAAATAAATTTAGGAATTCTAAAGAACTGTCCCACATTATTCTGGTGACAACTGTGCACATTTAAAGAGTATTTTTTTAAAGGTATTTTATAATGGTTACCACGGCGATTGCTCAAAAACATTTTTAGTCGGTAATGTGGACGATTTTGGAAAGAAATTAGTGGAAGCGACCGAAATTTGCCTCTATGAAGGCATATCAGCTTGCAAACCTGGCCATAAGTTTAGCCAGATTGGACACTGCATTGAACGGAAAGCAAAACATTTAGGGTATAATGTAGTGCCTTGCTTTATCGGCCATGGTATTGGGAGCTACTTCCATGGTCCACCAGATATTTGTCACTTTGGTAAATTGAATAAAAGAAACCATTATGTAGTTTAACCTTACTTCTTCTTTTTCTGCAGCCAACAACTACCCAGGTGTGATGTACCCCGGCATGACATTTACCATCGAGCCTGTCCTTTCACAAGGAAGTCCAGAAATAATCATTTTGGACGATGGTTGGACTGCTGTAACTGAAGACAATGCCAGAACCGCTCAATGTGAACATACTGTACTTATAACTGAGTCTGGTGTTGAAATATTGACATTATGCGACTGATATATTAGGTTTCTTGTAGATTTCTGTAATATATTGTTTTGAAAATTATTATATTATATAATTATTATATATTATAATCTTATTATTATATATTATATTCTTATTATTATATACTACAGTCAAATGAGATTTTCCTGTTTTAGACATTTTAAACAAAAATTAAAATTCTCATCATTACAATGTCATTTTTTTAGGGGGTGAAAGGCAGTGTTTTGCCAGTAATTCATAAATTATCAGTTTTACAGTAAAAATTACTATTTATTGAATTATGGCGCGTAATATTTGCTACCTATATATAAAAGGTTATACAACGCAGATGTAGTGGACATTAAAAACGTCCCGAGCAAGTTGAGGAAACTGAGACTTGAGGATAACCGGCTAATTTTTCTATTTTCGCAGTGGTGTCAGAAAAAATACATTTTTTGTTACATATTTTGTTCCAAAAACGTTTTCTATTATAGCAGATTAGAAATTTTATAAAGCAATTTTTAAATTTTCAACCAAGATTGTATAACAGTACGAGACAAAAGATGAAGGTT
This sequence comes from Aphodius sticticus, assembly GCA_963966075.1. NCBI lineage: Eukaryota > Metazoa > Arthropoda > Insecta > Coleoptera > Scarabaeidae > Aphodius > Aphodius sticticus. The sequence continues at coordinate 31,567,001 of OZ014507.1, forward strand.
ATTAAATGCAACTACTTGGCAGAGTTATAACTCATCTACTAATGAGTGGTATAAAAAGTTAGTGGCAGGTTCTGTTGCCATTTTCCAATATCCATTGCTAACACACGTTTAACTTTCTTTACCCTATATTTTTTGTATTTTTATCGTGTTTCTATTAGTTTTCCATGTATGGCCTTGTCTGCATGACAACGTTGACGCAAGGCATGTCTAGGTGGTTATAAAAAAACTTTTTTTTTTTTTTAACGCAACATTGTTTCTAAACACTTCACAAAAAAAACATGTTCTAAACAAGGAATAAAACTTGTTTTAAATCACGCAAATGTTTTATTTGTAAGCATTTTTATCGGCGTCGATTCATTCCTTACTTTATTTTGTTTGCTACCACTGTATTATGAAAAACCATTTTATTTGACTAATAAAAATTTATATTTTTCAATTGATCTGTGTGTGTATATCCGATGTAGTCTACCGACAGTGTACCGTAAGTTCGAAATCCTAGCGTTAATACGCGTTGTAGAGATATGAAATTTTTACAGTGGTTTTCTGATGTAGTATTGCATATTGGAAACTATATAAAAGTAATAAAATATTAAATGACATTAGTTTTTTTGGTAAACATTATTTTATGAAAATGACTTTCCAAAATAGAACATAAAAAATAGAAAGATTTTACCTATGAACTTAATTTGAATTATTTATCATTTTTACGTGATCCCGAACCCGCGATTTAGAAAAAAAAATGGTTTTTCTAAGACGCTCTTGACTTTACCGTTTGTTTCATGTGTTTTTTTTACGTCCTATATCACCTGTGGTTAGTTTCCAGTTTCCATTGCAAATAGTTTTTCTCTAAACACTACCAAAAATTTTCATTAGTGGGGTATACTTGCTCCTTAAAGACCAGCATACAGATTAGATAATTAAAATGCTGTTCAAATATTGGAAATTTAAAACAACATTTAAAGCAAGTGTTTTAAACATAACCCTGCTAGAAAATGTGACACCTGGTGCACTGGCAGAATTATATCTCACCACTTATTTTTAGTAACTTACATTTTTGCTCAGCACAACTGCATCCGAGTTTAAAGCTATAAGGATAAAGGAGAAAAAGAGAAAATAAAACAAAAGATCAAGAATCATGTTTTATAAATGATATTTACAGTGTACAGATTTTATTTTAAATGTATTTTTTTCTTTAAAAATCTGAACAATCTTCACTCACATCCAACAATATGTACAGATAGATAATCTACAATATTTACAACATTAGATGCAAGCAAAGTTATGTGAAAATAACCAAAACCTTTGGACTATAGATACATTCGGCAATAAAAGTTAGCAGTCAATCTTGAAGTGTACAAAAATGGAATGTATTTCTAAATACACACTACAGTTTGGTTATTCCCACATTTGGAGTTTCTCTTCGAGAACGCTTAAGTAATATAAACATGTATGTACATGGATATATTTTTTAAATACAAATGCTGACATATCCTTAATACAATATATTTTTTTAACTACGTTCAATATAAAAATATATTTTGTACTCTTTACATTCTATACAAAATTTTGATGGCGCCTGAGTTTATAAAATATATTGCATCTTCGTTTGTTCTTCTTCTTTAACAATAAATTATATCAAGCACAACAATTTGAAAAAGTAAATAAAACAAAATATGGCAAAAGAAAAATTTATTTTATAGTGGTTTTATTATAGAGGGGAACAAGAAGTTATCAACAAGTGATATGTCAACATTAATAACAAAATTTAAATAAAAATGCTTAAAGGTATTCCAAAACTTTCCATATTTTTAAAAACAAAACTTAAACAATTGTAAATATGTCGGAAAACAAAAATGTAAAGCCATAAGCAACATAAACCTAACTTTTGTACTATTATAACAAAGTTACAAAAAATAAAGTAAAATCAATGTTACAAGTTAAGTGGCGCAAAGTACACATGGTTCTATCGGGACGTCCCAAGGAGGAAAATCATATTGCACATCTTTCAATTTCCCAAATTGAGACGGAGCACTTGGAACGGTGAGCGGATTTTTCTAAGAAGTAACTTATACTATTTAAAATAACAACTGTACAACAAGTTCTGGAAGAAAAGAAGTTATTTTGGGTCTTAACGTTACTGTTCAACTGGGAGCGAGGATAATTGTTACTAACGCTATCACTTCGGGGTATGTAAAAAAAGAGTAGCACACTTACAAAAGGACTATTTGAATAAATTATTAAATAACAAGTGTTCAATACTTTAAAACAAGTTACAATTTTAAAAATATATGTATAAATATAAAACAACTTTGCGTATGTGTTACCTTAACTGTACTATGAAAATATAAGCAAATATACTGCCAATAATAACATCGACGGGACCATATAATTTCATAGATAACCTAGCACTGGCGGGGAGAATTTTGGAGAAAATAAAAATTAGAGAGAATGAGACATATTAGAGAGATCTTACATGTGGAAATTTCGAACAAAATCCCTAATTACTTATAACATACGTTGATTCCATCACAGGAACTTCTCACTTATAACCGCACTTGCTTCATTAGTCGAAGGTATATAAAAAACATCAGCGTTTATTTTTTCTGTCCGTTTCGTGGGTACACTACGTCTCACGTGGCGGAGTCTTCCTTTAACCTTTCCACGCGGTACTTATTATAAACGGCGTAAGGGGTGATTGTGTAATTACTATTAGTCTGTATCCTTGTCCTGTTTGGAATCATATTATCACCACGACCCATAAACCAGTCTGTGCACTGTTTCAATTGTGCGTCACTAACATTCTCACTCACCCACTTCTTTAGCCAGATGTGAAACCGCCCTGCAAGACGTTTCGTTACAGCCGGATGACTCTGCAAAAAGAAAACCGACATTTAGACAGTGATTATTATGACAATCATCATAATACTACTAATATTATCAAATTATTATGATAATTTATCTTATAAATTTATTAGGATGGATTAATAATTATTTTTACATGACTAAACATTAGGACATTAGAAACAAAACCCAAAAACATCAAAAATCGTAGGTATATTAGTTACCCTGACAACAAGACATAATATTCCCTTCATATCCTTTGTTAAAAGTAACAAAGCAAAATGTATCATGTGTGAGAGTGACTGCAAATTTATTCTTTCAAGTGATATTTAATGTATTAGCAGATATTATTTTTATCAACCGTGCCGTTAATTGGCCTTTTTACCATTCTACAATATTTTTGCTTACACGTTATGATTGAAATTAAACGCTGTAGGCAACAAAAAAAGTCAATAAACAACACAGAAGTAAGGACCTAAGAGTAGTTGTTGCAAGATCATGAGAAGGAAAGTTTATGTCACAATCAACCCTTCACTCTAACTGGCTATGTAATATACCACCAATGTTTATACAAACACAAGAAAATGTAGTGAATTTGTTTAGATCAACTGGCGGAAACAATACTGATTTAAGAAAAAAAACCAGCTAAACTCACCTTTGCAGCTCTATCCAAGGCACGGTATCTATGAAATAAACTTCCCTTTTCAGCAGTGTACATGACCACTTCCATGTCAGGTGAGTCCAACCTGCACTGTGTATCTTCAGACACATTGTAACCGGGGTGTTCAGTTTGATTTCGTTCCGAAGGCAATCTTTCGTTCAGCTTCCTCTCCAACTCCTCCATCGGTTCTAATCTCTTCATTTCCTTTTTCTCCGCGTCAGACTTCAAATTATCTCCACACTTATCATTTTGGTCATCGTCCATCGGCTCTAATTTCATCTCACTATCGTTACAAAGCAAGTTATTCCTCCGGATATGCCTCCCTTTGTATTTCTTTAGATTTCTATTGAGATATAAGGGAACATGTTTCCGAGAGATATTATTACAATCTACAAATTTATCCTTGTAACTACTCCACTTCTTCGCCTCTTCCAGCTTCTTCGGTTCCTCAGCATCAGTATCGATCATCTCAATCGTTAACCGGCAGTCCTTCTTGTAGATGTAAATCTTAAAGCAGTTCTCGTCCTGAACAGCCTTTTCCGCCGCCCTTTGGTACGCCGCTTCCTGGTGCACCCTACGGTGGGCAGTAGAGCAAGGACCTCCAGCACCATTACGTTTTTGTTCCTTCTGGAAGAGTTCCATGCAAGAGATAGCTGTTCTTTCGGTAACACAGTGCTGAAGTTGCCGAACTGCGTAGGAGACAACTTTATCTAGCGTAAAAGCAGTGTAGGCGTGTATACCAAACATCTCGCGTAAGGTGTCCTCATACGTCGACGGGTCCATATTGCCATCGAGCAGGTTCTTTACCATATCCAGGAATGCTGGATAGTAGTCCTCCACTTCAATCTGGGGCTTCGGTTTCAGCCGCAATGCCACTGCAGTGCTTTCTTTGCGGTTATTCTTGTGCCTAGACTCTTCATCTGCCAGGGTCACTGCCCTCTCGTAGATTTTTACAAGCCGCTCACAGAGTATCGCGTGAAGCCTCAAGAACAAGTACCAATTATTACTTGCCAAGAATAGTATGTAAGCTTCTTCCTGTAGAACATAAAACATATTCGTGTTATTGTAAAAATTGTTATTGTATTTGGCAATAATATGTTTCAAATATTTTCTTGTAGTAGTACTAGTAGTAGTAGTGACAGAAGCTATCCGTGGCTTATTTCATAAAATAGAAGACAAATTGGCTGAGGCAAACATCGTCAAATGTTCACAAATGGTCTACTGTAGCACTTGAAGAGATATTTTGCACAGTACGATTTGCAATTGAAAGCATGAGAATGAAAAGTGTATAAAAACATATAGGAACCGCCGTATAGTCTTTAGCCACTTTCCATTCTGAGCCCATCAATTATGGTATTAATTACACCAATGAAACACGAACTATCATCATTATGTCCCTATATGTATGTACCATCACGAGTATAAAAAACGGGGACAGCAAAGTGAAATTAGGCACTTATATTCTTAAAAATTTTAGTTGTGTAACATTTACATTGACAGTATTTGTTAACCTATTAGGGGCCGATATATTCACCTATCGTCAAAGTTGTCGTTAGCCAACGAACAGATTACGCTAACGTTCACGTTATAAATGATTCTGTCTTTTCACCGATCTGTAAGTTATCGTCAGGCAACGAGGACGTAAACATCGTTAACGAATGTTTTTCGGCAGTAAAGTATCAAATGTCAGTAAAAAGGGTGTACTAAATCAACACTTGGATCATAATTTGGACTAATTGCCGCTAGATGTAGCGCCGTAAATGACATTGATAGACATTGACAAAACGTAACCAAAATTCATTCGCACCCATTTCTAACCGCATCAATTAAAAAAGACCACCAAAAGTAAAAAGAAAATGGTATGAAAGACGAGTTCAGCAAATTCGGCCATATTATCTAAATAATGACTTCAATTAATACAGTACCACGTACGTACGTAAATATTTGTCAGTTTGACTTTTTGTTTGACATTCAGCACATGCTCTGTGACCAATCAAAGTGTTCGTCATTAGTTTACGGCAGGTTCATTCAATCGCTAAATAAATTTGATCGTTAAGCGTATTTATCCGGTCGGTAATGTTAACGACAGGTGAATAGACACATTTTTACCATTTATCTTGTCGTTTAGATGACGAACAGTTTCACGATAGGTGAATATATCGGCCCTAAGTCTAAACTTTGACAGTACTTGTCACCCTACAGATTTATCAAAATTATTTTAATTGAATATTAAATTAGCAAATATTAAAAAATAAAATATTCTCCGTGATTAGTAAAATAATGCACATATAATAGACATAACATAGTTTGAATTGGATTTTCTCGAAGATAAGTCACCAGGTCACCATCTTCATGTGCCGTCGATGCTTTCCTGTGTTCTGCACCTGCTCTCCGAGTTATTGTTTCGGTTTCAATAATTTTCTTCTTCGCGCATGATACAGTATTCTTGCCTACACCTAATTTAATAGCAAGTTCTGAAATTCATGCATCTGCAGAATTTTTATTTCTTACGTCAAAATTCAAGATTAATGCGACATGACAAACGCACTGACATGACATTACGAAACCCAGTTTAATTAGTGCAAATTTGAGTGTTTGATTTTTTATGATCACAATAAAATCAAAATTTTATTAAACTGTGCTTTGTAATTTGTCATTTCGATTGTCATGCTCATAGTAACGTCATTTTAAATTTTTCCATACAACATACACAAATTAAAAATCACGTTTATATTTAACTTACTTACTATACAAAAATTATCGTAACTTGAACTCTGTGCGGTAATTGCACCAATCACAGCTTGTCAATTGTTTCAATTTAGATGGTGGCTATGGTAACATAACGTAAAAAGTAACTGGTGCAGCTTGCACTTTGTCTTTGCAATACAGTCAATTCCGCTTAATCGGGACACCGGTTAATCTGGCCAGCCGCTTATTAGAGACAAATTCTAAACAATGGAAACAAACCCAAGGAATTAACACAAATTTACTCCGCTTTTTCGGGTCAATAAAAATTCCGTTTAATCGGGACAGTAATTCTGTGAATTTGACAAATGAAAAATATTCTTCAGTGGAATACGTGTTCTTAGCGTTAACAGCGCCACTAATTGAGAAACAGGGCACACAAATTATTACGATTACCTGCTTTAAACATAAATTGCACGCTAAATTAAAGCCCCTTGTGGGGGCTTTACTTATTAAAGCCCTACTTATTAATGTTTTTGTGCGTACTTTGTATTTTGTTGGACATGATTGTAAACCGATTTTTGTCGATATCATGCTCGTCTTGATTCTGATTTTGTATTTTTTCTGGATCAATAAACTTCTATTTATTTATTAAATGAGAACTGATATATCTACCCATGAGCGCTTATCTGTTACACTTAGATTTTTGGCAACTGAGAGGAATTATGAAGATTTAAAATTTTTTACTGCCATGTAAAAAAATAATGTCTTTAAACGTTGTTAGATTATAACCATCAACCATCATGTTCATGCTACTGTACAAAATATATACGCTATACAGGGGCACATAGTAATTTGTTTACATTTTCAAATTAACCTTGAGTATATACAACAATGACGTAATTAAATAAATCGGATTATTGAGCCATCCGCTTAATTGGGGCAAAATGTACTAGTCCCGATTAAGCGGAATTGACTGTATTTTTATCATATTACCATTCACAGATTATCATGATTGCTGGAAACTTGATCGAAATTGTGTATACATAAACATATTACGTTTGTATGATAAAAGTGATAGATTTCATATTGTGTCGCTGTCTAATTGATAATGCGCTTGTCACGCACCTCAACTTGAATGTTAACGGAGATGTTCTAATTTTAGTTAATCATATGTTAATTTAACTTGAGTGGATGTAAACAATACTTAAGGAGTGTTAATTTTCACTTTGCTGTAATCATTTTTTTTTATTGTGATGGTCCGTAATGAATAGAATAGAAAATGAATTAATTATATTCAATTAGCAGATTAAATGTCCTACAGCGATGAGAAGGGAAGATCAGTTTACAGAAACCAACCCTTCACTCTAGCTTAGAGATATTATTGCACCAAATCTTGTACAAATTCAAAAGACAAACAGGAATTTGTTTAGATCAAATGGTGCAGTGTTGTTAAAGATATAACCTCAAAGTGGAAGAACTACTCACAGGGTCGTTGCTTTGTGCGTGTAAAGGCATTGATTCATCCTTGATGTCGACGTCGGAGAATCCTGAATCCACTTCGGCTCGACCGGGCGACTTTCCTGGACTATTTCTCTTCTCGTTGTTGTTTGCCGGAGTGGTCTCAGGGCTTTCGTCGCCATCCTCTTTATCATCTGCAATGTAACCTTTGGAGAAAATGGCAAAGCGGAAAAATTTTATGCAAGTTTACCATCATCCTCTCGTTCATCATCGCTAAGTTGCTGCCTCGGATGGAAAAATAGATCTGGAATAAACTGGCGCAGTATATGCTTTATGCGACGCTTCTCTCCCTTCTGTATTCCCGTCTGGCGCTTAACGTGATGAATGAGCAGGTTTGCCGCATCGTCCAAGATTGTTCGATCTCGGTACTGGAATACCAGGTGAGGTCCAACTATTTGCTTTCCCGCGTTCTCGTCATTTTGTTCGTTTCTCTGAAAAAAATTAATGCATATAGATTCGTAAACAATTTCAAAGTAGTATAAAATCCAATTCAATTCTCAAACACATGTATCAAAAGATAACTTTCAAGGAAAAAGTAGCTTCTAAATGGCAGAGGCCAACATATCTTGAACTCTTTGAAAAGTGGTCAAGGTGGCCAAACTAACTAAAGGCAACCCTAAGGTCAAAGATTAACTTCAGCATTGATCTTCCACACCTACCACGTGTTTCTCGACACCATTTTCAGCATCTGTAGAACCTGTAGCTTATTAATTATAAATCTATATCCACCACATCACCAGCACCGGCTAGCTGCACATCATACCAAGGATATGTGGCGAACTGTAAAATTTCCACATCCAGAAAGAATTCTTTAAATGCATGCCTCTCAAGATGACTCTAAATTCCGGGATCAGCAGTTTTTATATTCTCATCCGATGAAAGGTATCAAAGGGTTGTGTGCCCTGTTTAAAAAACCAAGAAGACAGTCTGTTGTGTAGAGTTGCAACTTTCGCAACGGAGAAACTGAAAAAGGGAATAGTGTATGAGAGGATGTAGGAATTATGTATGTGTTGAAAACCAACAATTCCATAGAATACATAAAAAAATAGCAGAAGCTGAGGTTTGAACTTGAAAACAACTCAATTGTCTGATGACTTATCGTCAATGGAACTTTATTGCAAAGAAACTTGAATTAAGCCAAACTTGAAAGAGTGAAATAACTAACATGATTGTCAATTGTATTCTTGAAAGCTTCTATGTTTTAGGTAAATATGAAAATGCTATAAGAAAAGGGTTAAAGCTATGTAATATCAACTCTAGAACCAACTACAAAAGAAAATGTGAATTTGCTATAAAAGATGAACACAAAAAATTCGTTCAGAAATGGTAGAAAGTGTTGGATCAGATGAATCAGTGCTATTGTTTTTAGCTTTGAGTTGTCCATCATAACATAACAGAACAGTATTTTCTCTGTGTTCAAATAATTCGTGGAACTGATACCACTATTATGAACAGCAAGCTGAGGAACATGATCCGAACTAAATTCCGACATTTGTAATGTCCAAATCCTGCGAGACCACACATGAAGCCATCCAAAACATATACTGATTGGAAACACTGGCTTTGTAAGAAGGCAGTTTGTGAGTATTCCGATTTCAAGCGAAGCAGCAAACATAGTAATGTTTGAGTTTTACTAATCTCAAAACTTAATACGAAAACCAATTACAAATTAAAGTATCGTGTACATCCACTTAACTTAACGTACCAAAAATTATACTTAACGTACGAAATTTAGATCCGTTCCATTTACATTCACTTCCGTTGGGGTATTTGACATGCGCATTTCACAGTGACACAATATGAAATCTATATTAAATCTATCGCTTTTATTATACAAATATGTTTATGTACACGCGAGTTGGATCAAGGTTCCATCATCCGTGTTAATTATCCGTTAATCGAGCTAGAAATATTGCAAAACAATACAAAGATAACAAAGTTCAAGTCGCATGAGTTAATTTTTAGGTTATGTTACTGTCACTCGCTGTCACCATCATTCAAATTGTCAAAATAGAGAGGTTGTGATTGGTGCACTTAGTGCACGAATTCTGTTAAGTTGAAGTTGAGTGAACAAATCCGTATGTTACGTTAAGTTTTGCTACGTTAAGTCAATGTAAACAAACACATATAATTCAATGGCGTTCAACTATCTCTTTTCGTACGTTAAGTTAAGTTAAGTGGATGTAAACGAGGCTTAAAGTATCGTTTACATCCACTTAACTTAACGTAACGTACGAAAAATTATAATTAGCGTACGAAATTTTGATCCGTTCCATTTACATTCACTTACGGTAGAGTGCTTGATACACGCTCGACATGCGTATTTGACAATGACTGATATTGACACAATATGAAATCTGTCGCTTTTATCATATAAATATGATTATATACACAGAAATTGGATCAAGATTTCATCAAGCATGATAAAAATCCGTGTACCGTGCTAAATATATTGCAAAACTACAGAAAGACAACAAAGTTAAAGACATACGACTTAATTTTTAGGTTATGTTAATGTCACCGTCATGTCAAAATCAAGAGCCTGTGATTGGTGCACTTAGCGCACAGATTCTGCTAAGTTGAAGTTGAGTGAACAATTCCGTACGTTACGTTAAGTTTTTCTACGTTAAGTGAATGTAAACGAACACATACAATTCAATGGAGTTCAACTTTCACTAATTTTTAGGTTTCCGTAGGTTAAGTTAAGTGGATGTAAACGATACCTTACTGGGCAAATACTAGCCGGTAATGTAGAATTCAGATATAAAAAATACTCCATACTATGACAACATTTTGACAAATTTTTCACTAAACCGGACAACTTGTTTTTATTATAGCCACTACAAATACGTATGGTACTGCTGTTTCAACAGCTATCATCATTCTATCAAGAATTTCTAAATTAATTATTATCCTATTCCTAAACTACATTTTAGCGATACCAATTCACACCTTTCATAATTCAATTTATCACCAATAAATCTTTATTTCAGTCCTTTTTAGCCCCAGCCAGACACAAGTTGTCCAAAAATCAGCACCTGGAGGGTCAAACCTCCAGGGTAATAATAGGGCGGTTGGTGCGTGATGCTTGCCACATTAACATCATTTGTGAACCCAAAGATAAGAAAGTAAAGCCAAGAAAATAACAAAATGTATACAAAAATGTACATGGTTTTAAGGCAAAAATCGTTTTCAATAGGAATTTCATGACCATGTAAAGTCATACATAGAACCTCAGCCGAAGATGTTAAGTACGCAAGTTGGTGCAAAACTGTAGACGCTGGTTGCATTCAGGGAGTCTACTCTCGTCTTCTTTTTGAAGGTAATAAGAGACTTCTCAAATGGTTAGGTGAAACGGAGTGGGGATATCGGTGGTTGCCCTGTTGTTTGGAACGTATGGGCGTGGCACGATCGTTATTGTTCTTAGCGACAAGCAAACTTGCGCATAGATACGTTCCAAACAGAGGGCAACCACTGATATCCCCACTCTGTCAAGTCTCGTATTCGCTTCAAAAAGATTACAAGAGTAGACTCCCAGGTCACTTAGCGGCCCCACAGCAGCTGGAATTTAGCGCATGAGTCATTAGACAGCATGCTGTGCTTACACACGATCCACTACACCAGTCTGCTTACTTCGTGTATCAAATTAGTTCATTTCTGCACATGGCGTCATTGCGAGAAGGATGTCGACATGGACACCTAGGCAACTAACTACATCCTTAAGTTTTTGACTTTTGTAGGTGATTTAGGTTAAAAAGTTGACAACCATGCCAACGCTTTGATTGTCGACAAATCTTGCACTTCACAACAACATATTAGCTATCATGGCAACAAATGCTACTACTTGCAATGACGTCAGCGCATAAATGTCATTACAACCGTGACACAACAATTGGCTATGTCCTTTGTATGTCCTTTTTCAAGAAAATGATAATGACCTTAATTACAAGATATATTTAAGTACGTCAAAAACCAAAGGTATATGTTTGTACAAAATTCATTTAATCTTCTTCAAAGGGGGCTGCCATAAATTCCTCGGCAGAATAGAATGCAGGATTCCGGGGTTCACACCCAGGACCAGCCAACAATTTGCCCGCGGTCTTTCGGAAGAGACGAAAAACCGTGGGGCCCGCGAACCAGTTGAACATCTCTGGCTGTCAATATGACATATGAATAGCAGTGAGGGGAAAGCTCAAAGGGCCAACTATGGCCTAGGAGCTACACGGAAAAAACCGCACCCCTACCATACATTTACATTTTTACATGTCAGCATTTGCAACAAAGCTACTTATTTGTAGGAATACTATTTATTTATGCATTCCAAAAATTAATCTTTTACAAAATTTTTTAAGTTAAGATAATTATAATACCTACTATGATAACCATAATACATAAACTTATTTGTAATGTGGAAGAATGTAAAAAAGAAAACCCAACATTGATTCAAACAAGAAATAATCCAGATCCAAATCGCAAACACGTAAAATAACTACCAAACTTAAAGTGTGGCAATTCAAATCAGAAGAAAAACTACTTCAGCACATTTGCTGCCGAGCGGACATCGATCAAATATATTCGAGCAGCCACCAGTGCTCACTACGGCAACAAATGTGTTTACAAAATATCAAAATCCATAAAAAGGGTTAGCTATGGCTTTCGGCAATCATTAAATATATCTTCAAGTATGCGCAATATCATAAATATAATTTTTATATGTATTTAATCAATCACTTACCTCTTCAAATAGTGTTTCGATTTCGTTAAATAGATTCTTCGATCTCATTGCTTTCACATCAGTCTGTTTGAAGTTAATACCTTGGTAATCGAGGCTCTTCAAGTAATACTTTTCATTCTGTTCTCTCCATATTTTATTGAAACCTTTCTGCGCTTCTCTCCATTCCTCCTCCTTTGCCTTCAGTCTCCTAAGTACCACTGGAACCGCCACGCCTGGGTTCCTCTTCAAACCATCAATTATATCTTGGGCTTTCTCCCCATAAATACGCTTCAACGCCCTTTGATGTAGAACTGGAGAAGATCCACCCAAGCAATCGTCAAGGCGATATTTAGCCACATCATCGGCGTTCATTCTGCTCAGCTTCTTGGCAACACCTTCTAACACTCTGATTGTTGACGCGTTTGTCTCAATTACAACATCCAGCTCAAACCTTTCGTCTTCACAACGGTACATGTACTCCTCGTACTGGTTTTTTCGAGAACCCACAAAAGAATTATCCTCAGCCCATGAAGGAAACGAGACCCACTGGTTATTAAGCACTTCGTGACAAAGTTGAGTTCGTCCGGAGAACTTAAGCCCTTCGTGAGCAGGCGGAAGTACGCAGTAACTAGTGCCGAGACGTTTCGCCGTCGAATAATCAATGTCGAGGGCGTGTTCGCCCTGCGGCCTTTCCGTTCTCGTGACGTTGAATGGCACATTCTCAACTTCGTTCTGTCCTAGAAAGTCCCGAAACCATTTCATAAGCTCCGGAAATTTTGACAGGAATGGTGTTACCAACTGAACTAGTTCACTTTTCGACACAATCTCCTGATTGAACAATGTTAGACATCTTAAAAAGTTGTTATATACATCCGGTGTCCGTACAGCTTTTCGCACCTGTAACAACAGATATCACAGATTACTTCTGCATCAGTTTAGAACCATGAAATTCTACAGGATCATTTTTATCAAGTGAAGGTGGAAAAGAATTTTTACAAGTTTTGGGTACATTTTTCTGGGTCGCACTAAAACAGTTGGACCATCGAACAAAATACAGTTTATTTGACCAATAAATGCCCCTAGGAGTCAATTAATTTAATTTAATAATTTAAGCAACTATATTCATAAATACTTGGACTTACATTGTTTTTCTGGTTAAAAAAATATGATGCTCAATAATGTTTACTATAACTTGGGTAGCGTGCAGGTTTTCCCACCACAGAAATACGTTGTTCATCGTATCTTGATTTTGATGTAAATAACATGAAAACGGGAACGCACACTGAAACTATGTATAGGTATTTTACATAGATTTTTAATTGATTTACAGACTTCCTAATGGCGCCCATTGACGTATGATCAATAGAAAGCAAGATATTGTTAAAAAACTCAATTCGGTCATCTTTGACCGTGAATAACGCGCAACGCGAACACAATATTGATGAAGACGTTTTACACATCATTTGTAGTGCCCAACCAAAGGTGTATAGAAAAATCCAGCTGGGTTGCACATTTGTCAAAGTGAAATCCTAATTTGACTAGGTTAATCTCAAGTCGTAAAACTAATATACCTGCTTGTAATATTTTTTTATATATAGCAAAAATTTCAAAGTGTGAAATAAATTCACTGTCTGTATATTTAGGGTTTAACTGCAACACCAAATACATCATATACATAGTAATACCCACCATTATTTTTATAAGCATAGTTTTGATCTTCAGCTACCGTTATTTATTGTTTTTTAAGTGCTTTTTTATTTTATCATGCGCAGTATTATAAAGTATTGTAATCGTGGCGAAAAATTTTTTTGAGATTTTAGCGGTAATATGTCCTATTGGGTCCCCTGAACATTTTTGACCAAGGTACAAAAGAATGTCTGTGTGTGTGTGTGTGTACCCGTTTTTTGTGGCGACGATTCCGGAGAAACTACTAAAGGTACAGGAACATAACTTCATATTTAGAAGTTTCATGACCAAACTTAGAGCTGAAAAGCTTTTGGTTCAAAAGGGTCTTTACTCTTTACATTTTTTAACAATTTTGAAAATGAGCCGCCATTTCTGCAATTTCGACAAAATAGTTAAATAATAAATTAAAGTAGAGGAAATTCTGAATAATTTATGTCTACGACATTTTTTGGTAAAATTAACAGTTTAGCTGCATGAGCAAATTCTATTTGATCGAGATCATGTCTTCATAAAACCTAGTTAGCCAGGTTTTGACAGATATTTACGCTGATGTCTTGACATTACCAAATGTCAATAGTTTCAAAATATCTGTCAAATCCTGGCTAACTAGTTTTATTTTAATGCAGACACGACCGATCTCGATCAAATAGGATCTCATGCAGCTAAACTATTAATTTTATATATTGTATGATAAAGTCATGTGCCTGGCCACGTCAGATTTGTTTTAATTATTAACTAAATAAAAATTGTGACAGCAGAACACAATATAATTTTTTTTCCCTGCAGTTGTGTCAGAATTCCATTATAATTTAAATAATTATTTATATTATCATGCTGCAATTTGGATGTCTACATAATTTTACAGTGCTTTTACCCCTCTCTTCTGCATAATATGAGTCAGCACGAAGAAGTGTACATTAGCGTGAAATAGGTTTGAAAATTGGTTACATAGGGGAAACCTTAACGAACTAGAAGATACGATAGGAACCGAGTATCGTCACGTCATGTTAGAATAAAGTTAGAAATAATGCAAGTCTAACATGATAAAAACCCATATGTATCTTTACTCTCAACCTTTATATATACAAATATTTATTTCTTATAGTAAAAATATTTGATCTAATTTTGCAATATTTTACATAATATAAAATTAATTAAATTATTATGCTACATTCCACTACATTCCAGGTTGTATATTCTATTTATTTTCCTTTTACCATCCAGAATAACGCGACTAAGATAAATGTCTAAAATACATCATTTTGCTAACACAAACTATAGACATTTCACACTAACCTTATCGAAGAAAGCATAGTCGTTAAGGGTGCAATATTTTCCAGCTTCTGCCAACGTAACATCTCGGCAGGATGTGGACAGTTTGTGCTTCTTGGGCATCGGCAAATCCCTACTGCTCATCAGATTGGGGTACGGAGGAGAAGATCTCTTCACTTGGCCAGACATATGGCCAGGCTTGTGATGAGGCAACATTCGTTCGATGATGTGATCCCTGTGATGGTACGGCTTGATCTGCGGCTTCTTCACAATGTTCTGCGGATGGTCCGGCAAGCTTGGCGGGCTAATGTGACTAGTTGCATCAGGAAGAAATTGCCCAAATTCTGCGAGCAGATCACTCTGGTTCTCAAAGAGTTTCGCAACCTGACTATACACTTCCTGTTCAGTCAGAGGCTTTCCCCCACCAGCACCCTGGGACGACTCCTTTAAAATTCTCTGCTCCTTCTGGTATGTGTGCAATATTTCCAAAAAGCGCTTGTACTTGTCCGGTTGACCTTGAAAACGGTTCTGTAACACAAGACATGAAAAGATTAAATAGTTTGGTTTAAAAGAGTCATACAGATAGAAAAACTATTTCATACAAAAGTTGTTTAATTCAACTGTTTGAATGTTTTTAAAAAGTATGTAAATGCTTCCTGAGATTTTTAAATGGAACTTCCTGTATATATAGTATTTGTTTACTGCAATGTTAGTTAAGTTCTATCATAGTCTCTATCATAGTATAATCAAGCCAATATTAGTAGAGCGCTGACAGATAGAGATAGTGACATTCCGTATTTTGCAGCAATTTACGTCTATAGGGTCGTGCAAAAACTTTTTGCGAAAATTTAACGTTATTTCTTCCAGCGCAACATACAACATTTCTGATCACAGACCTTATACGAGGGGTCTTACCTTGCGTCAAACCGCAAAATTAAACATAACAAAATAAAATTTGTATAAATATGTATTTATTCTAAGTCGTTTGTAGGAATTACCTGGAAATATCATAAAACATTACATATCAATGTAAGACTCATACTTTGTGCGGATTACTGGTTGCTTTATTTGCATTTTGTTACTTTGTTTTTAATTTATGTGAAGTTGGTAATGAAAGTATGGTACAATTAAACAGCTATATTCCGACAATTCTACTAAGTTGGCCTGACTATAGCTTAATTTGGTCTGTATACAGTGTGTTGCGTAGTTTTATGTAAAATACTTAAAGGGTTATAGAAGAGGTCATTTAGAACCTACTTAATTAGATTTTTCATACACAAAGTATTATGGTTATCAAGATATTGCGAATTTTTATAAGTATGTTTTGCCATTTTTTGCAAACATTTAGGGAACGAACCCGGAGACCATGAAACTTCAGCCCTGAAGTAAACCTTAAACAGTGTATTTTTAAGTGGACCCTTGTGAAAATTTATTATTCACTTGACAAAATTTTCAGCAGGTGTTTCATTGTAGTGGTTTGGTGTGCTCACACGCAAAAACAAATAGAAAATGCTAAAATCTAACTTGATGAGCAACGTTTGATTTGTATTCAGTATTCAAGTACTTACTGGAATTGTTAATTGATTCAAAATAGGTTAGAGGCATAATTCAAAATTGGGATAATAAATGTTTTATGAGTGAGCGCCATAAATCACATCTGACAAAACGGCGCCCCTTCAGCACTTTCAGAAGTCAAAAAATGTTCACGATAGTTAACCTGAATGTACAGGGTTTACTTTAGTATTAATTTAAAGTTTTTAGGTCCCGGGTTTGTTTGCCATGCAAATATTGCAAAATATCCTTTAAAAATATCATATAAGACTGTTAATATTTTGATAATAATAATAAAATAAGGATAAATCAAGTTAAATAGGTTCTAAATTACCTCTTCTAATACCCCTTAAACAGTTTATATCAAACTACCAAATACCCTGTATAAATATTAAAGTTAGTACTCACATTACATTATCGTTAAATTCCATAATTTCACAAAAACTAGTAACATTAGTTGTATGACATAATATGTATATATAAAATGGACAGAAGTAAAGGATTATTACAGCCAACACATATTATACAAGGTGTTCTATTTGAAAAACTCATGAAAAAGCCATTTAAGCATGCTAAAAAATTAATACGTGGTATAGCGTATTCAATGTTTGCAACATCAGCACCTACCTACTGGTTTTGCCGATTGCCTGGCAAAGTTGTAATATCATATCTGCTAAAATGTAGTTTTTACGTAGTTTTTAAGATAGGCCTGCAGTTGCAATATTTTTGATAAATAATTGAATATCTCAGAAACTATTTACTTTTGCACAGATACTTGACACAGTTAGAAAGACAACTTCCTTAGTATTCATAATATGGTATCATATAAGAGGCATTCTATTTTAAAAAAACTGTATAGTTGTTTTGCCATGATTACACGCAATATCCAGTATAAATAAAAATAATTTTGTGTTGTAGAAAATGGACAAAAACAACATTTTATAAAATATTTTTTCTAAGATAAATGCAGAAACAACCACTGGGACTCTAGTGACTCTTCCTGTATTCAAACAATCTTTTGAAATAAAAGGTACATGGATATTTATATAGAAAATATTTATAGGTTCAATGCCATTGATGCTCAATGGTCTGGCTCTATACTTTATTCGTACATATTCGAATATTGTTCGAAGATAAATATAAATCGTTGTTAATACTCGTTAACACTTTCGCTACAATACAGAACATATTTAGACTACATGTTATTCTTGAATAATACAGACATATTTTAAATGTCTGAATCCAATGAGACCTACTGGCTTAGCAAAAAAAAATGCATAATCACAATAATGGCATAATATAATTATTTTAATTATCAGAATGTCATTAAAGCAAGGTCATTGCAATGAAAGAAGCTATAACTGTTAATTTTTTGACTAAATGATTGGTCGTAATTACACATATATTTTTAACTATCCGTCTTCTAACCGCTACTACTAGATACTTCATTTTCCAATAACAAACATGTATCCGTCACGTTCAATATTTGTGCATATCAACCAATAATATAAACAGTGGGCCAAGTGACATTTTCAGGTTAGCCAAAAGACAACCTTTGGATATAAAATGGGAAAATCTTAAAGGTGCTTTTCTTTAAAACTCGATTGTGAAACTGATTTAAAGCACCTCTAATTTTATTATGAATCCGGCTGTTAATAAAATCATGGAAAAAAAAAACAGAATAATGTACGATTTTAATTACTGCAATCTGCAATAATTTTAGAGCAACTGTAATCCCAAAGCAGCTTCTGATTTAAAAAATATTATGCCTATCAACACAAGCACCAACCTACTATTTTGATTAACATGATTTTAACAGTAATTGTGATAAAGAAGTTACAGAATAAACAATTACTGAAATTTGTTTTAATTACTTTTAAT
The DNA here is from genome assembly GCA_963966075.1 of Aphodius sticticus. Lineage (NCBI taxonomy): Eukaryota > Metazoa > Arthropoda > Insecta > Coleoptera > Scarabaeidae > Aphodius > Aphodius sticticus. The sequence goes on from OZ014507.1 coordinate 31,585,813, forward strand.
AAATTGAGTACAGTATTTTCCAAAAAGCAAGAAAATATATGACCTAGAATAGGTGTCCAGGTCAAATAATCGGAGGCATATAATTAAATTATAAAAAAGGAATATTTGTGCACTTTACACATCAGAAACACATTTTTTTTCACAGCAGTTAAATTCAACGTTTATTAGAGTTGTTATTCCAAGAATGGACAATAATTTGAAAAAGGTCAGGGGGCAATTATAATAACACGAGGTGAAAAGTCATTATCTTATAATTTAGTAAATGCCCACTGTGTAACTTTTATTGTTTTCAATTAGAAAATCAAAAGGCATGATTGTAAGAAAGTTATGCTGAAAAGCAAGAGCAAGCAAGAAGAGCAAGCATAGATATTTGCCGAGCTTTGGATTGCTGAACTCAGCTTTGTTCTTGCTCGATCTGCCAAAATTAAAATGCAACTATCTTTTTTAAATCCATAGCTTCAGTTAGCATCCGTATTGCCAGTTACCTAAAGGTACTTATTCCTACTATAATTGATATAACAAAACTTAGGTTTATGCAAGTTATTATATTATGTTATTATTACATTATACCCATCCCATAAAGATTACAGCATATTTACAGACGTTTCTGTACTTTTATTATTTAATTATTAAGGCCTAACTGCACTGCCGACACTTATTGTGACACTTAACTAAGCTCGGCTTAAGCTAAGCCCAAGATAAGAATCTGCTGCACCGTTCATTTTTTGGGTTAGCTTAGTTAAACCGTTGATTGTCAACGAATATAGATAGTTAGCCATGGGTTAGTTATGGCCTTGACATCCAGAGGGCAGGGTTTTGAGCAAGATTCATTCACAAATTATAGCCTTTTTGACATATATAAATATTATATATTTATGCTCGGACTCAGCCAGTTCGCACCGACCGCGTGCATAAAAGTATATAAGTCGAAAGCGCTACAATTTGTGAATGAATCTTGCTCAAAACCCTGCCGTCTGGATATCAAGGCCCCAGCTAACCCATGGCTGACTATCTGTATCCATTGTCAATCAATGGTTCAACCTTAGCAAAGTTTTCAACCGTTAGTAATTTTACATGTTGGGAGTTTTTGGTTGGTGGTTTTTGAAATGCCCGCGCATATACAGACGGCGTTTTTAAGTTTAACGGTTGATATTTGTTACGAATATTTGTCTACTTTAATTTATTATTTAACTATTTTCATCTACTTTATCATACTATGTATGAGAAAGTAATAAAACTATAAATAGAATAACTATTAGTAGAGCTCTCAGAGAGATATAACTATAAGTACCTACTATATTCTCAGAGCTCTACTCTACAGTGACTATAAATATATCCACCAAAGACAATAATAAAAATATACATTTAATCAAAAACAGTATGTTAAGATAATAAAATAATACATATTTACAATTATAAACATTTAACATATCTTAGAGTAGAACTAACAATATTTAACTTCTTAACTGGGTTGTATGTCAACACAAACGGCTCATCACCAAAAACCAAACACGTTCTAATACTAAAGTATTTCATTCTATAAAGACAGTGACCATATTTACAGCATTGACATTACATTACCTCCACTGAGTTGTCTATATTTTAAGGCAAAAAGAAACATACAAAATGATACTTTCCAACTGTCCAATCAAAACAAATTTGAAAAAAGTGTGGGTTGTGGGCAATATTTACACTAGTTTGAGTACAATAATAGTGTACTCCACCAGCAATAGAAATTCCGTCAGAAAATTATCCTTACAAAATAAATTATTAAATGGACTGAATAACTTTTCATTTCTTAGATTAGATTAGAATGCAAGTTGGTCGCTCAACCAGCCATCCACTGCGACCGCAGGGGTATATTGTGGCTCACCTACTACCAGAGATGTTAAATTACTGCGTTAATTTACAGAGCCCATGTTACTCTTATTGGCAATATAACAGTGTAATTTACCGATATATTACCCCATAAGAATAACATGGGTTCTTTCTTGCCGACCTGCTACCATACCGACTTACCAAAATTGTTCTAATTGTTACCATATAATTTTACTGTTAACCTAAAATACCATGTGACAGGCCGCACGCGTTATTTTGTTTCGTTAAATTTTAATTACTGTTCTTTTACTTCAAATGACTGTCGCTAGAGTGTGCTTAAGACACAACTGACCGTTGATGTTCTTCCTTAATAGTTTCCAAAAACTCTTTAAATTACCACACTAACTGAACATCACTGCCTATAGATCACCCTCCAGGTCCAGTTTCATAATAAGCCTGAGTTGTGAGCTACCTGTCGGGTGGTTGCTTCTCCAGGTACAGCTGAACGTCAAAAATCCAAAAATTTTCTTGGTTATTTTCGAAAATCCGAACAATTTGATAATCCAAACCACCTTCGGTCCCAATTAGTTCGGATTATCGACGCTCTACTGTATTTCAATTCGATTGTAACCGTGCAACAATCTTGACTCTGATGCCATCTGCGGCTGTTCAGGAGCAGACATAATGATCCTCGTTTCATCATCCTTCAGGCATAAATGACTTTCAGTAGTATCGGTCAGTCGTATCGTATGAAGATGATACCAAAATCGGCAGTGTCCCGTGAACACAGCAATCAGAGTTTTAATGACCAATCTGCTTAGATTCAGCCAGGATTCGGTTCTGATTTTGGATACTGCTATTGTTACTGCCCTCAAATGTCTCATCCAAGCCAGAAATCCAGTGATTTCCTAACCATTCATCTCTTGATCGAGAGTTTAGCCACGTCTCTAGATATCCAGAGAGTCGGTTCTGGCCCTTCCGATTCTGTATTGGTACTGCAAACTCCGTGAGATGTTTGAGATAAAGATATTGAGGAGCAACTGGCATGTGCATACAAACCGTGATTTTGAAACTAAATCAGGTTTCAGTCCCGAAAGTTCTTGATTTCCGACGGCTGCTATCAATTCATTACATAATGACACTTTCATCTTCGGATTCGGAAAGCCATACAGAATTGTATGAGACGTTTTAGAAGACTGCAGTTTTGGCATTCTCGAAATAATCTATTTTACGCTAATAGAAATACTGACAAATATTACGCACTGTCAATAGATAGAGTAATATATATTACGTCATAAAATTTAAATTTCTAATTAGTGTTAGGCTACCAGGTCATCTGTCGGTCACAGATTGAACTGATATCGAATGATAGAAATCACTAAAGGCTAAAATGGATAGTGGCGCCACCGGTATTCATTTTGATGAATTACATATACATGGCGACAAACTTCCTATTATGCCCTGGCTACAATAACGCCTTTATGCGTTAACTAATGCGTCATCTTTTTCCGCGTTTCTGATTGGTCAGTTAATGCGTTAAACTGGGGTCACACTCGATTGAACACATTAATTTGAACTATGCGCGTTAGGCATTAAACGTAAAGCGTTAGTGTGAACCGGACAAATAGACCGCCTTGGATCATATTATTCACATTAATCAATTTTCGGATTTGTTGTCATATACAAGGTGACAGAACCAAAAAAGTATATAACATATCCTCGTAATTCGATAAGTGGCAGATAAGCCGCACCCTAACCCTATCTTCGGATTAAAATAAGGGAAGCTTAGCGATTTTAAGCTTCACTTTATTGACGGTGCAACAAATTTATCCTTTAAGGGGAACTAAAGCTACGCTTACAATTTAAGTGGCAGCGGTGCAGTTAGGCCTAAATCTGTTTATTGCTAAGTCTTGGGATATTTGATCCTTTTTGTGTTGTTCCTTTTACAAATTTATTTGCAACTGAATTGTTATTTATTTTAGATGACCAAATAAAGGCTTATATTATTATTATTGCATACAACACATGTTTAGCTATTTGTGTATAACAAATCGAGCATTACGACATTACTATTGAATAATAAAGACGTTGACTCATACATACTTGTTCAACAAATGTGAATATGTACAATGTTTAGTAAAAACATATAACACTTGCAGAAACCTAACCTCCTTGGAAATTTGATTTTTTTTTAACCGTCATTTTTGTAAATAGCTACTATCATATTTTAAAGTAACAATAATGCGGAACAGAAATTGTTTGTTAATACAGGTGTCAAAAAAAATACTACTTCTAAAAGACAAAACATACATGATCATGATAACACTAAAATCATTAAGTCGTGCATTCATCATTAATCAAAACAAGTCATGATTATAATATTGGCAACAATTTTAAAGTTAGCAACAACGTGGAGGAGTTTTTGGGTTTACCATACTTCTTTGATATTCGTGATAAAAATACTAAAATCATTAAGTCCTGCATTTCAAATTAATCAAATACCAGCAAGTAATGATTATAATATAGGCAACAATTTTAAAGTTAGCAACAACATAGAGTTTTTGGGTATACAATACTTCTTTGATATTGACATTTTTTTACCTAAATCAAAATGGAGTGCTTCTTAGAATTGAAGTAATTTTACAGCACAGGTTTTTTTTTCTGTTTTCCTCCAGGTTATCAAGAAATTATAGAAAAAAGTTTTAATGGAAAAGATGCTGCAAGTTACATCAATTGAAAACCTACCTTTATCTTATTGACGTAGTTTATTGCGTGATTGAATTCCACCGGTTGATTCTGTGGAGCCTCCGCATGTCCTCCTTGGAGCGCTTGATTGACTGCCGCTTGCGCAGCAGAAAATTGCAAGGTATTATTGTGGTGATGATGCTGCTGCTGATGGTGATGGTGGTGAACCGATGCCGCATTGCCACCATTGCTGTTCATGTTCAAATGATGGGGTTGAGGTGGTTGCAGTCCAGACACACCACTACTATAACCCGCGGCGGAATGATGGAGGATCGTATTGGAATGGGCGGTACCCTGCGGAGGAACAGAAGGAATATGGGATGAGGATAAGGAAAGTGGTTGAGACTGCGGGGGCATATTGGACGTGACCGACGAAACGGCCCCAGGAGCCTGGCTTCCCGGATTAGACACATTACTATGAATGATCCCTGAACCTGTCAATATCATGGCCGGTTTTTGACCAGATTCAGAGACCATCGTACCTGTAGGACTAGGAACACTCACGGAAACTTGAAATGCATAGCCTGGGCCATTTTTCTGCACTTCAATTTTGTAACCAGGAGGTAGAAACGTATTAAACCCGACAATCAGATCTGGGAAGCCGTTAAAAAGGTTGGACACTCTTTGTATAACACCCGGCGTATCAATCGATTGATTCTTGAATTCTTTCATAATGTCCAGAAAGTCATTGTAAACTTGGGGCTTGTCACCAAACTTGTACTTGACCATATCAAGATATGACAAGGCATCCTCAACTTTGAGTCTTTGAAAATTGCTACCAGGAGACTGCTGCTGGGCCTGCTGCTGGGACTGTTGTGGCGGTTGTCCTTGGTGGCCCTGGTTGGACACTTGAGGCGGATTGGAAGGTGGAGAAGCTCCCTTGTTCCTCATCTGTGCGTGGCCTCCGACAGACAGTGGTTGAATGGCCTGGTTCTTGCCCGAATGCGGTGCTGCTGCAGTTGGCATCACGCCGTAACTTACAGGTGGTGTTGGTGCATACAAGCTTGACTGCATACCTTCGCCGACAACCTTCAGAGTACTGGACCCCGAGTAAGCTATGGCTGAAGTCGTGTTAGGCAAAGACTGGCGATACAGGTTATTTCCAGTTAATGGTGGTACGCTTCCTTCCTGCACTGTTTCGTCCACGCGCAGACGTTTCATTTCAAATTACATTGAGGCGGCTGCAATTACAAATAAAAAAATCAATAAAACATTCGTAATGAAACTACTATATTAGAAAAGTAGGCTTCACTTTAGTCCAGTGACAGGTACATGAGATAAACGTCATTGCGACCTAACTAAAGTGACAAAACATATTGGGTCCATAAGTAAGAGATTTTCTAGCATTTTATGGAGGAGTATTAATAAAAACAAGGAATTTCAGATGTGGCACAGCGTCTTATGTAACACATATCCAACAATTTACGATAGAATTACAAGAATTTCCGATAATTTAGTGGAAAATCAGTAGAATACAGGACAATTTTAATAAAACGTCACTCAAAAGACGCCAAATCTATTACATAAATAAAAATATGAGAAAAATAAAGTACGAACATGCAAAATGCCGCAAAGAGACATACCGGTCCGCGGTCAAAACCGCCGGATAATATCCACATATTTTAAAGTCGAAGAGCATAGAGAACAGAAAATAATAACGAGGAAACCAGGAACGCTCACAAAACGCTACATAACTGCCATGTTGAAAACTTATTTCAGCTGATCGGCCGTACGACACGCCCACCGACTTCCACAAACAAAACTGGCGGGGAAAGCCTCCCGGCAGGGCGGGACAAATGTATGCCGCTGCACGTCTGAGCTTGCTCCGCACCATTGCTGATTTAAAAACAACGCAATTAATCCGGGACATTGTTATTTAGTTATTTGTTAATCTAAATAAAGACCATGGAGAAGTGATTGAAGAAAATATTTTATTTAAAAAGAACGCTCAGTATCCATGGCACACAACATTGCTCAACTAATTTTTCGCGTTGGTCAGTTCGTAGCGGTGTTGCCCTCAACGGGTTATAAATACATCGCGAGTGCCGCGACGCAGGATCCCTACCTCGCCTCACCTACAATACACTTCGGCGAGATAACGCTCCTTTTTATTAAATGGCAGCAGCTGTGTAACTTTCACGACTGACCTTGAATCGCGAAGCTAAGAACATTTTTAGAAAGCCAAATTAATCATCGAAATGCGCAAAAAATTGTTCGCAAACCGAAAGAGGGCAGCCAGTCTTCCTTCCCTGTGCAGTGGTAAACAAAAAGTAAACGCTACCTATCGCATAAGTTGTGTTGTGAAAAGCATTGTTTTCGTTGAGAAGTCGTATTTCCGTATTCGGCGTGTGACGTAATCGGAGGGTTTGGGTGTTGTACAAAAAGAAACTAAACGTAATCGTACCGCTGTTTTTTTACCAACTTACGCTTTCAGTCATGTGTCCGGTAAATGATAGCGAATGCATAAGTTGTTGCAGGATCTCGGGCACATTTTTACCGCGCGACACATAGAAAAAACCATTTCGTTACTGCGGTATGGCAGCGAATCACAAGTACCGCGATCTTCTCTCGCGAACGTACGCCCGCGGAGATTTGACAACGTCGCGCCTTCTCCAATACCACGGCTTTGTTGCAAGCTCTACATTGCGGGTTGAACCTCGTTTCGTCGTTTACCTTTGTTAGGCCGGCGCGAGAAGTTTAGCAACGTCGCCAGAAACTCCGCTCCCGCGATCACGAAACTTAGCTCCCCATTGGGCGTCCACGGAATCGATAGGACAATGGTAGGGGGATAGAACGGGTCGAGGAGGCAGCGGCGCTGCCGGGTGTATACGTTATTATTTAGTATAATTTAAAGGCTATAGTCGCGTGCTGTTGCGAACGTCCCCGTCTCCTCACTCTCTTGCGCACATACACACATACTCGGTAAACAAACAAGAAATGCCCGTTACCGTATAATTTACAATATTACGCAAAAGGAACGTTTTTCATAGAGCGCGCTTACTTCGACAAAATCAAGCCGTCATATGCACAAAATGGTTATGTTTATACGTCGCTATTTTACACACAGCACAAACCGAGTTGCCAAGTGTACACAACACAAATCGTGGTATCTTTTATAACATGCTTTGCACCGTTGCCAGGTCAAGTATCCGCAACGTCGCTGAATATTACAAATACTAACAAAATTTGGTGTACGGGTGCGATTTTATTTGAAATTTGCTTCTCATATGGAAAAAGTCATTGCAATTACCCCGTGCACCTCCCACTTTGTAACAACCACAGCTAATTTTGGACCGAAGCAACTAAAATCTCTCAAACGTGTTTATTTTCGTAACGAGAAGTTTAATTTTGTTCAAAATAGGCGATGCTTCGTTTGCAACAAACAGATAATGCAAATAGCTCGCTTATGTGCAAGTAGGGCTTAAAAATATGTCACTTACCTCATAAAAGCCCCCGGAAATGTAATACTTTCAAATTTTAACACTCTGGACGAATCACCTTTGTTAACTCTTGAGTGGAAACACTTTTCACGAAAAAAACCCGACTTTACACTAAAATTCAACAAAGTAAAAATCTGACACATTCTGTTGACAACCTCCCTGCACAATGACCGATTGGCGACTGCCTGCTCGAAAATTTCAGAAGCTTGTTTGGGCGATTCCATTCAAATGGTAGCATCCATTCCGTCACTTACGCAGCTCGAATAAGCCCACTACGCCGGCAAAATGTTTAGTAATCGTTCTGCTCATATTATACAACGAATATATTATAACATTCATAATAATCTAAAAACGAATATTTTGAATAATTACAATTTAAAATTTGAAGTTTCTACCCAACTCCCCTATTACGTCAAAATGACCTTGTTCCGTCGGAGCGGTTCGTGTATAGTTCGTTGATAGTGTCCAGTAAACAAAGCAGATGGCGCCAGAAATACAGAAGCGTGATTATACAAAAGTAGCACTTATTTGAAATTTTGAAAGTTTTGATTTGCTGTAGTTTTACGGTTTATCGAGCAAGGGAATCGTGCACTGTGTCAGTATGTAGCATATTACCTCGATATAACGTGTATTGTCTTATATTGTTATCGATATAATGAGCAAGTTTGTTATCAGGTTGTACGATTATCATAACTACAATGTCAGGAGAGAACCAATCACAGAGGTATAACGTGTCAACAAAAGTTTAACGTGGATATGCGAAACGAGGCGAGCATTCAGGTGCTGTACATCTTAAAAGAACTTTAGATTTAAACCTGAAAGACTGAAGCAAGTGTAGTTAATAATGTACAGATTACCAATTATATTGTCCGTTTTGTTTATTCTTGTAGCTGCAAAGATAGATGTACAGGAATTAAAATGTTTAGGTTTGCTACAATTGATATTATGGTTAATTTAATTTTCTGTAAATTAACTTGAATTATTTTGTTTCAGTGTGTAAAGCAACGTTTGATGAATTAGACATTAAAATCAAACAACTAGATCCAGATATTAAAATGGAAATTGGTGGCTATAGGATTGATAGTAAAGGCAACTTAAAACAAAAGACCGTTTCGCAAACAAAATCTGAAATTGCTATGTCTGAAACAATTGAAGATATATGTGAAAAAATGGAAGACTATTTGCGGGCAACTTGGAAGTCCAATGGCACTTTAACTCTTTTGAAAATGTTGATGCCGGACAATTCCATGAATCCACATATGTCCTCAGTTGATTTTGTGCAGGATGATGACTTAAATAAGAGTCTTAAGTATTATGTAATATTTTGTTATTAATTAACTACTTTTATATTAACAATAATTAAATTTTAGTGCGAAGAAATATTGGAGCTATACGAAGACAATATCATTAAATATTATATTGAAGAGCATGATGCAAATATTCCATACAAAGTTTGTACCGAAGCTGCAAGTTATTGTAAGGATCAACCACCAACAGTAGAAAGTGAAAATAAAGAAGAATTGTGATAAAAATATATATACAAAATAATTTTCTTGTTATATAATTTTAATACTTTAATAAACTGTCGCCTAATTATTTTTGGAAACCCTTATTTTTTATTGATTACATATTAGTTTTAAATATATAGTAATAATTTGTTGGGTATTGTGTACTTTCAAAACGGGTGAATCGGATAAGATAATTTTATTATCGTGTGGCGCTGTTGTTTTTAAGCACTTTTAAGGTTATGTTCAGCCGTCATAACAGAAACAGCATTTTGGTATTTGGTAATGTTTTGATAGCAGTGGTAGGCCAAATATTTTTCTATACACGAGTGTAATATATTGTTGTTATCTCCAGTATGTAGGCTAATTTAATATGGATAAATACGAACCAAATAACAGTGACTTTAAAACCATATCAATTTTGGGTCACTGTTGCAATTATATCGGAGTAGTACATCTAGCACAGCATTTACCATCTCGACAAATGGTCGCTATAAAACGTTTTAACATGGATAAATCGAAGAAGAAAGACGCACAGTTAATACAGGTAAATTTATAATTTTACAACTAACGATTGCGTTTTATTCTTTATTTTTGTAGCATGAAATTATTCTGACCAGCCAACTTAAGCACAGAAATATTTTGAAGTACTTGGTGTCATATGTCTACGAGTTAGAAGTTTGTGTTGTAAGCCCTTTAATGGGATACGGATCATGTCGTGATTTACTGAACAACCATTTCAACGAAGGATTACCTGAAAATGCCATTGCGTTGATTTTGAAAGACGTTTTGGAGGGACTTGATTACATTCATAAAAAAGGATTAATCCATAGGTATTTATACATTAACTACTTTAGTTGTGCATATCGAGCGTGTTTAGTCAAATCCTCGCATATCAATTTTAAAAATTTTTTAACCTGTGCGTTGTCTGTCCCTTGAGTGATTGTTATATCAGGTCTCGACTGCATTTGTAAGTTTACAATTTATTAACAAAAGATCTCTGTTGAAGACATGATTAAGATATTCATTATGGCCTAATGGTGTGTCCAAACAAAAAAAATTGTCACATAAAATTGTTAAGATTTGTTCAGTATAGAAATGTTACTATCAGTACATACAAATATTTATTTAATAATGAATACCTACAAAAGAATCCTAAATGTTTTGATTTTGTCTGCCAGATTCTACAAAAAATACAGGGTAAGGAATACTCAATGGACTACTCGAAGAAGAAATACATTTTATAAATGAAATGGTCTACTGATAAATGAAAAGTATGAAAATGACGAGATTTCAAGGGGTGCGTACGGTGCACCCCTTGCACGCCCGCTTACAGCGGGCCTGCTATAGGTAAAACTACGAGAGCTGAAGGTGAGTCATCGCCTAAAAACGTAAGAACAGACGCATGAAAAAGCACTCTGTTTCTTTCTAACGCACGGGAATATTCTGTAACGTATCAGCAAAATAACAGCTGGAATCGATGACTCACCTTCAGCTCTCGTAGTTTTACCTATAGAATTGCACTAACAATGGGCAGATCACTGATTCAGAGAATCCACGCACATTGCCAGTGCAGTTCTAGGGTGCACTAGTTTTACCAAAAGAAAACGCTATTAGTAATGAAATATTCCGTGCTCATTTCAATCGCCCCGAATCGTAGGTGGGACTTAAAATATGAAATGAAATTCAAATTGTAAAAGTGACCCCCCCCGCCCCTAAAACGCTACGCCACTTAATCTAAGTGTCGCTAGATCCAAGACTTCAGGATTATTGCTCTACTGCTTCTTTAACATGCCTATATTTTGCTCGGTATTCTCTGGCTTCTTCAGGGCCGGAGGATGGGATCATATGGGGCTGGTGGATGGAATCATATGGGACATGAGACATCTATTATCTACAACATGACCAATTTTACCTTCGCTATTTGTAAAGTTGGTACCAATACCACCAAAAAAAATTTAAAAATGTCAAAATTTTATAAGAACGCAACCATTCCATTGCACAACCTTGTCAGCGGAAAAATTATGTGTTAAGGGCTGTTTACAGGCTCCGTCTTTTTACTACGTCTAGTTTGCGCAGGCAAAAGGTAGCGATTTTTATGTGTTTACACGGTACCATTTTTTGATAATTTTACCTGTGCAAACTAATTTTTTTCGGTGTTGCGTCGGAAACCAGCATATATTTATAAACTGTGTTTATGCGTGAGAATAGATCACAAGTTGACATGGCAATATCAAGCGGAACATCTCGTTAGTCGGCTGAGCTCCTTGTGCTACCTGTTTCGAAGTCTAATCAACACAGTCTCCGAGTCTACCATGATGGTGATGTACCATGGACTGGCCGAATCGTTGATGTCATATGGGATAGCGATTTGGATAGCTGAATCCTGGAGGCCACTATTTGAAGAGAGGCGCATATTGACAGTGTTCACGTTGTACATCTACGGTGTCCTGACACAGTTGGAGGCAGACTATGCCGGCATAAAGTACATGAATCGTCTACCACAAGAAATTAGGTCTTTGAAACGTTCAGTTTTTAATAGAAGAATCAAGCAGCTGCTTTCTGCAACTGCAGTGTACGGGTTGGATTGGAGGGGCTGAAAAGTTTCTTTCTTATATTGATTTGTCTTGTCTTATAATGTATTGTGAATAATATATTGGGATGAATAAATTTGTATTGTATTGTATTGTATAAACAATGAGTTGCACTCCTGAAGAAATATTAAAATTATCACTTTTAGCGGCTTGTATTTATAAGAGAAGTAAACAAAAAAGACATTAATAGACGGCTAAGGACTGTTTGGTCTAAAGAATGGGTATTAAAAAGAAATCATTATTCACATGCCAAACAAATAACTCCGAGAATTACGTAGGCAGAATGATTACACGAGGATGGATTTTGAAACAGTTGTTCTTCATCACTATTTTGTCAGCCGAAAATGATAGCAAGAAAAAAGACCCCAATTTAGGAATATAAGAGTCGAATCTATAACTTTTTTCTTCTCTTTTCTGTAGCGTAACCGGATAGAATTTATTTTTTTTACAACCGTATCCCGTGTAGAATTTTTGTCAAATTGTTTGAATTTTCCAACCAATTTTTCGTAAGCTTTATTTGTCTTCACCCTATCTGAGTAGCCCCTACGCTTTGTTTGCCACAAGCAGGGCTTACTCCGGTATATTTCAATATCATCATAAAGAAATTCCAATCATCATAAACAATTTCCAATGTCAGACATTGCGATAACACCTATAGTAACAAAATTATCAAATATGTCATAAATGACTGAACAAATAATCATTAAACCACCACAAAACCGCTCTTTCCTTTGCACGAACTACGGTGTTTTGCGTCTACACGTTACGTTTTACCTGTGCAAACCTGGTTTGCGCAGATGAACCATGTAAATACACACAAACATATGCACACACATACACACACACACACAAAGACATTTTTTGTACCTTGGTCAAAAATGTTCAGGGGACCCAAAAGGACATACTTCAGCTAAAATCTCAAAACTTTTTTTCGACACGATTAAAATACTTTATTATATAATGTATGATAAAGTAAAAAAGAAAAATGGGTTGAATAAAAGAATTGTCACTTTTGCTGGATTTGCTTCATCAAAAGATCACAATTAAGACTATCTCGTGCCTTTGCAATTTTGGAAAACAATAAAATTGTTACCGGGAGGACCAAAATTATATTTTGATGGTTTAGTTTCCAGACAGTGGAGTAATTACGGAACTTGGCATTCTAAAGTGCTCCGTTAAAAATTTATTTTCAACATTATGTTCATCTCAATAAAGTTTGAAATAAAATTTAAATTCGTGTTTTAAATGTTACTTATAAATGACTGTCCCCGATTTCACCAACAAGATATAAATAACTATCGGTTGAATAACCCCTATCTTGTGAATAGAATCAACTTTTCCATTTTACCTACAGTACATAGCGCTAGCTATAGAATAAATCTCAACATAAACTATTTCCTCAATTTTGGGCAGGATGGCAGTTGATTTTAACGTCAAACGTTGTAAACGTTTAGAGAAAGCAACTTTACTGTGATATATTTCAGTGTTATGATTCAAAATAAAATAGATAACAAATAGATTTTTGATAGGCCGCACGTGAGGTTTAATAATTGAAATTGCTTCCTCATCAAGTGATGTTTGAATCAGTAGTTGGGTTCCTTGACCTGTTTGTATACTTATTCTGTGTAAATTAAAAATTACATAATAAAACGTTCAATTCTGTAGATTAGGTACCTATCTTCTTATCGGCCTTATGTGTTTTGCCAGTTTCTTCAAGCTTTTAAATAGCGCACCGTCTTGGTCGATAAATTAAGTTCGGTTGTTATATTATCGCAGCAGACACTTTTCCTTCGCAGAAATCGTATCGGTTTTTCATTTTCTACAATTGCTTCACCATGTTTAAATAAGTTGTTTTTTCCTCTTAAAGAAAATTTTTTTCTTGTTTACGTTCTTTCCACTCATTAGATTTATTATTCGAAAATACGTAAAACTATTTACAAGTAAAGTGACGTAAACAAACGTGGATGCTGTTTGACTTGAAATGTGACAGACGACTCTCAAAAATCCTATCATATCGACTGAACGGCCGATTAAAATAAGTACAGTCATTCGTGAAACAAAATCTTTGCCTATCCATAGAATAATTATATCGGATCAATATCAATCCATCGATAATCGATATATCTTCTATTGGTGAAATCGGGGGTGTAAGTGACTATGAAATGAAAGACAAGTTGTAAAGTAAAGCTTTGGATGTCCACCTCTTGCTGAAGTACCAACACACAAGCTGACCTGGCATCGAATAGAGATTTAGAATGTCATCATGGGAGATTGCAGCATATTCAGCCTACAAAGCCAGTGTTTCTAGAGATACTTAAGATACTGCATACTGTGTGTTATTTAAATAGATATGTGCATTGAAATAAATGCTTTGTGCATTTAGATTTAATAATTTTAGCATTTAAATAAAAATATTATAATAAGGAATATTTTATCTATATTGTGCCTTAGAGTGGATAACTTGTGCATTAAAATAATATACATATATTGAGCATTCAATAAATATGATAATGTTACATACAAAATGTTATAATCAGCAATATTCTATACATTTTGTGCCTTAAAATCCATAACTTGTGCATTAAAGTAATAAATATTGAGCACTAAATCTACTGTGCATCAAAATTAACGCTGATCTGATTTTGATGATGAGTATGTTAAGCATAAGAAAATTTTCAACAGAAAGTTGAAAACTAGGGTAGTATTGATAACTTTTGTTTGTTTATGGAATGCGAATCTTAGCTTGAAAATTACACATCATGTCAGATTATTGACACTAAAGAATTGATGTTAGTGCTTCAAAAACAGTTACGAGCAAATTTTCAGAATTTCAGATTTAAAGATTCAGGACTCAGATTAAGGTTTATTATGTGACCATTTTGAGGTTTCTAGGAGAGTGGGTTCAGGTGGTATAAAAATTATCAAAACCGCGTGTTTTACATTTTTACCCAACTTTTTTTCGTAAACCTTGTGAGATAGAAAATTAGATTATTTTATGAGATTGGCTTTCAGGGCAATTAATTGTACACAAAACGGAATTTCATATTCAATTTACAAAACCCATTTTCCCTAAATTTCTCAATATTTTTCAATTGTCGTTTTCTCAAAAATCGTAATCTTATGTAAGGCCAAAAAATGTTTCCAACGCCAATTACACAATTAAATGATCTACTAAATTCAGTAAGAATAGTGCGTTGCCATTTAAAAAAAGGGTTGATGATGTCATAACTCGGCAACAATTTACGGTCGGAAATAGAACTTTTTACAAAAATGTGTATTTTAATAATTAAAAATTGACTTGTCTCAGAGATTTTCTACTGTTTCCATACGCACTGTAGCTCACTGCGCTACACATTGCAGAACTTAAAGCACGTTATATTTTTTCTAGGGCACATAATATTATTTCTAGGACGCATTATAATTTTCTCATAGGACAATTTAGATTGTTGATTGCACTTATTATATTTACAAGTTCTGATTTACTTAAACTATTGGAAATATATTTCTTTCGATGTGTTATGATTTTATAGAGGTAACGATTGCATTGCAGAATTATTTATTTAAGTACACAGTGATCTAAAATGACTGAGGACAGGTTGAATTTCCCGCCAATTTGAATAATTGTGATGTTGGCAATGGTTGCAAATGACAGCTGTTATTTTGGTCCAGTGGCGTAGGTCTCTGATTATAATTAGGTATATTAAATGGAAACTATTAATTGAAATAATTGAAACATATATAGTTTCAATTCAAATTAATTCCCGTGAGGGTTAGATAAGTAATAAAATGACATCCTTTATTGAGAAAAAAGATGAAATATCGTTGCAGAGGAACGTAACCCTTACTGTCGAGTTCACTATGGTATCTGACAGTGATCATAACCTGTATCATGCACGCATACCATCTTAGTAACACTAAATAAGTTCAAAACTGTGGCGGGAAATTCAACCTTTCCTCAATCATTTTAGATCACCCGTTATATAAATATATTATGCACAAGTAATTTTTTGCATGGCTTAAATATTTTTTTTGTTGGAGAAATATTTTTGGTATTGGAAACATATTTTGTCAAATTCTTACAAAAAATACATGTTATTTTATATATTGCACTTGATGGCACTCGTAAAATGTGCTTTGTATATAGGCAAGCTGTTTGACTCATCTCATCTTTGTTTTTTTCAGAGCTATAAGGGCTAGTCACATATTGATCTCCGATGTAGGCCGAGCTTGCATAACAGGTTTTAGATATGCGTGCGGAATAGTGCATAATGGGAAGTGGCAACGGCAGATACACTCGTTTCCGAGCAACGCCCTTAAGAATCTGAATTGGTTAAGTCCAGAAGTATTAGAGCAGAATTTAAAAGGTCTTACCAGACATCATTATTGTGTTTTAGTTTCTAATACATGTTTATTATTTGCATTGTAGGGTATAATGAGAAATCTGACATTTATAGCGTGGGAATTGTCATTTGCGAGTTGGCTAATGGACCAGAGCCCTACGCAGACATGGCAACTACCGTAATGTTGACGGAGAAGGTTAGAGGCTCCATACCGCAACTGTTGGATTGTACCACAATTCGTGCTGAAGACCTGGAATTACATGGTAAAAGTCTCTTTTTCTAAGGAAAGAAAAACGGTCTTAGTTCCTTATTGAGAACTTTCTGTAGTACAAACAAGTAAATTATTGAAGTCGATTATTGAAGAAGCACATAGTTTAGGTTTAAATTCAGAAGCATGAAGTTTATACACGAAGCGGTGTGTTCAGGCAAGACAACAAAATTTTTAAACAAGCGGGGTGTCTTCATGTGTTTTTTAGTGGTATTTATACGTATTTAAACAAGTTTTGAGTTCAGAATTATTTCCAAGTATTTACATGAATTTAAGGGGAGGATCTCATGTAGAGACCTAAAAAGTTTTTCTTTTGCTATATATTTATTATACTTTAGTGTACAAAAAGAAAGTGTGCTATAAAAGACTTTATGCAAGAAGTGGATACTATTGTAGGAACTATCAGGTCCTGCACGGCTTGCTTGTCTCAACGACGTGCATGCTTAATAAAAATAAGCAGAAATCAAAATTTCAAAAGAGCTGTGAAGCTGATGAAATTAGTTGGAGGTTAAACCAACATTTAGTTAAAAAAGTTAAAAATTGACAAAATGGCTGAATTTTAAGATCAATTTTTTTTAGAGCTTTTTTTGTTTGCAAATAGAATTATTTAAAAGTTTCACTAGAAGTTCAGGGAAAAAAGAATAACTCAACCAGTGTAACGATTTAAATGTATTCGCGTATGTAGATCGTGTTTCTAGAAAGAAACTCGTCGGTTGTATCAATGTAATAAACTCTACAAGAGAAGGTAGAAACATTATACTTTTTAAAACTCCTTTTCTATATGAATTCATCAAAATATAATAATTTACTCAACATAAGCACCTAGATCCTCCTAGATTTTCTATATTGTATCCAAATTTCACATTTCTAATTTAAAGCGTTAGCGAAAATTATCATTTGAATAAACACATCTCATTGCTTCGCTTTTATGCAGGAAATTTGGACCGGAGAATACCATTGGCTATAAAACCGTAAACCGTGCAAGAATAAAAAAACTGAAACATTATACTTACTAAAACTCCTTCTATATGAATTCATCGAAATATAATAATTTACTCAATATAAGCAGCTAGATCTATACGTTCTCTATACTGTATCCAAATTTCACATCTAATTTAAAGCGTTAGCGAAAATTATTTAAATACTTACATCTCTTTGCGCCGCTTTAAGGGGTCATATACCTTTCACCTGACTAAATATTGTCTATTTTCACGATATTTTTTTCAAAAAAAGGAAAGAAACTATAAAGATGGGGGTTTTTGTGCAATAATGTAAATGCTTTGTACTAATCAAAAACATTTTAATTATCGAGAATTTGTTTGCAAAATCCCCACGTCACCCTTTCTGAAATTGGTCCTGCTGGTGAAGTATGGTTTTGCGGTACCAATGATTTCAGCTATCTCGTTCATCTAAAGCAAAAAATACCAATGCTATTTTAAAATATGTTAAATTATCTAGTCCTTGTCGTATCCGATTTTAGAACTTCCATTTTTTTAAAAATAGTGGACTTTCAAACTTAAAATTCCCATTTTTTGCAATAAATTTCATTTGTTTGTGCAAGAAAAAATATAAGGAATGAAAATATTAAAAATCGGATACGACAAGGACTAGCAAATTTTACAAGCTTTTAACTAAAGAAAAAAAATTGGAAGTTGGTTGATCCGTCTAGAAGGAATCATTGGTACCGATTTTGAAAACATGGTCTTGAGAAAACAGGGTTTAAACTTTTGAAACAAGTTTACAGTATTATAAAATTAAAATTTTTCAACTTTCTTATATAATTTATTCCAGGTAGGCCTGGGCTAAAAAAAAGCGATCAATGTGATCGATCTTTTCGATCAGATCGATCTGTTAATGATACGTACCTCGCCGTCGCAGGACACGTATCGTACGTGGAAAGAAATGTAAATGGAAGATCTAATAGATCAATCATCAAAAGATCGATCTGATCGCTCTGATTGATCTGATCGATCATCAAAAGATCGATTTGATCGTTCATCAAAAGATTGATCTGATCTATCATCAAAAGATCGATCTGATCGATCGCCAAAAGATCGATTTGATAGAATCACGCTTGTCTTCAAGTTATTATCACTTGGCCATACTGCATTAGAAAAAAAATGTGGTTTGGTGCTCGTATCGTCAGGCAAAGGACTCCAGTGGATTGACGGACTATGCTAGAGCTGGGGAAAAAATCGATTGATCCATCTCTCGGCTTTTTTATTTGAAGATCGAAAGATCGATCAGATTGAAAAAATCGTAAAGATTGATTTGATCGATCTTTTGATGATACGTACATTGCCGGAAACGATTCATACTTGTATGTGGGATAGCTAACAGATAGATCATCAAATGATCTATCTGATCGGTCATAAAAAGGTCGATCTGATCGATCATCAAAAGATCGATCTGATCAA
This sequence comes from Aphodius sticticus, assembly GCA_963966075.1. Classification (NCBI taxonomy): domain Eukaryota; kingdom Metazoa; phylum Arthropoda; class Insecta; order Coleoptera; family Scarabaeidae; genus Aphodius; species Aphodius sticticus. The sequence continues at coordinate 31,604,940 of OZ014507.1, forward strand.
TTATCAAAAGATCGATCTGATCGATCATCAAAAGATCGGTGAGCGATCTTATCGATCCTCAAATAATTGGTCTGATCGATCACCAAAAGATCGATCTGATCGATCATCAAAAGGTCGATTTGATCAATTATCAAAAGGTCGATTTGATCGATCATCAAAAGATCGATTTGATCGATCATCAAAACATCGATTTAATCGATCATCAAAAGATCGATTTGATCGATCATCAAAACATCGATTTGATTGATCATCAAAAGATCGATTTGATTGATCATCAAAATATCGATTTGATCGATCATCAAAATATCGACTTGATCGATCATCAAAAGATCGATTTGATTGATCATCAAAATATCCATTTGATCGATCATCAAAAGATCAATTTGATAGATCATCAAAACATCGATTTGATCGATCATCAAAAAATCGATTTGATTGATCATCAAAAGATCGACTTGATCGATCATCAAAATATCGATTTGATCGATCATCAAAAGATCGATTTGATCGATCATCAAACCATCGATTTGATCGATCATCACAAGATCGATTTGATCCATCATGATCGATTGATCGAGTAGATCGATCCAATTGTGATCAAAGATCGATCACAAACTTCCAAGATCGCCCACCTCTAGTCCATAGATGCCGAATGGCTGAGCAGCTCCTGACAAAAAGGATTGTAGCTTCTTTAGTGTTTTGATTTTTTTAAATAGTTTTAAGACCAACATTCTTAAATGTTTATACTATCAAACAATACAAATAATATTAATTATCTGATCGATCTTTTGATGATACGCATTACGCACGTCGCCGGACACGTATCGTACATATATGGAAGAACTAAAAGATCGATCATCAAAAGATCGATTTGATTGATCATCAAAAAATAGATCTGGTCGATTTTATCAAAAGATCGATCATGATCAATCGATCGATCATGATCAATTGATCGATCTCCAATTGTGATCGAAGATCAATCTCCAATTGTGATCGACGATCGTTCACAACTCTCCAAGATCGCCCACCCCTAGTCATGGCATGCCGAATAGCTGCGCAGCTCCTGACAAAAAGTATTGTAGCTTCTTTAGTGATTTGATTTTTTAAAAATAGTTTTAAGGAAAACATCCTTAAACATTTATACTATAAAAAAATACAAAAAAAAAATCATAAAAAAAAAATATTTCAAATGTATATAACCCCTTAATGCAGGAAATTTGGACCGGAGAATACCATAGGCTATAAAACCGTAAAACTTGCAAGAATCAAAAAACTGTTCCAGGGACTTATTTTATACACTTCAAGGATTCAAAATAAAAAAGAAAAAAATTGATTTTTCCAACCGATTACATGAGAGTCTCCCCTTAACGGTCGAATCGTGTTTTTCTTAATGTTACTGTTTGGGAAGAGTCTTTTATTCTATGAAAAAAGATAACTACATTGATAGAAAGCAGTATGACAAGCAGGGTTGTTATGTGTAAAACAATTCGTTTTAAAACTGTAATTTAAACATGTTTTAAAACAAATATTTTTTTAAAACTATTTTGTTTTAATCATGTTTTAAACTGTTTGTTTTAAATGTTGTGTTTTAAACGTGTTTTAAACTACCGATATTTGAACAGTTTTTGTTTTTTTCATAAAATATTACTATACAATATTATAAAATAATTGCATAATTAAAAACATGTTTAAAACAAGTTTTATTCATTGTTTAAAACATGTTTGTTATGTGTGATTTAAAACATGTTTTATTTCATGTTCAAAACATGTTTTTTGTGAAGTGTTTAAAAACAGTGTTTTGTTAAAAAGAACATCATTTTATAATAATAATAATAATAATAATAGAATTTATTGAACCATTATTGTTACATACAGGTTACCAAAAAAAAAATCAATACATATTTACACATAATGGAACAAAAGGTGAGGTTCAGTTTAACTGCTCTTCCACCACACCGACAAAACAAAACAAAATACAAATTACAAACGACCGCATTGCACTGTATAGTTTACAATATCGCACTTAATAGTAATATTCTTAATACCCAACAAACAGAATTTACACAAATGAGTAAAGCGCCCAATGGATCCGACAACACACACGACCACGTTCAACCAACTCAACCTAACTCACTCCAACTGCCACCCCCCAAGTGCCTACCCCAAATATACCCCACCACTCTCTCCCTAAAGACCCTCATGGACGCGCACACGCCAACACACGAGGAAATTTTGTTATATATTTTTGCAATTTGGTATGAAAAACTATTTTTGTAAAACGCTGTTTTATGAATTGGAGGGCTCAACCTCCCCTTAAACCTAATGTTTAGCGTGTGCACGTCCCCCCGGAATTGAATTCTTCGAAACAAGTATGGCGGCATCTCCGTCGTGACAACCCGGTAGAAGAAACAAGCCGAATGAAGCAGCCTTCTACCCTGCATATTCAACCATTTGAGCTCAGGCAGTTTATAGCTAACATGGTCTCGCCTTCTAATACCAAAGATCAACCGAATGCACGCATTCTGGGCTTTCTGGATTTTATTCTTTAATGTATAAGACAAAAAGGGCGAGTAAAGTGTATCGCAATAATTAAACATTGACAAGACAAGGGAATCGCATAAAGTTTTTCTTATTTTTTGGCTTAAATAAATTCGATTACTATATATTAATTTCAAATTACAGTATGCCTTCTGAACACACTTATTAATATGGTTTCCGAAAGACAAATCACTATCCAACCAAACTCCTAAACTGCGGACACAAGCCTTTAATTCCAGGGGTTGACCATTAATACCAATGTTTATCCTACCGGCCGCTAGTTGGCGTTGCCTCTTAGGTCCGAATAATATTATTTCCGATTTCTTTGGGTTAAGCCGAAGTGAATGTTTCTCGGAAACTTCAGCCAATCTCCCCAGATCAGAATTGATTTTCTCACATGCCTGCTCCACCTCACTCGCCTTAAATGAATAGTAAATTTGAGTATCATCGGCATAAAAGTGGGTTTTACAATAAGAAACGTGAGACTGGAAATTGGATGTATAGAGCGTAAACAGCAAAGGTGAGAGTACTGAGCCCTGCGGCACACCCGACCCCGACGTTAATCCATCAGACTGCCGATCATTGGACGCCACCACTTGCACTCTGTCGGAAATGTAACTAGTCAGCAGCCTATTGGACTTCACATCAAATCCAAAATAATGAAGAATAGATGAAAACATTCTGTGATTGATGGTATCGAATGCCTTTGTGTAATCCATCAAACAAAGCACTGTTAGATTTCCATTATCTGTTTCCCGTAGAATATCGTCGACTATATTTGTCAATGCAGTGGCACACCCAAAACCCGACCGAAAACCGGATTGTGTTTGGGGGAGCAAATTATTGCATTCCACAAATTTACGCATCTGTAGCCATAGAATTTTTTCCGTAACTTTTGCCAGGCATGGTACAATACTTATAGGTCTAAGGTCGTTAAAATTTACCGGGCTGCCAATCTTCGGTAATGGCCTTATCAATGCTTTCTTCCACTTGTCAGGAAACTCTCCGACTTCAATACAGCCATTAATAATATCTTTAATGTATGGTACAATATGGGGGCAACACATTTTTATGCGTGTTATACTTAGCCCGTCAATTCCTACAGCTGTACTTTTAACACCAGCAATTGCCTGCTCAATATCGGAGTCAACCACAGGCTGAAAGCAAAATATGGCCTCCCCAAATCTGTTGTTATTATAGAAATCTAGCAAGCTTGCATCCAGCGCACCTGAATCTGGAATGGCGCTGATAAAATACCTGTTAATAGCATCCGGGTCGTCAAGATGCGCAGGAAGCGCGGGTGACGGTTTATGAAACATGCCAGCCCTCCTTAGCGCCTGCCAGCAATTATTTGAGGCCTGTAACTGGGTCTGGAAATATGCCGCTCGTTCACGATTTATTGAGGAATTTACTAGATTTCTAAGACTTTTATAATAATTATATTTCTCAATTGTACGTAGTCTCCTATATTCCCCAAAAGCTGCATCTCTAAGATGCTGCATAAGTCTAATATTATCAGTCAACCAAGGAGCAGGCGGCTTTTTAATTTTTACTCTTCTGACTGGTGCGTGACATTTCAATACATTGACAATGCCATTGGTTAAGAAATCCGCTTTTGAATGAACATCCATCATGTCAAATATAAGAAAAAATGGGACCTGATAGAGATCAAACAAAAAGTTCTCATGCAAAAAATATTTATACTGACGGCACATTCTATAAATGGGTGTTTTGGGTGTTAAGATATTTAAACCACATGATACCATATTATGATCAGACACATTCGCGAGGGGCCGTGAGTCTACATTTCCAATCATTTCCGTATCCGAAACCACAATCAAGTCAATAACCGAACTGGTTGTACCCGTGACTCTTGTCGGATCACTAACTATCTGCGCAAGACCAAGCGAATCAAACATGTCCAATAGCGCAATGGTCTGATATCCGTCGCTGTTTCCCATATCTATATTCATATCACCCATAAGGATTACTTTATCCACTGTCGGCACAACCTGTGAAAGGACACTCTCCAACTCGTTAATAAAAGTCAGATAGTTGCAACTGGGAGACCTGTATACCACCCCCATAGCGAAGCTATACTTCCCTAAACGAATTCGCACCCACAACTGTTCTATGTTCCCAGGCTGATCCAGAACTGCAAAACGGATACTATTTCTAATATAAAAAGCCACCCCACCACCCCTTGCACCCCTGCATGGCGAATTAAATTATAGTTATCAATAGCAAGGACATGTGAATTTATACTTGCATCCAGCCATGTCTCCGACAAAGAGACAACCCCCCACTCATTCACCTCAAGAAAGTCCCTCAACTCATTAAGGGATGGCAGCAGAGACCGAATATTCAGGTGACAAACAAAAACCGCGGCCGCCATATCCCGTGAACCCACCGAACGCAACACTTAATTGCAAAAACAACAAAAATACACACAACAATAATAATCAATCAATCAATGAAAACGCCTTCTCTTAAGCAGCAGCGATTGCACAGCAATGCAGCCATTGATAAATGAATCCTTATTCCTATATCGGCCGATATCGGCAAAACCAGACCAGCTAACACAAACATGTGCAAAAAAAAACACAACCCACTCATCGCTGAATTTAAACAAAATGTATATGCACCATATAAACATACAAAAATCAACATGTGTTAGGTATGTATACATGAAATGAAAATTGGTGATATAAAAGGGACACAGAAAAAATAATTCGATTATCGCGAAACTATATCACAAAATAAAGTAACTATAGGTAAAATATCAACATAAAACAATACATAATTTTACAGAGCAAGCAAGATACCAAATAAAATAAATTAATTATTTCTAAACTTAAACAGTATATAACTCCCAATAATTCTACAAATAGTTATGAACAAAAGAAAAAGGAAACTACTCATCTTTCAACTTTAATATTACATCCCCCTTTTTAAAATATATAACTCCATCCCTTGGCCACACGTTTTGTTTTCCATAAGTCACAACAGCATTCAACAACAAGACTAACCTATGCGACGTAAGATCCTCCCGCACTGTCCTATTTGTCCCCTTCAGCGCTCTCTTGGCTTGAAACACCCTGTTCCTGGCACTATAATTAGTGAAGCGGACTATCAGCGGTCTGACTTTATCCGGCTGAACTTTACCAACCCGATGAACTCTGTCCAGATCTGTATTGGAGAGATCCAAACCGAGATCCTCACTGAACACTTTTAAAACCAATTGAATTATGAATTATGAATTATGAAAAAACGTTTGTTTTTCTTTAAATAAAAAAAACGTTTTTTATAACAACCCTGATGACAAATAAACAAATGGCTCTATGCGCCTAGAAATTCAGAGTGCTTTCGATAACACCTCCTACAAATTCATAAAAGAAGCCATTAGAATAAGAGGCATTGAAACCTTCACTCTAACCTGGATACAGGGCATGCTCAAATGCCGAGTGTCCGTTAGTGGTGAGTCAGCCACAGTAGCTTCAGAGCGGGGCTGTCTGCTAGGTGGAGTTCTATCACCCATTCTATGGTCACTAGTTATAAGCAAACTACTGACACAGCTTACCCACGAGGGCTTTGTCATACAGGGTTACGCATGACCTAGTCCTCATGGTTAGGGGCAAGCATGAAGATGTCCTATCAAGTCACATGCAAACTGCCTTCCAAATAATCAGCAAATCGTACACAGACAGGAGACTTAACGTTAACCAACACAAAACGGTCATAATTCCTTTTACAAATAGAAGGAACCTACAACTTAAAGCTGACAATGAACGGAGGATCTATCATAAATTTTTCCAATGAGGTTTATGTAACTTGGTATAACCCTAGATCAGTGTTTCCCAATCGTCTCCCAATATCCTTCTCCCGCTCACGGTAGTCTCATTTTCCGCTCCGCTACCAGTGTGCCGCGGCACCCCATTTAAAAAATATTGCCCTAGCTCATAGACTCAAAACATGTTTGAGAATGTCACTACCAAGACCATAAGGACAACATGCGTGTGTTGACTCTTCAGCAGAAACTGAGGCCTCAACCCCATGATGATATATTGGCTTTACATAACCATAATCAGACCAGTTGTCACCTATGTGTCAGTTATCTGCATGGAGGAAGATGGAGTCGCTATACGGATCTATTTTGCAGTGAGAAAATGACCCCGGTAGGGCGGGGCGAACATGACACTAAAGTACTCTGACAGTTTGGCCGCCTGCCAGGTTCTGATAACTATGAAATGGCCAGAAATTTAAAGAAATTTTTCCTGTAATATATAGTAATGTCGAGGGGGTACATTATAAAAAAAAAACGCTATATGTACACTTTTAAGAATTTATTTACCTAAGCTAATTTTTTTTAACAAATACGTAATAAACATATTTTAAAAAATGTTAGCATGTGGGGTCACTTACAGATGAAATGTTATCTCGTCGAAATCTGGTATATGGCTGATTTTCTGCTGTTGCAGCTGCAAACAGCGCAATTAAACATTATTTTTTTATATAATCTTGATACAAATTCACTATAATATATTTAAACAAAGCGAAGTAAACAAAATAATAACACGTCAACGTTGCGAATGTCACTTTGACATTAAAAGTCCTCCGGAGTGGGGGAAGTGGTCCCATATCCGAGCGCTTATGTCGACTCCTCCTTCTTCCATGGTTATCTGGTATCAGTTATCTGCTAATGCATCACAGGGGCCTTGAGAACAAGCTTCACCGCAGCTATAGAGGCAATACTTAACCTCACATCGCTGCATCTGTACGTGAAAAAATATGCAGCTATTTTCCCTTAGGATAAAACAGTCTGAGAAATCTAAATCAAGAGATCTTAATGGTCAACTGAGGATGCTTAGCAAGTATGCCAACTGAACAAGCCAACTGAAGTGATTATCTATGATCACAAAGACATTGGGGCAAAAATGCTGCAGTTGTCAGACAATTCATCAATGTGGTAGCCTGATGGATCAAAAATAGATGATTGTGTTGGTAAAGGTGTGACCGGACCAAGGTACACCCTGTCTAAAATCACGTACACCATTGAACTATGCGCCTAAGAATGCATATGAAAGGAATCTTACTAAAGTCAAAGTGCGCATCTGCTCAGACAGCAAAGCAGCACTTAGGTTGATTAAATCAATCACATGCATATCCAAAGCAGTTTGGAGCTGCAAGCAATTCTTACGTCAACTGGCAAAAAACAACAGGGTTCGCCTGGTGTAGGTGCCGGGACGTGAAAGAATGAAAGGAAATGAAAGTGCCGACTGATTTCAGCCTCCCAAAAACTATCTGGGTACATTCTTCCTGCATGAGGCAAGAATAAAAGTTGATAATATTGATTTTTGCTGAATGAAAATTTGGTATCCTGCAATTGCATATGCAGTAATTCTATGTAATTCTATTATAAAGGAAATGTGTGAAAACATGCAAATAATGTTAGTTTTAATTTGGTAGAAGGAATGCACATGTTGAACAATACAAGAATACAAAGTATTTGTCATTGATAGTATTATTTTTTAAAAACATTAGATTAAAACCATTTATGTCCAAAAAATCTGTGTTATGTACATAACAAACTGTAATATATAATATGTTTTAGGAGATTCTGCAATATCAACAATTCTTCATCACCAATCGCAAAGGAAATTTAGTGATCATTTACACGAAATTGCATTGTTGTGTATGCAACATGAACCAATAGATAGGCCAACTGCTGCACAACTATTGACACATCCATACTTCAAAATTAACAGAAAGCACTCCCATCTGACAGAATACCTTTCTCCTGTACTACCACTAAGTGATAAAGTGGCTTATAATAAAGGTAAGATAATATATTCTATTTAATCTGCCGGAAATTCTGGTATATCTCATCTGACATGAAAGAGTACTTATCATGTCTTTGACATAAAGACTAAGGAATTGGAAGTACTTGTACTACTTTCCCCAATCGGCAACTTTGCGGAAAAAAAATTAATCCCCCAAAACTTGAGAAAAATCGGTTAACGTTAACACGTGCCACTGAGCACCTCAAATTTTAGATTTAAAACACATTGGAAAAATGCATTTTATTTCCTTGTTTTTTCACGTTTCGGATTTAGAAAAAAAGTTGCGGGAAATTATCAGAAATTGTTCAGAACTTCCCAAAGATCAAATCCACAACCACTATTTTTTTTTCACCGCACCTACCCTCTCCTGCAGTACCCTAAAAATGAGGCAAAATTTTCCCCAATTTACAATTTTAGAAAGTTACGTAATTTATTATTTTTTTGACAGAAATTACTATTATTGAATTGTTGACATGTTTTTTTGTCATTTATTAAGTAATTTAAAAATAAAAAAAATGTTTAAACCAGGGTTGTTGAGTCGGAGTCGGAGTTCAGACAAATTTCACAGGAGTCGGAGTCGGAAAAATGTACCGACTCCGACTCCGAGTCAATGTGTAAATAATGTAGAAAAAGACATGTGAGATAGCCGTTGCTCAATAGATAGTAAAAAATTAACTAAACATATTATTAGGTCTTTTACAAAGTACCTACCTACATATGTTAATATAATTAAACTACAATACACACAGGTCGATGGTGAATGATGATTAGCAACTGATTATCGTGGGACGCTTGCCGCGTCGCATATATAGTTTCTTTCCAATTTCCAACAACCAACTTCAATGTGCTAATCATGATAGATCGATCATCTCCAAATAAAAAAAATCTGATGTGGCCAGGCACATGACTTTATCATACTATATATAAAATTAATAATTTAGCTGCATGAAACTCTATTTGATCGAGATCGGCCATGTCTGCATTGAAATAAAACTACTAGAACTAGACAGATATGTCGATTAAAGCTGCGTTTGGATATTGTACTCCGTTGACACCAAGTACACCGTCCAAATGACACTTACATGTTATTGGGTGTAAAAAGTGTAATGCAATATGCGAACGCAGGTTATATTGACAGAAGTTATTGTCAAAACATTAGCGTTTGACACCAAGACTACTGTCATTAGAATCAAAAAATCTGAAAAATCCTGGCTACTAGTTTTCATGCAGTACGACCGATCTCGTAGAAATAGAATTTGCTCATGTAGCTAAACTATTGATTGTACCAAAAAATGTCATAGTGATAAATTATTCAGAATTTCCTCATCTTTCATTTATTATTTAACTATTTCGACGAAATTCCAGAAATGGCGGCTTATTTACAAAATCTTTCAGAAATGCTAAGACTAAACCTCCAGTTCCTTTGGACCCTCTTCAACAGAAAGCTTTTCGGCTCTAAGTTTGGTTATGAAACTTCTAAATATGAAGTTTCGTCCCGATACCTTTAGTAGTTTCTCCGGAATCGTCGCCACAAAAAACGGGTACACACACACACATCCATACACACACACAGACATTTTTTTGTACCTTGATCAAAAATGTTCAGGGGACCCAAAAAGACATATTTCCGCTAAAATCTCAAAAATTTTTTTGGCACGATTACAATACTTTACATACTGCGTACGATAAAGTAAAAAACGGACTACGATGCATACTAGACGAATTAGAACTTTCCATAGTGAAGCTACAACATGTGGTTTTCCTTAGTCATCAAAATTAAGAGGATTTGCTCATATTCGTTCGGCCACAAACACCAGCTGAACAATAGGGTATTTGACTATTTTTGGAAAACCATCTTAATGTGTTTATTCCTTCACTCTACATTGTAAATGCATTATTTTTTGTAATTATTTCCTCAATATTTCATAAAAATCAGCGTTAAAAATTGAATCACAAAAAGTCCCGCCAAAACGATACTTTCTGTTGTGTGACGTCACCGGTTAGTGATGTCAAGATGTCAAGATGATGTGATGTCAAGATGTCAAATCGGCCCATATGGTCGTGTCAGCATCGGCATCGTCGCTGTTTGGTAATTGTGTTGTATGATGTGTTGTTTTCACAATTTCTACATAAAAATGGGTTATAAATGGTGTATAAATCCACAATGCAGAGATACGTCAAGAAAAACTCCGGATAAACTATTTGTAGCTGTTCCGCAAGATTTGAAACTGCGAAGAAAGTGGTTGGCTCGTAGAAATCCAAATGAAATAAATAGCCGCCAATACAAGTGTTTTCTGTTGTGAAGATTACTTCGACATAAGTAAAACTGACTAGAATAAGTTATCTATCGTATTTTCGAAAGGTATTATCTGATCTGACAGCTGAAGGTTAGGGCTATCCTAACCTACAAAGTTATGCTTACATGACGCTTTCGTGCTATTAAATTCAAACGGGAGAAGCATAAAAGCGCGTTCGGATAACCCGGTATTTTACGGTGAGAGTGACGCGCTGCATAATAGGCGGACTAACGTCATACGGCGTTTATCTGCATATAAGAGAGAGACAGCCGACCCAAGTTATCTGAGCATTGCTCTCACCATACCATACCCTGACAAACCGAACGCGCTCTAAGGCGGACTAACGAATGACATCACTGGAGACTGACCCAATTACAGAGCGTTTTCAATCACGTGATAGGACGTGAATAAAATTCAATTTTAATTTTGGTTTTTCATAGAAATAAAGCATTTTTTTTTTGAAAAGTAATAACAAATAGTTTTCTTAAACTGTAATCTATTAGGATGACTATAATACATGCCATATTTTTAATACAGTCAAATACCCTATTCATTAAAATATATTGCAAAAAGTATTTTAATGATTTTCTCTTGCAATTTTAAAAAGAAAAAATAGTTTCCTTCAGCTTTTGTACTAGAAGAAACAACTAGAAACAGCGTATGGTGTCACAGTCGTATCAACTCTCAACTTTCTTTTTATTTTTATTCGCTCCAGTACCTGAATGTTTGTAAAAGATACAGCTTTATTAGTAAAAATTTGCAATTTTAGCTTTAATGTTTGATAACTTTAAACCTTTAACCGAAATTGATTATTTTTTTCGACACATGAACAAATTTATTAAAAGTATCACATTTGTATTTAACAAAATATGTAGATATTTTAAATGGTTACTGAGTTTGTGAAATAGGACCGTTTATTTAAGTTGAATATAGGAATATCCATAGGTATGTTCAATTGCTGGCCGCGATCTTTTCAATTGAGCGTGTTCCGTTCTTTTTTATCGCAAATTTGAAATACTTGCTTCCTATTGGTGGAATCAGTTTGGCTCAGATGTCAAACAAGCAATCGAACTGCACTTTAGCCAACTGATCGCTAATCAGATTGAACAGAACTAAGCGCGGCCAGCAATCGAACACTACTCATTAGAGGTGGGTCGAGTTCGTATGATTCGTTCAAATTGAACGAATCTTTAAAGAACCGTATGGTGCGAATCACTAGGTTCGAACTGAATCGAACTGGAGCTGAATCGAACTCAAAGCAAGACCCGTATCTGCGGTATGAGTTGAACGAGTATTTTTCACGACTCGTTCAACTCATGCGAATTGTAAACGTACTGGCACTGTATTGTGGGTTGCGGACTGCGGAGTCTCGGACTCTCATCGTAAAATTCGTGCATTGTATGATTGTATTGTCATTGTTCATTCTGTTCTCTAGTGACATTGCACACGTCATACACACATATTTTATAGGTACTTATATTACAATATGATACACGAATGATAAAGAAATTAATTTGTATTAGATATATGTATGTAATTTATTGTTGTATTTTATACATATGTACATATGAAGTTAGGGATGAGTTCGGTTTAGGTAACATGATCAGAATAGATCGTCCGGATAGATTTCTGGACACGGTATATATTAAATCATTGTAATTAACTGAGATAATTCTTGTAGTGTTTTTGGATTCTTAAATACAGTAGAGCGTCGATAATCCGAACTAATTGGGACCGAAGGTGGTTCGGATTATCAAATTGTTCGCATTTTCGAAAATAACCTAGAAAATGACACTTAGGCCTAAAACATGCCTAAAATATACACTTTTATCGATTAAATATACATTTCCGTCGATTGTTTATTTATGAGTCAGTTTAGTGAATAGGAAATCGTTTATTAAACAACTCTATTAATGCACGATTTCTATTAATGCATAATTTGTTATAGCCAATCACACGACATAAATACGTCGTTTGATTGGCCAATCGAACAATTGTGAAATGAAACCTTCCAATCAAAACATACCGCCCTCTAGAACTGTCAGTGTCAAATTACATAAATTGTCATATAACCTAGAAAGACATCGGGGAAGAAAAATCTATGTAGACGACGCTAGAAGAATACGATCGACGAAAACATTTTGTAACCAACTCGAATATTAAACGGCGATTAGTGATCTCGACAATTCACGCTCTCGCTACGCTCGAGCGTTAAACAGTCTTGATCATTAAGCGCTCTTTTTAATATACTTGTTGGTTAAATAACTATATATTATACCACGTATTATACAAACTATTACATAATTGTGTATTTAAACGCTTTTAAAACGCGTTCGGATTTTTGACGTTCTACTGTAATATCTAATAATATTATTGATTATTATCAATGTCGAATATATTTTAAATACATTTACATCCGATAATTAAAGAAACTGGGTGGGTACTAAGGATACATTTTAATTCTACTACTAACAAAACATTTAGAAAATATACTTTAGAAAACTGCCCATAACTGCGTCGAACCGAATCCCCGCCGACTGCTATCCCAGCGAACTTAAACGAATCAGACCTGATACATACTGTACCGAGCCAAGAGCCGGTCAGCCGGTGACTCGTTCGAACGAATTGAACGAAATGAACGAATATTTTGATGCGGATCTTTTACTCAATAGAGTCGTTCGGTTCGAATCGCATAAAAGATTCGAACTTCCCATCACTACTACTCATGTATGCAAGTCATACTCGTTCCAGCCAGAATTGTGACGTCATTGCCACTAACAGAAGAAAGTTGAAATTATTTTCAGCTTATTTTGCACTTAATTTTCTATTCATTGGAATGAATTTTAGTTGGAATGAGTTACTTTGTACTATACAGTGGATTGTCATTACTTTTGTTATTATTAAATATAGAAAATTGGTTAAATTGACAAACTAGTTCAGAATTATGTGCTCTCTAATTAGGAAACAGTTGAATTTCTAATGATTTCAGATATTTTGAAAAAAATAAAAAAGCGAAATTTTTAAATATGATCATAACTGTGTGTGGTCCGATCAACAGGTCTTTATCATTTTATTTACAATTAGTGTCAATTTAATTTTTTTTCGCCAACAAATTCGCTGGAAACGACTAAAATTTTGTCAGAGTCGGAGTCGGACTACGAAAATTATCTGGAGTCGGAGTCAAAGTTTTTTCATCGACTCCACAGCCCTGGTTTAAACAATAACCATTTGTTTTAACAAAAATATACGATGTTACGAACTCATTTTTCCATTTGTTGCAAACATTATTAAATTATTGTTTTTTTCTCATTTATTAACTAATTAGCAATTGTTTAAACAATTACCATTTGTAAACAAAAATATATGTTGTTACACACATATTTTTCTAATTTTGCAGAAAGTATTAGATTGTTGGTATTTTTTGTCATTTATTAACTAATTTGCAATTGTTTAAACAAATACCATTTGTTTAAACAAATATATACATTGTAATGGACATAATTTTCTATATTTTTTGCATAAATTACATATTATTAGATTATTGGCAGTTTTTTGACATTTATTAACTAATTTGTAATTTGTGCAATTGTTTGAACAAATAAATTTGTTTATTAATAATTGAAAATTAGTTAACAAATTTGGCAAGAAAAAAAAGACAAGAAATACAATAATAATTTTTGTCAAAAAGATACGTCAGTACCATTGTATATGTTTGTTTAAACAAATGGTATTTATTTAAACAACTGCAAGCTAGTTAATTAATGACAAACAGTGCCAACAATCTAATTATAATTTCTGATAAAAAAAGAAAAATATGTCCGTAACATTGTATATTTTTGTAAACAAATGGTATTTGTTTATACAATTGCGAATTAGTTAGCAAATGATCAAACAATGCCAATATCCTAATAATAATTTACTTAAAAAAATAGAAAATATGTCCGCAACATTGTATATATATTTCTGTAAACAAATGGTATTTGTTTAACCAATTGCTAATTAGTTAATAAATGACAAAAAAGCTAGTAATTTAAGAACTTCTGCAAAAAAAATGGAAAAATATGTTCGTAACATCGTATATTTTTGTTTATACAAATGCTAATTGTTTAAACAATTTCAAATTAGTTAATAAATGACAAAAAAATATGTCAATAATCGAATAATAATCACTTATGCCAAAAACAATAATAAAACACGTAACATTGTAAATTTGGGGGAACTTTTGTCTCATATTTAGGGTACTATGGGGAGGGTGGGGGGGTGGTGAACAAAAAACTAGTGGTTGTGGATTTGTTCCTTGGGGAGTTCTGAACAATTTCTGATAATCTCACGCAACATTTTTTCTAAATGCGAAACGTGAAAAAATAAAGAAAAAAAGATGCATTTTTGCAATGTATTAATGGAAAATTTGAGGTGCTCGGTGGCACGTGTTAACGTTAACCGATTTTTCTCAAATTTAGGGGACATTTTTTTTTCTGGAAAAGGAGCAGATTGGGGGGACCGTTGCCCTCTAGCGAAAAGTCCGTTTTTTGGTATACGTAACAAATCATATTATGAATAGAACATATTTTAGTACTAAGTTAAGAAAAGAAGAAATTCAAGTTAAAAAAAAATGTACGTAAACCCCAAATTTGAGAATATACTAAACGTGCATCCCCTAAGCAATAAAATCCCCAAAAAGATCAAAATATAGTTATGAGGCGCAAATATATCACAGTGGGCAACTGTCGATCGCCGACAGAGAAAACTAATGGATTAGCATTGTTCTTACTATTTATTATCTCATCATGGAATACTTATATCCACGTCAGAATTGCACGATCGTGTTGTAGTAGCAACACAAGAAATTTTATAATAAAATTCTAAAGACAATTATACTAACCACCCCCTAACTACCCTTCATTGCCCCCTATTATCCATGATGGGTCTACCGCCCCCCTGGTCTGGCTAAACGGTAACCGCCCCCTGGGAAGCACTGATTTACATACTGGAGTTGCTGATTATAAATTCAAGCTCAAAATAAATATAAGTCAAATTTTGTATATTTGTTACCGGCCAAATCCGCTTTCAGAATGAACCAATTTCTCCTAGGCCAAACTATTTCAGCAAAGTGCATTTGGCCCAATATCCTAATTTTCTAGGATATACTTGACTTTGGACTTTGTGACCATATTGTGACTTTTACCAATTTGTGGTAAAATTTGATCTTGCATTTGCAATACGGAAAGGTGAAAAGTAACATTTTCGTATTTTATGAGTACTTACCTACCTGATGGGTTGTGAGACGTTTGTGATAACAAGTTGCTCACTACACTTGTGCTTTTAGTGACTGGCTCACCAATGTGCACTATACCCGTACATCAAATCATCACCAACAGTTTGGATTTTTTTACCGCAAACAAGCTTATGTTTCTATTAAAGATTATTTTTCTGAAAAATAAACAATACAATGGTCAGTTTATCAAAAAGATAGCTGGTGTCACAGTATGATGTTTTATCAGACGCTGGTTGTCTTCTAGCAGCCCTCAGCACCCGGTTGAAAAAGCCGCTGCCTCCAACACCAGCTGCTAAAGCACTGATTCCCAACGGGAAGCGGTGCGGAATTATGCGATGGTAGTGTGAGAGAGAAGGACAGCGAAGTCAGGTTGGGAACCAGTGTGCTAAAGGTTTATACTACGTTTCTGAACCATTCTGGACATCTGCTAAAATCTGGTAACAACCAGTGGCAGGTAAAACTTTGCAGTGTGATGACAGCTTAATAAATGCTCTCTCGCTTAAGTATCTTTTGGTATGTGGTTAGCAGAAAACAGTATTTTTCACTCCTCATTTTGATGGCTCTGTAGATGGTTGTAACAATTTCAAGATATAGGCCAACTACTTTGAATTTGTTCATATCAAACAATGTCCATACCAAGAACAACAATTATTGGTTATTGGTATATTTTTTCTCTCTGTATTATTTGACAAAAATACAATTGTGTAAAAATATCTTGTTTTATAGATAATTGCATTAATAAAAAAAAAATAACTTCTATACTATTTTATTCGCTTGCCCAGTATATTTATTTTACTTCAATTCAGCAATTTAATTTATGTCTTCTTTTTGCAGAAGAACTGGACACCATCGAAAATGATCGAAGAATGTCTGATATCAACTTGTACACTTGCGAATGGGACTTTTAGTGCAGCCTGTATTCTTGTGTAAATAAGTATAATAATTATTGTTACAAGTAATGAAGATAATTTATCTCACTTTAATTTTCTTTAGACATAGTACATAAAAAGGTAACACAGATCTATAAATAAAATAATATGTATATAATTGACTTTATCAAATACTTTATAAAATGAAAATAATTATATCAACATTGCATCTGCTGGCATTGCACGCAGTTACTAATTTGCGTTCCGTCAAATTGTTCAATTTGAATAAAACAACTCACAGTATCCAACCTTTTCTGCACCACGTGCGTTGCCTGGTTCAGAACAACATCTCTATCACAGAAGTCATCTAGAACATAAGAATAGCATATTATTTCAAACGACAAACTGTTATAGAAGTTTTCATACCGACTGCTAAATGAACAGCAAAGACAGTTTTTCCTGGCGTCAAGGTCCACAGTCTCGGACTGTGTACATGTCTGACGCCGTTAATACTTCTCAACGTAATGACTAGATCTTGGACATCCACCGGACTAGATTCAAGTAGGATAAGGAAAGAGTCTTTGGCCACTTTTGCCGTCACGCAGACGACAATTATTGAAAATAATATGGTACAAATTGGATCTAGTACTTTGGTGTTTGGCGCAAATTTTACTATTATGGCGGCTAAGAGAACACCTGCACTCTGAAGAATGTCACCCAAGATGTGAGCAGCAGCGGCCCTGACGTTGATATTTTCATCGTGGGAATGTCCAGCAGATAAGCCATGCGAATGTGTATGACAGACACCATGAAGTATTGCACCCATTCTACAAAATGGAATTGATTATAAAGATTTCAATCGTGCAGTAGTACAGAGTACCTACATTATATTAACTATTAACCCTAGAGAAGATACTATTAACATAGCATTTGCATCAATATCGTATTCACCCTTGAGTAACCTTTCAATAGCTAGCACGCAGAATGTTGCCGCTAATATCCATATGACTAAAACACTAAATTATATGTTAATATTTTATGACAAAAACAAACAAAAAAAAAAACTTTATATACCAAAGGTCTGGTTTTTTTTGTAGAAACTAGATCATTGCAAATAAAAAACTGTGGAACAACAGTAACATCTATAAAAATATAATGAGTAGAAGGCAGAGTTAATAGAGTTAATGCATGTGTTAATAGAATGATGAGTGATAAGTGAATCAATCATTCCTAAAGTAATGTTTAAGTTACGATCGATCTTTTGTACTAAATCCACTGGACTTTTTCTTCTGGAGGCATAAAAAAAGTCTGGTCCAAGACGCCTATCTGAAGCATCAGTAACGCAAATTCCAAAATAAACGTGCTTTAATAATTTTTTTAGGACATGCAACAGATTATCGTGAGGTATTAGAACCTGATAATTTAACACAATTTTTAATATTAAAACTTATTCTTGGAACACTCTGGATCAGTTTCTAATACAACCACATACCATCTCATACCCTGATTATATCAGTGCAGTTTTGGAATTATTTTTGCTAATTTAGCTGTATGCAATTTATATTAAAACAAATTTTAACAATTATTTCTGTGGTAAAAAGGTGCAAAGTAACTATAAAGCACCTCCAAATTGTCACTGTATGGGTGACTTGCATTTCAACTAAATCATGTCAATGTACCAATGACAGAATGAATTGCTTGTGTAGTCATTTTTCTGAGGGCTTTGTCAAAATAGTAATAGATAATAAGTTTATAATTATCGTGGTAAGTATGTAAGTTAGCTAAGATTAATATTTTTCTTTGTAATATTTTCACTAATGTTCAGACCATACCGAAAAAAATTATTAAATTAGTTTTGTTCTATTAATAGGTTTGTTTGAGCAGCAGTAAAAAAAGTATCGACGTTCCATTGCGCATGCATAGATAAATGCCCAATTAGTCGGGGACATTTTTTACTCCTGCTCGAACAAACCTAATATTTATTAAATTAAATTTAAAAAAGCGGGACAAAGTAAAAAGTCGAGCTGTCCCGCCAAAAGCGAGACGTCTGGTTACCTTAGATATGAGTATACATGAGACGCGGAATGGAACACCCAGCATATAAATACGTTGCTACAGCATGTTGAGGTTTTTTCAGAAGTGTAACTTAAAAATGACAACTTATAGTTAAATAATATATAAATTAACTAAATATACTTGTACTTAAATAACTTATAGAGAATGAAAAGATCTCGAAATTCCTTAATTAGGTTCAATGTCATCCAATCAATTGAATGAAAGATATTGTAAAGAAAATCTTAAATTAAATAGTTTTACGCATAAAACTCTCTATTCTAAGTACTGCTTATTTTGGTGTCCCTAATATGGTGACAATTAAAACTGGCACACCTCTATAATAAGTTAGCACGTCTATAAACTAGGAATATTTAGCAGAATTTTATTTGATCAAGTAATTAACAGATGTACAATCATGGACAGCAATAATGTGCCTTAGCTTGGTACATATTAAACGTAAATTTATTCCTATTTCAAAACATTTCCGAAAAATTGTATCCGCGAACCATGTGAACCATACAACCACCATTCTAAGTCTCAAATGAATTAATTTGTGTTGACCTTTTAATTCTCATATGCCAATACCGCATACCTTAGAAATGCACCTAGCACTTCTGCTCTGTGATAACCAAAGGTCATAGTGTAAGTTGGTCGTTTTTTGCCATACCACATGGACAAGACCGAGATAAAGAAGCCAACAATATCAGAGAACAGATGCGCTGCATCGGTCATCACCGCCAAGCTTCCGGCAATGTACCCGCCAACCAATTCAGCAATCTACAATTGATTACATAAAGCATTAGTAAAAGGCATCAATCACCATAATCTGAGACAGCTTTCATCTTATCAGTATATTAGATAATTAATGGCAAGAAAATCATATACATACCATAAATAAAGTACATATTGCAGATACCAAAATTAATTTTCTAAATGCTGTTGTATCATCAGGGTATTTAGGGTTTACATGGCAATGGAAGTCGCCTATTGATAAGTTGCCAAATTCTCGAGATCTTCCCTGAATAAAAAGATTTACTTTTATTGCAAGAAACTTTTTCTTCCATTATACCTACCGTACATATTAAAGGTGAGTCTTCTGGGGAATCAAGATAATCGTTATTAATGCACAATGGTTCATTTGGAAGACCTAAGATTGTTTCGCGACTATCTCCGAACCAAGCTGTTCCATTATTGCCATTTGCGTTAGTACATTTTTTACATCCTGTATTATTGGTGTTTTCATCGTCCAAAAGTAAACTTTCGTCGTCATTTTGACTATGTTGACAGAATGAATCCATTTCTTATCCGATTTCTACTAGAGAGGCATCCTATTTATTGTATTCTTAACCTCACACGAAGTGACCAAGTTCATATATACATAGAGTGGAGCTTTGTATGAACTAGTAGTCGTCACTGGATAAATAATTTCTTATCTGTAATGCTTCCTCTCAGAGAACAGATATACGTTCCTTGACCGATTATATGAAGATACATTATCCCTGCACAAATCGTCGGATTTTCAAATTGCCGATTAGCACCATTTTGACGTTTTGTGATGAAAGGTTAGGTTTCTTGCAAACGTAATGAAATAAAATTGGAATGTAAACAAGCCGCCAACCATCAGCGATTATGGCATTCCAACCACGTGTCTATCACGGAACAAAAGACCGATTGCGAAAATGGCATTATACTCTATACATTTGACGACCACATACATAAATTAAGATCATAAAGTTTATACGCGATCCGTAGGTGAGCGTGTAAGCATTCGAAAAAAAATTATGTAGCAAAAAAATATTTTTATTAAAAAATCAATGATGAATTAAACAATAATGCTTTTCCCAAATTCAGACTTCTACCTACTGACTTTGCTTGTTTTAGTTGCTAAGCCTAGAGGCGCCCAGTAAGGATTTTCAGTAAACCCATCACGCCCGTTTAATGACTATCTGATCTAAAATGACTGAGGACAGGTTGAATTTCCCGCCAATTTGAATAATTGTGATGTTGCAGGTTGCAAATAACAGCTGTTATTTTGGTCCAGTGGCGTAGGTGTTCCTTCTTGTAAAGGGATTCAATCTCTGATTATAATTAGGTATACTAAATTGAAACAAATGGTTAATTATTGTAGTTTCAATTCAAATTAATTCCCGTGAGGGTTAAATAAATAATAAAATTACATCCTTTATTGAGAAAAAAGATGACATATCGTTGCAGAGGAACGTAACCCTTACTGACGAGTTCACTATGGTAGCTGACAGTGATCATAACCTGTATCATGCACGCCTACCATCTTAGTAACACTAAATAAGTTAAAAACTGTGGCGGGAAATTCAACCTGTCCTCAGTCATTTTAGATCACCCGTTACATAAGCAATGGGGGCTTTTATCATTATTTTGATGCAACATTATAACAAAAAGACGACTCAACTTTCAGAATTGTTGTAGTTAGATGTTCAAACTGATAAGTTTTATGAAAACCCTTTTTAAATACCCGTGAGGGTCGTTACCAGCACAGCGATTCTCTTGGTTTTGGTAATCTAAAATTAAAAATTCGCGGAATGACCCTAGTATAAAGTTTATATTCTAATAAAGTTAATAAATAATTGTAGTTTTAACGTGAAATTTAGGCTAGCTACTATTATATTGATTGCATCGCGTGTATAGCTAAGTAAGCATATAAATAAGCCATTAATAGGTTAATAAATAGATAATAAATAAATAACAAATAAATATTAAATGAATAATAAATAGATAGGTAATAAATAAATAACAAATAAATATTAAATAAATAATAAATAGATAACAAATAAATAATAAATAGATAATAAATAAATAATAAATAGATAATAAATACATAACAAATAAATATTAAATAAATAATAAATAGATAATAAATAAATAGATAATAAATAAATAATAAATAGATAATAAATAAATAAGAAATAAATAAGAAATAAATAATATATAGATAATAAATAAATAATAAATAGATAATAAATAAATAACAAATAAATATTAAATGAATAATAAATAGATAATAAATAAATAACAAATGAATATTGATTTTATCGGAAATATGTCCTTTTGGGTCCCCTGAACATATTTGACCAAGGTAAAAAAAAATGTCTGTGTATGTGTGTGTACCCGCTTTTGTGGTGATGATTCCGAAGAAACTACTAAAGGTATCGGGACAAAACTTCATATTTAGAAGTTTCATGACTAAACTTAGAGCTGAATAGGTTATTGTTCAAAAAGGTCCAAATTAACTGCATGTTTACTCTAAGCATTTTTCAAGGATTTTGCAAATGAGCCGCCATTTCTGTAATTTAGTCAAAATTGTTAAATAATAAAGTAGAGGAAATTTCGTATTTATTTAGAAGTTTCAAGACCTAACTTAGCGCAGAAAAGGTTTTTGTTCAAACGAGTCTAAAGGAACTGGATGTTTCCTCTAAGCTTTTTTCGAGGATTTTGCAAATGAGTCTATAAAATTTCAGATTATATTTTAGAGCCAATTGATACCAAGGTAAGTATTTTGATCGTGCCACAATACCGGTGGTTTGGCAACTGATTTTTTTCCGAAAGGCGCCACACGAGAAAGATATCACGCGCCGGATCTGGGTTTAGGTGTCGGGTAATGGATTTAATTATCGAGGACTTACGATAGTTAAGGTTGGGGATAGGACTTTGGTGTGTGTACTCGGGTGGCTCCAGCAAAAGCGTTTGTATACAGCTAACAACGTTAAACTCTGTTGTCCCCAAAAAGCAATGTATTAACTGTTTCTCTGGCACGACTATAACCAACTATTCTCCTGGGTTGACATACTGTACGAGAGATTCTTAGGTTGCTTAAAGCATAAACACTCACACTAACAATTCTGAATTATCATGTAGTGCAGATCTTGTTCTGTAATAAAAAAGAAAAATTAAAAACATAAATAATTCTAAACATTAGTACAGAATCATTTACAATTGAGTCCTAATTATCAAAGCCTTTATTAACCATACTTCGGTTATTTGATGACTAACTGATTCGTGTTACCGGTGTACAAAACATGTAGCCCACGAACGTTTTAACATGGGAATTCTCAATGTCACCCTTGCAATAATTGCTTTGAAAAAGAAACAACCGTACCGCACTAGCTCGGATGATCGGGACTCTAATATGTATATTTTATACTGATTTACTTACGGCAAGGATTCTTATTCAATTTTTGGTCAATTCGTATTCTTTCTTTCAGTCTTTCTGAAAACAATAGCAACCAATACTTTTCTTTACATTTGAATAGGTGGGTTGGTTGGTTGGTGGAAACAAAAAATAAATATAATTAAAACATAAATACTGTTCAGTTGGTTGGCTAACTGCAAACGCTGTCCCAAACGTAAAGATTTTCGCAAATATATTGTTGTCACATGCGATAAGTAGAGTTTATCTCCATGTCCGTCTCGCACGTTACCACATTATAACATTGCCTTCACTCATAGCGACTATTTAAAGTTTTTCCCGAGTTCAGCCACCGGTACCGTGAACTCTTCCAACGCCCACCAACAATACCATCGTTTCTGTATGCTTCATGGAGGTTGACATTCTATATAAAATAGTAGGCTTTTGATGGTGAAAAATATTCTAATCTGTGTATCATTCCAAATCAACCTTCAGACTCTTGAATTTTTTACTCGGCTTGAGCTGTTTCTCAAAAAAATAAAAAAAGCCCAATTATTATTATAAATATGAATCAATAGCTAATTGATACTTACCACACATTAGATTTATTGTTCTTTACTTGATAACAACTAAAGAAATACAGTTGTTTAGTATCAACGGCACTCAACACAACCGGGCGAAGCAAAATGGTTGTTCTAGCCTTCTCTTCACTATTCCACACCACCGCGCTGTGCCCAGTGGCAGAATAACCACCATAACTTTTAAAAACATTACTATATCTTTGTAAGAAATTATTGAACAATCGCAAATAGGATACTCTGGATACCTTTTATTGTCAAATATAAAGCAAATATGATATTATTCACTAATTACTACGCTTATCTTCACTTCCCTTTGTTTGTTACGGTCGTTGTACCGATCGGCAATATCGGGTGGAAGTTTAAAAATAGAAGTTCTACTGAGAATTCTTGTATTTGAAATAAGCTACAATCATGGTAAAAATATTTATTTATGATTCAATAAGAAATAAAAACAATACTTAAACTTGTAAAACAGTTATGGCTTTAGAAACAATACTGCTGATATCACTAAAAATATTATATCAGAAAAAATTTAAAAAACAGTAAAAATTCAATATAATGAAACACTTATATTTTAGTCATAACAGGAATACGTTCACTGTCAAATCCGACGAGGTCATCGTCGTCATCGCAGAAGCAAAACTTCTTCTTCTTTACCAGCCAGACGGGTTTCCCATCCTTACTGAAGCCCATTAATAAATGATTGCAATTTCCAGAACTGCTACAGTTATACTTTTTCACCTTTTCTATTACTATCTCCTTTGGCGGGTCAGTAATAAAGTCACCTTCACCTTTTAGGCTAATAAGAAAATCTTTGACACTCTTATGACCATAACGGAAGGCGATGGGTGCCAATATACCGGTTGGCCTTTTCCCCTCGCGAGTTCGGCATATTGAACAATTACATAAACCTCTGCATGGTGGGCACGCCCAGTTTGGATTTAGCAATGCATCCTTTGCTTCTTCACCATATCTGTTCTTTAAACAAACGCCACAAAATTGACCTCTAACTCCAATGCATTGACCACTTCTGCAATATGTCTTACTGTCCAGTGTCTTTTGACGACACTGATGGCAAGATGTTCCTTGTTGAGAGTAGACTTTGATGGTAGTTCGGATTGCAATTTTTGATATGTAAGCTGGCGTTATCTGATCCACTGGTACAACATCACAAGGGATACCAGTAGACCGTCTTGGTGTACTAAACCGTTTCTTCCTGTAGACAACTTCCTCTAAATCATGTATGTCATCGCCTTCAGGTTGGCCTCTATACTGGAAGAATAATTTTACATGAGAAACAAATATCTGTCTATTATCTGGATAGAATAGAAGAAAATGAAAATTTTATAGAAACATAAGAGAAAATTTTGATGTTACTATTAGAGATCTTGTTAATCACAAGGTGACTGAGAACATGTCACATAAACAGTTAGTCTATGCTGGTCTATGGATTCTAGATTTTGGATCTACATAGTCAGGTGGAGAGGGGTCTAAAAGCCGGGTTTTAAGGTTACTAGGGGTTTGTCATCTATAAATTCGCAAAAATCAATAAACCCCTTAAAGATGTCTTGTAAAAATACAAAGAGTAAGGTGCCCTTTGAGGTCATTTTAAAGTTTCTGGGACATCAGGTTCGATCACTATAAATTTGTAAAAATTCCAACAATATTTTCCTTTTGACCTGATTTGTACCCATGTCTTCATATTTTCACCATTTGAGTACGGATTCGTTTTCACCGCAAGAGTATATGTATCGCAAACTCCTAGTCACTTCACATTTACAAAATACATGTTAACAAAATTATTTTCAATAATAGTTGCATCTTAACAACAATGATAATCTTTTATGATTTATCTATATCGTTAGTTTTTCAAGATGTCAAGGTTCTTTGAATGTGTTTGTCTATAACTGTAGAAAACTACTTTTAGGCTAGGTCTTTCAATTCCAGTTTAAGCTATAAACTAAATTTAGATATACAAAATTCTTCAGACCTAAGCTAAGTTTATGGTTTTAACTGACATTGAAAACCCCAGCTATACAATCTAACGTTTGTTAGTACAATAGATTGAGGCATTAATTAAGAAAAAACCTTATGTTATACATTTTAATTTGTTTTTGTACATCGGTTCTGTGCAATATGCTCCGCCTCTGACAAAATTTATTATCTTATGGTGTGTGTAAAAAAACACTAAAAGTAAAATCAATGTGGGAAAAATATTTCATGTGGACCTATTTGTTTTTTTTTTGTCAAATAATTGAAAAGATGTGTAGGTTAGGGTGGTCCAAAAAACGGAGTTTTCGCTAGAGGGCAACGATCCCCCCCAATTTGTTCCTTTCCCAGAAAAAAAAATTCCCCCCAAATTTGAGAAAAATCGGTTAACGTTAACACGTGCCACCGAGCACCTCATATTTCCCATTTAAAATACATTGGAAAAATGCATCTTTTTTTCCATTTTTTTTCACGTTTCGGATTTAGAAAAAAAGTTGCGGGAGATTATCAGAAATTGTTCAGAACTCTCCAAGGAACAAATCCACAACCACTATTTTTTTGTTCACCACCCCCCACCCTCCCCACAGTACCCTAAATATGAGACAAAAGTTTCCCCAAATTTACAATTTTACAATGATCTGTGTTTTATTATTGTTTTTGGCAGAAGTGATTATTATTCGATTATTGACATATTTTTTTGTCATTTATTAACTAATTTTAAATTGTTGAAACAATTAGCATTTGTTCAAACAAAAATATACGATGTTACGAACATATTTTTCCATTTTTTGCAGGAGTTATTCAATTACTGGCTTTTTGTCATTTATTAACTAATTAGCAATTGTTTAAACAAATGCCATTTGTTTGAAGACATATATATACAATGTTGTGAACATATTTTCTATTTTTTTAAAGGAAATTATTATTAGGTTATTGGCATTTTTTGGTCATTTTCTAACTAATTTGCAATTGTATAAACAAATACCATTTGCTTACAAAAATATACAACGTTATGGACATATTTTTCCTTTTTTTTATCAGAAATTATAATTAGATTCTTGACATTGTTTGTCATTAATTAACTAGTTTGCAATTGCTTAAATTAATACCATTTGTTTAAACAAATATACAATGGTACTAACGTATCATTTAGACAAAAGTTATTATTGTTTTTTTATCATTTTTTTTCTTTTAAAATTTGTTAAATAATTTTTAATTATAACCTATAATAATTGTTGCAACCACATTACTTATTAAAACTTATTAATACTTATTAATAATTTTTGTCAAGAAATACGTACTAACATTGAATATTATTGTTTAAACAAATTTATTTATTCAAACAATTGCACATTAAGTAACAAATTACAAAAAACTTGCCAACAATGAACAATATAATTTCTACAACAGGAAAAACAAAAAATTGTAAATTTTTGTTTAAAAAATTGATACTTGTTCAAAGAGTTGCAAATTCAAAAAGTAACAAAGTAACAAATTACAAAAAACTTGCCAACAATCTAACAATATAATTTCTACAAGAGGAAACCAAAAAAAAACATTGTAAATCTTTGTTTAAAAAATTGGTACCTACTTGTTTAAAGAATTTAGAAGAATTTGTTTAATAAATGACAAAAAATGCCAATAATAGTTTCTGCAATAAGTATAAAAATTATGTCCATAACAAATAGTTTGTTTAAACAATTACAAATTAGTTAATAAATGTCCAAAAACTGCCAATAATCTAATACTAATTTATGCAAAAAAAATATAGAAAATTATGTCCATTACAATGTACCTATATATTTGTTTAAACAATTGCAAATTAGTTAATAAATGACAAAAAATACCAATAATTTAATAACTTCTGCAAAATTAGAAAAATATCTGCGTAACAACATATATTTGTTTAAACAAATGGTAATTGTTTAAACAATTGCTAATTAGTTAATAAATGACAAAAACAATAATTTAATAATGTAATTATAATAATGAGTTCGTAACATCGTATATTTTTGTTTAAACAAGTAGTAATTATTTTAAAAAAATTTTAGTTTTTAAATTAGTTAATAAATGATAGGGAAGTTCTGAACAATTTCTGATAATCTCCCGCAACTTTTTTTCTAAATCCGAAACGTGAAAAAAAAAGGAAAAAAAGATGCATTTTTCCAATGTATTTTAAATGGGAAATTTGAGGTGCTCGGTGGCACGTGTTAACGTTAACCGATTTTTCTCAAATTTTGGAGGAATTTTTTTTTCCTAAAAAGGAGTCGATTGGGGGGGATCGTTGCCCTCCAGCAAAAAAAAGATTTTGCAAGGTATAAATTTGGACCACCCTAGTGTAGGTATATAAGTTTAAGTAAAAATAAAAATATAAAAATAAATTGAAGAAACAAATAAATCCATATTAAACTTTTTACTGATTTTGTTTTAGAAAGAAATGTCATATTCGATTTATTTAAGAAGTTTAAAATGAAAATGTTTAACGACATAATTTGTCAAATTAATATTTATAGGTTAATAATATGGTGACATACAGGCGGCTGTAATTTTTGATTTATTTAAAATTTATATCCCCCCTTTATGTGACCATATTATTAACCTTTAAAATATTGTGTCAATATTTTAAACGGCTATAACATGGCTGTAACTTTAAAAGTAAACGAAAAACCAAATAAGTTCAGATGCAATTTTTTACTCAGTATGACTTTTACTATCTGAAAAAAACGATTTATGGAAAGAGACTGGGACACCTTGACTATAAAGGGTGTTACAGGGGGGTTATTAAAGGAGAACAATTTTTTATAACCTCCGCCTTCGGGAAAGTCGACACTTGACCTCCGCCTCCGTCAGCAAAATGTCACCTCCGTTACATCCCTAATTAAAATGTTTAGAATCATAGTAAATAAGAAAATTTATAATTAATGAAAATGCATCATAAAATTGTGTCTGTCAGACTTTAATCTGAAATCTCTCTCGTACTTAATTATAAAAATAAAAATACCACATAGAAGGGGCACAATTTACCATCAAAAGGATTCCGGTACCTATACGAGAAAATGAACGGTTAATTTAGTAGAATTGATTCAAGTATTTTTTGGTAAAAGTGTAATGTTTACTATGAGACCATTTTGAAGTTGTACGACAGCTTCTACAAAACCTTGTTTTTTTGGTGCTATTATTGTTTCTTTGTCTTTCATCAAATGTATACTAACTAATTTGATGAATAAACTGCTTACTAAAAAAGAGGACAGATAAATTCAAGTGAAAAAGGAGAAGATGTCCTCGTTTTGTATAGCATATGGTAACGCATATGGTTACATCATTTATATTTGTTTGCTCTGTTATATGAGAAAAATCTTAATATGGTGCCACTGCATAGAATTATCCAGTCGCACAATTATTAAAAATTTTCATCAAAAAATAAAAAAGACACTTATCGTGGCACTTAAGAGATATGGCATTCAAACATACCTGGCAAAATCAAATATTAAGAAAGTTTTAGTTTAAATAATATATGCTGAACTGCTTCTAATTTGTATCAAATTTACTATATATTTTTCAAGTGAATCGGCATACGTTTTTCCGAATGCATAGTTCAGAGGAAATTGCAATAAATATAAACGCAATAAAAATGTAACTTCTGATTGTTGTGAGTTTTCGAATGCTTGAAAAACTTTCGTACGATAAATTGCAAAGTTTAAAATGGCTATTAATGGAAAATTGTCAAGGAACTAAAGACAATTGAAAAGCGTAAAATATCTGTTATTTTGGGAAAAAAGGTTTTGTGAATAGAAAGTTCTTAAGAATCCTTGATTGATTTCTTTGCCAAAATCACAAAATTAAATGTGTTAGAATGACTGTAGTTACCTATAGAAAAAAAACTTTTTATGTTTGTACCCGTTTTTTGTGGTCACGATTCCGGAGAAACTACTAAAGGTATCGAGACAAAACTACATATTTAGAAGTTTCATGACCAAACTTAGAACTGAAAAGCTTTTTGTTCAAAAGGGTCCAAAGGAACTGGAGGTTTACTCTTACCATTTTGCAATGCCATTTCTGTAATTTCGAAATTCTGAATAATTGTGTGTCGAAATTCTGAATGTCTATGACATTTTTTGGTAAAATAAATAGTAAATTCTATTTCATCAAGATCGTTCGTACTGCATTAAAACTAGTTAGCCAGGATTTGACAGATATTTTGATTCTATTGACAGTATTGTCAGCACATCAGTGTACACTATAATCGAACGGAAAACGATAAACTCAAAATCTAAACCTCACATTAACACTGCTGTATAGTATGATAAAGTCTTGTGCTTGGCCACATCAGATTATTTTAAATACTTTTATATAGAATGTTTTGCATTTTGCATTCATGTGAGACTAATCTGGCAAACTTACCCTGTATACAAATAATACCTTTGTATTTTCCGATCTACAGAGCAGCGACATATAGGAAAGGTATTATTATGACAATTTTCTATTACTTTTGCAATAATTGTAATCTTGACAAATCAGCCTCAACTGTACTTTTTTCTGAAAGGCACCAAACTTTTTTTGTACACTCAAGATTGTCTTGACCACGCAAGACTATATAGTTAAAAAACAACTTACATCTTCATTAGGCAAGTCCTCATACGTATATTTTGGTGCAGTGTTCGATAATCTGCTTGACTTCCGTTTCTGAAGGGGAATGTGACCTGTAAACCTAAATGTTTCGTCATCGCTTGTTCTCTTCCGCTTCTTATTTGTAATATGCTTTGGCTTCTCAAACCCAATTAGAGCATTAACTGATTCATCTATATCTCCACTAAATTCAGCCAGCTACAATAATGTTTATTTAATACGACAATTCGTGAATTTTGTTATCTCGTATATTGCATATACCATTTGCTCCAACTCTTTTACGTTTTGGGCACGCATACGTTCATAATCACTGAGGTCTTCTTTTGTGTCCATGTCGGCTGATACCATGTGTAATGGGTCTGTAAAACATAAGAGTGTCGACAATAATAAAAAAAAACAAATGAAATGTTGTTGATATTGCAATTGTTTCAGTTCACACACGAACATGCAACAAAAGAAAACCTACCTAAATTAACTACTTATATTTTCTTATCACCACGATCTTTTGTATAGTATCGCCTTTTGTACTGACCGTTTGGTTTGCTTACTGACGTTGATTCGCGCCGATATGCATAACCTCTATATTCTCTCGTGTCTTCTTCTTCTTGTGCAGGGAAATAATAGGATTCGAGCATTCGAGCCAACTTCACGCTCCTTTAAGTAAATAGCGTTTCGGGTTTGAATTGAATGTAGCTAGCGGAGAAAACTTCGCATAACGGTAATTGAAAAGTAAATACTTTTTGAAATTCAGGCATTATTGAACAATAGGCAGTAGGGTGTATCGAAAAAACGTTATTTTTTTTTTTAAGGGTGCCGAAACGGAGACCGGAATGAGTCTAGTGACACAACCGGCCACTAGATGGCGCAACCCACTCTATATCGTATTTTCTCATGATTTTCTCCTACAATATTTCAATTTACATCGTCGCGGACAGTTTTTGTGAACCCCGTTCTACAGCGATACTCTAGGACCCCTTACCGCTCTCCTCTCTCTCCTACATTTGGTCGCGCGGGGACTACCCGCTATTTCTAATACCCTAGCGTAGTTTTATTTCCTGTATGGTACGCAAAGATTGCAAAGCATATGGCTAGTCGAACTCCTTGCCGCTCTCGCCCCCTCCTCTCTAACATAACACATTTGATAGCGGGAATGCGATGCCACATTTATGATTTTTTGCCAGGGAGACCCGGCAGTGCACTGTGTTGATTTTTCGGCGGCGGTCTATCTTTTCTTATTATGGCGCTGCTTGTGTTTTACAACATATTTTGTCTGACTTTATTTAGTTATTACAATTAGTTCTGATTCAGTTCAGTTTTGAAGTTTGAGTGGTGCAGTGAATAGACTAGGGCTAGACTAGTTATGTTTTAGTCATAAAACGTATTTTGTTGAAACCAGGGTAATGCATGTGTATATATTATAATTCATTCTTTAATCAATAACTCATTGTTTTTGTAGATTTGTACAATGGGATGAGCTGATAAGCGCTGTTCTAGGTAGTCAAAAAATGTAGGAAGAAAGCTGCTGCAAAAAAGGAATTCTAATTCGTCTAAAACACAAAATTACAACAGGTATAATCCTAACTTTAAGCCACCTATTCACAAACTGTACAGACGTAATTGAGATTTATCGAACGTATGGATTCATCTCACGTTCAGAAATAAATTGTTACAAATGTATGAAAATACGTTCGATTCAAATCATGTATTTTATCTTAAAAAACATATTGTTATGTTATTATGCAACATTAAGAATAATAAAATAGATATTACATATTCACAAAAAATAATTTATTATTAGATATTATTATATTTTTTTTTATCAATTATTTTGCTTGAGATTATTGTTCTGACTTCTGAATTTAACTGTAGTTAAAATTTGATTTTCATTATTCTAAAAAATTGTATAGTAGGTACTGAGATATTATTATATTATTATCCTCTTAAACAAGAAAATACAGTTACAAAAATAATTTATTATATACAAATTGAAATTCTTTTGTTTATTGACGATACTAAACTAATATTTTGTATATTTCTAGCGCCCTTAATGAGAGGCAACTCGCATAGCGGCAGGTCTTCAGACATGTATCCTGAGGTGAACGTCCACTTTGTGTGGATTAAAATAGGATGGAAGAAAAATGATGGTACGAGTATTTGTTCCCGAAGTCATGTAGATTTTATGAAGAACACCTTTTGCCAACTATTGTTAAGATTGCCCACAGACGTTGCGTGACAAAACTGTAGGGTGGCGGCTTTTGTCCTTCTGCGCCACATTTTGCGATACTGCCACCTCTGCCACCTCGGTGGGTAGTCTCTCGTGAGACGAGGCATGGTGAGTGGTCCTGTGGGTATGTAAATACAACACAGCACTCGGTGAGCACGTTCAGAACATCATCCATACAGTATAGGTACTCTCAGTAATCCGTACTACCATGTAGTCCGAACGCCCTACAACACCTTGGTAGTCCACATTGGAGTGCGCAAAAATGGATTCGGATTACCAACAGTGGTACTCTAAATTAAAAATTATACATGTCAGTTTTGAAAAGTAACTTGGTGAATTAGGGCAAATTGGTAGTACTGGTTTTGTACACGAGGTTTTTAATTTAGCCAACCTAATATTGCAATGCATATGTCTCCGACTCCCATTTGCCATGGTGAGCACAGAAAATTTTTTCCATGACTTTTGTTTTGCTGACACGAGTACAGTGG
This sequence comes from Aphodius sticticus, assembly GCA_963966075.1. Taxonomy (NCBI): domain Eukaryota; kingdom Metazoa; phylum Arthropoda; class Insecta; order Coleoptera; family Scarabaeidae; genus Aphodius; species Aphodius sticticus. Next base: position 31,637,884 of record OZ014507.1, read on the forward strand.
GAAAGCGCAAGAGTACACTGGCAAAGCAAAGTCAGCCGACACGTTGTTACTTATTAAAAAGTTACATCAGATGACTGACCGCTATTAACGTTATAAAGGTATAATACACCAATAAAACTGGGATATCATTACTAAATTCTTATTTGAAGTGATTAACTGCATCTCAAAGATGACGTGATAACAATTATATCTGAATGATAATATCTGTAAAATAAATAAGTTGTATTTTCTGTAGTTAAAGTTGTGATACAATTATATGTGAATGATAATATATGTGATAGAAATAAGTTCTTACTGTTAAAGTGGTGATACCTGCTGCATGCGTTGTCTAATAAAAATTGGTTTGTATGTTTTACTATCTACTTAGTTTATCTCTTTGTATTTGGATCGCTAATAAATAAATGTGCAATACGTTATGGAGGTGAACATTTGAGCAATTTAAAAATTATTTATTCGGTATTTTTAATACGCAATTTCTCCTTTATTATATATATATACCTTATTTATGATTTTAAAGCTACGTGTAATATTTATCTTGTAACTAACTTAATATATCATCTGTGATGAAAATAAATTGTGTTTTTGCGTGTTTTTATCTATGTTTATTTTAGTTGACGTAAAGGTAAAATATTTGTTATTAAATGAAACAACGTTTTGGATGTAAAAATTTATATATTCTAATGTAATAAATATGTTAGCAACAGTATTATTTTATTACCTACTCATTTGATTCATAGGTTTAATGTAATATCACCATTAGAAGTACTATCAATAGAAAATCTTATGGTTTAGTTAATTTAACTGAAATATACATGGCAGTTTATTATTCTTGGATCCTATTTTTTATTTAGTGCCTTTGAGTGGCGCTAGTGATTTAATATCTTGTTTAGATTATAGTATTTACCGTCGTCATCGTTTATGCCTTTCATGCAAGCATGTGCTTCGCTTGAGAGCCAGAGAGTCGATATAACCATCAAAGAGTGAACATGTATTTCATTTAGATATTTAATAAAGGTTTAGTAGTTAAGTGCAGCATTATCATTAACGAAATTGACCTACCGATCGACGAGAAAAGTAACCGACAACAATACACAAATAAACATGGTCCGTCGAGCCGGATAGACAATATCTAGGCGCATCAAACAAGAAAACATCAAGACGCTGTGAAAAACGCAAGTCAAGTCACCAACACGAAATAAACAAGTAAGTCCGATTCCTTTTATAATCCTCTCCATATTCGTCGATTTGAGTTAGCATTGTTTTATGTTTATACACCGCAATGTCTAAAGTATTAAAAGAATTGCAAAAACTAAATGTGCAACGTGATGCATTGAAACGCCAACTAGCTACTTTCAAATCATTTTTAACCAGTGTAAATGACACAAACACGCCGCAATTGCAAGTTAGGTTAGAGAAAACAGAAGCATTATGGGAATCATTCCAAGCTATACAGATTGAGATCGAATTTTTAACCGCTGACGATAGCGAAAAGCACGAATTCGAGACAAAGGAGCGCGACGCGTTTGCTGACGAGTACTTTTGGTGCGTTACAAAAGCTAAACAGCTCGCTAATGAACAAATACCAAATCCAACACAAGTGAGTCATACCTCTACAGCAACAAATGGTGATTCCTTGGTCAAATTGCCTGCTTTAAGCTTACCTGAATTTCACGGTAATTTTAATGAGTACCTACAGTTTCGAGATACATTTGATTCTCTTATTCACAACAATAATTCTTTAAGTAACATTCAAAAATTTTATTATTTAAAATCGACATTAAAAAGTGAAGCAGCAAATATTTTAAAAAACTTATCAATAACCGATGTAAATTATAACACAGCCTTAAGTCTACTAGAAACGCGATACGACAATAAACGCGTTATTATAAACAGCCACATCAAGGCATTGATGGATTTAAAACAAATAAACAAAGAGTCGGCGTTTGCTTTAAGACAGCTATATGATCATTTCATAAAGAACGTACGGTCACTGGAAAATTTGACGCAGACAATTAATCCAGACGACACAATTTTAAACATGATGTTAATATCAATCGCAACATCTAGATTCGACAACGGTACTAGTCGAGCATGGGAATCAGTTTTACAACCAACGCAACTACCAACACTTAAACAATTTATCGAATTCATGACAACAAGATGTCAGTTTTTGGAATCGGTACAAACTGTAGATAAAAACCAACCCGTAACTACATTAAATAAACCAACACGTGTCCATCTTAGTTCAAATCATCAACAAAACGGTCCAGCTTGCTTCTATTGCAATGGGCAACATATTATTTATACTTGTGAAAGGTTTAAAGCATTAACACAGGAAAATCGTTTAGCAGAAGTTAAAAGGGCTCAATTATGCACAAACTGTTTGCGAAACAATCATGCGACACAATCCTGCCAAAGCAGTGGCTGTCGCAAGTGCAATAAGCGTCATAATACGTTATTGCACGCAGATCGCTCTGAAAACATTGTCGAAAATGAGACTACACATTTGTCTCAACGAACAACTGTAAGCACGCACTGCAGTTATCGCGATTATGAATCAACCGTATTACTATCAACTGCCTTAATTTACATTGCAGACAATAATAACAAATGGGTGAAATGTAGAGCCTTGCTAGACTCTGGTTCACAGAGTAATTTCATAACAGAAAACTTACTTAATAAATTAAAGCTAAGTTCTAATAAAGTGGATGTACCCGTTGTTGGCATAAACGGAGCCAAAACATCAATCTCTAAAATAATTAATACTAAGATCGGTTCAGTTCACAACGCATATACAGCAAAATTAACATTTTTGGTTATTCCACACATAACGGACAAAATACCAACAATCGCCATAGCACGCAAGGATCTAAATATTCCAAGCACGGTGAAATTAGCTGATCCGAATTTCGACATTCCAGAAAACGTTGATGTTTTATTAGGCGCGTCCATATTTTACGATCTCTTATGCGTAGGACAAATAAAGTTAGGCAACAATAAACCCATTATGCAAAAATCAAGGTTTGGTTGGGTACTAAGTGGGTCGTTAAATTTTTATTCAAATCCCCAAAACAAAAGCCTCGCTTTATGCTGCATGAGTGATATAAACAAACAACTTAAAAAATTCTGGGAAGTAGAAAATGTAACAACAAGGTCACTAACAAAGGAAGAAATATTTTGCGAATCACATTTTGCTGAAACTACAAAACGCGATACAGATGGCAGATTTGTGGTAAGACTTCCTTTGCGCGAAAATTATATCAATCTCGGGGACACGAAAGAGATTGCTACCAAACAATTCTTAAGCATTGAAAACAAACTACAAAATAACCCTAATATGAAAAAACAATATAACGATTTTATGCAAGAGTACGTTGATTTAGGTCACATGACCAAGGTTGGCAACAACGAACAAAACGAAGGCGTTAAATATTATATGCCTCATCACGGTGTTCACAAGCAAAGCTTAACCACGAGCCTGCGCGTTGTATTCAATGCCTCGCAGAAAAGTACATCACATTTATCATTAAATGATGTCTTATGTATCGGCCCAGTAGTCCAACTCGATCTTTTCAACATTCTCGTAAATTTTCGACAACACAAAATTGCATTTACAGCCGATGTAAGCAAAATGTATAGACAAGTTAAAATTTGCGAAGAACAACGAGGCTTGCAACAAATTATTTGGAGAACCGATCCAAGCGAGCCATTATCAACTTATAAACTCAATACCGTCACATACGGAATGTCTTCTGCTTCATATCTCGCCACACGAGCGTTGCAAGAGTCAGTAGTTCCATTTAAAAAATCGTTACCCAACGCATGTAAATCTATAATTGCTGATTTTTACGTTGATGATCTCCTTAGCGGAAGCGACACTGTTTCCAATGCTAAACAATTAAAAACCGATATCACACAAATTTTGAAAAATTCTGGCTTTCAGTTAAGAAAGTGGACATCGAACGTACCAGACATATTTAAAGATGATCAAATTGACAGCATTGAGCATTACTACTTGCCCGAGACTAGCTCCTCAAAAGCATTAGGCATAGAATGGAATCCAAAAACTGATCATTTCGAATATACCATTGACAAAGGATCCATTCCAGAAAGGACCACAAAACGAACCGTCCTTTCATATACCGCAAAACTTTTCGATCCACTAGGTTTACTCACTCCCCTTACCATAATTGCAAAAATTATAATACAAAAACTTTGGAAAGAAGGTGTGGACTGGGACGAATCAGTGTCCGAAGAAGTTCACACGAAATGGAAACTATTTTCCCAGAAATTACGCGGGTGTCCCAAGATATGTGTATCGCGATTAACAATTTTGCAACCAAGAACATCATTGGAATTGCACGGATATTGCGACGCGTCGGAGATGGCCTATGGCGCCTGTATTTACTTAAAATCCTTTGGTAATGATGGCGACATCAAATCCGAGTTGTTGTGCGCAAAATCTCGCGTAGCCCCTCTTAAAACAATCACAATACCACGGCTTGAGCTCTGTGCAGCTCTATTATTGGCACAATTGCGTGCAAAAACAATTGAGCATTTAAACGTGAATATTGATCGAACATTTTTATGGACAGACTCAGAAATAGTCCTGTCCTGGATCAATTCCGAACCTTCAAAATGGAAGATTTTTGTCGCTAACCGAGTTTCCGAAATACAGGCTTTAACTGACGATTGTAAATGGAAACACGTGAGAACTTTCAATAATCCTGCTGACCTCATCACTCGTGGCGCAGATCCTGAAACATTAATTTCATCAGCGTTGTGGTGGCATGGCCCAGACAACATTATCGATACAGAATTGCCTATCGATAATCATATTGATCATAGTAATTCAATAAAAGACGAAATGGTAGCAGAAAGTAGAATTGCAGCTCTTTCAATAACTAATGAGTCATTTGACTTACTTGAACGCTACTCCAACCTAATTAAATTACGTAACGTTACAGCATATATCATACGATTTTACAATAACATTCGAACAAAACATCGTACAACTGGAAATCTGTCGAAAGAAGAAACAAACAATGCAATGAATTATCTTGTACGTATAACACAAATGCAAGCATTCCCCGATGAAATAGAAACTTTAAAATCATCAAAACAATTACCGAACAAAAGTAAGATACTTGGTTTAAATCCATTTTTGGACAAAGAAGGCTTATTACGCGTAGGTGGTAGATTACAAAAATCAAACTTAAACGAAGAACAAAAACATCAAGTTATTTTACCATCCAATTGTACAGTAGCAAAACTCATAATCAATCATGAACATTTAAGAATGTTTCATGCCGGTGTTCTTTCCATCTTATACTCTACTCGACAGAGATACTGGATTATAAATGGCAAGCAAACCGTGCGAAAATTTGTACGTCAATGCGTTACATGCTTTCGTTCAGAACCTCGTAATAAAAATCAATTAATGGGTGAATTACCCAGCGCAAGAGTAACGCCTTCACGAGCTTTTTCAACATGTGGAATAGATTTAGCTGGTCCATTTTTTGTAAAAGATGGTAAAACCCGTAACCGTACGTACCTCAAAGCGTATCTCTGTTTATTCATATGTTTTAGCACAAAAGCAGTGCACATCGAACTGGTAGGCGATTTGACGAAAGAATCCCTATTAAATGCTATAAAACGATTTTTCTCGCGAAGAGGATATTCTCATGACATGTATTCTGATAACGGTACCAATCTGGTCGGAGCAAGCAATGAATTAAAGCGAATTTATGCTAATTTTCATAAATTACTAGAGGAATGTTACATTAAATCATATTTATCAGATAAACAAGTCTGTTGGCATTTCATCCCACCACGTTCGTCTCATATTGGCGGAATTTGGGAAAGTGCGATTAAGGTAGCAAAAAAACATCTCTTAAAGATTTTGGGTAATTTAAAATTAGATTTTGAGCAATTTTATACAGTTCTAACTCAAATTGAGGCAATTATGAATTCTCGTCCTCTAACCCCACTCTCTAACGACCCTAAAGACCTTAATCCATTGACTTCCGGACACTTCTTGATTGGCAATAGTTTACTTGGCTTGCCTGAACCCGTGGACGTCAACATACCGATCAACAGACTCAACAAATATAAACTCCTTGCCAACCTGGTACAGCATTTTTGGAGCAGATGGACCAAGGAATACTTAAATGGTTTACAAAACCGATACAAATGGAAGCAAACCACTAAAAACTTGCAACCTGGAATCATGGTGTTGCTTAAGGAGGACAACGCAATTCCGTTCAACTGGCCCCTGGGAAGAATCGAACAAGTACATCCCAGAGAAGACGGTGTTGTGCGTGTGGTGACGGTGCGCGCGCGAAATGGTTGTTTTAAACGTGCCGCTACCAAAGTGTGTCCATTGCCCATTGAAAATTAGAACAATGACTGATTAAGATAAAAAAACATTTAGATTAGTAAGCATTTGATTTTATTTTTACTATGTTAAAATTCATTTGTAATTTTTTATATTGTACTCGATTTCTTTTGAAAGCCGAGCCTTTCAAGGTGGGCGGCATGGCAGTTTATTATTCTTGGATCCTATTTTTTATTTAGTGCCTTTGAGTGGCGCTAGTGATTTAATATCTTGTTTAGATTATAGTATTTACCGTCGTCATCGTTTATGCCTTTCATGCAAGCATGTGCTTCGCTTGAGAGCCAGAGAGTCGATATAACCATCAAAGAGTGAACATGTATTTCATTTAGATATTTAATAAAGGTTTAGTAGTTAAGTGCAGCATTATCATTAACGAAATTGACCTACCGATCGACGAGAAAAGTAACCGACAACAATACACAAATAAACAATACATATTAATAATGGATTCCAATAAAAATGTCCAACAATAAATTATAGTGTCACGGCCACTGTAACAGTGACACGTATGTAGAAGTTCAGGAATTAGTATCAAAAATTGAACAAACGGATGAATTATTTGTAAGACCAGGGAAAATGAAAAAGACCAACAATAATAATTAATAGTGTTACTGTTAGAATATAACTTATACCTGTCACTGCAAACACAACTGCAAATAAGTATCAATTCCAGTTTGCATCTTTTTACAATTCATTGCTGCACAAATACAAATTGCTAAGGCACCGTTTGTTTCCAGTTACACCGTATGCACAGTATAATAAGACCTGGTAAATTTGTGAGCGGGCCCAATAATCTGACTTGTTTGTATAATTCAAACAGTAATTCGTGGTGAACGATTATGTTGTGAACGACGGTGGCGCCATCTATCCGAAAACTGCTGAACTATGGAATTCCCACTCTCCGTTCAAACGCACAAAAATCGTTGGTTTTGCTGCTTCGTACCGATTGTCTAACTAAAATCATTTTTTGGATATTTTACTGCATGTATAGATAGGTGTTTTTACTATGCATTGTATGAAGCAAGGATTTATAAATCCAAAAAGAAAATTGCAAGTTATTGTCTATTGTTCAATTCTGACCAATTTTCGGTATGTATTGTCTTTTTAGTTATCGTTGTACTGTTCGTATGCTGTAGCTACATTCAATTAATACCCTTTGAGTGCAAAAAATCTCATATTTAAAAACAAAATTAAAGGATCGGTACGAAGTACGTTTACCCCATTTGCTGAACTTTTTAGGGTACGTTCAGCTGTCCGTTTCGGCACCCTTAAGTTTAAAACTTCAAGTTGGTAAAAAGCAAAGCTGGGCAAAGTTAATCACAAAGTTAACTTCGTTAATCGTTAGTCCGTTAACGAAAAAGGTAACTTCGTTAACCGATAGTCCGTTAATTTGTTACAAATGTAACGAAGTTAAAGTTAACCGTTAACTATTTACACAAAAAATATAAGTTTTATTGATTGCCGATCTGCCGGTGAGTATGTAACCCAAATAACTGCGGACCTTGCGGTTGCATAAGTTAAAATTACCTTAGGAATTTTTCAAACTATATAGTGATACTGGTAAACTTGGGTGGCTTTTGCCATAGTTATAAATTATCATCTAACCTACATTAAGCACATTGGTATACAGTATAGTATCTAAAACAATAATAACAACCAAAATACACTCAATGTACGAAGTATCAACAAAATCTGAAAAATACAATCAAATTTCTAACAATGGGCAAAGTCACCCAAGGTAACTAAAATACCTTGCATAAAAGGCAACAATATTAAAAAAAGCTAAATATTTATTATTACATAATAAATAGGTTCCTGATCTTCACTAAGCGAAGCTTTTTTTGTACTGTTTTCGTGCGACCGGGAAACACGGGAACCATACTAGGAACTGGGAAGTAACTAAAGACATACTAAAAACCACACAATTCGCGCGCATGCATACATATACGGACCCCGTGTCGCCCATAGTCGCGTGACACACATGTAAACAAAACCAAGTCTAAACTTGCACAGAATACCTACAGCAATTTTCAATGTTGACTTATGATACTTTCGATTTAACGGACTTGAATTAACTGATCATGAATGTAGCGGAAGTTAATGAGTCCGTTAATGGTTTTGAAAGTTAACTTAAAAGTTAATTCGTTAACGAAAAATTTAACTTCGTTAATTAACGATTAACGGATTAACGCTTTTGTGCCCAGCTTTGGTAAAAAGTTGTGTCTGTGGACCCACATATACCACAAATAAATGGCCCAGTTGAAAAATATTTAGGTCTCCCGCACGAGGAATCGTCGCCACACAAAACGGGTACACACATATACACACACACATACACACACACACACACACACAGACACTTTTTTTTAGCTTGGTCAAAAATGTTCAGGGGACCCAAAAGGGCATATTTCCATTAAAATTTAAAAATTTGTTATGCTCAAACAATCAGTCATTGTTGAACAATAGGCAATAACTTACGATTTTATTTTTTTAATTTATTGATTTTGTCATTGATTTTTACTCATGCACACAAAAATCACCTACCTATGTATGCAATTAAATCTCCATAAAATCACCGTCTGGAATTCACTTGGAAGCAGAAAAAGCTATGATTTTTGTGCGGATTGCGTTGTTTGAACCAAGAGTGGGAATTCCTGTAGTTCACCGGTTTTCGAATAGATGGCGCCAGCGCTGTTTATAACAAACTGATTCAAAATAAAATTCGGAGTTTCTGTATAGACGTTTCTCGTTCTGGTTTTTGATCTCACGATGTGCGCGCGCATTTCTCCCAGGACTAAATTAAGTTGGCAACTGTGCTTTGTAAAAAGCCTAATTAGTATCAAATGAAATGTAATTGATAAAAGATAAGTGTGAGAACGACATGCATTCATTGAAAACTGAATAATTATATGGAAGTGAACATGAAATTAAAATCCCTACTGTGTTTTTAGGTTAGGACAGTTCAGCAAATTTTCCAAAGTACATAAAAACAGGTACACCAGCGGCAAGCTTCCTTGAGTTGGGATACGTAGATACACAATCCTTCATGATTAAAGCAGAAATTGGTAATTTTACATGGAATGCGTGTTTTCTGGGGATTTTAAGCAATATTATGTTTGATTATGTTACCAGATTTGACAGCGGCCCCAAGTCTTCTGCGCATGTTGTCTAGCGTTTTGGGTCAGAAGTAGAAGCCCCTATTGCAATTGATAAAAGTTTATTTCTCTTTAAATATTTGTGTATATTTATGTGCGTACATGTGGGCTTTCAAAAAGAAAATTGAAATTATTTGCAGTAAAACCTAAGATCCAATTCAAACAATCAGAATTACCCTTTCATAAAAAAAAATGAAAAATGAAAAACTTTGTATTTTTTAAGGAAAATTATAAACTTTAGGCCTTTTGCGGGAGACCTAAATATTTTTCAATCCGGCCAATTTTTTTTGTGGTATATGTGAGTCCATAGGGACAACGTTTTATCAACTTGAAATTTTGAAATTCAAAAAAGAAGTTTTTTCAATACACTCTACCCAGTTAGCGATGTTCCTGAGATGTTGAAGCCACAAATTGAACATCTTGAACTGAAGTTCGAAACCGGTCTGCAAGATATCCAATAAACAAATATCATCATCAAACCTACAGTGTTTCATTTTATTCCAGTGAGCACAAACGTTGCTGGGATGTTGAGTTTCGTCCCGTTGATGTTGAATTATGAACGTTCAATTCAATATGTGATATCTATGAAGGGCTTACTTGCTCCGTCATGCTCGTGGTTTTACCTGCGCGAACCAGGTTTGCACAGGTAAAACGTAACGTGTAGACGCAAAAGTAGTTTGCGCAAATTAAGAGCGGCTTGTGCGAATTCAGATTTGGGTTGATTTTTAGGCGGAACAACGCGCAGTTATTTTGTTTTGACGTAGCGTGTAGTGTAGCCAGTTAAATGATTATTTGTTCAGTTATTTATGACATATTTGATAATTTTGTCACTATAGGTGTTATCGCAATGTCTGACATTAGAAATTGCAAAAGGGAATATCTTTATGATGTTATTGTAATATGTCGGAGGAAACCCTGTTTGTGACAAATAAAGAGTAGGGGCTACTCAGATAGGGATAAGAAAAATAAAGCTTTGCTAAAAATTGGTTCAAAATTCAAACACATTGACAAAAATTCTACACGAGATACGGTTGTAAAAAAAATAAATTGTATGCGGCCATGTTACAGAAAAGAGAAGAAAAAAGTTATAGATTCGACTCGACATGGAGCCATACCCACGGAACTAATACGGCGTGCTTTGGTTTGTATATCTATATATGTTTTGAAGCTTGAATACCGTAAGGCCCTCTGTCCACGACGCGTCTCGGAATCGTCTCGTCCTAGATGCGACATCGCAAGCTATACGCTTCGATGCTGCAACACATGCTTTTAAATACAAGTCTGTACACGACGCTGCAGCGTAGCGTATTCGTCACATCATGTTAAGCGTCATGACGACAGGCGTATCGTCTTGTCAGTAGCTAGGCGTACTATAAAGTGAATTTTGAAGGTTATACTTTTAAAATGAGTGAAAATACCGTAAAATTTGTAAAATTAGTGGAAACATATCCATGTTTACACAACCATTCCTTACCAGATTATTCGCGCAAGCACACAACAGAGAAGGCATGGAATGAAATAGCTCAGGCAATGAATTGGGCAGGCATGTAACCAACATTATTATAACATGATATAATGTATTATTATTAATTATTATAAATACAATAATTCCACTGCCATGGCAATGTAGCACGTGGTATCAAAAAATAATTAGCCAGATAATCACGTAACATCTGAGGTGAAGTGTTGGGATTGATGTTTACGTTTTCCTCGACCTGTATGTTTCTTCGAACTCCATGAATAATTCCGTTCATATCATTGTTCACTGAGTACGGAACGCCATCTTTTTTCCTGATAAAATTATGAAGTATACAGGTAGATTTTATTATAGAATTTATTGTATCGTAATTTCGGCATCGAATAGGTGTTAGGAGAACTTGAAATTTTTGGGTCATCATTCCAAAACTGCATTCTATAGTTTTTCTGGCACGGCTCAGTCTATAATTAAAAATTCCTTTTTTGTTACTTATATTTCTTTGTGGATATGGCCTCATAATATTATGTCTTAAAGGAAATGCGTTATCAGCAACAAAGTAATAAGAGAATTTATTCCCACTTTCATCATGAGCCAGTTGAGATGCAGGGGGAGTGTTATTGTTATTGTTACTCTTCGTCGCTAGACATTTTGAGAACAACCTATTTATTACACTACGATCGACGCGTTTTTGCGTCTATGGCAACTATGGCAATACGCTTCGTGGACAGATGTCAAAGCGTACGCAAATCGTCGCTGCAGGACAAATCTTGTACGCGTCTATGACGAGCCGCGTCGTGGACAGATGGCCTAAGGTGGGGCCACTACAATTTTAAAACGTCCGTATCGCCATAGTAACCCGCGGAAATTTGTTATCGTCAATACAAACATTGCACAATTAGAAAATTTGTCAAGCTAGTTGTCAAATTAGTCCAATTATTCTCTAATTATTCTATAATTATTGATAGAAAGTGTTCGTTTAGTGTGTGATATAAAAACTTTAACTATATTTCTTAACAGTGCTACTTTTATTTAATTGGTAAGTTTAATTTTATATATATATATAAATATTATTGGTGGTTAATGTTGTATTAAAAGAGTCGGCTTTTTTATGTTCATAGATGGGCGATAAGTTTATGCAAGTACTTGAATGTTTTGTAATTTATTATCATTTTAATCTAATACAGATATGGAGTATAATAGGAACGTTTGTTGTGTGGTAAATTGCACTTCCAGTGCAGATGCTATCAGTGTACATCGCTTTCCACATCCCGAACGAGATCCAGCACGTTTTAACGTTTGGTGGAATCGCACTGGAAGAGGTGACAACGAAATGGATAAGGCTTATATATATATATATAACAATTATCGCATTTGCCATAATCATTTTACACAAGAAAGTAAGGTGGGCCCACGACTTGTTTCTAAGGCAATTCCAACTTTATATTTGCCTGGTGTGTTGCTTACAATTCCGATTTTTCAAATTTTATTCTGAATTTTTTTTCGCAATTGAAGACAGATTCGTGAGCACTCTTCTACCTACGCTGACCGATCATATGAAAGTGTCGCCATCGCCATGCATGGAGTTCTGGGGAATATCTTACAACATGAATCCCGGTCAAAGTCTAGTTCCACGATTCTCTTCATCCTTCCAAGGTGATACATTTGTTTCCTAGCATTTACCAATGCCTTATTTTAAATCCATTTTTATTAAAATCCCGATCATTTAGATAACGCAGAGGTTCCAGAACCTTCACCAACAATTAGATCGGTTATGCCTGCAACTTTGAATGTATTGGAAGGTAATGTATTATCCATAAAAAGTATCAGTTTTGCAGGAATTATCACTATCATGCCAGTACTTACCTATCATCTACTGGACATCAGATATGCTCTTAGTATCATTACTTAATATTAATTTATGCATCACTTTTTATCCACTCATTAAATTGTACATCCAACGGCCACAAATAGCTGTATCTCTTATATATTATGTATGCATTTTATTATTGTGTCCATAGATGATACCTCTATTCCGTCTGATCAAACCGCACAACCCTTAAATTCTATGGTCCAGAATACCCGTAAGTTTCTAACAAATTATTTTTTATTTATTGATTAAAATAAGTAATAATTTTTATTTATTAATTATTAATTGTATTGTGTAAGTTACTTTTGTTTATGATACAAATTCATATTATCTTATAAATATCTGAATATCTTTAGCTATATTCAAATAAAGAACATATACCTTTATTATGTTGTCGATGTTTCTCCTGTCCCTTGCACTCATACCTACCAGCCGTTTCATCCTTTAATTCCTGAACGGCCTAGATCACGAAATACCAGTAAGTTGTTCAAAAACAGAAATTATGTAAACAACTACATTTGCTCGAACCTTTGTTTTTAGGCGCAACTATGGTACAGGAGATGAATCTTTTAAAAAGACGCATAAAATATGCAAAAATCAAAACTGCCAGCATCAATGAACGGATTCATCTGGCAACTCAAGAGGCCAACAATTTTAAGAAATTAAGTCCTTATAGGCAGACGTTTTTTGAAAGTCAGTTGCGAAATGTGCAGAGAAAAAGGCGGGGAAGGCGCTATACAACCGAAGACAAATTACTTGCTTTGTCCTTATATAAGCAAAGCCCATGAGGATATAAGTACCTTTCGGCCCTATTTTCGCTACCGTGCCAAAAATCTCTAAGAGCACTGTTGAGAAAAATACCTCTTCGCCCTGGCATTTTGAGCAACATTTTTAAACATTTGGCCCAGGCGGTGGCGTCTTTAACCCCAGCAGAGAGACTGTGTCTGCTGGCATTTGACGAAATGTCTATTCAGCCACACCTGGATTACCGCCGCCATGATGATAATGACAAAAATCGTGTTCGTAAGGTGCGGACCATGTACAAGTTTTTATGTTGCGTGGAATTATTAAAAACTGGAAGCAACCAGTTGCATACACTTTTTGCAGCTCTACATCATCCGCAACTGATATAGTGCGCACCTACAAAGAAATTGTGAGGCAGGCCCACGCTATTGGTTTAATGGTGGTAGCTTCTGTATGTGGCCAAGGAGCTACTAATTCGAGGGCAATCAAGGATCTTAGGAAGGAGACTAGGGCAAATGCTTTGAGGGACGGGGTGGAGCCTGTCGACAACACAATTGTTATTGCCAGCAATACAATTGTGCCGCTGTTTGATCCTCCCCATCTCCTTAAGTGCATTCGTAATAATCTCCTAAATAAGAACTTGAGGTTCTTCCACGCCGGCAAAGAAAAGGTAGCTCAGTGGTCACATATAGAGGATGCCTACCGTGTAGACAGCATGGGGAGCTTGAGGATCATGCCGAAACTTTCTGACTTTCATGTAGTACGAAAGAAGGTTAGAAAGATGAAAGTTTGGACATGCACCCAAGTTTTTAGTGCTAGTGTGGCTGCTGGCATTTCCCTCATGGCTCGATGTAGTTTAAAATGCCCTGTAATCGGCGTAGAGATGTCTTGCAATGCGCAAGATCCCGCTGACCTTCTAGCCATAATGGATGGCATTTTTGACAGCATGAATGGAGGAATGGCAGTGGGCAAAGCAGGAAAAGTGTTGAGGGGACCAATAATGCAACACTCCGAATATTCTACCACATGGCGACGGGGAATTAACATTTTAAAATCAATGTGTTTTTTTAAAAATACGCCGTCCGATAAAGAGAGACCCCCTGTGATAGAAAATTTTATTTTAACTCTTCAAGGATTCGGTCGACTTAAAGAAACTTTAATATCTATGGGTTACTCGAAAATACCAGCCAGGAGGTTTAACCAGGATCTGGTAGAGAATTTATTTGGACGCATTCGACAACATGGCATGAAAGACAACAACCCATCGCCCCTAGCATTTGAATCCTATTTTAAAACATTACTAGTGAACAACATTACAGGAAACCATTCACCGGGAGCAAATTGCGAGGAAGATTTTGGCACGGCCTTGCTTCAGAATTTAAAGCAAATATTAAAACAATCTCCCGACGTAGCTGCGAAAGAAATTCACCCTATTCCTGTTGTAGATATTCCTAAAAATTTTCCTGTGCTCCGTTCTCTTGAAACATATGCGTAAGTTACGTGAGTGGGTGGGTATCCAAAACTTTCTTCCTTTGATTGTCCTACTTGCTCACGTAACATAAGGCACGACCCTTCTAAAGGTCCCTTGCCTCTGCATGATTTTATCAAAATTAAGGAATATGAAGAAGACGGAAATTCCCTCCAATATTGCACAGAAAATTTTATTAAAACTTTAATACAAATGTACAACATCGCTATTTACCTTCTTCCCAAATTCGTAGAACATTATAACTTTGCGAATTTCATTCAATTTTGAATACTGCTCACACACGGGAATTACAAGAAACCATTTGTAGCTCATTTATATCTCTTCTAATTTTTAATTATTGTCGACGACTGAACAATATTTTATTAAAGAAGGAGGAGGCATACTTATTCAAGCAGCCAGATGAACTGCAACAGCATTGTTTGAATATGGCGCAAAAGAGGAGATAGACTAGTTTTGCATCAAATAATATTCTCAAAATAAGGTAATAATGTGTGCTGTGTATAGTATGATAATTATTATAAAACTTTTTATCATTTAATATTAGATCTTCCAAATAAAACGAATTGTGGCAGTCAAGTTTTGGAATCTTCAAATATTCGACTTGCACAATATTATACGTACTTCTCAGAGAAATACCATATGTGACTATTTGCTATGCTTGAAGATGGGGAAGATGCTTCGCCCATTTGAATGCCAAGGATTAACGCTCTGGGTGGAAGCATTCCTTGGGAAGGGCTTCCCACAATAAACTTCCCGAATTTAACAAGCTAATCGAAGGACTGAATATTATCAATTGGATGAGGTACAATAAACCACACGGCTGCTGGGACAGTTATTAACCCACAGCTGTCGATCACGGATAAAAACAAACAAAATGTTGGGCATCAACCTCTTCCAAGATCAACTGCACATAAGTTTTAAAGAAAAACATTGCAGCCATCACCTTTTGCAAGGTAATTTCATTAACCCTCCCACCATTGTCCTTTTTTTACTAACAACTAAGTATACTTCTTATCGTTTACGCAGAGCATGCCGATTTTCAAATATCTACCAGATTACTTTGTCATACGGATATATGTACGTTGCTAGAAATTACACGAGAATTTCATCATACTAAATTAGTATTGATGTTATCAACATGGCCCTGAATAAGATATTTTCAAAATTTACTTCATTTACTCATAAGGTACAAATTATTGCATTATTTTTTTTCCAGATTATTGATATTGTTTTTATTATTAATTCCTCCACAGACATTCAGTGTCCACGCATTTTGATTGTTAATTTGTCTTACCCGTCGGGGGTTTTCGGTGGCATAATAATGCATATTATGCCGGTTTATCAATCCATTACTTTTAAAAGTAGCCTCATCAGAAAAAAGGATTTTAGAAACATAATTTGGTTGTGCATCAATTTTTTGTAACATGCTTTCACAGAAAGCTATCCTGTTTCCAAAATCATTCCCATGTAGCTCTTGGTGTAAACTTAAGTGGTATGGGTGAAATTTATGAAGTTTTAATATTCTATGGACCGAGCTTTTGCTGATCTGGAGTTTTCTACTCAGTTCTCGCGTACTGACATGCGGATTTTCCTGTACGCACAATAAAACATTAAACTGGGTATTTTCATCTCTAACTACATAACTGTTATATCTACGTTTCAAGGTAGCAGTACTTCCAGTATTTTGAAACCTAACCAATAAATTTTCGAGGAATCGCCGACTCGGGATTCGGACATTTGGGTACCTTTCGCCATATACTCTTTGAGCGAGTAGAGTATTCCTTTGACATTCTCCTAATATGAAAACCATGTTTACAAGTTCTGCATTATTATAATTCATTATCGCGATATTATATTATTAACTAGATATTTTGTATTAATTTAAGAATTCTTGCGTAGGTAATAAATTTTAAATTAGATACTTAATAACTTTTTATCTGTTGATGATAGACCTACTAAATTTGGCATTTTTAGAAAGCTTGGCTATCGAACTTTATAATGGTGTTATAATATACAGGTTATAATATACAAATGCTCCATTTAAAATTCTTAAGTTATTTGACATTTAACATGTCAATATTTGCTTTATGTAATTCATATTATAATCTCAAATAAAACATATCTCTCAAAAAGAGTGACATTTTTACTGCTAAGAATGAGTTTTTTCGGTTCTTCATCTTTGTTAGTTACCTCAGAATGATTTTTAGAAAAATGGACGATTTTGACGTTGATTTCACAATATCTCGGAAACAGTTGACAATAGCCTAATATAAGTTGATGTTAAAATGATTACCATAAAAATCTTCATCCAAAACTGCAATAATATACCTAGTGTTCCATTAAAAAAAAAACAAGTTTGTGTTGGTACGTTGTTGTGGGACAGCCTGTACGCATGAAAATATTTTCTGGCTGTAGAGCCAATGATTATCTACAACTTTTATATATGAAAAAAACGTGTATTTCGATTTCTTCAAGCTATTAATGTTTGTTCCTAGCCTGGGACACACAGTACAAACAAAATTTCTCAGATCCCAATGTATTTCATGCTGACTCTAACATAGTTTTTTCAAATCTTGTGCCATTAGAGTTGTCGGGAACTTCCTCAACTTCTGGTCAAAAGATGATTTACTGGAAAAACAGCAAGCCATCATCAACGAGATACTTCAGGCCTATCAAGTTTCAACTCCAGAAAGAAACCAAGGAGAACCTGTTGCTTCACTATACTGAAATAAAAGCCGAAATTGATAACCTCCAGCCAACAGAAATTTCAGTACATACGAGAAACATAAATGTTGAACACATCGTATTGGGTACGATGTTCGATGGCAAAATTGTCAATATTGTGACAAACAACGCAAACAGCCAAAGGTGTTATATTTGTAAAGCCATGCCAAAAGACATGAACGATTTGAAACGAATTAGACAAATGGAATGCAATGAAAGTCACTACGTGTTTGGTCTCTCGTGCTTACACGCCTATATCAGGACCTTAGAATTTCTTCTTCATGTCGCATACAAACTAAGGCCATAACAATGGCAAGCTCGAGGGCCCGAGGCACAAAATATGGTTAAATCGCGAAAAAACGACATAACAAGAAAATGTTATGAAGAAATGGGTCTTGTAGTAGATTTTCCCAAGCAAGGAGGAGGAAACACAAACGATGGAAATACCGCTCATAGATTTTTTTTAGACCCAGAAAAAGTTGCTGAAATCACAGGTCTAAATGCCAATCTAATTCACAGATTTTCCATAATTCTGTCAACAAGCGGTCATAGCGATGTACCTAAATTTAAACAGAACTGCCTTGATACTGCAATTTTTTATGTAGATCTATATAAATGGTATCCTATGACAGCAACTGTTCATAAAATTTTAATTCATAGTGGTGCGATAATCGATAGAACGGTATTGCCGATCGGTCAGTTATCTGAAGATGTTCAAGAAACTCGACAGAAAGACTGGAAAACAATAAGGCTGCAGCATACACGAAAATCATCACGAATATATACTAATACATACATCATGAACTACGTCCTTATAACATCAGACCCACAATAATATCCGATTGTAGAACACGACGAAATAAAAAATCTCGTCCTTTCGCGCAAGAAGTTTTGCAGCTACGGAAGGCGCATTCACTACCATATATCGAGGTGGAAGATATCACATGAACTGTAGATAAGTTGAGTAGATAAGTTGCATTGTTATTGCTTCTTAGTTGTAAAATTGTTGACAATCTTAAGTCGCTTGTATCCGCCACTTCGAATAATCAATATAGTTGTTTTATCTTTGTTATTTGAGTATTAAAAACGGTGAATAAGAAGTACCCTAAAAAATTTTAATAAAAAAATACTAGAAAACAATTAAAGAGAAAACTTTGTGTTTATCTTCACACCAAACGTTCTTCAGCGTGGGTCCCTTTAAAAAACCCATTGTGTATATACAGTGTGTTTAGGAAAGTTCGCACCATATTATGGAAAAAAATTGTCTATTTTTCTTAGTGTACATATAAATTTTGTTTTATAAGGGTCAGTTTTAGTATGTTATGTGCTGTTGATTTACTGCATTGGTTGTGATAAGCATTTTGTCGAACCGAAGTCGTTCTCTGCTCGATTACTTCCTGCAATACTGGTAATCTTGCTTCCTCATTTTCAGCAACATATTTTTTTGTATTTTTTTAAAGAGATTTTGAACATACTCAGTCTGCTTGAATTTTCTGACAATCCTAGAAATGTCTGAATGGGCAATTTGGTTGTCTGGACGTCTTTCATTAAAAATATCATCAACATCAAGAGAATCGCTCGCTGTAGATGGATAACTAATATAAGCATATCCAAAGTTATTAATATTGAAGAGTATGAAAATGAGTAATTTTGCGCTAGTTCTAAATAAAAATCAGTTATTATACCAAAATAACAAAATTTCTAAAAAATAGATTAAAAATAACCTTTTAGTATCACTGGTATTTACTAATATTTGTCACAAAAGTAATAATTATTATAAAAAGAAAACAAACAAAAATCTGTTTTCAAGGTAGGTGGCTGTGACTTTATATTTGAATATAATCTTTACTTCTAAACTACATTTCCGAATAAAGTTTATCTATTACAATGAAAATAAAATTACTTTACTGTTATCACTAATTCATACATTCTGAATCGCCCGGTATACGGTACGGAAATTTTCATATTTGACAGTTACCGTTTTAAGCCTCAATTACATTGAGCTGCTAGTTGGCGAGGTTAGAAGCGAGCGTGTCGGCTAGTGGGATAGTGTTGATGACACACAAAACTGTCCACTCGCTCAGTATCCAACTAGCTAGCGAGGAAACCACGTATCGTGAATACGTTGCTGTTGTATTTTCTGTCATCTCCTGAATATTGCTGGGCGTTAAAATGAAGTGGAACGCAAATAATATTGTGGAATTTCGTAATGTCTACCAGCAGTACTCTTTGTTATGGAATATAAAAGACAAAGACTCACACTTTTCTCTGCCTCAATTATTGTTTTTTTTTAAATTCTTCCGTGATAGCATGAGCTAAAATAACGACTCCACCATGAACTAATTCCGTTCACATTTTGTAGACAATGAAACCAGCAACCACAAAGTAACTCGCTGCTAGTTCACTAGCAACTATAATGACACATGGCTAGTTGACTAGCTAACAATCCCACACGTCAGCGAGTAAGCGACTAAAGCAGCTCGGCTTTCAACTTTACTCGCAGATAGTTTACAAGCTGCGAGTAACGTTGTGAACATTATGACACTGGGCGAGTTTACTAGCAACTAGTGAATTCGCCAACTAGCAGCGTGTAAACTTGCTCAATGTAATTGAGGCTTTAGTTTCATACGAGCCGCCAACTTTTATAAAGAATAAAATTTGCTGAGAAAAGGATAATATTTTTTTTTCCATATGGTGCGGACTTTTCTGGACACACTGTATACATATTTTTTATTTTATACAACTTAAAATGTTAAATTTGAGAATGATACACATGTACCGACTCAACAAAGCAACATATAAATAATCAAATTTGGAAAATAGTTTTGTCCTCCTAAATCTGACCAAATGCCGTATGTGCGACGTAAACAGTGAATCAGACACGCATATAACAAAACACTCGTTGAGTGGTTGCAATTTTCCAACATGTTGAAAAATTTCATAGTTTCAACTTCTGAGCTGTTTTACAATTCCAATTAGGAAAACAATTCTTCGATCTCGTAGACGTAAACTTATTATTCAGGAGTAAGATCAAGGATAAGCAAAAAAAAAACACAGTTTTTGTTTGCAATATTTCGAAACTTCTATTGTTTCTTCATCAGGCAATCAAACACTACAATTTTAGATAAAATCAGGTACAATAAATAAACACTAAAGCTACTTACGTAGTTAGTGAAGTCGGCCAACACAATTACAGTAGACATTAACATTTATATCAACAAGCGGAACATCGTGGTGTTCGTCACATACCATGCGAAACGATTATATGAAGACAAGTTTTATCTGGTACAAAGGAAACGACAAAACTGCAACGCCTCTATCTGTACTGAAGGTACTAAAGTTTGAATATCAAAAGTTGCCATCAGGAATTCGTGATTTATTGATTCGGTTTGTTGTTAGCGATGTTGAAAATATAAGAGTAGATAGTACTAAGATGACTCGTGTCCGTTTTGAAGTTTTCAGTGTCAGGAGTGTTGTTAATATGGACCATTTCCAAAAACAATCTACCATAGTAATTGACCTGTGAATCCAAAACGGAAGCGTTATTGAAATCAAATACATGGTCCATATTCACACTATGTTGTGCAAGAGCACAAGTGCCCTTACCAGTCTTTACGTCGCTCTTATGTGCACTGATTCTCTTTTTTAACAATTGACAGGTCTGGCCAATGTATCTACCGGCACAATCCTTACACGGTATGTTGTAAATAACGTTCGACTGGTACATCAAGGGTGTTTTATCTTTTAGTCTGCTGAATAGTCTATTTGTAGTCAAAGGGTAATGTTCTGCTATCTTCAGATTACTAGTTGTAAGTTCATTTCAAAACACTTTTATTAATTTTTCTGTCAACTCAGGTGCATATGTCAACTTTTTGTAAATGATAGGGTTCTCAGTATTATCTGAGGTACCACTAGTCAGAGTTGTAACATTTTCATTAGTAGAAGTTGTAGAGAATAAAGCTTGTTCAGAATTTTTTCGGGATAATTGTTTTGTAGAAAAATAGTTTTTAATTTAATTAAATTGTACTTTACAAGTGATGTTTCGCAAATATTAATAATTCTGTGCTTCATAGCTAGAACGGTGTTGATTTTATGTTTCAATTTATGCGTCGACCAAAAGTGAAAGTATCTACCAGAAGAAGTTGGTTTAGTTTATTGTACCAATCGAACATTATCCCGTTATTTTCTCCCCTAAAGCTAAACCACGAACAATAGATGTTATTATGGGTAATTTGCCGACAGAAAGAATAAACTCATCTTTTGCGTTCCAACACGTTGGTATGGAAAAACGGTGGTCCATTTATGATCAACGACAAACGTACTCGTGGATGCCAAAAATAACGGCTTACATTTGTGTGTTTGTATGTTTTTCGACTAAGACGGTGCATTTAGAGTTGGCAACTGATTTGAGTACAAATTGTTTTATCGCGGTATTGAGACGGTTTATTTGAAGACGCGGTAAACCCAATATAATCTTTTTTGACAATGCAACCTACTACTTTTATTGGTACAAATAAGAAGCTGGAACAGCTGATGAAGTTCGTGCCAAAAGATTTAGAGAAGGTAAATAATTTCTTATCACAAGAAGAATTATGTGGAAAACTCCTTCCTCCATGGAAAAACTATACCCCCTAGGTCACCTTATTTTGGAGGACTGTGGGAATCGGAAATAAAATCAGTAAAACATCATTTAATTCGAGTTGCAGGAATGCAAATTTAGTTTTTGAAGAATTTTATACTTTATTAACACAAATTGAAGCGATTCTTAATTCCCGCCCAATTTCACCTATGCGTTGTGATCCTAACGACTTTTCCCCACTCACTCCTGGCCACTTTCTTATTGGAAGACCCCTAACAGCAATTTTTGAAGAAGAACTGGCCAACATCAATCCAAATCGTCTTAGTCGATACTAAAGAGTTCAGCAATTTGTTCAACATATTTGGAGCAGATGGAGGAAAGAATATTTGGCTGAACTTCAAAAAGTGGAACCATTCTCGTTCAACTGTCTAAAAGAACGCGATCTTGTAGTGATTCAAGAAGATAATTTACCTCCTTGCAATTGGTCATTGGTTAGAGTAGTGCATTTGGTTCCGGGAAGTGACAAAATAGTGCGAGTAGCAGAAATAAGAACAAATTCGTATCATTCGGGTTCTACCAATTGAAAACTAATTTCCGTTAATTTCTTTAAATATTTGAGAATATTTTATTGGTAGTTATACGAAGTTCATTTATGGCCATTCTCTGTACTTTCATTAATTGAATATTGAAATAAATGTTCAATAGGGGGGGGGGGGGAGGATGTTACTGCGAGTTGATGTTCATTCACATATTTTAAGGTCTTTAGGAGGCTAGTCTTTGTATCCAAGGAAAAAAGCTTCAAGTTGTTTTTAGAAAAACAAGTCATACAGTCCACTTTTAGATAACGTAATTTTTTAAGATTTTTCAATTTTTTATTGATTTCTGCATTTTCACCGGAAATATATCCAAGTGCAAAATTTCAACTCAAATCGACGTATTTTCAAAATGTTACGATATTTTCCGATATTTTTATTATTCATGCATTGTCGCCGGGCCCACGAAGGACTGGAAGTCGTGGAGAAAGGTGAGGAAACCTTGAGGTGGCTAGCGTTGCATGGATGTAATGGTGTGTGTGAAACAATCCCTGCTGCGTATGTTAAGGCTCCGTTGTAAAAACATCGCAACTAGGAACCAAAATGTTTAGATTCGATGTTTTTCTGTCGGGGTCCGTGTCTATGCCGTGGTTTACGTATCGATTAAAAAGCTTATGGTGTCTGCGATGAGCTGGCCATACGTAACAGCCGAAATATGGCCATTGTTTACATATCTGACAATTATCGCACTTTTCGGTTAGCGGATAATGTTATAATGTTTGGGTATTATATTTGAAAAAAGAGAAAGATGTAGAAGTAAAATTCAATTTTATCTTACCAAAAAATTATATTTGGCCTAGCCAAACTCCTTATTTAACTAAGATTTGATACTGAGAATTTCATCAATTTTGAACCATAAATAACGCCGTTAATAGAAAACGCGTTTTAGTACAGGTAGAACTGGGGCTTAATCGCTTTTACCTGTTATTTAATTAGTTGGGAAAGTAATTTTTGCGGTATTTGATTTTATTTATTTTCCTCTATTCCCAAGTATTTTTATAAAATCATCCAGTTAAAGTCTAATTTACCCCCAATAAAATGTATAATAACATTCCTTATACCACTGTAAAGGGGTATAATGTAATTTATTATTTACAGTGCTGGCAAGATTTCCGTAGATTTCCGATAGAGGTGCGAGTTGTAGGCTTGAGCACTACAATAACTGTAGAAGGCCATCAAGACAGTCAGGAGTCTGAAGTTCTATTAGAGTTACTAATGTTGGAGGTTGTCGATATTGGGGAGACCCAAAGTAACAATGTTTTGCATGAAAAAATAGAAAATGTAGTCACTGATGACACCAATTTCCCTTCCACTTCTCGCCAAGCTACACGAAAGCCAGTTGCTTCCGGTGGGTACACTGTAAATTTTTGTAGTTTAAAAACATATAGGGTAAGGTGGGGTAAGTGCGTTTGCGGGGCAAGTGCGTCCCCTGGTTAGAAAACATGTATGTGACTGCACTAAACGGTGCCACATGTTGTACATTTTTGAACGAGTCCTATGTATTAGGTTGAACGTTTGAGTGCATCGATTTTCAGTTTTGAAAGTGCACACGCCAAAGAGGACGTACCACCTGTGTGATCAGCAGACCTGCTAAATTCGAAAAGGTATTTTTATTATCGTGTCCTGCTTCGATTTAAATTTTCTAGAATTTTAAAGGTAGGTGTTTTGATTCATTAAGAACTTGGATTAATATTAATATCGCGATTTGTTTAATTTCTTCGTCAACCTCATTTTAAAGCTGGGAGTCGCTCTTGCCCCTGTCAAATATACAGGTGGGGTAAGTGCGTTTTCACTTATGTGGCAAGTGCTATCTCCAAGCCATCTACGATTTAATTGTACTTAACTGAAATATGTCAATTTATTTCTTATTGGTGTTTTCTTTTGCCAGCCAATAATGGTACGCACTTACATCAGGAAAACAAACCGTGGCACAACCTACTCCAAGGATGAATTGCTTGCGGCATTAGACTTCGTAAGAAGTGGAAGAGGAGGAGTAAAGGCGGCTGCTAGGCAATTTAAAATACCAAAATCAACAATAATTGACCACTTGAAAGGCAGGCGAGGTCTGAAGTCTCAATCATTTGGTAGAGCTACTGCTATATCTGACGAAGACGAATTAAAGTTGGCAGAAGCGCTTAAGTATTTGGAAAAATACGGCCATGGACTCACAAGATATGAAGTTTTAAACTTAGTAGCAGAATATGTTAAGGAAAGGAAAATAAAAACTCCATTCAAAGACAGCAAACCATCTAAAGATTGGTTTATTAATTTCAAGAAGAGACATAATCTTTCCTTAAAAAAACCAGAAAATCTCGAATTTTCAAGAAAGAAGAGCTGCGATCCATTTATTGTAAAAGGGTACTTTTCACTTCTTAAAGAATGCCTAGACAATCTAGATCTAATGGACAAGCCACATAGAATATGGAATTTAGATGAAACATCTTTTTGTAAAGACCCGTCTAAGACAAAAATCGTTGGGGTAAAAGGAGCCAATGCAACAAGGATAACAAGCGGTCCAGGAAAAGAAAATATTAGCGTGCTCTTTGCTTGTAATGCTGCTGGTGAGAAGGCTCCTCCTTTGATAATTTTCAAAGGCAAAAATATTTGGGATGAGTGGATGGCGCCTGATGGAGCTGGTTTTCCAGGAATGTCTTATGCAGCAACGGAAAATGGGTGGATGGAGTCCAGGGTTTTTGAAAATTATTTCAAAAATACATTGTTGGATGCATTTGGAGGGGAGGAAGAGAGACCCCAGTTGCTTATTTATGATGGGCACAAAACACACGTTGGTTTGAGAATGGTTGAAATGGCTCGCCAGGCAAACGTAACCGTTTTAAAATTACCTCCACACTCAAGCCACATTTTACAGCCACTCGACGTAGCTGTGATGAAATCACTGAAACTCCAATGGGACAAAAATCTTGTTTCTTGGCAAAGGCGAAATATTGGAAGAAAGTTACCGAAAGGAGTATTTTCCCAAATGATAGGTAATTTGTGGAAAGAATTAGATTCGAAAACTATACAAAGTGGCTTTAGAAAATCAGGGATCGTACCATTCAACGATTCTGTGATTCCGAATGAACTGTTTGAGCCTGATGCCTTGCGACGTTGGTCCACATTCCATAATGATGCCGTAGAGAAGTTGGGCGTTGAAATTGAGCACACAGAACCTAATTCCTCCAAAATAGAGCTTCACACCTCACATGCTTCAAGCGACCTTCAATTATCAGTTGTTGGGCCTTCTAATGCTGCTATCCCTTCAACGAGTTCTTCCACTTCCACAACTACTTATGTTTATGCTTAATTTCACCTTCGAATGTGTAACCAAAAGGGGTAATAAAACTACGAAAATGTCGACACAACCTACATGTAATTGGTCTGGAAACACACTAAATTTTTACATACGTTTGGTCGGTCGTGTCGGAAACGATCGGGAAGCGGCAATAGCCGAAGATAAACGAACATAGAAGTGAGATAGAGTACATGTCAAACGAACATATAAACGAGACAGAATACATGTCAAAACAAATACTAACATACCGCCCGCCTTGAAATAACTGCGGGATGTTGTTTTAAAACAAAATAAAATAAATGAAATGCAATATAAAATGATAATAAGGAAAAGTTCTAATAAAGTAAATCTACGTTAATTGTCTATGTCAATTGGTAACGGACAAATCTTTGTTACGGCACGTTTGATTAGACCACTCGCGCACTGGAGCGACACTACGCGTGTAACACCATCTTTTCCTGGGTGGAGGAGGACCACACGACCTAGCTGCCACTTGGATGGAGGCACGTTCTCTTCTTTGACTAGTACCAAGATACCAGGTTGAATGTTTTTGGAGTTATTCTTCCACTTGGTCCGCTGCTGCAACTCGGAAACGTATTCAGTTGACCAACGGTGCCAAAAGTGTTGGGTTAGCTGCTGTAGATGCTGGTATCTGTTTAGCCTATTCTGTTTGATGTCCCTGAGATCAGGATCTGGGAGACTTGTAAACGGTCGGCCAATCAAAAAGTGAGCCGGTGTTAATACGTCCAAATCGTTTGGATCGGAGGAGAGTGGGGTTAATGGACGGGAGTTAAGGATTGATTCTATTTGAGCCAAAACAGTGTACAAATCCTCAAAAGTAAGAGAGGCATTACCAATCACGCGTCGCAAATGACTCTTTACACTCTTTACCCCAGCTTCCCACAGCCCACCGAAATGTGGCGAATGCGCCGGTATGAAATGTATGATATGTATTTGCGCATGTCTGAGTAGTTAGCACGTTGGCGTGTTGCTCTGTGTATTTTCAAAGTTTGTACGGTGAATTTAAACAATTAATTTTTGAAAAGTGTGTGGTGTTAAGGGGAGGCTGTCCTACATTGTTTTCTATAAGCATGAGTAGTACACGCAATGCAGAACAGAAGAAATTTATCAAGGAATGTATGCACGAGGTCCTGGACGAGGACTCGTTTTTGTCTAAGCTAACCAAGAAATTGTTGGCAGGCCTAACTCAAATGCTTACTGACAGACTGGCTGCCTACGACAAGCAAATCCAACACCTGAAGGCCGAAAATACCACACTGCGAGCTAAGTGTGACGATTTGGAACAATATTCACGAAGGAACAATGTCCGTATTCATGGAGTTCCCCTTGCCTCCAACTTGGAGAAGGATCAGGGAGCTATGGAAGAAATAGTTCTAAAAATATTTAGTGAACAGATGAATGTTAACGTGGATCAACATGCCATAGATAGATGTCATGGGGTGGGCCCGGTCAGCAATGGAAAGCAGACAGTGATTATAAAATTTGTGAGCTATCGCACCAGGAAGGATGTGATGCAAAGTAGGAAGAACCTGAGGGGAAGTGGCCTAAGAGTCGTTGAGGATCTTACTGCTGCATGCCACAAACTTTTACAGCGAGCTATAAAAAAGTTTAATTATAAGAATGTTTGGGTATTCGATGGAACCATATATGCAAAAGTAAATAACGTGAAGTACTCCATCAAGGATGATACGGATTTTGATAAAGTTCCGCCCATATCAGTGAGTAACCCTAACTAACAATTCTATTCTGTATATTGTTTTATTTCTGTTGTATATTTTTTTTTGCATTATGATTCATTATGATTGCGTTATTTTGTTTATTGTGTATTTGATTGTTTGAATTCAGTTTATTTTCATGTGAGCATGCGCAATGCAATAGCACATACGTATATTCTTTGCTATTGCTCCTATCTACTAAAAATTAAAATTTACAGTATTGTTCATTTATATATCATTTTTCTTTGTCTTTGTGATTATCACCGCCTATCGTTGCCGAGATACATTGAGTTTAGTTAGCTGCATATATTGTTCGTGACAGTTGGTTAATAAGGTTTATTATTACGGTTATTTACATACGATTTAGTTGACATTGTTCCTTGTGATTTGCAATTCTCTGTTGATGTTTCTTTAATGATATCATTTTTTTTTTGTTTTATGTTTATCATTCTCAGTATCTGTATATATTATCTAGGAAGGAATTAGTTTAATGGCTAATAAGATGAAGTGCGGTCATCTGAATGTGCGATCACTGCAGCCAAAGCTGGGAATTTTGACGACCTACATTGTAGCTGGTGGCTATGATATCTTCGCGGTTACCGAAACTTGGTTGGGCGCGTCGGTGAGTGATCGGGATGTGTCCATTGCCGGCTATAATTTATGCAGAAAAGATAGAGGCGGCAGGGGTGGTGGTGTGTGTTGGTATATAAAGTCAAATTTAATGTTTTATGTTGTCGACTGTTCTGAAACTCTAGAACAACTTTGGATTGTTGTTAGTATTGCTAAAGTAAAAATGTATTGTGGTGCTGTCTATAGGCCACCCATGTCGCCTGTTGGCGAATTTCTTGCTGCTGTTGAGGAAACGTTGTCTCAGGTACTTCTTGCGACGGATAATATATTGTTGATGGGAGACATGAATATTGACTTTCAAAAAAAATCCACAGTGGCCTCTGCTGAGCTTGACCTGCTGCTTGAAAGCATGGGTCTTTTGCAAATAATTACGGAACCCACTCGGGTGACTGAAAAATCATCCACTCTCTTGGATCTGATCATAGTTCACAAGACTAACCTGGCAACTGACTCCGGTGTCTTACATTCTCCAGATATTTCTGATCATGATATTGTATACTGCGTGTTGACGTGTAGTTTGGATGTGAGTTTGCCTTCATTTAAAACCTACAGAAATTTTGGTCATTTTAATTATGAATTATTTTCCTCACATTTAAGAGCTATCCCATGGAGAAATATTTATGATCTGAATAGTATCGATAAAAAAATAGACTTCTTGAATTCAAATATTATAACCTTACTTGATATACATGCTCCATTTATCAGATCGCGTTTTACGAAGCCTGATGCTCCATGGCTAACATCTGATTTAAAGGCTATGTTTGAAGAGCGTGATCATGCACTCACTGTTTACAGGCGAACTAAAAAACCCGCAGATTGGTTGATTTATAAAAATGTGAGAAATATGGTTACGGGGGTAATTAGACGAAGGAAAAAAGCTTATTTTGAGCGGTTGGTTGAGTCGGGGAACTCTGGGAAATTTTGGAGAAATTTGCGTGTTATTGGTGGTGGTGGCCATGATAGGACCATAATTTTGCCGGACCACTTGATGAACCCCGAACAAATAAATTCTCATTTCATTCAGGTTCCCGTTACTTCACCAAGAATAGATCAAGTCATTAATAGGTATAAATCTGAGCCGGTGCTCAGCGATGAGTTGTTGAAGTTTCATGTGGTGACTGAGGATTGTGTATTGAGGGTGATTTCTGATTTGGACAGTAGTGCTATTGGTGGGGATGGTATAAGCATCCAAACATTAAAGCTGTGTCTTCCGTTTCTCCTTGATTTTATAACGCACATTGTAAATTTTTGTATTGTCGAGTCGGTTTTTCCGTCAGCCTGGAAGAATGCTATTGTCATTCCTATCCCAAAGAAGAATCCCCCTCAGGGGTACTCTGACTTGCGTCCCATTAGTATATTACCGGCTATGTCAAAGATTGTGGAGCGGATTATTAATCAACAGCTTAACCGTCATTTGGAAAAATACAAAATTTTACCGGAAACACAGTCAGGTTTTAGACGTAATCACAGCTGTGCGTCAGCTCTACTCCATATAACGGATGACATAATTAGTGCGACTGACCGCGGTTTCTTGACATCGCTGGTACTTCTGGACTACTCGAAAGCTTTTGATAAAGTTCATCATGGAATAATGTTAGCTATTCTCAAGCTAATAGGTTTGGATGTTACTGCTGTTAACTTTTTTGCATCGTACTTGGTAGACAGAAGCCAGTGTGTCAGGTTGTCTTCTGGTACGTCAGCTTTTGTTCATGTTGGTTGCGGTGTTCCGCAGGGATCGGTAATGGGCCCAACTTTGTTTTCTATATATACGTCACAGTTTCAGCATTTGTTCACAAACTCTACTGCGCACTTCTATGCTGATGACTCTCAAGTTTATATGTCTTTTGCGGCGAGAGACCTGTGCGTTTCTGTTATGAAGTTGAATGAGGAACTGAGTTTGTTGGCGTCCATGGCGGAAGACCACTGTATGCAATTGAATCCGTTGAAATCAAAGGTTATGTTGTTTGGTAGGGGGAAAGATGTGGAGCTCTGTAAGGCCACAATCACTATTAATATAAACGGTGCACCCATAGAAGTTGTGGATGAGGCTAGGAATCTTGGAGTTATGTTTGAACCGGACCTAAGATTCAGAAAACATGTTGTTGGCTGTGTACGAAGAGCGTACTCTAAGTTGAAGCAGTATTACAATGCGAGGCACATTCTTTCTCAAGCGGCTAAAATAAGGTTGTGTGATGCGCTGGTTTTAAGCAATTTTAATTTTTGTGATGTGGTCTACGGACCTTGCTTGACAGCGGCTGATGCAAATCGGATCCAGCGTGTGCAGAATTCCTGTTTGCGATTTATTTATGGCATAAGGAAGTATCAGCGCATCTCACATAAACTGAGGGATAGTGGTTGGTTGCGTATGAACAATAGGCGATTGCTTCATGCCTATGTATTTTATAAAAAGCTTATGATCAATCGAGCGCCTTCTTATTTGTACAGAAAAGTAGAATTCCGAACAGATGTGCACAACCTGAACTTACGGTTTCGGGGCATGCTCACACCACCTCTCCGTAAGACTGCGTTTTGTAGTAGGTCGTTTCGGTATCAGATTGCTTTCCATTACAATTCTATTGCTCCGGAAATCAAATCTTTGAGTCTCTGTTTATATAGAAGAAAATTGTTTGATGATCTTTATTCTCGCCAGTTTTGGTAACAGTAACAGACTGATGTGGAGGTTGCAGTGCGTACGGGATCTGTGGGGGTCTGAGTTTGATTTGATTTGTTTTTGATTTTATTATTTTTTGATTTGTTATCTGATGCAGTGAATTGCTTGTCGCGGAATTAGGGTGATGATGGTAAGATAGTAAATGTTCATTGAATTTTGTTTTTTTTTCTCAATATATGTAGTAATGTTTGCGTAGTATGTATTTGATTTTGTGTACATTAATTTATGTTAGATTAAGTTGGTTAGGTGTAAGAGCAGTTCTCTTCAATTAAGGAGCACTGAACCTCGCCATTTCATACAAATTTTTCGCACAGAATGTAGCTTATTTTTTTTTTTTATACAATTTCCTATTATGTATGAATAAAGACAATTATTATTATTATTATTATTATTAAATGCCAAGTCACACTATGGTTAGAAATTTGGTCTGCCAACGCCTTGCTATTATCGATCAAAAAACTACCGAGATTCCTTAATTCGTTGTTAGCACCAACAAAATTAGTACCATTATCGCTATAAATATCAGTAGGTTTGCCTCGACGTGCTACAAATCGCCGAAAGGCAGCGATGAAACTCTCAGTTGACAGAGATGTTACCGGTTCAATGTGTATAGCCTTAGTGGCAAAACAAATAAATATGGCTAAATAGCACTTACACTGAGCCTTGCACCCTACCAACTTTATCTTTGATTAGCAAAGGACCAGCATAGTCGACACCGGTAGTATTGAATGGTGGCATAATTTTTGTTCTCGAATTTGGTAAATTTCCCATAATTTGAGTTATTGGTTTAGGATTAAATCTGAAACATTTGATACATTTTCGCGTAATAAATTTTGCAGTATTTCTTCCCGAAATTGGCCAAAACCTTTGTCTTTTCGTGCTCAGGAGCAAGCTTGGTCCAGGATGCAACAATTCTTTATGGTAGTCTTCAAATATTAATTTGGTTAATTTGTGATCTTTGGGAAGGAGAATTGGATGCCTTTTATTGAACGAGAATGATGACTGTTCCAACCTACCGCCTACTCGCAACAAACCAGATTCATCCAAAAATGGAGTTAGGCTTAAAATTTTGCTTTTTGGGTTGATTGGTTTGGCGTCTTTTAAGTTATTTAACTCTTGCGGAAACCCTTCTTGCTGGGAAATCATTACAATTTTCAATAGTGCTTTGTCTAATTCATCGTAAGAGAGGGTGCCATACATTCGTTGATTTTTGGGAATTGTACAATTACGCGAAAATCGCAAACACCATGCTATTATTCTTTTAAGACGTTTTAAGTTAGAAAATTTGTCTAGTATTGGTAAATAACAACTAACAGCTGTTAGAAAACAAGCTTTAAGTTTCTCCCTTCTATCAGGAATTTCTTCAATTTGTAATTTACTTGATTTACATGGCCATTCTGAAGCATCTTGCTTCAAGAAAGTTGGACCTTCCCACCAAATAGTCAAGTCCCTCAGTGCTTGAACGGGGCAACCGCGAGATAAAACATCGGCAGGATTATTTTCAGAGCTTACGTGGTTCCAATAGTCTATATTTGAAAGGCTCTGTATGTGACTTACCCTGTTCGCCACAAAGGTAGTCCATTTGTTTGGGGGTGCCTTTAGCCAACACAATACAATGCTAGAGTCTGTCCAATAGTGAACGCCTTGAAAATTTATCTTTAGTAGCTGGACGAATTTGGAGGTTAGATCTGCTAATAGGACAGCTGCTAATAGCTCAAGTCGCGGTAAAGTGATATTTTTCAAAGGAGCAACCCTTGACTTGGATGCTAATAATCTAATTAAAATCTCTTCTTGTGAATTTGCGCTTTTTATATAAATACAGGCTCCGTAACCTCGTTCCGAAGCATCGGAGAATCCGTGTAGTTCGAAATTCACGGTTTGAGGGAGTGACACAAAACGAGGAATTCTAATACAGTCAATCTTTTCTAGGTTATCCTTGAAATTCATCCATTTTGTGTGTAGATCGATTGGTAGCGACTCATCCCATCCCAATTCCAGCTGCCACAACTCTTGGACAATAATCTTCGCGATTATAATGATAGGAGCCAATAGTCCAAGCGGGTCGAACAATTGGGCAATTGTTGAAACGATTGTTCGTTTGGTAATCTGTTGATGGTGTTTTAGTTCGGTAGTCGAGAAAGAAAAGTCGTCATCACCTGGGTTCCAATACATTCCCAAAGTTTTGTTGGGCTTTTCTGAACCACAGATAGATTGAGGAGAACTACTTTGATTGAATTGAAGGAGATTGCTCTTCCATTTTCTTAAGGGAAATCCATACTGTTGTAAAATAACGACGAGATTTTCCTTAATCTGAGCTAGTGCTTCAATTGAGTTGGATCCTGTTAATAAATCGTCGACATAAAAGTCGCGCCGTAGTATTTCAGATTCCAAAGGGTGATGTTCTTCATTCAGTGATGCAATCTCAAATAAGGATCGTATAGATAAATATGAAGCCGCCGACGTACCGTACGTAACAGTGTTTAATTCGTACGTGGTAATATTTTGGTTGGGTTCCATACGCCATAAAATCCTTTGGTATTTCCGGTCTTCAGGGTGTACCCATATCTGCCTGTACATTTTTTCAATGTCAGCTGTGATTACATACTGATGTGTTCTGAATCTACTGATTATTGAAAATAGATCGTCTTGAAGTTTGGGTCCTACACACTGAGCATCGTTTACAGAAATTCCATTTTCTGGTTTGCATGAGCCATCAAATACAACTCTGAGTTTTGTGGTCTCACTAGTTTCCTTGATAACTGCGTGGTGTGGTAGGTAAAAACCAAAATTATTATTTTTAGCTGAGACAGACATGTGGTGTAGAGTGGAATATTCATTCATGAAATTAGAGTAGTCAGTTTTTATTTTGGGTTTATTTGCTAATGCTTTTTCCAATCTATTAAATCTAGAGTGAGCAATTTCGTAGGAGTTTCCTATTTCATTGGAGTTGGGTTTAAAAGGGATTCTAACAATAAATTTGCCATCTGGGCCTCGAGTGGTTGTATCCTTGTAAAAAGTTTCGCAATACTCTTCTTCGGCTGTTAAAGGGAGTTTTTCAGCTAGAAATTCATCAATTTTCCAAAAGTTCTGTAAATCCTTGTGGATATCATTCATTGTTAAAAAGCTAGAGGTCTGAGTAACGGAATTTGAGTAAATATGTCCTGAGATAATCCAACCCAGTTTGGTCTTTTGGAAAATCGGATTGTTTGGATGCCTTATTTGACCCACGCATAATAGTTCATAGAACAAACCCGCACCAATAAGTAGATCAATCCGACCTGGCTCATTGAATGATGGGTCTGCTAGTTTGATTTGTGGTGGTATTTGTAATGAGGAAATATTTATAGTTCTTGTCGGAAGAGTATTAGCTATATTTGGTATTATTAGGCATTGAATAGATTTTTTAAAGTTGTTGTGAAGAGATAATAAGTTTAGTTGAGTCTTGAAATTAATTGTTGATAGTTTTTCATTTAGGCCAGATACGGACATGTTTATCTTTTCCTTCTTCAATCCTAGTAATTGACATGCGTCCTCAGTTATAAAATTTGATTGTGAGGCTGAGTCTAGTAAAACGCGTAGAGTTATTGAATGATTTCTGTTATTTAATACGCCTACTTTGGCCGTAGATAATAATACATATGTGGATGTGAGATTATTTACCATCGAGGAGCAATTTGTCACTATATCATTCTTTTTTACTTCATGTGGCGCTTTTGGTGCTGTAAAATTGATATGCAACAAGGTATGGTGTTTTTTGTGGCAGCTGCGGCATGTGGATGATCGGCAGTCTGGCACAAAATGGCCCTTTCTTAAGCAATTAAGGCATAATTTAAGGTTTTTTATCATTTTACTCCTTTCGCCTGGTTCCAATTTCAAAAATGCTTCGCACTGCTGGATTGTATGTTGTCCTTTGCATTGTGGACATCCTTCGTTGTTGATAGTAAATGCCTTTACATTAGGTTTTTGTTTTGGTAGTGTTGCGGAACTATTTTTTAAGTCTGTTGTTTTTTGGGCAATGCTTTCAAGAGTATTCTGACGGATATTCAAAAATTCTATTAATTCTGTGACAGTAGGAATGGTATCATTTGAATTTGGCTTTGAATTTAATTTAGACTCCCATTCCCTTGTTGTTTCAATGTCTAATTTGTTTAAAATAATTTGTACTATCAGAGCATCCCACGCTTCAATAGGTTGTTTGAGTGACTTTAAACATTGTAAGTTATTTTGTAATGTTGTGACTAAATCTCTTAATGCCTTATGCGAATCTTTTGGTATCGATGCAATATCAAGTAAATTTTGTACGTGACTATTAACAATGCGGCGTGTATTGTGATAGCGGTCGCATAATAGATTCCAAGCGATATCATAATTTAAATCACTGATCTCCAATGACCATAACATATCGGCTGGTTCCCCTTTTAAGGAAGCTCGTAGGTAACAAAGTTTTTGGCTATCAGATAAGGTATTATTTGTGTGTATAAGAGCGTTAAAAACATCCGAAAATTCTCTCCACCGTGTGAAAGTGCCATCGAATGTAGGCAATACAATGCGAGGTAATTTGACGTGAGCTAAACGGTTATCTAAGGAAGCTGGAGCATTATTCAAAGAGTTTTGGCGTGTATTTGAGTCAAGTTCGTTCGTATTAAATGATTTTAATAATAAAGAGGATTTTGTAATTAAATCAAAGTAGAGGTTCTGAAAATGCTCGCGTGATTCCAAATTTATGGCATCATCGTTCTGAATAGCGTCAATTTGATCTTGAATTTCACCAAATCTGTCAAAAAGTGGTTCGATTTTATCGCGTCGTTGTTTTAGTGATTGAACATAGGTTTGTGTGAGTTTTGACTCATCAAGAGTGCTTAAAAACTTAGAAAATAAATTTAATTGGACATTGACGCTGTCGCGTTGTTTATTTAGTGCTTTTAATTGCTTCGCCATGCTCAAACTCAAACAGAATCAGGAATAAATAAAGGGTAAAACTTACGGGAATTGACGTATTGGGCGTATAGCGCTTGAGATTATCGATCGGCGGCGAACTGTGCAGCGTCACCGCGCAGACATACGTTGGATACTAGGCTTGCTGTTTTTGCTGAGTCACTGCGTCTTTCCGTGAATCTGCGCTGTTATCTCCTTATTCGTTGAGCTGAGGCTTCTTAAACTGTGTTGTGGTTGTATCCGGCTCGACGGACCATGTTTATGCTTAATTTCACCTTCGAATGTGTAACCAAAAGGGGTAATAAAACTACGAAAATGTGGACACAACCTACATGTAATTGGTCTGGAAACACACTAAATTTTTACATACGTTTGGTCGGTCGTGTCGGAAACGATCGGGAAGCGGCAATAGCCGAAGATAAACGAACATAGAAGTGAGATAGAGTACATGTCAAACGAACATATAAACGAGACAGAATACATGTCAAAACAAATACTAACAACTTACCCTACACGTTCCTTTGAGGCACTAATTATATCCTGTTTGCAAACACAGGCTTCTAGTTCAGCTATAAAAAAGAAGAAAAAGAAAGTCGCAACTGGTGCCGAAGTCATCACATCTGAAGAGGTTTATAACCGAAAAAAAGAAGAAGAAGCGGAAAAAGAGAAGAGAATTGAAAAACAACCAAATAAGAATCTTAAAGGAAGAAGAAAGACTAATAAAGCAAATTCAAAAAATACAAAAAAATATAAGCAAGAAGACAGCTCTGATGCAAGTGATGTAGACATAATCAGTAAATCAAGTGATGACGAAGATATTGAGGATTTGATTGCGGAAGAATTTAGAAACGACGAAGAACTTGAAGAAATGGAGAATGAAAAAATCAAAGTCGGGCAGTGGGTTTTAATTAAATATCCAACCAAAAAAACTGTTAAACACTTTGTCGGAGAGATCAAGTCAATCAGTCCTGATGGATATCCCAACATTAATTTTGTGAAGAAAATTGGCCAAACTGTTTCCAATACTATATTCTCATATCCTGAACGAGAAGATTACTGTGAGGTAGAAACAACTCAAATTATCCGTGTCTTACCAAAACCATCTGTAGACCGCAGAAATAAATTGCTTTTCCCAGTAGCATTCATTAACTTCAATGTTCAGTAATTAATTAATGATAAACAATTATTGTTTGAGTAATTTCAATTTTTATGCGGATTTCTTTATTTTATACATTATGTTGACAATAAAACTCTATGTTCATAACTAAATCAAGCTTTTATGTATCCTTCCCATATCCTTTGTTAACGCATTATGATTTTCTGAGTATATAACTTGAGAACGAAACAAATTCGTTTCATGTTTAAAACTGTATTTTCCATGGCATGAATGATGTAATATGTTCTTACCCCACACACCATGATAACACATTGCAACCGAGAAAACAGTCCATGCACTTGCCCCATCCTGTGGGGTAAGTGCGACCCAATGCAATAGCATTAAAAAATATTTTTGTTTGTCATTATATATGGTAAGTTTCAATGAATAAGAGTGTAAGCATCTTACTTAAGAATCTGTGAGTTTGTGGTGAAAATAAGAAATTCAAATAAAAATACTGTAACAGAGTATCATTGTGTTTACATAAACTTTGACATTTGGGGTCTGCACTTGCCCCACCTCACCCTATAAGAAATGGTTTCTTTTACAGGAAAAGAAAACTATCGAAAGCCAAGGACAGCAAGTGCGAGATTGCAACATTCAATCCAGCAGACCGACAAATTCAATGTTCAAACGCCAAAAAAAAAATTATTAAAGAAAAATATTATAAAGATAAATTTGAAATGGAAAAACAAAAATTTGAAATGAAACAGAAGTTTTATGCGAACATATTGTCAAAAATGGATGTAGTGATCAATGCTGTCACCACGATGTTGGAAAATGAACGAAACGGAAAATTGAGATTTTGCCCCTCCAAAATTCCTTTGCGCATGTGTAGAAGAATACCCAATTAGTTGGGTACTTTTTTTACTGCTGCTCGAACAAACCTATTATAAGAAATTTGGTGAATATGTGTCGCTGAAGTTTGACAGAGGCTATAGGACGACGGTAGCTGCTACTGATGCTGCACTCTAACCCATTCGAATTGCAACAAGTTGGCTACTTATGTCTATGTAAATGATAGATACAGTACATTATACAATAGTTTTCTAGGTTTACGGAGTTATTTCCATTTCCACTTGCAGGGATGATAAACTTGCGCCACTCTGAACGTAAAAGACAAACAAGAATTCTGTTCCAATATTTGGTTCTTAGCTATTACGTACTTTGTAACGGGAACCTTCCAGCGACCGACTAACCAACGACATTTCATTATTAAGGGTCATTCGCAATTACGTTGCCGTATCGTATAAGTTCGCAGTGCTGTCAAACAACGGCTTAGTAAGGGGTGCTGATGAAGTAATAGTACGTACAGTTGGAATTGTTATTATTATTGACCACCGCAAACGGGGTTGAACAACCGATCGGTTTCTAACAGAAAGAGTTGCATTGAATTTGACAGGAGCAATTTGTTTAGTTCCGTTTGCGAGAAAAAACTGAAACCAAGATTACATTTTAAAAATACATTTAATTGTGCAAAAAAAATATATTACATAAGTGATAATAACAGCAAGTGATAATGTGAACAATGTTTTCCAGGTTTTCGTAGTTTGCATGCCCATTTCCTACAGCTGCCTACTAAAATGGTGTCAGTCATCCAGTACAGCGTTTCCCAACCTTCTAACGCTGTCCTTCTCCCGCTCACGTCACGCGCGTAGGTCCCCGCTCCGCTGCTAGGGCTTCGTGGAGCACGGGTTGGGAAACGCGGCTCCAGTACGTTTGATCCACTCTCAACAAGACTGCTGTTATTTCATTGGTCCCTTGAGTTGAGTTAATAAATTTTCGGTAAGGGCTGTATTTCAAGTAAATAGTAAAAATACCTGTACCTGTAGAGGTGAAGGATTGCATCCTTAGAGATTATGTTCCGCCGTTCATTATTTCATTGAACGTTCTCCAACTTTCTTATATTATGATCGATCAGTAACGGACAAAGTACACGTAAAAGTATTTCAGCATGTGTAACTGTCAATACAACAGAATGGAGGTATTTTGACGTTGTCGTCAGTGTGTTATTTCCACAAGGATTTTCCATTCTTGCGAAGTTACTAATAAAGTTCTACGTAGCTTATCGCGTTGGGGTCACCAAATTGTTGGGAAAACCAACGATGTGAACTTATAATAAAATATAACTAAGAAATAAATGAACAACTAATGGAGTTAACTCGGAAAAACATTGAAACGGCAAGTGAAAGATATCTAATTGATTTGGACTTGTCGAATGGAAACAAAAAATTTGAATGGAATGAGGGAAAGGCGCCATCTATCGGGAGAAGGCAGATGTTTACAGCAAAGAAAAGGGAGTACCGAGGCCAGCAACGGCGTCCAAAAATATTAATTTTTGGCGATAGCCAATGCAGGGATGCATCCCGTCTTATGCAACGACTTATTCGAGCAGGTCACCGAGAATGTAGATGGCCTTTGCGGTGCATTTGATAATAGGGACATGGTGGTGTTAGTTGCCGGCACAATCAACGTTCTTGGTGGCGGATTTCTCGACAGGGTCGCAGTCACATCATCTCTGGAAAGACTGCGCCACACAAACGTAGTGATAGTGTCGGTTCCGTTTTTAAACTGTGATTATTCTGTGCGGGAAACAGTTTTTAATTTTAATTGTTACATGTACAATATTTTGGCTGAGAAAGCAAATGATAATGTATGTTTTGTGGATGTGAATGAGGTCGTGTCCCGTTTTGATGTTCAGCGTGGGGGTGTTCATCTCACGAATGGGGGAAAGCGTAAACTTTTTTTGCTTGTTTCTGAGGTGATCACATCCGTGGCCATCAGTGTGAATGAAAATGGGTGTTGTGTTAACTTTGAAAATTTGAAATATGTCGATATATGTGAGACACTGCCAGATGAACAATGTTCCTAACAACAGCAAAAGGACAAAAATCTCGTTTATGACTTACAATGTTAGAAGTCTTCGTAACAAGGCAGAGCGATTGGATGTGTATCTTGTGGATAAATGTTTTGATTTTTTGTGTTTGACGGAGCATTGGCTTTTGTCCGATACGATTCATTTAGAAAAGATTTTTAATTTTGACTTGTTGAGCTACAGTTGTCGTAGCAGCGCAAAGGGTGGCGGATGTGCCATATATAGCCGCAAGTGTTTTAATATGAGGCCAGAATCATTTAATGTAGACACTGTAGATCAACATTTTGAATACTGTAGTGCTAGTTGTAGTGATAAGTTTGGAAGAGTGTTGTGTGTATGTGTTTATCGATCACCCACCGGCAATTTAAATATTTTTAGAGATGGGGTGAATGATCTGTTAGATGTTGTTTGTGAAAGATATAGGCACATTGTAGTTTGCGGAGATTTTAATGTAAATTTTAACCGTGTCTCCCGTGAAAGCAGAGAGCTTATATCGCTGTTTGAGTCATATGGTATGAGAAGGTGCTTCATGGAGGGGACAAGGATGGGCAACTGCATTAATAATGTCTTTTGCAGCCTTCAGCCTTCGGAGGTGGTGACTTGGATTGACGACCCAGGTCTTTCAGATCATTCTTCTGTGGGTTGCGACTTGAGTATGCCGGAAAAAGTAATCGTTGAAACAAAATACAGGCGCGTGTTTGGAGATCGGGGCACAAACTCATTTGTTGCTGACTTGTGTCGCGAGACGTGGGTTGAGGTGCTAGAAGGCGGGGACGATATAGACCAGAAGTACGAGACGTTTTATCGTATATTTTATTTTTACTTTGAAAAAAATTTTCCGTTGGTAAAGGTGCGTCACCGTGAGTCAAGCGACCACGCCTGGTATAGTAATGTAATTCGTGGTATGTCCAAAGATTTGAAGGATATGTTTGGTGTCTGTCGGGTTATGAATGAGCCTCATTGGTGGGATGCATACAACAACAAAAAGTATGAATTAAAGCAAGCTATTAGACAAGCAAAGCGACAATATAATAGTTCCAAAATTATATCATCCGGAAACAGATCAAAGACGGTATGGAATATTATAAAGAAAGAGACATCAGCTGTCTCCGGCGGTGGTTCCATTCGGCTAACCGATGCTGATAGGTCGGGTGTGGATGATCGTCGGATGGTGGCTGATAGATTTCACAGTAGATTTTTTGAAGGGACTGGACGGAGTGTTGTTTGCGACGGGTCGGTCATGTCCGAAACCGAGATTGTGGAATCGTCAATTTTTTTGTACCCGACTACGCTCGAAGAGGTTAGCGGTTTATTGTCATCAATGCAGCCGAAGTTCTCTTGTGGCACTGATGGTATCCCTCCGTTTGTGGTTAAGTTGTCGGCCGAGAGCACAGCTCGAGTATTAACACATTTAATTAATTGTATGTTGTCTCAGGGAATTTTTCCGAAGGGGCTGAAACCAGCAACAATAATTCCAGTGCACAAGAAGGGATCGAGGGAGATTGTGGATAATTATAGGCCGGTGTCTATTTTGTGTGCTTTTTCTAAGTTGTTCGAGAAAATACTTCACAGTCGATTTTTGCGGCAAATAAAGTAATATCGCCCACTCAGTATGGTTTTTTGCCGGGATTGTCGTGTGAGTCCGCTTTATTCAGGGCAACGTCTGCTATTTTGTCGAATGTTGATGAGCGGCGGTTATGGGGCAGCAGTATTTTTTGATTTATCGGGTGCGTTTGATACTGTCGTTCATGAGCGATTGTTATCCAAGATGCAGTCGGTTGGGGTCAGAGGTCTGGCGTTGGATCTGTTGAGCTCATATTTGAGCGAAAGAAGTCAGACAGTAAGCATTGATGGGACAATGTCTTCTAGATCGTCCATGCTGAGAATGGGGGTTCCGCAGGGGTCAATTTTGGGTCCGATACTATTCCTCATTTATATGAATGATTTGAGGGAACATGTCAACATAGGGGAATTATATCAGTTTGCTGACGATACGAGTCTCATAATTTCGCATGAAGACTCCGCGGAAGTGTCTAGACTCACGACCGAGTCAATCCGCTTGATGACGCGTTGGTGTGATGAGAATGGTATGCGACTAAACCACTCTAAGACGTCTTTACTTCAGCTATCGTTAGAGGCACCGGACAGTTCATTATTGGTTAGAGGATCGGGAATATCTGTGCCATTGACTTTCTCGACTAAATTCTTGGGGGTACACCTGCAGAGCAATCTAGGATGGGATACACACATAAATTATACCCGTAAAAAGTTAAATAGAGTATACTATTCAATGTATAAATTGAGAGACATTGTTCAAAGGGATGTATTAAGAACATACTATTTTTCTTGTGTGGAATCAGTTTTGGCATACGGGATCATTCTGTGGGGTGCATCGCCAAACATGATTTATTTGTTTCGTCTTCAGAAACGTTTTGTAAGGTGCATGCTTCGTTTGGGCTTCAGAGAGTCATGCAGGAAACATTTTAGAGAGCTTAGCATTTTAACCGTTCCTTGTTTATATATACCGCCTACTGTGTTATTTCCGAAAGAACATGGGGGCTTTTGTGCGTAACGGCAATGTATCTCAA
This sequence comes from Aphodius sticticus, assembly GCA_963966075.1. Taxonomy (NCBI): domain Eukaryota; kingdom Metazoa; phylum Arthropoda; class Insecta; order Coleoptera; family Scarabaeidae; genus Aphodius; species Aphodius sticticus. The sequence goes on from OZ014507.1 coordinate 31,680,792, forward strand.
TAAATGCAGACTCGGGGAACCACGCGTCTCGTGATTCCTCGGCACAGGTCATCAGCTTTTGACGGCGGGCCATTTTATATGATAATAAAGACTTTTAATGCGCTGCCATCCGGCATATCGACTGCGTCGACTGGGGAGGGGTTTAAAAGAGATCTGAGAAGATATTTGGTTGCCCATTCCTTCTACTCTGTGGAGGAATATTTGAATTCGCAAACTACAAACTGAAAGAAATGACTATTTTTAGAACGTTGACATATATGTAGTTGGCTATATCTATTATTTGTGTTTTTTCTTTAGATTTTGATTTTTTTAACATGTACACACTGACCATTGTCCATATCTACCATGATCAAACGGCAAATAAATATATTATTATTATTATTATTATATAAATACCTGTTTTAAGTTGTCAAAAAAATCTCGATGTTTTATTATATATTTTTTATTTAATCGACAGTTGCAAAGGTCAACTTGGTTCTTGACGCCGCAACAAGTCTTTCTTCAGAACATCACCACTGTCTGAAACATTGCTGGAGAAATGTGGAGAGTTTTTTTACCTACCTGTTGCACATTCTGGTTCATGTGGAGGTGCTTGTCTGAGAAAGATAGCCCTAAATAACCCCTAAATAACCTAATTTCTTAGGTTAGATTCGTTGAAATCTGTAATTTTGCTATTAGTCTAAGTGTCAGTGGCCGGCGGACTTACGGTATTTTGTAAAACCCTTTTTCTTCGTTTAGTCCTTTATACCTGCCGTACATGAGATGAGGACACGTTAGTTCAGCCGGCGGTTCCTCTAGCCACTCAAGCAAACACTCAAGTATGAAAGGTGTTAAAATTTCAAATTTAACAGAGTTCAACGTCATAGCGACGAAGCTATACAGCTCTTCGAGTTAATGCCTTTAAACAAGTTAAGTTAACACAACTGCCATGACATAGAGACTACTAAAGGGACATGCGTAACTCCCTAACCGCAGCAATACGGCGTCAAAAAACCTCCATATTACCGCTACTGTTTTCAAAATATTAAGGGAAATCCATGGGCGGCATTGAGACCCACTGGTTTGTATTCGCGGACCATTATCGACGCTCCCCCAAATTTAACTTCTAATACAATTAATGCTTATTTTGTTAATTCCCTAGAGACTGTTCAAAGAAATAATACTCAATAATTGAACATTTACAACTCCATTTACAACTCTCCAGAATGTTTTAGCAGTTTTGTTGTTTCAACGAATGGTATCCAAACCAGCTGATTTTGTATGTAGAGACGAGAGCCAGCGGGTGTCTAAATTAATGTAGCTTGAATGCACTTTTGGGGCGAATAATACACGAGGGCTATTATTCGCGAGCGAGCGAGAGAGAGAAAGAGAGAGAGTTTTTGAATGCGTGTGAGACACTCTGAGACATTTGTACACTTTTCCACTGTAATCGGTGGAGTTGGGAAGGCGGGATTATATGGGAACACGAGGAGGGGGGAGACACACAAACAAAACCAGTAACAGTACCAGAAGTATTGAATGCAATAAGTTCAAGTAAATCGAAAGCACAGTTGCTTTAGATTTAACTGAACATATTCAAACTATCCCTACCAGTGTAGGGATAGTTTGAACATACAAACAATAAGTCTGTGCTGTCCACGAATACTTCGGCCGGCTGGCATACCTCACGAGGCCGCGCCATAAAACTGTCTTGTTTAAAGTTCAACCAATTCCAGGTTTCTGGTTGACCTAGTCAGTAACGGCGACCAAGGCAGTAATAGACGTGAGGGAGGGATTCCAGGCATCTAGAGCTCGCCGGTGACTCATCAAACGGAGCCTTCGGAAGTTGTGCCGACATGAGTACTTAACGATCTGATATCTAGTATATCCGAATAGGGATTAAGGCAAGTGCGGATAGACGCTACAGCCCACATGACGTCTAATACCATTCTCGAGATGGAGCTACCCTATACCACGTATGTGGGTAATGAGACGCCGCTGAGAGAGATGACATGTGGTAGAGTTTTCGGCATAAGCGTGCTCGACGGTGCACCCATCCTCCGATGAAAGGGTAACCTTTGTAATCTCGATGGGTACGGATAACGCGTTAGCGTTCCGAGCGGTGATTCGTCAAACGTGGATTCCGGAAGGTTTCCGACACGAGTACTTGGAGAAATTTAAGGCTGTGGGATGCACTAACTCTTTGGTGTACGCCGTAAAACCACCGGGGGCTACCCTATATCATAGTATCTAGCTGCGGGTCAATGGCCGCCCTTCAAACGGTGTGTACAGATGTTGAGTAGAGGTCCGCGCAAGCGGCCTCGCCGGCGACTCGTACAAGGGTGTAGGGGAAGCCCGACTAACACGAGTACCGAGAGGAAGGAGGGCCCCATCGCTGGCTGTTTAGGAACGAGGTCTTAATTGTATCATGGAAGCTTGCGCGTGATGGCACCAGTGGTGCAGACAATAACTTACTTTAGGGATATTACAAATGCCAGCCATGGCCTCTTTCAACTGGAGACGGACTCTCGGGGGCAGACACGTTTCCTAGGTGGTGTATACTGGATGCTGTATGGCGAAAGCTGGGTCAGCGAGCCGACCGGACCCCTATGGGGCGGCGACCCTTATTCATGTCCACGACTACTGCCACTGCTTGTTCATATTTATAATGTATGCATTGAGAGATCCCTGGTAGAGATTATATAGTCATAGATACCTACGTACGCAATGATCTTATTATATGCGAGTCGTAGATAAATAAATAAATATAATAGTGTCGACGATTCGACAATTATTAGTACCTTACGTCGATAAATTAATAAATAAAGGAAGGATTGGATTTAATCCATCCTAACAGCCGAATCAAGTGATACTACGTTAAGTTAGAAGATATAGTAATGTAAATATTATTGATATATTTATTTTAATATACAATTTGTTTGCAGCGAATGAACCCAAAGAAAAATGGAGAAATCTTCGGTCTGTATACGTCCGTCATATGACACCCCCTCCCAGAGGTACAGGTACCAAAAGCAAAAAAACCCTATTATTTGGTGGAAGCTATGGAATTTATGCTTCCGTTTATTAGAACTTTGGGTACTCCAACTGGAAATTTACCCTCAACCCCCCCCCCAAAGTATTTTAGCAGATCCGGAACAAGATTCGGTTCGAACAGAAAATTTTCATGATCTGGCCGAAGCGGAAGGAGCTTTCGAATCAGTACATAATTCACCGTCCGCCTGTTTCACAATACCTTCTTCTTCGTCCCAAATGCCTAGAAACTCAGAATCAGAAGCTGGTCTTTCTCAGGAACTGCCGAGTGATACCCCTACCTCCCGCCAACGAACACCAAACCGTAGGGCCCAGAAACGAAGTGATCTCGATAAATCGTTTGCTGATTATTTACAAGAGAAATCAAAAAAACTTTGTTATAGTAATAGTCTAAACCAGGAAGCAAAACAAAACGAAAAAATTTTTCCTTTGAGCCTCATGTACGAAATTCACCAATCACGGAGACTCAAATGAAGTGATTCAGGTGTGCAGTGCTGCAGCTTATTGACAATATTATGAATCCACAGTACATACCTGTGAACGTACCAACCTATCAACCCACACGAACTGGCACGATCTCATCAATGTCCGGTCAATCCTGTATGGACTTAACTTCTGAGGGGTTGTCATCCGACACCCAATTAAAGGAGGACCATGGTATTAGTACCGAAGAGCTTGCTAAAATTATCGCAGACACTTTGCAAGAATAAATAAACAATATTTAAATATTCTTTTTTGTATTTATGCGCATTTGTTTATATAAGGTTCTATTTAAAAAACAATAAAAGCAGTAACATTACAGGTATAATATACTTTTTTTTTCAATTTAGTATATGTAAAGAAACATGTATTATGAGTAATAATAGTAGTAATACTAGTAGAAAAAAAAACAGCAGCGAGTTGTATTACAAAAGTAATTATTAGCATTAACAGTATATTTCCATTGCCAGGGCAGAGATGCTTGAGGAGTAAGAACATAATTAGCTAAATAATTTCTAAGAATGGCTACAGGAGAAGTTTATTAGGTAGTTTACGTTTGTTGTCATGTTCAAACCTGGGCACAAAAGCGTTAATCCGCTAATCGTTTATTAACGAAATTAAATTTTTCGTTAATGAATTACCATTGAAAGTTAACTTTCAAAATCATTAACGATCTCAGTTCTGCTACATTCATCATCCGTTAAATAAAATATACCATAATAAAATATATCTTATCTTATCTATCACTGCACATGGTTTCCTACATTGCGCTGAGCGTTGCGCTAGCGGGACGCACTGCGCGCTGTCGTCGAGATCAAATGCAGTTAGATTACAACGCACACATTTTGACTACGCTGTAGTTGAGCTGTATGCGAAAAACGACAAAATCAGTTCTTTATTCTAATTTTAATGCTGTATACGAAATATCAATAACAGCAAGGATAACGCATATTGTAGACGGCGGGCTTTTGTTGCAAAAAGTTATTTGGCAAAGTAACATTAAAATTGATTCTATCGTAAGCCAGTACGTTTCATATGTACTGAAGCACTATGCTCTGAATAGTTGCATCATTTTTGACGGTTATCTCGAGAACGAAGCATTGGGGCTAAATCCTTTGTGCATTCGCGTAGGCTAATGAAATATATCGGGCGCGAAATTGCTTTTGATAAAAATACAACGATTGTTGTGAATCAAAAGCAATTTCTGAGTAATGACAAAAATAAGTCGAGGCTTATAAATTTTATTTGTGCATCATTAAATACCGCCGGATTTAGAACGACGCTCCCGAAGACACCGACAGAATTATAGTGGTTAGTGCAATCGAAAATGCTCGCGTAGATACTGTTATTATTGTTATTATTGTAGACATATATTTACTCGTACTTTTTTCGCAGCTGGCAAAGAATGATAATATTTATTTTCGGAAAGAAGGAAAGAGTACAAAACCGCATGAGTTTTATAGTTGCAGCAGTTTTAAAGACGAAAATCTAAAAAAATAATTACTTTATTAGACACATTTTGTGGGTGCGATAACACATCTTGCTTTTACAAAGTTGGTAAAAATAAATTAATCTACTCATTTTCATATGAAAAATTATTGCAATTAGCTGAAGTTTTTTTTATGACGAGAAAGCCAGTTGCGAGAAAATAGCCGACAATACTTTCGAAATGATTGTAGGAATGTACAGTAATAAAGCGGAAAAGAAATTAATACAAAAGTCAAGCTCGTTTACATTAAGTGACTTAAGGTATAAGGCAAAAATAAAAACAAAATTCGCGTTAAAAACGTTGCCACCGACAGAAGGAGCAGCTAAACAACATGCCTTACGTGTATATTACCATGTTCAAATGTGGCTAGGTAATTGAAATCTGAAAGTAACTGACTGGGGGTAGACTGCATAAAATAATCATTTAGTTCCCGTAGGAACCACTAATCTACCAATCCCTAAAAAATTGCTTGATCAGATTTCGTGTTCATGTAGCAAAAACGTAATCGTGCAGTCGAAGTGATCGGACGTGTTTTGCAATCAAGTTGTTGTGAGCGAGGAATATATTTCTGTCAATCAGCAATATAACTAAACTTATATCATGTAACTGTGTGCGTAATCAAACCGCGCTTCGGAATGTGTGTCAAACTGAGTTAATTGAACTGCTAAGTGTTGTGCTGAGTACGCGTTTAATACGCGTGCAATTTAAAGTGTAAAAAATGTCGCAAACCATCCAAATAAAAACAGAAAATGAGCATTTGCTATACAAAGAGTTGCAAAAAGAAAGATCTGCCAAAACCGAGTTGGAATCTGCTTTGAAGCAATTGCAAAAGCAACTCCATGAACTCCAACAGAAATTCAATGACAAAGAAAAGAAGGACGCAGAAAATGCGGTACAATCGAAACCAGATGTAATGGAATATTTCACTGATGAGGATGAAGTAGCCAAAGAAACTGAGTGGATTCTTAAACCGGGCAAAGGGAACAATACTAAGAGGAAGAAAATGGATACTTCGACTTGCTCAGATTCTTCTATAACCCCCCCACGCCACTCATCAGAACACAATCAAGAACAAAAACAACAACAAAACTCACAGGAAAAAAAGGTGAGAGAACACAAACCTCCACCGATAATGATATACGATGTAACTAAATATGAGCAAGTATATGAGCTGCTAAATACCAAAATTGAAAATAAGTATAAAATAACGTTACTAAACAGTGGCGTACTAAAAGTTAATGTTGATGCAATCGACAATTACAAGATAATCACCAACCTTCTCGAGGAAGGAAAACTAAACTGGTCATCTTACGAAAATAAGCAAGATAGACCAACTAAAGTGGTAGTAAAAAAACTGCATAAAACCTGCAGTAAGGAAAAGATAATTGAAGATCTGAAGCGAAAAAAATATAAAATTTTAGATGTAACTAATATTTTAAAACGAAAAACAAAAGATCCTTTACCGATCTTCATGCTATCTTTCGACAAGATCGAAGATATCAACAAAATCTTTGCAATAACTGATATAATGGGAATGAGAGTCGAAATATCTCCACTGAAAAAACCTAAATTGTTGCCACAATGTAAGAATTGCCAAGCGTGGGGTCACACTCGTGGATACTGCCACAAAGACCCAAGATGCGTAAAATGTGCTGGAGAGCACGATACCCAGAACTGCACAAAGGCAAAAGAGGAACCCGCAAAATGCTATAATTGCGGTAAAGGTCATCCTGCAAACTACAGGGGTTGTGTAGTTCCGATTGAACTTCAAAAGATTAAAAACGCCAATTTTAAGAAAAACTCTCCCCCGGAACAGCAGAAAACAAAGCAAATAAACAGGAAAATTATCAAGGCAAAAGAGGTATCTGGTGAGCAGTCTTTTGCCAACATAGTAAATGGTAAGTCGACCTCTAGTTCTAAGCCAGTAGAAATAGAAAGCAATGAAGTAAAAATGGACCAAACCGTAAACAATCTTCCAGAAATCAGCAAAACACTGCAACTAATACTGGAAAAACTGAATAAACAGGAAAATGTTACAAAATCCATTGTTGCCAGACTCGACAAGCTTGAAAAATTCCATAAAAATGGCTGATTGTCTCCGCATACTTTCCTGGAACGCTAACGGGCTATTACAACACAGAAATACCCTACACACATTTTTAATTGAACATAAAATTGATATTTGCCTAATATCAGAAACTCATTTCACAAAAGAATCCTACCTAAAACTTTGAGACTTCACACTCTATCACGCTATTCACCCCAGCAATTGCGCAAGAGGAGGAAGCGCAGTATTAATTAAAAATAATATATCTCATCATGAGGACGAGAAAATCGAAAAAGAAGAATTTCAAGTTACGTCCGTTAGAGTTAAAACAAAATGTGGAGTAATATCGATTGGAGCTCTTTATTCACCTCCGAGGCAGAACATTAAGAGAACACAGTATCTAGATCTTTTGCAGACTTTTTCTGGGAAGTTCATACTTGGGGGAGACTTTAATTCCAAGAATACATATTGAGGTTCACGGCTAACTACAACAAAGGGAAGAGAATTGCTACATGCAATCCAAAGCTACAGATGCGAAGTCCACTCAACAGGTAAGCCAACTTATTGGCCTACTGACAGAAACAAGATTCCAGATCTAATAGACTTTTTTTGTAATAAAAAATCTGTCATCTAGCTTCATTGATATCACCGAGGAACTAGATCTTGACTCTGACCATACACCAATTATCTTAACTCTAAGTCAATCGGTAATTAGAAAAGAAAGAAGACCAGCTCTGACAACTAAAGCTACAAACTGGGAAGCATTCAAAGCAAGCCTAGAGCAGAACATCAACTTGTCAGTTTCACTCAAAACTCCCGAAGAATTGGAAGACGCAGTGCAGAGATTCCACGGCGATATACAGGAAGCTGCGTGGTTAGCTACACCCCAAATAAGTTACCATATCAAGAATAGCAACATTTATCCTATAGAAGTCAGAGAATTGATAGCAAAGAAGAGAAAAGTTCGCAAACGTTGGCAAACTACAAGAGACCCCATAGTTAAGACAGAACTAAATAATATGGTATGGAAACTTCGCAAACTTACCGAAGAAATCTAACAGCAAACTATTGGTCGGTATTTGGAGGGGCTAAGCAATGACTCTGCTACGGACTACTCTCTATGGAAAACCACCAAAAACATAAAGCGACCGATAATGCAAATTCCCCCGATAAGAAAGGAAGATCGATCTTGGGCCAGAAGTAACAAGGATAAGGCCGATCTCTTTGCCGATCACTTGGAAAAGACATTTACACCGAATGAAACTCATACCCCTGAACTTCCCGAGCCTATCACCTGGACAGCACTGGTGTCAAAGCCTATACCCCATATTTCACCGAAAGAACTAATGACCGAAATCAAAACCAACCTCAGTTCGAAAAAGGCACCAGGATTTGATCTGATATCAGGAGCCCTGCTGAAGCAGCTACCGAGAAAAGCCGTAATAAAATTGTTAAATTTGTTCAACGCTGCACTTAGGTTAAGATATGTGCCCTCATTCTCATTCAACCATTTCAAAACTGTTTGAGAAATTACTTATCAAGAGAATATACCCAATTCTTGAGAAAAATCAAACTATTCCATCTCATCAATTCGGCTTTCGAGCTCGACATTCAACAATCGATCAGGTACACCGAATTACTGACGTTATAGAAAAGGCTCTTGAGGAAAAGAAAATTTGCTCAGCAATATTTTTAGACGTGGCTCAGGCTTTCGATAAGGTGTGGCATAATGGACTCTTTGAGAAACTGGAACAGCAGCTTCCTACTGAATATACAGAACTGTTAAAATCATATCTGAAGGACCGTCACTTCAGGGTGAAACAAGATGACGAATACTCCTCGCTACGCAATATCAATGCCGGAGTACCACAAGGAAGTGTATTGGGACCACTTTTGTACCTACTGTATACTTATGATATTCCTGTTCCGGGAGAAAGCACAGTGGCAACATTTGCAGGCGACACGGCTATTTTGGCGATTAGTGACAGTGTCGAAGAAGCAACTGAAAAATTACAGATAGCTGCAAACAAAATCAACCTTTGGACAAAGAAATGGCGCATCAAACTAAATGAAGGAAAATCCACGCATGTAAACTACACTAATAAGAGAGTTAACTATATTCCAGTAACCATGAATGGGAACGATATTCCATACGCGGATACAGCGAAATACCTTGGCATGACACTGGATGCCAAGCTTAGATGGACATGTCAAGAAAAAGCGGGACGAACTCGACCTAAAATTCCGCAAAATGTATTGGCTAATGGGACGGAGGTCAGCCCTGTCAGTGCAAAATAAGCTCCTACTATACAAGCAAATATTAAAGCCAGTATGGGTGTATGGAATACAGTTGTGGGGATGCACTAAGCAGTCCAATATCAACCTCATTCAGTGGTTCCAAAATAAAGTTGTAAGGGCCATTGTTGGTGCACCATGGTACATCAAAAACACCAATCTTCATCGGGACCTTCGCATGGAGATGGTAACTAGCGAAATATCAAAATTTGCTAAGAAGCACGAGGATCGTCTACTCCACCACGACAACATTGAAGCCATCCATCTGCTAGACAACAGTGCGCTAGTGCGTCGGCTGAAAAGAACTAAACCATTCGAACTAGTGCGGGAGTGACTAAAAGCAGAGCACCCGTAGTGTATTCACAGTGATAGTGTAGGTGAAAACAACCGCCGTCTACTTGAGTGGTAAAAAACTGTCAGACTAAAACAACTTGGGCCAATGGGCAAAATTGTAGAAACACTCATTATTTTATCAGTTTAGGTTAAGTGAAAATAACTTGTTAGTCATTGACTAGGTGTTGTCACAAACACTCTGTTTGAACAAAAAAAAAAAAAAATGTAGCAAAACACGGCTTGAGGTGGTCCAATCCTTATGCACACTGCCACGAAGATACGTGTTAAAATGGAGGCGTCAACATCATCGACGTTAATAGTAACGTAGTAACGTAGTAACTTTGCCTAACAAGGACGACTTTGAACGTGCTCATCAAGGACAAATTAAATAAATATTAACATAACTGTAATAGTAATAATTATGATTTTGCAGATGCTACATTTACGCAGATGTTGCTCGATTCAATTAAAAAATAAAAGTAAAATCACCCCACCTACTATCCCCGCCAGGGATCAGTACACCAACGATATCCAATACAAAATTATCGGGGAATACCTCCACGATAAACTTGTTGTTGAATACTCGATTGAGAATAGAGCAGGAGTTTAACTGGCCATCAACCCAAAAAAAGTATGGGAAAAGATTTCGTTAAAATTCAGGGAATATGATTATTTTGTTGCAAGCAGCGATTTGAACGACTAATATCGTAATCTGCTTGCGACATATAAGAATATAAAGAACAAAGAAGAAAAACCGGTGAAGGTGAAACAAAGTAGAAATTTTTTGAAAAATTTGACGCTGTCTTGGCAAACAAGGCAACCGTAACGCCACCAGATACCAATTTAGGAGGGACAATTGTAAGCGATGAAGAAAACGATAAAATCGAGGAGACATGAGGGAGGAATGGTCTTCTCTTCCCATATAGAAAGTGACTATATGGTAAGAGAAGAAGGCTAGAAGAGGTAAAAGTGTTGCAAGAACTAGTTAACGCTATAAAAAGTAATAACACACAGTAATGAAGGTTTCCTATGTTATAGAATAATATTTATTTTGTTTGGAAGCGTTTATTTATTTTGTTTTGTTTAGAAAACAATAGTTGATTAGCTTAGAAAAGAATATTTATTTTGTTTAGAAAATAAATTGTTTCCATGTTATGCCGTGCCTCAAAATTTTTAATAATAAACTGGTTACAGCCGAACCATCACTCAGCATCTTCCCGAGCCGTGCCACTGGTACCAACAGCATCCTCAAAACTTTCGCTGCTGCACAAGAGCATCGTGTCAACCGGCATAACAGATTATGGATCCCTTCTCTATGGCGGTTGGTAGATCATTATTATATATTAAGAAAAGTAATGGTCCAGGACGGATCCCTGAGGGGCTCCCACTGAAACCACCATCTTCTTTGAACAGCCACTATTACACTTTACAGTCCGTGTTCGATTGGTAAGGAGTTATGGGAGTTGTAGGGCATACAAAGAATTTGATATAGAGGAAGATTGGTCAGTTTACTTGGAAAGGTTGGATCAGTATTTAGTGGCTAATTATGTGGAAGGTGACAGAAAAGTGGCAGTTCTACTTACGTCAATTGGTGACAAAGATAAAATGTTAAGGGACCTTTGCTCACCGGAACTACCCAAAACCAAGACCTACGACCAGCTGTGCGATATATTAACAAAGCAGTTTTCCCCAAGTGTGGCTGTTTTTAGAAAAAGAATATATATAGACTTTTTGATAGACTTTTATAAAATTCGACAAAATTTGGGCGAAAGCATCAGTGTGTACTTTGTGCGAATCAAGAACGCATCCGGCACATGCAATTTTGGCACCAGGTTAGAGGACGTTTTGAAGGACAAATTTGTCACAGGATTGCAGCAAGGCCAGTTGTTGGATATATAATCTGTTGAGTTCCTTGAGTTGTTCCTTTATGGAATCTGATTCTGTTAGGGCATAAATGTTATTTATCATAGTTATTCTTTGTCTGATCTCTTTGAGCTCGTGTGCAAACCATATATTTGTATTTGTTGAGCTGAGTGGCTTTTCTTTAACGGATTTCTCTGGGAAAGTTTCATTAAAGCCGTACAATTCTATAAACAGGGGGGAAAGAAACCTCTTAATTCTTGCTTCACTATTCTGTTTATTTTATATAGGAGACATGTTTCGGCTAAACACTTCTTCGGTCCTAAATCTATAAACAAATCACAATACAAATATACAAAAATTTGCCAACTTAACCTAAAAATCTCGTTAAAACATTGGAGACCTACAATGCAGACGACTTGGAGATGAGCGTCAGTCCCACGAAAACAGCGTCGAGCTTCTACGTGAAAACTCCGATGGACTTGTCCTCAACGAGCAGAGGAAACACCGAGGAGCTTCCCGTTGTGCCAGTGGGGGCGCAGGCGCCGACGTCAGCATCCACAAAAGAAAATATAAAAACAAAAACAAAAAAAGACGAAGAAGAAGAAGACGAAGACTACGTGGGTGCCCGGCGATGTAATATGGGCAAAGATCCCCTGGAATCCTTATCGTCCGTCAAGTCGTAGAAATGACCAACAGTACGGTTCATTTTATGAGGTTTTCCCATACTGGTCTGGACACCAGCACTATTTATAAAACCAATTTGAGAAATACATGCGACAACCGCCAGGGAGATGGTTGCTCCTTATGAAAGAGCAATGCAGGAATACAGACTACGATAAGTTTTATGAGGCCAGCTCCCACGGACGCTAGCTCCCACGAATAGACGAAATTCTATTAGGCCTGGTGTCCAACGGATCGGGCCGATATCTATCGGTCCGATCTGAGTCTTACGTCTTACTCGCAGTGTCTGCACGAAGCAGTGAAGAATGTGTTGCGGCGAGAAAAATGGCAACAGAGATCATGTCGTACAACGGCTGCGATGATGTGCACACGGGTAGCGCTGGCGAGGATATGGCTACAAACTCTGTTCAAGGCAGCTCCATATCAGGCAGGAGAAAAGTGACACTAGAAAACTTCGATTTCTTGCAAGTGCTCGGAAAAGGATCATTCGGAAAGGTAATTCTATCGAGGGGAAAAGCAACAGGCAACCTGTACGCCGTCAAAATCATTAAGAAGGAGCTCGTCATCGAAAATAATGAAGTCGCTCACTATCTAAATTGCGGAGAGACAGGAGAGAAAAATAATGTCTTTGTCGGAGTCTTCTGGTGTTCTGGATGAACATGCCAATAAACGGGGAACGAACAATAACCAAAGCGGATAATTAAGGATTAATCAGGAAAACCAAAGTAAATGACGGCGTCTGTCGTGAAATACCATAACTAGAGGCATCTGGTGGACGTTAAAAGAAAGTAAAAATATATTTGAAATATTTATGGATTGTTGTAGGAAATTCGTTCTGTACATGATTGTAAGGGGTTGTATATGTTTCGGTGCATTTATGATATAGACTATTGGTGGGAAAATTACAATTTGTTTAGGTAAGTGAAGAGGGGTTTTATAAAGAATACTGTTTGTTCATCAAGGAAAACAGAGGGTCTTGATTGTGCTTCTAAATGTGTAGCTGCTCTAAGAGATCCATCTTTAGGCCCTTCCCGCATTTAAGTATGATTTTGAAATCGCGGTAATTGATCTTACGACCTGTTTGTATGGAATGTTGATAAACATTTGAAGTAGTACGGCTGGTATGTTCTCGCATACGTTTTTCAATTGGTCTGCCTGTTTGGCCAATATAAATAGAACTACAATTCGAGCAACTTGCAGACTAAACACCACTCTGCAAACCCGAGGGGGTTTCCTCATATCTGAAGTCTGACAGCTTCTTTAAAATTTGGTTCTTATTTACGTATGCCGGCCTACTTGGTCATGATTTTGTTAAATTTGATGTTAATGTCATTAAATGTGAACGATCTATAAATTAGTGGGTATTCGTTTTTAGTAGTCGGTGTGTAGAGTGGGTCTTTCTTTTTTCTAGTTTTGTATATCAGTGTCCTTATCTCTGTTTCAGGAAAACCATTGTCAATTGCCAGATTTAGTATGAATTGCAATTCCTTTGTTCTTGCCTCACTATTTAAGGGGTAAGACAGCGATCTATTGATGAAAAATTGGAAAGCAAAAAATTTTTCCACCGAATTCTATAAACAGTTCAAATTTATCACTGGCACTCAACCCGTTATCAGAACCAAAGTCCCAGGCAAGATTGTAGATTTTGTAAGATCCTAGCTTGGCGATACTTTTTACCAGACTAAAAAGTACACACTGCCTACCCCTACCTCATCCCCACACGCCTATGCTATGATTGAAACCTTCTCGCAGCAGTTTGCGCGTCTGAACGGCTCCATATACTGAAATGCAGAATCGGTATCCCGTCACGGATCCTGCAGCCGGCGCCGACGGCTAGAAAGTTGAGATAATTTAGTATTGCGACGCTGTATGCGTCTCGCGTCGCCGTGTGAAAGAGTCCATTTGAAGGCATGTATAGCTGAATCTTAGATACGCCCGTCGCGCATACAGCGTCTACGTGTGTAAGTAGTCTAAGTTTTGCTTGGGTAGAGAAGGCACGTCGCAAGGATATCAAGCCAGAATCGTAGAATCTTATAAGTGTCACAGCTCTGGCTCTTGGACAGTTGTGCCGCGTTGTGTCTTGCAATCTTTCCCGCCTTTTAGTGGTTTGTTGGAAGTTGTTAATCGGGCTCTTTACCGAGTGTGTAGTTTCAACAGTGCTTTACATAACTGCATTAACCATGATGGGCTCTACATGCCGGGTTTGTGGTAAACTCATAAAATAAAAAGCTACCCGGTCTATGTTGCGGTGGTCAGTGCGGCTCGTTTTTTCACGCCAGGTGTGTTAAGTTGCCGGTGTCGGCCTTGCCCACTCTGTCCATACCCGGATCGTCTTGGCGGTGTCCTGACCGCAGGTATCTTGATTCATCTGTAATTGATGTTTGATAGCATTCGGGAAGAACTACGGGGACTAATGCCAGGTACGATGAGGTTGTTGCCCGGCTATCCGGCCTCGAAAGCCTTGCTAAGGGCCTGGCAGAGCATCAGTCAATGATTGAGGTACTGGAATCTGAGAACTCAAACCTACAGCGGCGCCTGGACGACCTCGAGCAGCATTCTCGCCCCAATAATATCGAGATCCGAGCTGTTCCGGAAACCTCCAATGAAAACATCTAGGAGACTTTAGAGGCGATAGGCGCCGCCGTCGGTTTTCATCTGTCCAAAGATGTGGTTGAAGTCGCCCATCGGGTGAGTCACATGAGATCAACCCATCCTCAAAGTATCATTGTCTGATTTTTCTCCCGCCGTAATCGCGACGATCTGCTGCCCGCGTTTAGACTTGCTCGAAAGTAGAATGATCAGGATCCAGGTATCCGTATCCCAAGATTGAATAATTCAAACATATTTATAAGTGAACACTTAACCATAAGCAACAAGATTTTATATAAAAAAAGTACGCGAGGTCGCCGTTGCCAGTAAGTTTAGTTTTCATTGGGTGAGGGGTGGCGCGATATTCATGCGTCGCGACCGCTCTAAACCCATACTAATCGCCAAGGACTCCGATCTAGGCAAAATTAAATAATTGACCTCTAGTTCTCTCTCGGATGGAGATTTACTACCAGAACGTTAGTGCTTTGCGTACTAAGACTCATTGTGTTAGGTTATCACTCAATTGCGATTCGGATGTTTTGTGTTTCACTGAAACAATTCTAAACGACAGCGTGCGTGATGGAGAGCTTTTGTGCGGTGCTTTCAACATATTTAGTAGAGACAGGGCGTCCAGGGCCTCTGTGAAGCGGGATGGTGGTGGCATTATGGTGGCTGTTCGTGATGGTATTGCGGTGTCCCGGTTACCCGATCTGTGTAGTGATGCCGAGGACCTGTGGATGTCATTGGGCGTCGGTACATCCCGTGTTGTGTTATGTGTCGTGTACTTACCCCCCGGCGACGCCGCGGCATTTACCTCTTTTTTTTCGAATCTTAATTATGTTTGTGATGGACACGTAGATGACACTACTAGTCGGTGTGCCTTTGTTATCATGGCTACCTCAGGATGGTGGCGTTTGTAGGCCAATCGGTGGCTTGAGTTGTCGGGCTGGGGAGTTGCTTGAGTCATTTAACTATTGCAATTTATCTCAATTTAATTGTGTTGAAAATTTTAAGGCTAGAGTGCTGGATCTTGTCTTGTGTAACTCCCCGCTCGTTGCCGATGTACGTTCCTGTCAGCTAACGCTGATCGCGGAGGATCGTCATCAGCCCTCACTTCTCTTCATCATAAAAATGATTGTCTTCAGCACCACTCATGCCCCGATCCTGCTATATATATTTGTAATAACGGGGAGATTCTATTAACCGGATTCTTGATAATGTTAACTGGGATTCGGAACTGAGAGGGATGCAGGTTGGTTCTGCAGTCCAGACTTTTTATGCAATACTCGTACCTATCATTGAACAATATGTCCCTCACACAACAACTATCAAATCTGTAAAAGAAAAAGTTAAATTCCGCAAAAAATGGAAGCAAACAAAAATGCTTAATTATTACGCTACATTCGGCTTGCTGCGTACTCGCTCGAAGCGATTGATTGACGACGACCATAGGAAATTTGTGATCTCAATTGAGAGAGATGTTTGTCGCGATCCATCCAAGGTATGGACGTATACGCGTGATAGGTGCAGGGGGAATTCCGGACTTCGCAACTCCTGAAGTATGGAAGCTCTATGGCTATCACACCTGATACCATGTGCGAGTTGTCTTCCTCCTACTTTAATTCTGTTTATATTGATGGAATCCTAACAACCACACCTTCCAGGACGTCGGCATCCGCTGGCGCACATCTCTTTGGATCAACTTGTTTTAGTCTTGACGCAATACAGAGCAAAATATCAAGCCTTGAGGAGAATGGCGAGTAGCCCAGGGGCCTATTTCATAAAACTACTTTGCAATTTTTCTCTTTGCGATTTGCAAATTTAAATAAACTTTTGTTTCATAAAGACTAAATTTGACAAGATGAAAAGTTATATTTGACAAGTGAAAAGTGCAAGGTAAAATCGCAAAAATCAAGGTTTCTGTGTCATAAAAAATTAATATCAATAATCAATAATCAATAATCAATAATTGTAAATGTTATTTTGCACTTTTCGAAGAAAAAAACTGCAAAGCAATTGAACCATTTGCAACTTGAGTCGCTTGTCTATCGAAAAAGAAAGCCTCTGCGTATGCACCACAAAAAAAGAAGAACAGAACATCTTCAGAGTATTCTGAGTTAAAAACAGAACTCTTAAGGCTCGAAATTTACCACCGCAGGTTACAGGCACTTAAATTAGAACGAGAACCAAGGGCCTTATTCTCTAAAAACCGCGCAACAGAATGTTATATAACAGAATTTTAAATAACATCGAAATCTAACAGAGAATTTAACAGAGCAACGCGTGAAAGCGATTCTCTATCGACCTCTGTAATTTCCGCCAATGGTGCACTGCTAACTTAAATTATTCGGACGTATCCGCAACTGCGGCTGTCACTGTTGTTGTCGAACGGTCAAAATAACCAAACATATGGCAACAACTTTATCATACTTTGTAATGGATTCCAAACGAAAGAGAATGGCAAAAACCTCTGGCAGTCCATACGAGGAGTATTTGGCACTGATGGAAACAGATGCCGTTTTTCGAACGGACACAATAAACCCGAATATTGAGCCAAAATACTTGTGTAAGAAGTGGGAAGAATTAACCGAAAAATTAAATGCAGTTGGTCACTTTGTTGGTCCATCACTTTCTGCTTCTGACTGGAAGAAGGCAAGTCAATAAAAATTGCTTTCTGTATGGTTTCAAAGGTGCAACTTTTGATAACAACCAATTTATTACTGATACCATATTTTTTTTTCTGATTTACTTACAGCGATTTAACGATTGGAAAAACTGCACGCGGGCAAAGTTTAGAAAAATCGTTGTATCAAGAAATGCTACTGGTGGAGGACCTGTGTGCCAACTAGTACTAACCGCTTTTGAAGAGAGGGGCCTAGTGGTATGGGGCAAAGTGACAGTGCTTGGCTCGAAAGACGTTAATGTGACCGGTGGACTACAGGTGGCTGCGGTGTCAGAAGTATTAGACGAGCAAGTCAATGTTACGGAAAGTGTAGAAGACACGGCAATGCAATTCCGGTGGAGGAAGTCTTCGAGTTATTACCTGAAGAATTTCAAATTGTCGATGAACAGCCATTGAACCGAACTGCAGCCTCCCTCCCCGTCCCACTTCCACACAGGCAAAAACTCCGACTACTAGTAAGCTTTAAAAAATATGGGGGATGAACTCCTCAACTATTATAAAAAAAAATGTGGATGAGGTGGAGGTAAAAAAGATGGATTTTGAACAGCGGAGACTCACCTTGGAGGAACAAAAGTTTAAATTTGATATTCAAAAATATGAGTTTGAAAATCCCGGCTTTAAATTTAAACCTTAGAAAAAATACTTCTGTAATATATTTGATTGGCGCTACGTGATTTGTATCTTACAGTATGCTTCTTCACGCGATAATGTCAAAATTGAAAAGTTACACAAAACAGACATTTAACAATATTCAACATAGAATTTGCCATGGCTGACCTGCAGTTTAATGTCTAATTATTAAATTCTAGTCAGTGCAAATTTTATGTTCAATTTTGTTAAATATATGTTTAGTGTGACAGCTAAATGTTGACGATATCGCGGGAAGAAGTATCTTGTAAGATGCCACACATGTAGCGTTAAACACCTTAGGACTTAAAACATTTTATTAGAAAGTACTGTTTGTTTGCATTTAGATATTTATTTTATTAAATATTACATAATTTGTTGGATATATCTCTGCCTTGCCTGTCGTCCTGCCATGTTATTATAGTCAATATGTTCTACAAAAAGGAATATTAGTGAACAAAACATTCATTCACAATAGTTAGCTGTACCTTCAATGCGAATGTCATCATTTATATTGTCATAAATAATTTCATTTTCTGGTATATGAAGATTTTCGCTCAAAGCAATGTAGTGTAATATACATGCAGTATATATTATGTAAGCAGCTTTGGACGGGCGGTAATGGAGAACTCTATGGTGCAATAGGGATCGAAACCGCGTCTTTAGTATTCCATTTGTTCTCTCAATTGTATTTCTTGCAGAAGTTAATAATCTATTATAATTTGCTTCAGGAGTTCCTCTGATTACCTGGCCAAATGGTACAAGTAACCATGGTTCGAGTACGTAGCCACTGTCACCTTAACAGATATGTCTTCATTAGAAACAAACAGTCACACATGGAATTACACAATTCTTTTATAGCTGTTACTGACCATCACACCAGTAACATCTATTGCAAACTTGGTAACAGTAAAACAAATTACATACCAACCAAATATGTATTATGATCTCCATTTTCATACTGTGTTCTTACATGTTGCCGAATATCTGACATTCGCCACACAGCAGAATCATGTACTGATCCAGGATATCTAGCATTACATGCTATAATTTTACAGTTAGAATCACAAATCTAAAATTTAAAAGAACATTTGTTATTATTATTATTAATAACATATTTTTTATTCATACCAGCATAACATTTATCGAATATTTTCCTCTTCTATTTATATATACGTGTGGTGGATGGTCGATGTCTGTGACTGGGGGAGCCACAATCTCTACATGGGTTCCATCAATAGCACCTATAATAGCCCGCATATGAAACTTTTCATAAAATCTGGAACATATAGCTATATTACACTAAAAGTTTTTATTTTATAATCATAAATTACCCCAACTTTGCTGAACCTTTTTGTACTAAAGTTGTAGGAAATTTAACCCATTCTGGAATCAGTACCCTGGTAATAAGTAGGCATATTTCATGTATGCAACGACTTATAGATGTTTAACTCATCTGATTAAATGCATTACAACCAATAGATAGCTTACGGAAAGTGTAGAAGACGGCAATGCAATTCCGGTGGAGGAAGTCTTCGAGTTATTACCTGAAGAATTTCAAATTGTCGATGAACAGCCATTGAACCGAACTGCAGACCTCCCTCCCCGTCCACTTCCACACGGGCAAAAACTCCGACTACTAGTAAGCTTTAAAAAATATGGGGGATGAACTCCTCAACTATAATAAAAAAAATGTGGATGAGGTGGAGGTAAGAAAGATGGATTTTGAACAGCGGAGACTCACCTTGGAGGAACAAAAGTTTAAATTTGATATTCAAAAATATGAGTTTGAAAATCCCGGCTTTAAATTTAAACCTTAGAAAAAATACTTCTGTAATATATTTGATTGGCGCTACGTGATTTGTATCTTACAGTATGCTTCTTCACGCGATAATGTCAAAATTGAAAAGTCACACAAAACAGACATTTAACAATATTCAACATAGAATTTGCCATGGTTGACCTGCAGTTTAATGTCTAATTATTAAATTC
Organism: Aphodius sticticus; assembly: GCA_963966075.1. Classification (NCBI taxonomy): domain Eukaryota; kingdom Metazoa; phylum Arthropoda; class Insecta; order Coleoptera; family Scarabaeidae; genus Aphodius; species Aphodius sticticus. Next base: position 31,700,901 of record OZ014507.1, read on the forward strand.
TAGTCAGTGCAAATTTTATGTTCAATTTTGTTAAATATATGTTTAGTGTGACAGCTAAATGTTGACGATATCGCGGGAAGAAGTATCTTGTAAGATGCCACACATGTAGCGTTAAACACCTTAGGACTTAAAACATTTTATTAGAAAGTACTGTTTGTTTGCATTTAGATATTTATTTTATTAAATATTACATAATTTGTTGGATATATCTCTGCCTTGCCTGTCGTGATGCCATGTTATTATAGTCAATATGTTCTACAAAAAGGAATATTAGTGAACAAAACATTCATTCACAATAGTTAGCTGTACCTTCAATGCGAATGTCATCATTTATATTGTCATAAATAATTTCATTTTCTGGTATATGAAGATTTTCGCTCAAAGCAATGTAGTGTAATATACATGCAGTATATATTATGTAAGCAGCTTTGGACGGGCGGTAATGGAGAACTCTATGGTGCAATAGGGATCGAAACCGCGTCTTTAGTATTCCATTTGTTCTCTCAATTGTATTTCTTGCAGAAGTTAATAATCTATTATAATTTGCTTCAGGAGTTCCTCTGATTACCTGGCCAAATGGTACAAGTAACCATGGTTCGAGTACGTAGCCACTGTCACCTTAACAGATATGTCTTCATTAGAAACAAACAGTCACACATGGAATTACACAATTCTTTTATAGCTGTTACTGACCATCACACCAGTAACATCTATTGCAAACTTGGTAACAGTAAAACAAATTACATACCAATCAAATATGTATTATGATCTCCATTTTCATACTGTGTTCTTACATGTTGCCGAATATCTGACATTCGCCACACAGCAGAATCATGTACTGATCCAGGATATCTAGCATTACATGCTATAATTTTACAGTTAGAATCACAAATCTAAAATTTAAAAGAACATTTGTTATTATTATTATTAATAACATATTTTTTATTCATACCAGCATAACATTTATCGAATATTTTCCTCTTCTATTTATATATACGTGTGGTGGATGGTCGATGTCTGTGACTGGGGGAGCCACAATCTCTACATGGGTTCCATCAATAGCACCTATAATAGCCCGCATATGAAACTTTTCATAAAATCTGGAACATATAGCTATATTACACTAAAAGTTTTTATTTTATAATCATAAATTACCCCAACTTTGCTGAACCTTTTTGTACTAAAGTTGTAGGAAATTTAACCCATTCTGGAATCAGTACCCTGGTAATAAGTAGGCATATTTCATGTATGCAACGACTTATAGATGTTTAACTCATCTGATTAAATGCATTACAACCAATAGATAGCTTACGGAAAGTGTAGAAGACGGCAATGCAATTCCGGTGGAGGAAGTCTTCGAGTTATTACCTGAAGAATTTCAAATTGTCGATGAACAGCCATTGAACCGAACTGCAGACCTCCCTCCCCGTCCACTTCCACACGGGCAAAAACTCCGACTACTAGTAAGCTTTAAAAAATATGGGGCATGAACTCCTCAACTATAATAAAAAAAATGTGGATGAGGTGGAGGTAAGAAAGATGGATTTTGAACAGCGGAGACTCACCTTGGAGGAACAAAAGTTTAAATTTGATATTCAAAAATATGAGTTTGAAAATCCCGGCTTTAAATTTAAACCTTAGAAAAAATACTTCTGTAATATATTTGATTGGCGCTACGTGATTTGTATCTTACAGTATGCTTCTTCACGCGATAATGTCAAAATTGAAAAGTCACACAAAACAGACATTTAACAATATTCAACATAGAATTTGCCATGGTTGACCTGCAGTTTAATGTCTAATTATTAAATTCTAGTCAGTGCAAATTTTATGTTCAATTTTGTTAAATATATGTTTAGTGTGACAGCTAAATGTTGACGATATCGCGGGAAGAAGTATCTTGTAAGATGCCACACATGTAGCGTTAAACACCTTAGGACTTAAAACATTTTATTAGAAAGTACTGTTTGTTTGCATTTAGATATTTATTTTATTAAATATTACATAATTTGTTGGATATATCTCTGCCTTGCCTGTCGTCCTGCCATGTTATTATAGTCAATATGTTCTACAAAAAGGAATATTAGTGAACAAAACATTCATTCACAATAGTTAGCTGTACCTTCAATGCGAATGTCATCATTTATATTGTCATAAATAATTTCATTTTCTGGTATATGAAGATTTTCGCTCAAAGCAATGTAGTGTAATATACATGCAGTATATATTATGTAAGCAGTTTTGACGGGCGGTAATGGAGAACTCTATGGTGCAATAGGGATCGAAACCGCGTCTTTAGTATTCCGTTTGTTCTCTCAATTGTATTTCTTGCAGAAGTTAATAATCTATTATAATTTGCTTCAGGAGTTCCTCTGATTACCTGGCCAAATGGTACAAGTAACCATGGTTCGAGTACGTAGCCACTGTCACCTTAACAGATATGTCTTCATTAGAAACAAACAGTCACACATGGAATTACACAATTCTTTTATAGCTGTTACTGACCATCACACCAGTAACATCTATTGCAAACTTGGTAACAGTAAAACAAATTACATACCAATCAAATATGTATTATGATCTCCATTTTCATACTGTGTTCTTACATGTTGCCGAATATCTGACATTCGCCACACAGCAGAATCATGTACTGATCCAGGATATCTAGCATTACATGCTATAATTTTACAGTTAGAATCACAAATCTAAAATTTAAAAGAACATTTCTTATTATTATTATTAATAACATATTTTTTATTCATACCAGCATAATATTTATCGAATATTTTCCTCTTCTATTTATATATACGTGTGGTGGATGGTTGATGTCTGTGACTGGGGGAGCCACAATCTCTCCATGGGTTCCATTAATAGCACCTATAATAGCCCGCATATGAAACTTTTCATAAAATCTGGAACATATAGCTATATTACACTAAAAGTTTTTATTTTATAATCATAAATTACCCCAACTTTGCTGAACCTTTTTGTACTAAAGTTGTAGGAAATTTAACCCATTCTGGCATCAGTACCCTGGTAATAAGTAGGCATATTTCATGTATGCAACGACTTATAGATGTTTGACTCATCTGATTAAATGCATTACAACCAATAGATAGCTGATATGAACCGTGTCCGATAAAATGAAGTGTAGCAAGCAACTAAAAAATAATTGGTTTTTACATAGGTATTTATGAAAAATACTTGAGATCTACCTTTAGAAAGAATGGAATTGCTGTACTCCTTACAGATGGATTTGCATGGCGTTGCAACAAATCCACCAATCTTAAAACAGTACCTTTATTTAGTCGATACAATTTTATAAAATTATAATCTGGTATATTGAAAGGATTTTGGGTGCCCCGTAGCTCTTTTCGCCTTATTCTCATATAATTTCTACAATAAAAATATAAAATAGTGTTCAATACGTACACATTTTTTGTTGTACCTTATTATGTACGATCTACCCACTATTTTTTTTTTTTTTAATGTAATTATAATAGATAATCTCATGAATATTAACCAGCGGTTTATATAGCGGTTTATTGTACTCACAATTTCATATCCAGGTACTTACCTATTTTCTACTTCTCTTAAATATAAATAAATAAAAATAGGGATTCTGTGGTAATCCATATTTTTATTCCGAATATTCTTTCATTATCAATAATACTTCTGTGTCACACTTCTACATTTGTACACATTTTGACAGATGTATGCATCACAAAACCCCAAACCGCCAACTACTGTTAGATAAAGGCGACAGTTTTGACGCTGTTACTGTATAGAGCTTTTATAGAGGTATTACATACAGCTGTTGTTAACATTGGCTTACGGAATACCAGAATTTCAACAGTCTATAATTTAATAGCGCAACAGCGTCGTAATAGAATATAAAGCGTAACAGAGGCTTAGAGAATAAGGCCGCTAATCTTAATACACAGCCTTTATTTATTTAGATAATTCCTTTACTTTTGTTACAAAATAAAATAACAAAAATGTCTGATATGCGTTTATTATAATTAAGGAAACATAAATAACAAATTAAATTGGAAATTACTTGAACGAAAGAAGTTTAGTAGTGTTTCTACTCTTTCAACGCCATTAGGTTCTTCTTTATATTCTCCGTGAGGTTGATCATCTACTTCTTCATCAAATTCATTCCTCGCATTTACTTCCTCGTTTTCACAAGCATTATTATGCAGTGTAGCACAGCTAATAACAACCAGAGCTGCACGCCGCGGAGATAATCTTAAATGATTGAGACACGGGAATCATTCTTTTAATATACCGAAACTATTTTCAATTAGACGCCTTGTTTGCTTGTGAGCACGGTTGAAACGTTGTTCAACTGGATCATTTGGATTTCTATTTTGTGGCGGAATCAGCCATTCTTTTAGACCATATGCACTATCGCCTAGAATTACTGCTTCTGGAAATGGCCTCCAACCTTCATCGAACCTATGAGAAATGTGTGAATTTCGCAAAACAGTGGCATCGTGAACACTTCCCGACCAGTTTGCGTTCACTGCATAAAATTTAAAATTGGGCCCACATCATCATTACATTCAAAGAATGTTTTCTATGTCGGTTATCATATTGCGCTTCATTTATGGTCGGAGCATCAATAATTATCATGGTCCCATCGACGGCGACGCAACCACATACAGACGGAAAGCCTCCTTTCCTAAAAAACTCCTGAGCTAATCCCGCATTTTCAGGCCAACATACAGTACGCCTGAAGAGCCTGTTAACAATAGCTCTTGTAACTCGTTTAACAACTCTGCATACGGAGGCCTGCATTGCTGCTTTACCATCATATTGGCCACCATTACCAAACCAGTGCAGAGCTATAAGCAACTGCTCTCTTGATGTTAACGCATGGTTTCTTCGGGTTGCTTGAGCAAGATCAGCAGCAATGGCAAGAAATACTTCTTCTGCAGCGAGTGCAGAAAGTCGAAAACTTTCTTTAAATTGAAAATTATTCACATAGACAAAGTTTATTCTCGCCTTAAAATTTCGTCCAGGTTATTCTTCATTATCACTGTCATCACTAGAGAAAATTAAATTAAGTCGATTCATGTTTTATAGGTGTCAAGATTATACAACATTTTTGCAAAGTGCAAAGTGTAAACTTGAAAACTGGCAAAGCTCATTAAATATATTCCAGAAACACTGAAAACCTTGCACTTTTCAAAAAATTGCAAAGTGAAAAGTTGCAAAGTAGTTTTGTAAAATAGACCCCTGGTCCCGAGTCAATTACTTGAGTATCTTTTGCTGCGATCAATATATCATCTACGTATATTGTTATGTAAACCCTTTGGTAATCAATAATCTTAATATATAAACATGCATCAATGTTACTGTTACGAAACTCAAGATTTGTCAATATTTCATCAAGTGTCTGATTCCAGGTCCTGGCAGACTGTTTTAATCCGTATAAACTCTTGTTTAATTTGCAAACAAGACTTTTGTCTTCTCCTTCAAACCCTTCAGGTTGTTCCATATATATCTCCTCTGTCAGTTCTCCGTTTAAGAAGGCTGTCTTTGCGTCTACATGCCTTATTATGAGATCTTGACTCCATGCCTGTGTTAACAATATTCGGAGAGTTGCTTGCCGCACCACTGGTGCGAATACTTCGTCGTAATCAACTCCGAATTTTTGACTAAAACCCCTCGCCACCAGTCGTTGCCTTGTGCTTGTTCGAAGTTTTATCTTCACCTGTCTTTAGCTTGAAGACCCATTTACATGATACTATGTTCTTTCCTTTCGGTGCATGTACTAAGTTCCACGTTTCGTTGTCCTTCAATGATTTAAATTCTTCCTGCATAGCTTTCATCCATTTCTCACTATCTTTGCTGGCAAGAGCGCTTCTTTAAAGTTTTTGGGCTCTATTTCTTGTAATTCAACTAACTTCGCTGTGTAGCGCTCGGGTGTGTAGCGCTTGGGTGGAACTCCTTTATTTAGTCTATTTGATTTTGTACGGTTACCCCTGTCATTAATGTCAGGTTCCTCTTCGCTTGGTTGATAGCTGTGATCGCTGTCGTAAGATTGTACCGTATCTGAACCTAGAGAAGTACTACATTCTTCCGTAGTTTCTTCTACTTCCTCGATATTTTCGAAATCTGCGACCTCATTTTGCTCTGCGTTGTTTGGTTCATTTTTCTGTTGTTCCTTTGTGAAATCAAAGTGTACTTCCCGAAAAAATTCTTTCTTTTCTTCCTTTCTTACATTATTTTCTTCAGTATAGTACATATTACTTTCAGGGAACACCACACTACGACTAATCTTTATACGCCCTGTATCTTTTTTTTAACAATCTAAATACTTTGGATTCATCAGAATATCCCACGAAAACTAGAGACTCCGCCTTTTTATCAAATTTATTTTTAGTTAGTTCCCTTGGAATGTGACTATAAACTTTAGACCCAAATATCTGCAAACTCGACACGTCAGGTTTAATTTTGTGCCATAACTCAAAAGGTGTTTTTTGTTTTGACTGGGTAGGTAGTCGATTTTTTGCAGATAATTGGCCGTAACTATTGCTTCACCCCAAAATTTCTTTGGTAAATCTGCATCAATTAACATACACCTAGCCATCTCAACTAGCGACCTATTCTTCCTCTCAGCAACACCATTTTGCTCTGGAGAGTACCCCGCGGTGTACTGTATTTTTATGCCCTTACCCTTTATGTATTCCCTTAAAGCACCATTCACATACTCGCCACCCCTATCCGATCTAATAGCCTTTGGAACCCTGCCTGACTGATTACTCATTAGCTCAATATACTCCTTAATATATTTTAGAGTTTCGTTCTTATGGTTCATTAAATATGATAATAATAATAATAATAATAATAATAACGCAGTGTCAAATCTGACCTCCTAAAGAAATAGAATTATCACATTAAAGAAGCAGTTTAAAATCATTAATTGATTGGAATTGCTTTTACAAGTGGACGCCCATCATTTTGGAATAGAAGGAGTATATTGGGAGGTAGTAACATATCTTTTAATATATTTTATGTTTCAGATTGGTGACAGTGTCAATTTTGACAATTCTAATTATCCAGGAAGTTGTCAGTTATACGTAATATTTCTACGTTTCTTTGTAGTAAGTGTTATTGTGATACCTAATTATCCTTAGAATTTCAGGTGTAAGTAAAGAGGTTACTCATAATTTTTATTGTTATTGGGCCCACTTTACTTTTATCAAATGGATTTAAATAATTCAAGAAGAATGCGTAATAAATGGTCCATAAATGAATATAAGGAGGTGATTTGGTGTCACTTTTGTTCATTGTTAAAGTTTGGATGTGCTAATCAACGGGAATGCTTTAGAATATGGCGAGAAAGAAACCCAGATAAAAGAATGGAGTTGACTGCTAATACTTTGGCATCCCAGAGACGGTGCATTCTAAATAGTAATAAGTTATCCAATATAGAGATAGATTCTATAAGAAGGGAGGTAGAGATTTTTCTAAATCTTGTAAATGATGAAGTGGTTGAAGTAGAACAAGGAAACATTTTGGATGAAGTGGTAGAATTAGAACAGAATAGCCACAATGATGAGGTGTCTATTATTGTAGATATTGAGGTAAATGGAATGCCAAATCTGGGTAATAATGATGATAATGTAGTACAACAAAGTCAGTTTTTAATATTGGTACAACAAGAATTGCTTACTTCAGGAAATTTTCATAGCAGGGTTAGATTGCCTTTTATACGGGAGACTAACAGGGTTAGGGAGTTGATTGCGCAAGCTAATTCTGATCTGGAAGTATTTCTGAGGAATAGGCCAGAATTGTCCTTTATTGAAATAAATAATTTGTTGTACGCATCCGCATATGTTATTACTAAGATGGTGAATCCAAAATTTACATCAATACACAATAATCGAATCCGGGAAAACCGTTGGAAGCGTAGACTCCAAAATAATATTGCTAATTGGAGAAAGGACGTTTCCAGGATTTCTGAAATTAGAAGATCTATTCATTTAACAGAGAGGTTACAACGGTTACGGTAAAACATAATACTAAAATACAGTGTTTTAGGCGAAGAGAAGGATATAGTAATTATTGAAGAGGAGTTAAAACAGAAAATTCAAGCTAAGGCCCAACGTATCAGAAGAATTGAAAAAAGAATTCGGACTTACAATGATAACAAAAATTTTGAAGAAAATCCTAAAAAATTTTATAGGGGTCTTGGCAAGGAGAACCTCTGTATCCAGAATTTTCCAAACATGCAGGATGTTACCAATTTTTGGACAGGCATTTGGGGGCAATCTGGCAAGTACAATTCTGATGCGGAATGGATTAAACGCGAGGAGAGGCGGAATATGCATTATCCAGCTATGGAAGATGTACTTCTCTCCAAAGATGACTTCCAAAATGCTTGCAAAAGTTTGGGACTTTGGAAAGCTCCTGGACCAGATAAAATTCCTAATTTTTGGCTTAAAAGGATAACCATATTGCATGAACATTTAGTAAAATGTTTTAACAATATGGTTAATAATCCGGAAATGATACCGTCGTGGCTGACGGAAGGTGTAACTGTTTTGATTCCCAAAACGGAGAATACAATGGAAGTATCCCAATATAGGCCTATTACTTGTTTAAATTGTTGTTATAAATTATTAACTAAAATTTTAGGTACCAAGATTTATGAACATCTTAAAGAAAATAATGTATTGCCCTCTGAGCAGAAAGGCATTTTAAAGGACAGTTATGGTTCAAAAGAACTGTTAATAATTAACAAGAAGATTGTTGAAAAGATCAAGAAGACTCGAGGAAACCTATCCATGGCCTGGATTGACTATAAGAAGGCGTATGATAGTATCCCGCATGAATGGATTGTAAAAGCCTTGGAGATATATGGGGTAAACCAAAAAATTATTTTTCTGGTAAACTCATGTATGTCCTTATGGTCTACTAAACTATGCTTGCGGGGACGAGAGTCGTGTGTTTTCTCAGAGCCGATTAATATTAATTGTGGCATATTTCAAGGTGATAGTTTATCACCCTTGCTCTTTTGCATAGGCCTGTTTGCATTGTCCAGTGAATTGAATGAGGACAAAGTTGGTGTTCAGTTATTACCTGGCGAAAAGTTAATTGGTCATTCATTATATATGGATGATTTGAAACTTTATGCCAAAAATGATGAGCAGTTGAAGAGGAGCCTCAGTATAGTTAAACAATTCTCTGACGATATTGGGATGCAGTTTGGTCTAGAGAAGTGTGCCAAAATTAGTATTGTCAAAGGCAAAATTGAGAGAACCGCTGACATATGCCTGAATGATCATACTAGTATTAATGAATTAACAGATAATACTAGATATAAGTATCTGGGAATGGATGAAGCCTTTGGTATAGATGATGAAGGGATGAAGGCGAAGGTTATAGGCGAATACATTAAGCGAGTCAGAAAAATTCTAAAATCTGGTTTAAATGGAAAATATAAAATGCAAGCGATCAATGCATATGCTATTCCAATATTTCGATATAGTGTTGGAGTTTTAAACTGGACTAAGAAGGAAATACGCGATTTGGACATTAAAACTAGAAAACAGTTAACACTAAATTTTATGTTTCATCCAAGGTCTGATGTCTGCAGACTATACCTGCACCGTTTAGATGGAGGTCGTGGCTTGCAGCAATTGGAAAATATTTATGATTTGGAAATGTTAAATTTAGGAAATTTTATAAAGGCCAACAAGGAGGATAAAGTTATTAAACAATTAATTAGGGATACTTCTGGTAAGTCAATAATTAGTAAACATAAACTAATTTTAGAAAAATTTCAGGTGGAAGAACTCGGTAATTATGAAAATAAAATTTCAGTGGAGAGTTTAAAGCGACAGATAAAGTTAAAAATGAATCAGAAAATGAGAGAGGATTATGTTAGTAAGCCAATGCATGGCCAATTTTTAAGAATTGTGGAGGGTGATGGTATTTCAAAGTCAGGATTGTTATCTTGGCTTTGTCATGGAAACATTAAGGCTGAAACGGAATCCTCTATCATAGCGGCACAAGATCAGGCAATACGTACCAGATATCATGAACAGAAGATTATGAAAGTTGCTCATGATGGGAGTTGTAGACTGTGTCATCAGGCTCCGGAACATGTCTATCATTTGTTAGCGGCTTGTCCAGTCTTAGCTGAGTCGCATTACATTGCTAGGCATGATAGGGTGGGAATATATATATACATTACAACTTGTGTTCCCAACTATTAGGTTTAGCAATGGATGTGTCTCGGTGGTATGACCACGTTCCATCTCCTGTTGTGAGTAATGATCATATTACCATATTATGGAACATGCCTATTGTCACTGATAGAATGCTTGATGCTAATAAGCCAGATATCGTGGTAAAGGATTTCCAGAGGAAGGTATGCACGTTCATAGAAATCTCGGTACCTGGTGATGCGAATGTTGTAAGGAAGGAGCTTGAAAAACAACTTAAATATAAGGATCTCTCAATAGAAGTTGGACGTATGTGGGGAATGAAAGTGAACATTATTCCGGTGATTGTAGGTTCATTGGGAGCAGTTACTCTAAATTATAGTAAACATGTCAAGGAGTTACCGTGCAAAATTTCGCCCTGGGAAATTCAGGAAATTGCGGTTTTGGGAAGCGCGAATATTTTGAGGAGAGTTTTATCATAAAGCATCCTAAATTTACTGCTATCGTACTACTTTTCATCTTTACCTTCCTTTGTATATGTCTATTAATAAATATCTGCATGTGTTTTTACTGACCTGTACACAACGCTGTACGGGGTTTCCACAGTTTTCCTTTGCTTTGCAAACTTGTGTTGCAAAGCATAAATGGCGTTGTTTTTCAAAATTGGGTTGAGCTGTGGTGATACCCGCAAAGGGAGTACCCTAGGCTTCAGCGAAGCTCGGTACTACCAATTTGCCCTGATGATCCTCATTACTTGTCAAAATCTATTAGTGTAATTTTAGTATTTATATGTTGTATCTAAATTATATTATCTAGGTTTAATGTATTTAATGAGATGTATCAGAGAATTCCAATAAATAATAATAAGGTGATAGTTTATCACCCTTGCTCTTTTGCATAGGCCTGTTTGCATTGTCCAGTGAATTGAATGAGGACAAAGTTGGTGTTCAGTTATTACCTGGCGAAAAGTTAATTGGTCATTCATTATATATGGATGATTTGAAACTTTATGCCAAAAATGATGAGCAGTTGAAGAGAAGCCTCAGTATAGTTAAACAATTCTCTGACGATATTGGGATGCAGTTTGGTCTAGAGAAGTGTGCCAAAATTAGTATTGTCAAAGGCAAAATTGAGAGAACCGCTGACATATGCCTGAATGATCATACTAGTATTAATGAATTAACAGATAATACTAGATATAAGTATCTGGGAATGGATGAAGCCTTTGGTATAGATGATGAAGGGATGAAGGCGAAGGTTATAGGCGAATACATTAAGCGAGTCAGAAAAATTTTAAAATCTGGTTTAAATGGAAAATATAAAATGCAAGCGATCAATGCATATCCTATTCCAATATTTCGATATAGTGTTGGAGTTTTAAACTGGACTAAGAAGGAAATACGCGATTTGGACATTAAAACTAGAAAACAGTTAACACTAAATTTTATGTTTCATCCAAAGTCTGATGTCTGCAGACTATACTTGCACCGCTTAGATGGAGGTCGTGGCTTGCAGCAATTGGAAAATATTTATGATTTGGAAATGTTAAATTTAGGAAATTTTATAAAGGCCAACAAGGAGGATAAAGTCATTAAACAATTAATTAGGGATACTTCTGGTAAGTCAATAATTAGTAAACATAAACTAATTTTAGAAAAATTTCAGGTGGAAGAACTCGGTAATTATGAAAATAAAATTTCAGTGGAGAGTTTAAAGCGACAGATAAAGTTAAAAATGAATCATAAAATGAGAGAGGATTATGTTACTAAGCCAATGCATGGCCAATTTTTAAGAATTGTGGAGGGTGATGGTATTTCAAAGTCTGGATCGTTATCTTGGCTTTGTCATGGAAACATTAAGGCTGAAACGGAATCCTCTATCATAGCGGCGCAAGATCAGGCAATACGTACCAGATATCATGAACAGAAGATTATGAAAGTTGCTCATGATGGGAGTTGTAGACTGTGTCATCAGGCTCCGGAACATGTCTATCATTTGTTAGCGGCTTGTCCAGTCTTAGCTGAGTCGCATTACATTGCTAGGCATGATAGGGTGGGAATATATATACATTACAACTTGTGTTCCCAACTATTAGGTTTAGCAATGGATGTGTCTCGGTGGTATGACCACGTTCCATCTCCTGTTGTGAGTAATGATCATATTACCATATTATGGAACATGCCTATTGTCACTGATAGAATGCTTGATGCTAATAAGCCAGATATCGTGGTAAAGGATTTCCAGAGGAAGGTATGCACGTTCATAGAAATCTCGGTACCTGCTGATGCGAATGTTGTAAGGAAGGAGCTTGAAAAACAACTTAAATATAAGGATCTCTCAATAGAAGTTGGACGTATGTGGGGAATGAAAGTAAACATTATTCCGGTGATTGTAGGTTCATTGGGAGCAGTTACTCTAAATTATAGTAAACATGTCAAGGAGTTACCGTGCAAAATTTCGCCCTGGGAAATTCAGGAAATTGCGGTTTTGGGAAGCGCGAATATTTTGTGGAGAGTTTTATCATAAAGCATCCTAAATTTACTGCTATCGTACTACTTTTCATCTTTACCTTCTTTGTATATGTCTATTAATAAATATCTGCATGTGTTTTTACTGACCTGTACACAACGCTGTACGGGGTTTCCACAGTTTTCCTTTGCTTTGCAAACTTGTGTTGCAAAGCATAAATGGCGTTGTTTTTCAAAATTGGGTTGAGCTGTGGTGATACCCGCAAAGGGAGTACCCTAGGCTTCAGCGAAGCTCGGTACTACCAATTTGCCCTGATGATCCTCATTACTTGTCAAAATCTATTAGTGTAATTTTAGTATTTATATGTTGTATCTAAATTATATTATCTAGGTTTAATGTATTTAATGAGATGTATCATAGAATTCCAATAAATAATAATAATAATATTTATTGAGTGCTTATATACATACATCAGTACTTACACGAGTCAGATCAAGAAAAACAATAGTAATTGCAAAAATTAAAATAAATCAAAAATAAATTAAACATATAAATCTAAGTTACAATTAAGAAAGTCATCGAAAGAGAACGGTGCTTCTGCCACAAGAATTCTCTTCACAGTGACTCTAAATTTCAGAATAGGAAAGTTTCGAATTTCCTGCGGCAAATGATTATCAAATTTGACACCGTAATAATTAACACCGTTGCGGGTTTTATGTAGTCTGCTGAACCGTTGATAAACATTTGAACCCTGACGCGTCTCATGGGGATGAACCGTATTTATATTATTATACCGATGCATATTTGCTGTAATGTAACATAGACAGTTAAAAATGTACAAACTGGGAAAGGTTAAAATGCCCAGTTCCTTGAACAGTGGTCCCGTATCGTCTCTATAACGTCTCCCACACAGAACTCGGACGATCCGCCGCTGCAAACCAAAAATTGTCTTGGAGGATGCCGAATGACCCCACACCAGAATACCATAACTCATCACTGACTCAAAGAGACCATGGTAAGCGGTAATTAATACATCGTGAGAGACAACCGACACCAAGTTGCGGAAGAGAAATATTAATGAGGACAGTTTGTTTGCCGTTGCATCGCAATGGTGAAACCATGTCAACCCGGGATCTACCACAAATCCCAGTAGAGAAACGCTTTGAGGGTTTGCGTGGCCAATCATTGGGCGTGTTGCAAATAACATCTTCTTGGTTTTGTCTCTATTTAATGAGAGCTTGTTTGCGTTAAACCACTGTTCAAGGTCTATCTCGATCCGCGACGTCTCCATCAATACCGACTCGAGAGTATCGCCACAATTTACAGAAGTAGTGTCATCAGCAAATAGAATCAACTCTCCCTCCGCAATGTATTTCCCAATATCATTTACGAATATAAGGAAAAAGAGGGGTCCCATTACGGATCCTTGAAAAACACCAGACTTGATTTGACGTAGTGCAGATTTTTGTTTAGAGATTTCTACGAGTTGGTATCTGTCGCTAAAATACGACATAAGAAAAGTTAACGCAGTATGACCAAAATTGTAAGACTTAAGTTTTTTTTATTAAAAGGTCGTGAGAGACACAGACGAAAGCTTTCGAGAGATCACAGAACAATGTGCTGGTGTACAAGCCATCATTCACTGCCTGGTTTATCTTCTCCAGTAGTTTTATTAGAGCAGACGTGGTGTATACCTTGGTATATACAATTGTATACCTTGAAAAATCGTCAATTAAAGTAAGAATGTAACGCTTACCCCCTGGAGTAACGGTCTTCATGGGTCCACAAACACCTGTGTGTATTAAGTCAAGTATGTTAAAAGTATTATTCTGAGAAACTTTTGGGAAACTCTTACGAATAATCTTACCTTGTACGCAGCAGTTACAAGTTGCCCTAATCCTACAATCCCTAATACTAATACCGGATGCCATTTTTCTTTCCATCAGGTGCCTGATTGCTTCCATGTCCCTGTGCCCAAATCGTCGATGCCATGTATGCTGACAGTTGCTGGAGTGTTCATTAACGGCGCTCAGTGCCCGCTGCACGGTTGACAACTTGTAGAAATCAGGTGCTGGGCTCGCACTCGCTATCAATTTTCCGCGTAAATCGATTTTACATTCATTGTTATCGAACTGCACGCGATAGCCCGCACTTGTTAGTTTTTTCACAGAAAGCAGATTTGAATCCAATTGAGGTACAAACAACACATCATCGATTTTCAGCCCGTTCACTACCCCACTATTTGCGCACTTGATGATCCCTGATCCTATACCATCAATCTTGGAGTTTTGGCCCTTCTCCGCTAACCTCACAACGCCTTTCCTGCTATCGTCAAATTGGGTATAAAATTCCTTGTAGTTAACCATGTGACTCGATGCTCCTGAATCTACATTCCACGAAGCAGAATCCCTGTTTACGTTGTTTGAGCTCGAATTTACCATAAAACAAACGTCATCAGTATTACTTTCAGTAACTGTGTTGACCCTTTCTTTTATAAATGCCTTATACTTGAAACAATCCCGTTTAAAATGGCCTTTCCCATTACAAAAATAACATAGCCTTGCATCTTTGCTTGCAGCACGATTATTTTTGTCACCCTTATATACTGATTTCATGGCTGACTCCTCCTGCATTCTAAGAGCTCCTTCATTCAAGCGTGAATTCATTCGATGACTTACTTTCCAGCGCTGTGATTAAGAAACTGTACGAGTCTGGAAGACTTCCCAGCAAAATCCCTGCTGCGAACCTGTCCTTAATTTCTTCTCCTAAGGCGGCCAATTTATGCAATAATTCCAAGAATAAACTTATGTGGACTTCCATATCATCATTTTCTTCTAGCGTCAACCTGCAAATCCGCTTTAATAGGAACACCATGCTAGATAAACTTGATTTTTGGTGATACTCCTTTAGTGCTTCCCACGCATCGCGCGCGTATTGCTTATCCTTGATATGCACCAACTGACTAACGTCGACAAGTAAGGCTATAGTTGATAATGCCTTATCATTTTGCCTTTTCCATTTGGCGTCTTGCGCTTCCTGTGCCGGTAGTTTACTCAATACTACGTCCCATAAATCAGCGTTTATTAGTAAGATTTTCACTAAATAGTTCCATGACTCGTAGTTCTGTCCGTTTAACTTATCGACGTTATATTTCGCACTTTCCGCCATTATACCGGTTTTCTAGACCTTCCGCGAACACTACACGTACGCGCGATTGTACCCTTAATTTATTATCTCTTACAGGTGAGCTAACGCGACGAGTCTGGGCCCATAACCTGTTCGATTTAGAGATAATAAAACACACAATTCATCGTACAAAACTATTTAATTAACCGGTAATAATAATACAAAAGAGAGAAAAATTATGCATGTGTTCTCTAACTTTTCATCTGTCAGACTAAAAACTAGACAAACCAAAAAATAGAATAAACGCTGGACAGAAAGACGGTCGCATCGAGTTTCCCTCAGTCGATAGAATCATTGGTTGATAGAATCACATTTAGTACCCATTAAAACCGTTTGTCCGCCTAAACCAAAAATAATTATTGTTGAATACTTCAACATCAATTCCTCCTGTCAAACAGTTTATTCACTCGCTATAGCAATGGACGTTCATCTGTGGTCCAGAGAGATTATAACTGATTTTTTGGAACTATATAAACAGTTTCCATGTTTCTGGAAAGTTAAAAATTTGCGAGAGGAAGCATACAAAATTAGTATAAATTTTTGCAAAGAACGTGGGTTTTCAAACGCGGCCAGAGATTTTGTGGTGAAAAAAAAACCAGAGCATGAGGGGATCTTTTCGAAAAGAATTGAACAAAGTTATGGAAAGACAACGTAGCGGTAGCGGCATTGTCGATAATACCATCATTATGGTATTATGAACTCCTACAATTCACCAAGGAACAAGAAATTCCAACAGCATCTTAAATATGGATGACCACGCCGCAGTAACAGATAGTGAAAGTGTTGATGGAAATGATATTGCTAATAATGAAACACATGGAACTGCGACCAAGAGTTCAGAAATTAATCAACCAGAAATAAGTATCTAAATATTTTATTCTTTTGAACATAGTAATTAAAATAGAATTTAAGCTCTTCCAGATGCTACCATGTTAGCTTGCCATTCTACTGTGCCTTCGGAATTAAAGTATTCTTTATAATTTTCTCTGTTTAGCTTTGCTTCAATAGTTGGATAATGGTTGTTGGTATTTTCTAAAGCAATCAATCCTTCTGGGTCACCAATCTCTGCTGTGCATGGTGTTCCACCTATGTTGGGTGGTAAATAGGAAGTGCTGGATACACGCAAATAATTATGTAATGCACAAACCGCCAGTACCACATAACATATATTTTGTGGTTTCATATTAATTGCTGTATGTAATAACCTAAACCTGCTCGAAATAATTCCAAATAAATTTTCAACTACGTTTCGAGCACGTGACAACCTATAGTTGAAATTTTTTTCTTCTGTATTCAGTTCTCTCTGCGCATACGGTTTAAGAAAATTTTCATGTGGATCAAATGCTTCGTTGCCAAGAAATACATAATTAAAATTGTTTATGGTTTCGTCATTAGCAGGTTAATTTAGCTGCCCATTTTTAAGAATTCTTTAAAAATATGTATATTCTAAGACACCCCCAACTGATAATCTCCCGTTTTTTCCAACATCGACATATATGAACTCATAATTTGGTCTCACTAAAGCCATCAAAATAATGCTGTAGAACTTCTTATAATTGTAGTAAGTTGCTCCCGAATGTGGTGGTGGTACTATACCAATATGCTTTCCGTCCATTGATCCTCTACAGTTAATAAATTGCCCCTTCTTTTCAAACTCGTGTGCAATATTCAACCATTCCTCCTTTGTCCTTGGAAACTTTAACATAAGATATTTTTTTTATTTGTAGTTCGACTCAACACTCTCTAATCGGCAGAGTAAGCCTGGTTGTACTAATCAACGAAAAAGGAAGGCAACCAATGTACAGACTGCGTTTATGAAAGTATGCACTGATTCATTACTGGCAAATAGTAACCTACTAGGGGAACATGATGCTGCCGGAATTTGCATGTCAAAAAAATTAAAAAAATGGACCCAACACAAGCAATTTTTGCGGAATCATTAATTAATAAAATTCTACGACGAGGATTACTCAACCAATTGACAGATAACACCGATATTTGTGAAGGAAATTCTTTGAAATTACTTCAAGATTGTAAAAACTGTAATTTTTTGTTTCGTTAAATAGCGAATAAACATTTTATTTTGTCAAATATAATTTTTTTTGTTCATATTTTTTTACATGTGCGAGAGTATTTTTTTAAAGTATTGGATGATAACTACAATATAAATAGTTCTTGCCTTCATGTAGTCGTTCTTAAGAACTTCATATGCTTCATAACTTCAATTGCTTTGCAGGTTTCTGGTATTAATACAGAGAGAGAAGGAGCAGACATTCCTGAAGTAAACTTTAAAATTTCAAACGAGTCTCTTGTCGCTAGAAATCGAAGTGTTACTGAAAGGCGGTTCTTGTGCACTTATGCTTTTCCTCATTATAGTATCTTGTTTTTGAATTTTGTCTTTCACCATTTCCAATAATCTGCCAAATGATGAAATATCCATTCTTAAATAATTTCGAAAATCCTCTGGGTAGTTTTCCCGCAATTCATCGACAAGTCTGATGTTAGAAAATCGACGTATTTTTTTACCCAAACCTTTTTGTTTTTCTTCTTTGCTTAATAAAACGCTTAAGCCTGCACAAGCTACAACTGGCGTAACTATTCTTTTCTGCTCGGCGGTCATAGTTATATGAAGGTACGTGTGATTAAGTAATCACGCTAATGTACTAGACAAGCAAACTGCACTTATAGTCAAACAGTTGACATGTCGTCCATACGCGTCAGAATGACATTCGTGCGCTTTCCCGCACGAAATAGTTTGTCAAGAAATTTGGCACGTGGGATAGCGCTCGTTCTTTCCTCGGTCTGGCGCGTACGCTCCCAGGCGTGTGTAATAGATTTTGCGTGTAAAGGGCCCTAATGTGTTACACTGATTATTATATACTGAAGAGCATGGATGCTCGGTAGCAGATTGACGCAGTTTATACTGACTTCAGCAAGGCCTTTGACAGAATTGACCACAATATTCTTGTCAGTAAGCTGCGGGGTTTGGGTTTTCAGGACTCCTTGATCGATTGGATCGCCTCCTATATTACTGGCAGGTCCCAGGCGGCTAGGGTGAATAGTTATCTGTCACAATTCAGGGCTCTGACGTCGGGAGTGCCTCAGGGCTCCGATATAGGCCCAGTGTTGTTATTTCCTACATCAACGATATTTCTGATTGCTTCCAGTTTTCTAGATTTCTCTTATACGCACAGCAAGATATTTACCACCATAAATTCCATTGATGACTGTGCCAAATTCCGGGAGCAGCTCGACAGATTTTGCACGTATTTCACACTGAACAAATTGTTTCTCAATCACAACAAATGTCACAAAATTACTTTCTCAGGAAAAATTTCCAGTACCTATTAATTTTTCTTATATGCTTGGTGGAGGTGAATTACAGTCTGTCACATCAGTCAAGGACCTGGGTGTCATACTCGATTCCAAACTGCTTTTTGAAGACCACATGCACTATATCACTAAGAAAGCATACCATTCCTTGGGCTTTATTGTGAGAACATGCAAATATTTCAACACCTTCTCCTCCGTACGAATGCCATACTTCGCATACGTGCATAGCGTACTTGGCTACACCTCGGTAATATAGATACCTGCTATCTGTCATATATCGACAAGATTGAATCAATTCAAAGATGATTTATCCAATTCCTGTCCCGAAAATTCCATGTGCCGCATTGCTCTTATGATCAGTTGTGCGATATATTTCAATTAAAACCTATGAAATATCATCGAACTGTATCCGACATGGTTTTCTTGCATAAGCTAATCAATGGGCAAATTGACGCCCCCCGTCTGAATGAACCAATTCTAATCACTGTTCCCGCATATCCCACTCGCGCCCATCGCCTTTTTTATTGCCACGATTGGCGTACGAACTACTCAAGAACCCTTGCCCCGTCTCAAATTACTGATGAGCAATTTTAAAGTTTAGATTAGACCCTAGTCTGGTCTCTAGAAGTATTTTTGTTTTGTTCTTCATTGCCTTGTTATTTTTCCCCACATAGTTATTTATTTCCTGTAATGATTTTGTACCCCACTTAGATTTTAGGTTTCTTTTTTGCTTCGCATATAGTCGGTATACATATTTAGTTCAGTTATGTTTTTCTTTGTAATATGTGGTTTGGTTTGTAAAGTAATTATGTTATGTTCAATGTATTCTGAGGGAGCTGTTTTGGACCTCGGGTCTGTTAGCTCCCCAAATATTAAATAAATAAATAAATAAAAAGAAAGGAAGAACAGAACTCTCCTGGAAATGGCTAGATGCTTGCTAATACAGTCTGGTCTACCGTCTTCTTTCTGAGCGGAAAGCCGTCAACATGAAATATGGACAGGAATAACACCGAATGTGTATCCCCTACCAATATTAGGTTCAAAGGTGTTGTTCAGTACCACTGGTTTTATTTCATGTTTTATGTATTCAAAAGGGGCAGACCAGCCATGACTATAAAAAAAAAAACTAACTAATATTGTCATAACAAAAAAGCAACCGCGTAAAACCACACGCATAAGACGCATCGCATTTAAAAACCCGCAATCGCGCCCGGGTTCTCACGCTCCAAGAAAGAAACCTAGAAGAAGAAGGAAAGGCCAACCTCCGCACGATCAAGCTCGACCAACGTCTCGAAGTAAGTTCAGTCCACCACACCACCTGCGACATCTTTGGTCCGTTGAGTCGGATAAGAACTTCCTGGATCACTGGAGTAACATCGGTCGTCCGCGAAAGTGCGTGAGTTAACCGTATAACCTGGTCTGCCTTAGCATTTATATTTCATTCAATTTTCGTTCAATTACTTATTTCCTTGTGTGTTGTCAATTTTTGTGGTAATGTCTAAATTGTCACAAAAATCTTCTGATAATTTGAAAACTCAATTAGTGACATTATGGCAGCAAATTGTTGAGTTGAATTTGAAATTTGAAACTGCTTGTTCTATTGGAGAATCCGCACGAAGCGACCCAACAAAGGTTCCTTTATTTTTAAGCCGCGTATTCAAATTAACGGAATATTTTAATAACTATGAGGGTGTTCGAGCCGAAATTCGTACATGTTGTGTTAAATTGGACACAATGTCTGATTACGCAGGTGACGTGACCCGTGCAACGGCGATTGAAGAGCTATATTATTCCGCAATAGTTATGTCAAATGAATATAATAAATCCAAGCCGGAACAAAACCCTGAAAACACAAACCCACTGCGTTCTATCGCAAATGTTCATGTTAATCTACCGAAAATACCGTTACCTAAGTTTTCAGGCATTTTGTCCCACTGGCCTTCATTTCATGACAATTTTAAATCGCTAATCCATCAAAACACCTTTCTTTCCGATGTCGAAAAATTCTATTATTTACGAAGCGCATTATCTGGTCAAGCGATAAATGTAACTAAATCATTTCCGTTGATTGCACTTCTTATCCCAGTGTAATTCCCGCAACGTTTGCCGTACTTGCAATAAAAAACATCATACGCTATTACATTTAGATTCAAAGGTAATTAATAAAGCCCCATCAGCAGATACCGCACCGCAAGCTCTTAACGATGTAGTCTACCGGAAGTGTACCGTAGGTTCGAAATCCTAGCGTTAATACGCATTGTAGAGATATGAAATTTTTACAGTGGTTTTCTAATGTAGTATTGCATATTGGAAAGTATATAAAAGTTATAAAATATTAAATAACGTCATTCATTTTTTTTTGGTATTCATTTTATTATTTTATGAAAATGACTTTTCAAAATAGAACATAAAAAAATAGAAAGGTTTTACCTATGACCTTAGTTTGAATTATTTATCGTTTTTACGTGATTTCGAACCCGCGATTTAGAAAAAAATTGGTTTTTCTAAGACACCTTTGACGGTAGCGTTTGTTTCATGCGTTTTTCTACGTCCTATATCACCTGTGGTTAGTTTCCATTGCAAATAGTTTTTCTCAAAACACTAACAAAAATTTTCATTAGTGGGGTATGCTTGCTCCTTAATTGCCCTCAACAACCGCATTCTACTGTTTTACTTGGCACTGCATTGATTTTGATTAAAGACTCCTTAGGCAAATCTCATCAAATTCGCGTGGTAATTGATACAGGTTCTCAAATTAGTTTCATTACCGAAGGTTGTGCAAAGATGTTAAATCTTCCCAAACGAAAATATTACTCACCAATTTCCGGAGTAGGTGAAACAATAGTTGGAAACGCAAGGGGGATTGTTACTTCTACATTAAACTCTCGACTACCCTCACAACCAACTCTAACCACCGACGCTGTCATTCTTCCAAACATATCCGCTAATTTGCCTTCCGCAAAATTACCTGTGAATATTATCAACAAATTTCAAGGAAAAATATTAGCTGATCCTCATTTTGGAGAACCCGCAAAAATTGATTTTTTATTAGGCGCTGATCTTTGGCCACAACTTTTCTGTTCAGGTCAGATAGAAAACATGCCGGGTTTTCCCTCTGCTTGTCGCACTATAGTGCAGGCAAATTAAGTTCAGAGTGGGTATTAATTGTAGACAGGAATTTTACCATTGGAAATGGTAAAGGGGCTCATAGTGAACGTACAAAAAATAAATGCAGGTCATGGGGTGGTATAACGTTTATTTGGGGGGATTGAAAGCGGGTGCAAAGTATATTATTGCGTTTTCCGGCGAAACTTGATGTATTATCCCAAAACGTCCTATACTAAGTTGTAGATCATAAAAAAATCTACAACATTCATATGGGTCACTTTTTACTATGACCTCTAAATTTCCGAGAAAAATGCGAATGCCAATGCCAAAACGAATTTTCTGTTTATTATATTTTGTTGTCGCAACAATAATTCAATTTTAATTAAATTTTGCGGTCATTGTACAGAGTTCTTGTGGACTCATTTTTGTTGTTTTTACATGTACTTATTGATACAATAATAAAAATAATAGTCTCTATTTAACAACATGCTCAAAAATTGAAAAAACTCTCAAAAACGACTTTTGCAACAGTGAATTTTTAAGTAATTGTTCATTATTTGTTTAAATTTTTAAGAAAATTGCAATACTGGTTACGACATTAAATTGTACGGAAAAAAATACAAAGGAAACTGGCTCTCATTTCTACACTAATGCTATAACCATTAAATTTTAATAAGAAATATTCAGATAAGTAAGCAAAATGGTCAGTTTTTGTCTTAGAATCAAAAAGTATCCAATACAAAAGTTGTAGGTCGAGAAAAAATCTACAAATTTTGTGGAGGTTACTATATAATATAACCTCAAAACTTCCGAGAAAAATTGCGAATAAGGCAAAGATTGGCATAGTTATTTATTTTTAATTTTTTATTTGTCAATCTGTAAATATATATTGACGGGGTGGGGTCGTTCGGAAAGAGATATTCGAAAATGCAAGTCGCGGTAGGTGCAGCGTGTCGTATACTGACGATGCCTGTCTCTCCGTCTGGATTCCACGTTGTCAGCAAGGCCCTACGAGGTGCGCCAAGTTAACAGTTTCCCCCAGTCCAGTGAGCGAACTTATGTGCCAGGGTTGCGTACCGTCTTTTATGCTGCTCGGTCCAGGACGTGTGTCGACACGTACTGGAAGGGGGCTCCTACGCCCTCGCTGGTCATGGTGCAATGGTGGCGACCTCGAAAGCACTATTACGGAGCGCACTGGTATTAGGGGCGTATTACAATGTTAACTTTTGTAATTTATTATTATCAATTATTAAAGTACTGTTTCTACTGTATTGATGTTATCACATTTTCAACTACTCTAGTAGATTTTTTCATAAACAGTTTGTAATTTTTTCAGACATAAATAATTTACTTTCAGAAGTTTCGTCAAAACTAAATTAAATTCTAAAAAAAATAATTTATCGCATTTTTCTCGGAAGTTTTGAGGTTATGTTATATAGTAATCTCTACAAAAGTTGTAAATTTTTTCTTGACCTACACCTTTTATATTGGATACTGATTCTAAGACAAAAACTCATTATTTTGCTTACTTACCTGAAGATTTCTTATTCTAATTTAATGGTTATAGCATTAGTGTAGAAATGAAAGACAGTTCCATGGTATTTTTTTCCGTACAATTGAATGTCCTAACCAGTATTGCAATTTTGTTAAAAATTTAAACAAAAAATGAACAATTACTGAAAAATTCAGTATTGCAAAAGTCGTTATTGAGTTTTTTCAATTTTTGAGCATGTTGTTAAATAGGGACTATTACTTTTATTATTGTATCAATAAGTACATGTAAAAACAACAAAAATAAGTCCCAGAAGAACTCTGTACAATGATTTTTCACCACAGAATTTCTTTTTTAAAAAAGTCTGATTTTGACTAAAAAAACTAAATATCTCAAAAACTTCTTGTTCTTTGTATAATAAAAAAATGTATACTTATTAAAGGTATAAAAAGGCACGCTTTCACAATATTTGATTAAAATTGAATGATTGTTGCGACAACGAAAAATAAAAAACAAAAAATTCGTTTTGGCATTGGCATTCGCATTTTTCTCGGAAATTTTGAGGTCATAGTAAAAAGTGACCCATATGAATGTTGTAGATTTCTTTATGATCTACAACTTAGTATACGACGTTTTTGGATAAAACGTCAAGTTTCGCCGGCAAACGCAATAATATACTTTGCACCCGCTTTCAACCCTCCCAAATAAACACTATACCACCCAATGACCTGCATTTACTTTTTTTACGTTCACTATGAGCCCCTTTACCATTTCCAATGATAAAACTCCTGTCTACAATTAATACCGGTTTTGGCTTATAATCAGTTAATTTGCCTGCACTACTATATTTGGTTGGGTAATCATTGGTAAAGTAAAAGATTTTGATTCTACCGCTCCAGTCTTTCTTTTTAGTGCAAATAACGTGTCTCTAGAAACTGCGCTCAAACGCTTTTGGGAAGTCGAAGAACCCATTTCTAAACCTCTAATAAGTGCTGAGGATGGTTTAGTTGAAACGCATTTCAGTCAAACTCATTATCGCCTTCCAAGTGGAAGATTTGTTGTAAAACTTCCTTTTCGCACCGCAAACCCTCAATTCGGAGACAGTTGCACACATGCACTTAACCGCCTCAAATTCCTCGAACGTCGCCTAATGAAAGATACTAATTTATACGAACAATATCGCTTAGTAGTGAAGGACTACTTAGATTCGGGTCATATGGATATAGCTTCAACACCTGGCAAATATTTCATTCCCCACCATTGTGTAGTGAATGAAACTAGTTCTACTACCAGAGTTCGAGTTGTCTTTGATGCTTCTGCTAAAACTGTTGGATTTATATCTCTCAACGACAGTTTATATGTTGACCCTAAATTACAAAATGACATTTCCTAGATCCTTACAAATTTTAGAGTGCATCGATGTACTGTGTGTGCTGATGTCAAGCAAATGTATCGGCAAATTTTGGTGCACCCTTTAGATCGACAATATCAACATATTCTTTGGCGAAATGATCCTTCTGAAGCAGTTCAGGAATTTGAACTAAATACAGTCACTTTTGGTGTTACTACATCGCCTTTTTTAGCAATTCGCGTTCTCAATCAGTTAGTTCAAGACGATGGCCATGATTTTCCTGCTGCAGCACAAGTTATAAAAAATGACGTCTTGGTAGACGATATAATTTCAGGCGCAGATACTGAGGAGAATGCTATAATATTACAAAATCAACTAATTAATTTATTATCTCGCGGTGGACTCACTTTGCGAAAATGGATGAGCAATAGTGAACGTGTCTTAGAAAATATTCCTATCGAGCATAGATCTCCAGTGAAATTTTGTGAAGAAAACAAACAAAGTTTACTAAAAGTTTTAGGTGTCCAGTGGGATAATGTTACTGACTCCTTTTCTTTTAAGGTAGTAAGAATACCAGTTTCTTTCACCAAACGTGGTTTACTCTCTTTAATTGCGCGATTGTATGATCCACTGGGTTGGTTATCTCCCTTCATGTTATTCGCTAAATATGGCATTCGATGCATATGGTTAGCGAATTGTGGATGGGATGATGAGATGCCATCCGAAATATGTAAATTTTGGGAACAAATGTTAGAGGAATTACCGGATTTATCAAACATCCGCATTCCGCGTTTTATTCTGCATATAAATAAACACCCTTGTTCAATAATTGGTTCTTGTGGCGCGTCAGAGAAAGGATATGCCGCAGTAGTGTATCTCCATTGTAATGATGAAAATGGAAATATTAAAATAGTAAAATAAAGTCTCCTGAAAGCCAAAACCAAAGTTGCACCACTAAAGGTTTTGACAATTCTACGGTTAGAATTGTGTGCAGCTCTCTTCTTAGCTCGACTATATAAATCGGTCCAAGAAAGAAACCTAGAAGAGGAAGGAAATGCCAACTTCCGCACGATCAAGCTCGACCAACGTCTCCAAGTAAGTTCAGTCCGCCACACCACCTGCGACAGGCATATTTTCTAGATGGAAAACCATCTAAGGGGAAATGTGAACCCAGGGGAAAGGAAGCAACTATGGTAGGTTATTCCACAGAAGCTAAAGGATACCAACTTTGGTCACACGTGGAAAGAGATGTCTTGATCAGTCGAGATGTGAAGTTTATCGAAATTTTCAGCAAAAACGTAAACTCTGATATAGAACTACTGGAGGAAAATAATACTGTGATTCTACAGCTAAGTCCATTGTCACAGTCGTGTGATCAAGTCCAACCCCAAGAAGAATTGGAAAACAAGGAGTCGGAAACTTGTGAACCAGGAATTGAGCTTCATGAAGACCACCATGCAACAATAAGAAGAGGCTCGGACCGGCAAGACCAAGATTATTGAGAACGGGACGACCGGGAAGTCCGAGAAAGGTATAAAAGGATGTGGTGGTACGGGAAAGTACAGCGGAGTTATTTAGCATCCGAAGTGCCCCTACAACAAGCCATATCTGGACTATAAGCTAACGATTGGTATGCAGCAATGGCGGAGAAATAAAATCTATCATAAAAAACGACACCTGGGAACTCATTGATAGACCACGCAAGCACCATGTTCTAGGGTGCCGTATGATTCTTAGAGAAAAATACAAGCCAGTGGATCTTTTGATAAATAAAAGCAAGGTTATTGTCACAAGGATTCAGTCAACAACCTGGAGTGCATTTCAATGAACCATTTGCCCCCGTTGCACAATCCGAACCATGATCGCATTACCTACACAACAGAATTTATTGATGGACAACTCGATGTGGCAACTGCTTATTTAGGGTTTCCAACTATGGCTGATGGAATACGCACTAGATCTCGGGCACGTCAGCAGAAGGGCGGTTAGGAGCGGTCGCTTTACGATAAGTGTTTTTTTCTACTTAGCGTTCGTTATAAACTCATAACGAAACCGCTTTCGGTGTCGTTATGAAAACACTAGATCACAAACTTTTAGTACCTTTTTGTTTTCCTACATTGATGATATTGACGTCAAGTGTCAAATAAGGCTGACATCTCAATCGCTATTGGCTCGCGTCAATCGTATTTGTGAATTTTACCACAACCACCAACTGTTGAATATGAAACTACTCTAGATTGTAAGATAACAACCGCAATTTTCGAAATTTATTTAAATTTAATGGCGCAAAGTAGAAAAAATTGTATATAACACTCGTTTTATAAGACGTATTGGCGCACCCGTTCCATTTGGGCAACTCGTGCGCCAATTTTTGTCTTATAAAACTTGTATTATAATATACTATATTAGTCCCTGGTTTTCTTTGGATTAGCACCTCATTGCTTTTTGTGATTCTTTTTGCTTGATTAAATTGTGTTTATTATGCGACGACTGCTTCTTCTTTCTGACGGTCGGGTTGGTTTCTCTGGCGGAACTTGTCGCACAATAAATTTGATACATTTATTAATTCCCTTTCAAAAAGTAACTCTTTTAATTTTTGGGTCCATTGTTCACGAGGTTTCGGTATTCAAATAAATCTCAAGGAGAAATAAATTTATTTGTAAACACAAAGAAAAATGTGACAGGTCGGAACTTAACCTAAGAAATATAAATTTGATAATCAGAAAAATATCATATATTCGAGACTTATTGCGGATACGGGTGCGGATAATGGAACGGTAAATAGGGAAACCTGGATTCATTCATGAACTTCTCTTCGTGTCCCGACCGCTAAAACAGTGCCACAAAGAAGAAGTTCAGGATTACAATCAGGCTGAAAATTTCGATTACTGTCGCGGCTGATCCAGCGGTAACTTAGCGGGATGTGACAGGTGAGTCTGCTGGACATTGATTGCCCATTGATTCCAATGTTTCTCACCCCACTTTCCTTTTCTTCTATTTTCAAGCTTCAACTGTTGCGAACAGCTTTTCTTCTTCACGTAGTTCTGTGTGTACTACTGCTTAATCAACCTGACACCATGTTCTATCATTAATAAAAATGCTTTCTTCTTGAATATGTTTATTACCAAGCACAAACACTACACCACATAGTAAATCGTATATTCCAGGCAGTATCAATCGTTGCTCTGTCCGGTGACCCTGACCACTTGAAAGTAAACACATATTTTTATATGTATATGAATGAATTGTTTTTTATTTGAATGATAATTATTTGGCAATAACATTTAAATAGATTTCGGGCATGTGGCTCCCACGACTGGTGCGTACATGGCGTAATCTAGAGGTCCAATTTTCACACACCCTTTGCAGCACTTCAGGCTGTATTTCAGCAATCACACGTCGAATATTAGCTTCCAACTGCTCAAGTGTTTCGGGTTTATCGGCGTAGATATGTGACTTCACATATCCCCAAAGAAAATAATCTAATGGCGTCATGTCAGCCGAATGAGGTGGCCAATAACAGGTCCATTTCGTGAAATTATTCGTTGATCAATTGTTTCTTGCAGTAAATTAATTGTTTGGCGCGCTGTGTGGCTTGTTGCGCCGTCCTGCTGAAACCACATCTCTGCTACATTAATGCCTTCCAATAGAGGTACGAAAAAGTTGGTAATCATGTCTCTGTATCGCTCACCGTTCGCTGTAACGTTCTGACGATCAGCATTTCTGAAGACATAAGGACCAATGATTCCACCAGCCCATGCGCACCAAATGTCAGTTTTTGTGGATGTAATGGTGTTTCAACAATAGCTCGTGGATTCTCATCGCCCCAAATTCGGCAATTCTGTTTGTTCACGTAACCATTTCACCAAAAGTGTACTTCATCACTAACCAAAATTTTCAAATGAAATCGCGGATCAATGGCAATGTTTCCTTCCGCCCATTCATCTAATGTACGGCGCGAACGATGATCGTGTAGTTTCAACTCCTGAACAGTTGAATTTTGTATGCACGCAAACCGAGATATTTGCGCAAAATTTTCCATAAAGTGGATGGACACAAGTTCACTTGTTGATCACGATGACGAATTGACACATTCCGATCTTCGTCAACACTACGCTGCACAGCAGCAATGGCTCGTTGCCTGCTAACTGTACGGCGTCTTACAGGATGCTTATTGTCCTGTAGAGTAAACGTATTGCGAAAACGATAAACAGTTTCTCGAATTAATCGCTCTGAAGGACGATTATGAGCACCATAAAACTGACGTAATGCCCGATATGTCTCTCGAATTGACCGGTGTCTTTTAAAATAAATTTGAACAATGGGGTATTCCGGTGTTTTTGAAATTGTCATTTTTTACAAAGTATGGGTGCTACTGTTTGCTACTTCACAAGTAAAATATCAAACATTGTTTTAAATTAAGAGAAATCGTCGTTTGAAGTTTGAATTAGGATTGGTCTTTGTGACGTCACAAAGACCGCTCAAAGTGAGCGACTTGACAACGTTGCTATATCTAGGGTGCACGTAGTAAATTTTTGTCTTCTGTTGTGTCAATGTTTAGAATCGCTCGTTTGTTGACACCTGCTTTGGTTATTGAGGTTATATCAAACACTTGTTCAAAATGTATAAACTCCAACGCCGACATTGTTCTGTGCCGGGCTGTAACAGCAGTAGAACAGTAACTCCTGATAAGATGTTCTTTACATTGCCGACTAGCGAGATGAGAGATGTTTGGCTTCAAGTTTCAATAATCAAATCGTCTCTCAAAAAGTTACCTTTATTCGTTGTCAAACAACAGGGTCGCCAACCGTCAACTTGGCCGATCAGCTGTTCCAGAGCTGTCCGCTGTTGCCACCGCTACTAGGGATCGGTAATCATCGTGCATTTCCGAGGGTGGTCGGTGAATTCAAACGAAATGCACTTTTCATTGCAATTATCTTATAGAAAAACTAAATCAAAAAGCTCATAGCTTAACTATATGAATCCTCATAAATTGTACAATAGGTTAAACCGAATATCTGCTTAAATTTTGACATGACCGGAATACCCTATTTGGAAGCGTTGCTCTGGCATCAGTCTATTTATGATGAATTGCCGAGAACTGCCACGTTGGCTGTTGCAGAGAACAGTGTTGCCAAATTTAAGTTTTCACCTCTAAAATTTATTAACGGCGACTTGACGCCATTAGATTATGTAAAGTCACATGTCCACGCCACTAAACCCTTTAACTTGGCGTACCTGCAACTGCAAGGCGTAAGGCAGAATCCATACTAAAACGATTGCGCTGTTTGGTTTTTAAAGCTGCAATTGCCGAAAATGTCACAAAGTAAGTTGAGAATGGTAGTAAGACCCTGACAGCCTAGTCATGAAAAACTGGATATACTCCTTTTACCTTTACCCAAACCGTTGCTATGGACATGGTTTCAAATAATAATTTTAATCCAAAGTCTGGACTCAAGAAGGACCTCCTCTTTAGTGTCACTTAATTTTTTATTTGTGTCATCAATGAAGAGGTTAATGATCAACAAATTTCCTACCTGTGGGTCTCCCTCAGCCGGATAAAATAATGTGTAAATGCCCACGAAAGTGCCTGAAAATGTTCAGCAATATTTACCACTTTCATGTCGGAATCTGTGGATTTTATGAACTCTGCGAAATTATAGAACTTTGAACAAATTATGATCTATGAAATTATGAATGAGCCAAAATTTCGACCTCTCGATGGACAAGGTTAAGTAAGTAGTTTCTGCCACCTCTATTGACAAAATATCTACCTACATACGGGCGATTATGGATTCTGCCATTTATTGACAAAGATGTTCATTAATGTACTTTACTCGGACAATAGGGTACTACGGTAAGAGCGTACTTCAAGCTCGCGTCGTTCGCCAACCCTCGGAATTCTCGCACGGACCAGCGGTTGGAAAACACTGCATTAGAGGATGAAACATCACGCGAACGATGCATGGAGTGTTATAAAGTGATTACACAAAAATATGGATGGAAGAAAGCACAGACAAGAACTTTAAATACAAAATTAATTTTCAAAGCGTGAAGTAAACCATTTTGTCGTGAATGGTTTTTAAAAAGTCATAAATAAGCGCATGCCCTGCGAGTTTCGCACGCGTTGAACAATTAGTGCTATGTGTGCCATGAATAACTGAATACTAATAATAATCAGCCTGTATACTACAGTGTGGCCTATACCACATAGGAATAAAAGGGCCAGTTGTAGGTAGAAAAAATGGTAGTGCAGGTAGTGGATCGCTCTAAATGCATTACGAGATTGGTATTAGGGGTCTGACCGCGTAAGGTGAAGTATAGTTCGTACAACGCATATAAAAATATTGTTAGAGATAAGTAGGTACCGGAATAGCGGGAACATCGTTGTTATATTGTGTATAATATTATAGTAACATACTATGTATTTTATTGTTATGTTATTAAAAGAACTACCAAATTCTACCTACTCTGGTCTCTGAACTTCTGCTGAGCTAGACTTAATAGGTTATGGGCCCAGGGCACATCCAAGGTATCCAGTAGGAAAGCAATTGGAAAAGGAAATCTCGAGATTCAGAAGAATAATAATAAATAGAAAAAATGAGGACGTCGAATACATGGAAAACCCACATGAAGGCAGTAGGTACTAATTAAAAATGACGCCTGGAACTACGATAATGGTGAACTTCTCAAACCTGACAAGTGAAGGACAAGGTTCCTACATCGCTTGAAAATGCAAAGAAGTGGTAGGATGGCGATAGCAAAGCTATATCCGACATTTTTGGCAATTAGTCCATCCGAATTAAAACAAGTTAAGGCGGTTTGCACAGCGCTAAAAATTACTGCATTTTTCAACTCAAACGTCCCGGGAACGCTCCGACATATGATCGTGACATTTAATAATAATAATAATTGTTTATTGGCAAAGACAGTTAGATACAATTCATAGTATATCCACTAAAGAAAACAGTACAAATCTTAATCAAATGCCAAAAGGGTAGCCATCACCAGGATCAGATATAACCCGAGGGGAATACCTAAGCTGGTGCTCTTCCTGATACCCTGAGCAGAAAATAAAAAAGAAAAAAACATACCATTCCTTGTAAGGAAAAAAAAAAACAAATAAGTCAATATAGAAACATACGCAATAATGTTAAACATCTGCAGTAATACAAAAAAAAAGTAACCAATATATTACAAAGGTACAAAGAAAAAAAACAAATATGAAGTTCAAAAAGAAAGCACAGCAAAAATATCCGGCAGTCATCGCATCTCGCCAATCAAATTCGCGAGCACATAATATAGATATGAAGATGATCCAGGTACTATCAAGAGCAAAAACAAATGTTTTTAATGAATTCATATTGAACAAAAACGTTAAGTCTTAAAAGAGTTCTGATCAAAACTCCATGTGAGCATCTAGACCAGTCTTTTATCCACCGGTAAAAATATATAATCAGACGTTAATTTGCATGCAGTCACGAGAAATTATGTACGAAATACAGGCTTGTTTTGATACAAATCAGCAGTGATAAGGTGCTGCCATCTATTCCGGTGTACTAACTAGGACCGCCTCTATTTGGGTGAAGACACCCACATTGTTGTGGTTTTCTATAAATAGAATGGATGTTCGGCTTATACATATTTCGACGAGGGAAAGATTTTCTAACCGCTGTCGCTGACTAGGGTCGGCCACACTAACTAATAAGAGGATGAAAAAGGTAGCGCCGCGATATATCTCGTCAAAGGTACAAACAACACACTTCCGACATGTAGATCGGCTTACTTGACGGGTTCTCGTAATTTGCTTTAAGTGGCGTTACGTTTACCGATGTGAATTAAAAAAAAGTGAATTTCTGTATGAATTCTTTCCTTTAACGCCTCAATATTTGCAGGTCTATTAAAATAAACTTTACTTTTTAAATAGCCCCAAAGAAAATAATCTAGTGGGGTTCAATGTGGCGATATTGCTTGCCATTCAACATGTCCTCGTCTACCAATCCACCGATTAGGCAATACTTGATCGAGGTATTCTCGAACTGGTCGCGCATAATGTGGAGGTCTTGCTGAGTAGTATATAAAGGAGAGAGCTGGACCCACCACACCACCACACACCTCCGCACGATAACGGCCGAACCCCAGTCCACCGATCTACCGAGCGCGCCCGAACGAAGTCAAGTCGATGTTAGAGAGAGAACGCACTACGATTTTATTTTCGAGCGTAAAAATCCCCACGCATGCGCAAACCGATCAAATTCAAATTTTCGCACCAAATTTATTCGGATTTGAATTTCGCGCGCACCATCTTTAAAATCTGCACAAAACCTCCGCACTCCGCACGAAGATGGCCGAACCCCAGTCCACCAATCTGCCGAGCGCGCCCGAACGCTGGAACCTGAGTGTATGAGTCACACGTCGATGCTAGAGAGAGAACGCACTAGGGCGCGCGGTAACGGCATGGAGTCATCTTTAAAATGCAAATATTCGCGGCATAAATTTTAAAGACACGACTCAAACCGAGCGCGCCCGAACGCTGGAACCTGAGTGTATGAGTCACACGTCGATGCTAGAGAGAGAACGCACTAGGGCGCGCGGTAACGGCATGGAGTCATCTTTAAAATGCAAATATTCGCGGCATAAATTTTAACGACACGACTCAAACCGAGCGCGCCCGAACGAAGTCTTTAAAATGCAAATATTCGCGCGCCCGAACCGTTAAAATTCAAATTTTTCCCGCCAACCTTAAAAAATTCAAATTTTCGCGCCAACCCCAACAAATCACCAACCCCAGACGTACCAACACCACGCGCTAAAACGGCATGCCGACCGGCCGTCATATTTTAAACGACGCCATCTTCTTGACCAGACATCTTTGAGTACCATCTTCTTATTTTAACTTGGAACGATGCAATCTTCTTCGAATTTCAGCGCGTTAGACACTTAAAATTCTACAGAGCATGCGCAAACCGACCAAATTCAAATTTTCGCGCCATTAAGGATAAACTTCAAAGTTTAAAACGTCTTTATTAAGACGGTTTTTAGGGTTTCCTTAAGGTTTCAAATTATTTTTATAGGTGGGGAGGGTGGTATAAATTATTTGGGAATGTTTTTTTAATATCAGTAACCAGTTAGTCGTCGTCATGGGTGTTTCTTATGTACCATTTAAAAAAGTTGACGCTGGTCTTCTTCTTAAAAATGAATCAGCCTGTATATTCAAAAGTATTCCAAATTTCTAATTCATTTCATAAAACTTTTCTTTTTCTGGTCAGCGTTCCGCTGGGAACATAAATTGACACGTTAAGTTTCTTATTATACACACTGTATCTATGATGCTTCGTTTTTTGTGAAAAATATTGTTTTTCAAGGGCCAACCTTTCAAAATTTTATATGACCAGAAAAACAATTACAATAACTTTTTAATCATTTAAAAAAATATTTTTAGGCTTTGATATCTATCTATACATTTCCAATTCCCTAATTTGTCAAAAATACAAAAACCTCAACTTAAAAATCTACCCTGGCCAACAGCAAAGATATCGAACAAGTCACATTCTGATAGTCTTTTTCTGTAGATTCTGAATATGAAGTCAAAAAGTCTGCAATGTCTAGTTTTTGAGAGAAAAAAAAATTAGCTTTTGCATTTTTTTGTTTGTTTTGGTACACTGATTACCTCAAAAACTAGATTTAATTTACAATTTCTGTTTTCAGATCCAGGTTCTACGAATAATAGTAGAATCAATTGTCACTTCTCCGATTTCTAAAATTGTTAGCCAGCTATAATCATTTACTTTCAATAATTGTATTTTAGAATAATTATAAAGCAAACAAAAAAATGAAGTTACAAATCGTGGAAAAAAAATTACAAAAACTGTAATTGTGTCACATTTCAGACAGCATTTTAAAGTGATAAAAAAGAAGCATCCTGCATAAGTTGCAACACCAGCCAATCAGTGCTAGTAGCTGCGATATGTACTATACAATGTGTCTCACGGCACGTTGGATTGTATGGGTACTTTTGATATTATTAAAGCTAGAAAGTCGATTAAATGGGCAAAGTAGTGCATATTTATGTGCTCTATCATAATCTGTTCAGAAAACAGTTGATTTACAAATGGTTTCCAAGCTATTTTGAAAAAGCAAAAAAATTTATTTTTTTAATTATGGTCATAACTTCTTTATTTGTGATCCCATCAAAAAAGCGTTTTGACATTATAAAGGAACTTTTGTGTCTACAATTTGATTATGTCAGATTAAAATTTCGACGCTCGGCGGTCCTCTTCTCGCTTCTCCGCCCTTTGATAGAAATAATATCAAAGAAGGCCCTAGACAATGCGACTCGAACTACTTCGGTTGTTTATGCGAGAAGCAAGCTGCTGATAGAGAACGGGCGTCGTGAACGAAGGGAAGGGGAAGGTTTTGTAGATGGCACAGGCGGCGTGGGAGGCTCCTGTCTCCGTCACCATGGATGGAGAGTTTTGTGCCTCCTCACTTGACCCATTTTACGTTAAGAATCGCACTTTGTCGTCGCTGACGCCAGTTTGCCTCTGACGAAGTAAGGAGGAGACAGACGCGAGGAAGAGAACACTCAGGCTTTATTAATTAAGGAATCAACGCAAGCATCAGTTCTGCGAAGAACCTATTTTTTGTTAAAGTGGCTTTTCATCTCACTTTCTGTGCTTTTTATTGCTAATTAAAGCTACTTGTCGCGAAGGCTTGTGTGTTTTTATTCGATGTCGGCTTTTGCCTGAAAGACATAAGTGGTGATCTTTGTTTCATGAGCATTTTTCTTTTGATGAATAAAATCCATAAACAGTATCCACAATAATTCTAGAAGAAAAAAACTGCCTTCGAAATGACAAAATCCAATATAATAAATATGTGACCTACTCAAAAAAACTGACATCCATCTTTTCAAAAGAAGCGTAAATTCTTAGAAATTTTAACTGTGCAACCCGCATGTCTCTAAGTTAGTTTATTCGTTTGCAAATTTCAGGCCGACAAAAGAAACCAGTTAAGAAAATGACAAATGAAACGTAAACTGTCAATATCTCGTCCGAAAAGTTTATAAGAAAAACATTCAAACATAAGTTCTAGGAAATGATCGAATGGAATATCCTAATATATTCATTTGTAAGGAATAGGCCAAAGTTTATTTTTAAAGTTGAGTATCTTGTATATTACGGCATATCGAGAAAACTTTGTTTAGAAAATCAAAATAGTTTGGCCCAATACAAGAAAAAAGTAAGCCTCGATCTAAGGTTATATTTTATTCAAAAAATTTGAATGTTTCAATGTTTTTTTTTCTTTCAGATCATATTAAAGATGTTTGCAAAAAACAATTGTTAGATTTGTTGTTCCCAGTACCATTGACTCCAATTCATTTTTTGTTTTATTTCATAGATTAAGAAGTGATATTATACGAGTGAACTTGATACGGTAAGTATTTATCTTCGCACTAATTTTAAAATTCTACAGAGCATGCGCAAACCAACCAAATTCAACTACGTCATATGAAATTGACCCTCATTTGACCCTCCGCGACCCTCATTTGACCCTCCGAGACCCTCATTTGACCCTCCGCGACCCTCATTTGGCCCTCCGCGACCCTCATTTGACCCTCCGCGACCCTCATTTGACCCTCCGAGATCCTCATTTACCTAATATTTAAGTCATGTATTAAATAATTTTAAACTACATATGTATTTTTTACCCCACCATCAGCCTCTTCCTTATAATGATGTTATTTAGACGTGTTGACTTGCTGGTACACACATACAACGTTCCGCTATGCACGTCATCAATTTATGGAGTTCATGATTGGGATGGTAGGAGTACAGGCTAAAAAAACAACAATATTGCTATAAAATAATTTATTGAAAATCATATACTTCAATACAAAATATTATATGTACAGCATTTTCTTCTACAACCTTATCTTGACGTCCATCCAAGTGTAAATCGTTCGGGAACTCTTT
Source organism: Aphodius sticticus (assembly GCA_963966075.1). NCBI lineage: Eukaryota > Metazoa > Arthropoda > Insecta > Coleoptera > Scarabaeidae > Aphodius > Aphodius sticticus. The sequence goes on from OZ014507.1 coordinate 31,737,999, forward strand.
TATATCCATCCAATTCGCCGATCCACACATGAATTTTTTGGCTGGAACTGTTGATTTATCATACTATCTTCTTCACCCCATTAGTAAGGGGTAAGTACTCTATGATGGTATCATGAATTATTAGACAGTATGCCTTATATAATTTATTAAATGCTTTACTAGTCTCAAACTCCAGTTTAATATCTACCGTTGAGGATTTAACGCTCTCCACTTGCTTTGAACAATCAATTATGAAAATTGGATTTTTATGAAAACCTTCGTAATCTAAAAGAGGCTCAGAAGTGGAAGTCCCATAGTAAGCTGATCTAAATTGCGTGTACATGTTATACGCTATAGCATACTTCTTTTTGTCCATTTCTAGATTCAAATTATCATACGGATATTGTGAGGAGTTTAAATAAAGTTTTATGTTTTTTATGAGTACATGGCTGTAATCAGAAGCGTCTTGATGGATATCGTCCTGAACCCCTTTTTGGAATGCCACAAATACAAAGCGAGGTCTCTCCAAATTAGTACTTGTCATGACTGACCTAATGTCTACGTGGTTGACTCACGTAAAGCTGGCAGTTCATGCAACTTCCATTTACGAAATGTAATAATTATGGGTATGTCACTTTCCAATAATTGTAATAATTGCAAACGTGATTTATTATAAACGGTAATGTGTCGCATCCTCCACTCAACATTCGTTAAAGTAAACTTTAACTTTTTCGTACCAGAAGGATCTTCGTTCCGGTAACAATTATCATCAGAGCGTGAGCGTATTAACACCAGCTCCTGACGAGAATTGATAATAATCTTTTTATAATCTTCTGCAAAACCGAAAATGAAACTTAGCGGAATGTACGCACTGAAGACTTTGTCTGAAACTGTCGTTTGTTCTCTGATTATGCTCTCTGATATGCTGTATGAAGCATGAGCTTTCAAGTCGGTAGTAATGCCTGGCTCTAGACATCTATCAATCTCAACACCATTCAACTCATAACTTATTTCTCGAAAGAGAAACGTTGTATAAGCGTTGTGAGTTAAACCACATAAACCGACCCCTGCTTCTTCTTCAACGGATCCTTCAATGTAAATATAACTATCGCATGGGGTAGTGTATATATCCTGATGCTGAATCGGAATTCGAATTTCATCGTTTACTTTAAATGATTGTATTCGAGGAAGGTATGAATGATACTGCTCACTTGTAATAGACTCGTCAAAGGACAGCCCTTCAGTTACAGATAATGGACTACTCATTGTTGAACCAATTTAAATCCTAAAGATATTAAAAAATTTCTATTCTCCGTAGACAACCTCTTGGTGTGATAGTTCTCACTAAATGATGACTTAGTTGTAGCTGGCTCGTATTAATACCTTCGTCGATTATTGATGACTAATCCCATATTACAAAGTACCTCTCTTCAATTGTTTGTGGTTACCAGAGCACTTGCAAATCAAAAAAGGTGATTCTCTTAGGACGGTTAGTGTAGCTCTGAGGTTTTTCCAATGATAAACTAGATGTTGTTGTTCATATAGTTGTTTATTTATCGAAAACGGCCGAATTTTCGACTTGAGTCCAAGTCATCTTCAAAGGCTATAAGAACACCAGAAGTGAGGTTAGCGCAACATTCTGAATTTGTTTCCAGGACTCACCATCGAAATTAAACATAAAACTCCGTAATAGGTAGGGCGGATGTCGGCAATAGTGACACGGCAGCAAAAAACAACTAATTAACACACGGGAATGAATTAAAATCATCACACCGCTAAAACATGTGACGGATAAGGCGAACGAATACATACATGCCAACCAAAGGGGACGAAACAACCTCCCTTACCTCTCTTCAGTTCTAACCGAATTACAATTTCCTCATCGCGTAAGTTAACCTCCTGCCCGTTCTGATCGATGAGTGATAATGATATATTTGTGATAGTGCTACTGCTATTTATAGGTAGATAAACAATATTTGGCTCTATATCGATCGGATATCCTGCAGCTACCGGGATTGCAAACTCAATGAGTGTATGTGCATGCACTTCATCATAAAATGCGCTTGTAACTAAATTACATTCTACTCGAACAGTTCTTACTCTAATAATCTGCACTGGAAGATCCGACTCGTAAATTTTGTTCGGTTCGATTATCATTGGGCTAAATCCTAAAATTCGTGCAACATTGTTTGGTTTTGTAAAATTTATTTTAAATTTACTATGGATTTCGCATCGTAATGTGTTATGATTTGCTTTGATAGTAATTGGATCTACTGATTTCTCATTCTCGCTAATGATTCGTTGTACATATGATTCAATATCACTAACGTCATATGCACCTGTAGGAATTTTAATTGGGGTATCATTATCTCCATAGTAAAATGTATCCTCACCCTCTTGTATATTCGGAATGCTATTATAAGTGTATAATCCTATAAGTCCCAACGTATACGAAAATCCAGGATCCAGTTCAATTGGGGGATGGTATGAAGCGGATAGTTGGCTCCGCGTACCCTTCAACGTGAACATGTGAGACATGACTGATAACATTATCAATGGTGCAGCTATATATATATATATATATACAGGGTGAGTCACTAGAGTCGCGGTGGTAGATATAGCAATTATCTTTAGAGATGGAAAAAAATATTTAATACAAAAGTTGTTTGGCATATCATTTTCTACAACGTAAAATTATTTTCATTTATACTGGGTGTTGCATTTAGGCGTAGCAGAAAATAAATTAACTTTTTTAAATGGAATGCCCTGTATATTATAACATATTATGATTGCGAAGAAAATTGTCTTACTAATTGTATCAGGTGATATTGACGTAAAGCTAATAGTTTCTGCAATATTCAATTTTTTATTAAAAAAATGGCCGTGGAGGCCTTTTCCGAAAACTACGTAATAGCGTCATTTTTGCAGATATTTTCTTACAACTTTGTCAGAAAATAACCAATACTAATAGGGAGGTGATAGTGCCCAAAGAAATTTGATGCGCTATACAGGGTGTTCCTAGCACCTAATCAATTTTGATATTTTTCAAATGGCTTTTTCTTGAGTTTTTTAAATGGAGCGCCCTGTATATTATTTGCTGGTTGCACTTCCCATTAAGTTGCCTTTAATTTATATTAAGTGTGGCATATACATATTTGTACCCGTTTTCGTGATATTGGGAATTTAAAGAAAATGTGTAATAAAGTATACCAATACAGTGCTTTAATATTACACCCTGCATAACATGGTTCTTTTTTAATGATTTTTTTTGTAAAGAGAACTTAGAAAGGAAAAAAATACTTTTGTTGAATTAAAAAACTGACAGAATTGCTCAAAATAAATTGAAAAGTACATGGAATTACCAATTAGTTACTCAATATGAAAAATTAATATAATTTGAGACAACTAAAAATTAAATAAAAACAAATAATTAAGAGAAACCACAACTAATAACATTTATTAAACAATTTTTTAAACTCGATAAGCATTAACATAAAACTAGTAAAAAACTATAACAATTAAAGATAAAACAACAAGTAGTTATTGATTTGGTAGGTGTTCAAAATGCCCTCCATTTTGTCTTCTACAAGCATTAATCCGATGGGTAAAAGATCTCGAAGTATTTCTTAACATCTCTCTCTGTCAGCAAAACCATTTCTTATTCTAATCTTCATATCGTCTTGTGTGGTAGGTGGTGTCTGGTATACTAATTCCTTAACATGACCCCACAAAAAAAATCCAACTTATTTAGATCAGCAGATGTTGGCGGCCATAACGTAGGGCCTCCTCTTCCAATCCATTTGTTGGGGTATTGGTTCTTCAAAAATTGTCTTACGTTCAGACTAAAGTGGGTGGGGCTCCGTCGTGATGGAAAATTAAGTTTTGGCGAATATTAAGCGGCAAATCATCTAAATATTCATGTAGATGGTTGTTAAGAAAATGTAACTACCTTTGACCATTTACGGAACCCTCAAAAAAGTAAGGCCCTAGCAAATTGGTACCTACTATTCCACCCCGTACATTGAGTGACCATCTATGTTGATGGTCCAAAGGCCTGATAACGCGAGGATTTTCTGTTGCATAAAAATGGAGGTTATGTTGGTTAACATACGCATTTTTATGAAACGTACCTTCATCAGTAAAAAGAACAAAGTCAAAAGAATTTGCTTGTTGTTGAATTTTAGCAGCTGCCCAATTACAAAAATTTAATCTCTTTTCTAAATCGTTTTCGCTCAATTCCTGTACATGTTGCACGTGATATGGATGATACTTGTGTCGCCGTATTATTCTGGACACAGATGATTGGGTTATTCCTTGATTTCTTATTTGTCTAGTGCTTGAGTATGGATTTTCTACCACACTAGCAACTACCAGAAATTCATTCTCTTCATGTGTCGCCGCTTTTGTTCTTTTTCTTTTTTTGTAAGTAATAGTACCTGTTGATTCAAAACGTTCCCGAACTCTTGTTCTTGCATCGGGATGCCGTCTTTCGGGATATCGCCGAGCGTAAATTCTTGAGGCCAGTAGAGCGTTTTTGCCGGCTTCTCCATAGATGTAAATAATATTTATCAGTTCCTCTTTAGTATAATTAAAATTCATCGTTAACACAGATTACAAATGTTGGTTAGCTATATTAAGTCTGTTGACAGCAATAACTACACGTCTGTTATTTGTTTTTGTTTCCATGACAACGAGGTTAAGTAAATCTAAGCTAACTTAAAATATTAGCGTAACTCTGCTATTTAAATGTATCTTTATAAAAAATAGCATATTTAACTTTACCAACGTTTATAATTTATTTATATTATAACAAAATACATGAAAAAACTAACTCAATTATACAGGGTGTAATATTAAAGCACTGTATTGGTATACTTTATTACACATTTTCTTTAAATTCCAAATATCACGAAAACGGGTACAAATATGTATATGCCACACTTAATATAAATTAAAGGCAACTTAATGGGAAATGCAACCAGCAAATAATATACAGGGCGTTCCATTTAAAAAACTCAAGAAAAAGCCATTTGAAAAATATCAAAATTGATTAGGTGCTAGGAACACCCTGTATAGCCCATCAAATTTCTTTCGACACTATCACCTCCCTATTAGTATTGGTTATTTTCTGACAAAGTTGTAAGAAAATATCTGCAAAAATGACGCTATTACGTAGTTTTCGGAAAAGGCCTGCAACGGCCATTTTTTTAATAAAAAATTGAAAATTGCAGAAACTATTAGCTTTACGTCAATATCACCTGATACAATTAGTAAGACAATTTTCTTCGCAATCATAATATGTTATAATATACAGGGCATTCCATTTAAAAAAGTTAATTTATTTTCTGCTACGCCTAAATGCAACACCCAGTATAAATGAAAATAATTTTACGTTGTAGAAAATGATATGCCAAACAACTTTTGTATTAAATATTTTTTCCATCTCTAAAGATAATTGCTATATCTACCACCGCGACTCTAGTGACTCACCCTGTATATATACGAATTTTTTAGTGTTTTAATTTAGGATACAGGAAGAGACCGAATCCTTTACGATATGGTTTTAAATATAACCCGTTGCCCGATTTTGGTTGTTGTTTTCCAATTGCGATAGCCTCCATTGTTTTATTATGCCTCGATTGTTCAGCCAATTTATTTTTAGCGTTTCTTACATCTTTTATCGCTTTCACAACATTACTCACACCGGAGGCGAGTGCTCCTGCTGCTGATAGACCAGCAAATATTGGTATTAAAAATGGTAAAAATCCGCCGGCTTTAATAGGTGAAGAATCTGGAAGCTCAATTATATGAGGAATATGTATTCGTTTCTTTCCTCCAGCCTGGTTGATAGCAAATTTTGCCTCCGAAAGGTCGTACTTCACAGCGTTATGTATATTATTCTGGTTAACACTATCTCCCAACGTATCGCTAACATGTTTGAGAACTGCTTGTTTAAAGGGAACCACACCTAGCTTTTCTTTACGTTTTTTGTGCATACCCAACCCCTGTTTACGTTCAAACTTCATTCTTATTATAATCACGTCACTCTTTTCTCACCTGCGTACACCGCTAGCGTTAACAGACGATGTTGGAATGAGCGACTTTATATAAACACCCTTCTTTATATACTGTTTTATAAGTGCAAAGATTTTGGTTGCAGGATTGTACATTTGGGATCAATAATAATTTGTATATTATATTTATTTAATTTATTTAGGTAAATGATCATTTTCATTTTCAAGTGGATAAACGATTATTCAATAATACCAGACCAGCCTCTGATAAGTTCCTCGATGATAACCGAAATTTCATCATTATCAGTTGTATTTTTACTTGTGAACTAACTTTCTTGCGGTTTGTGAACTAACCAATATCCGTAATCTATCTATAATATCGTTTATGTAGTCAGAGTAGGTATTTTGATGTGGAGTCCTCTCATCCGCAATTAAACCCACACCCATCTTTATGCTTACTGACTTTGCTCTCGTACGAATATTTCCAGTTGACACATCAAACATTGGTTTAATGATCCTTTTGTACTTCGGTAAACGAGTGCCCTTTATCTGATTCTCCGGATGATTTGATCGACGATGAGCATTTGTTCTTTTCAATATATCTTTATATTGATCTAGATCGGCGTTGTTGTACCCAATAGGCTGCTTCTTGAAAAGTAACTCATACAACCCTGGTGTACCAGCATATCTAATATCCTTAATAATTAAATCTTTTCCATCGAGAGTTGCGAAACCATCTCCAATCTTCCATTTTTTAGTTTGCGCGTCGAAGGAAACTCCGTAAACAACATCCTGTTCAAATTCATTTGTTAGTATTCCCTCAATATATGTCCGTGGTAACGGATCGTATTGTCCAAGATATTCGTTAAGAACATCAGGACTCATACTTTCGACTGTTGGAGGACTTGACTTCATCATCATCTTCTTCTTGTATATGATCATACTGGAAAGAAACATCCTCCTGCAAGAACTCTGGTTGTGATAAACTTCTCGGTTTTGGGATTATACCTCGAAATGGAGTGCCTGTATATAAATCAGATGCAGTTTGGTGTTTATTGAACTCATCTTCTGTAAGTTGATCTAATTCGGGCTGGTTATGTATCAAAACAGGTTGTTCTACCTTAAACAAATCCGTTTTGGCAGATGAACTTGTGGCTTTATAAGTAGGTCAAGTTCGGGTTGTGTCTCCGATTTAATTTTTTGTATTAGTTCGATGAGTGGTTCTGTAATTGGCTTATAAGTTTCTTTTAGCATATTGACATGGTCGCGTTGCCCTCTTTTGGTGGATAACTGTTTTTGTCTTATTGCATTACTAATTTTAATTATCTGTGACGTAATACGACGATAATGATTCTCATCATCAGGTTGACTCTTATGTATCCAAGGTATTTGCGCTCTGTGTCTATGTCCGTGATGTCTCATCATCGTAATTTATTTTGATAGTAATGAAACATGACCTCCTATTTATAGAAGTTGACGACTCCAGGAGGGGTTTTCTAGAATATGCTCGTCCAATGGTCGAATAATATTAAGTTTACGTAGTTTTAGTAATTTTTTTAAATTCATTTTTTTCGGACGCAATGCGTAAACCATAAGTATAAACTAGATCTCGAAGTATACCTACGTAGTAATTTGGATTGCGCGAGTTTAAGATAGAGTTAAAATGGTCGTTATTCCTATTTCGATATGTTTCGGGTAAATTCATAAGTTTATCCTCTTCTTTCTCATTATCGTCACCATCATCATAATGATGATCTTTATGGGCTACGGGTAGATTCATCAGGTAATCATCTTCTTCCTCATCATCTGTATGAGTTGTGGCTAGGTTAATCGGTTCGCCCTCGTCATTACCATCGTTATCATTACATTATCATTACAAGTTGCGGGTAGGTTCATCAATTCGCCCTCTTCGTCACTATGGGTTGTTATTGCAGAATGATTCTTTATAATATGGCGTTTTAAATTATCTACCCGATTGTACTTTTTTTCACAGTGATGGCATGCGGCTATACAAGCTTGATGTATCTTTTTATGACGACGTAGGGAGCTGCGTCGAGGGAATGTTTTTCCGCAGTCAATACATTCGTACATTTTAATTACTAATGAGGTTCCAGCAGTTGTAGCAGCTTATTTATACAAGTTGAGGGTCTCGGAGGGTCAAATGAGGGTCAAATGAGGGTCAATTTCATATGACGTATTTGAATTTGGTTGGTTTGCGCATGCTCTGTAGAATTTTAAAATTAGTGCGAAGATAAATACTTACCGTATCAAGTTCACTCGTATAATATCACTTCTTAATCTATGAAATAAAACAAAAAATTCGTTTAATGCGTTTATTGTTTATAATGGTAAACTTGACAATATATAATTGACTGTTCATCAGTCTCATCGCTACGTTCCTCGTCATCATCATCATCATAATCATCATCATGTAACGAATTACCGCCAATTCGTTTATGTAAATAATCATATTTAAGTTAAGTAGCGTTTGTAAATTGTTTAGAATACTTATTTTTTTTATTTACGTTTAGTTCTTGTGCTGTAGAAATTCGCGAGTATGTTGACCCGTCCGAAAGCTGTTATCGAACCGGTCCTATCGATGGTGGGGAGGAACCAGTCCTCAGATTTGTGTATAAAAGCCGGCCAGCAATAGCTGGGAAGGCAAACTTGTACAGAACGGCCCCGTGTGCTGACGACGCTGACTAGTACTCCCGGACTCGCTAATCGAACGGCTCCGTAGGCTGGACCTAGCGAGTGACAAAAAGACTTCCGCACCGTACCCGTATATTCCCGACTGAAACCGCCGCCCGTATATATTATTTCTTTCCGCTGAAGAAGGTTTGTTTTGTTTTATTATGCGATTGAAATAAATTTGACTTTCTACGTTATACCAGCATTTGATTTTATTTCGTTTTGATTTCGTTGAACCCTAATGATAGAACTACCTAATACAGGGAATAATATCTCCGGATATTTTATTGTGTGATTGGTGCTTAGTATCAAGGAGAGCACGTTACATAATTGGCGCCCGAGCAGGGACCCGGAGAAGAACAAAATGCCGAATTCCGACGCCGGTTCGTCAGCCGGAAAACCGACCCCAGTGACATGGTTCCATTGTTTATCGAAAACCGAAATAGTGGGAATTCTGTACGGTTTAGGTTTGGACGTATCTGAGAATCTAGAAGAGTTACGAAAACGCTTTGGAGCGTATCTGAGAAGCAAGGAAGTACCAGTGGAAAGTAAGCGAGTCGAAGGCCCAAGACGCGATAGTTTTAACGGCGAAATGTCTGCTGCATCAGTATGCGACCGGATCAGTCAGTGGCGTCTACGTTTCAGTGGAGATAGCGATGCGATTTCGTTCCTCAAAAGAGTTAGAGAGTTCCGAGAATACTATGCAGTCGCTGGAAGCAAAATGTTGGTAGCTTTACCCGAATTACTGAGATGGAAAAGTTTACTATGGTACCGTAATAATAAATATTTGTGGAAAACATGGAGTGATTTCGTGGAAGACTTCAAGCTGGAATATTTGCCTTACCGATATACTCCCACATCAGAAGAAGAAATTTGGGCGACAGACGCTACGGACAGCAATGCCGTGACGGCAAGGTTGGATAACCCAGAATGTTTGCGATACGGCATTGAGGAGGTTTCAACCGAATTCGATACGATTGACGTTATTGAGAACGAAGCTCCTTGCGTAATCGGCAAACTACAATATTTGACTCCCCGATATACACCCGCATTAGAGGAAGAAAATAGGTTTCACCGGATAAAGGTTTATCAACCGACGGTGATCAAACACGAGACAGATTATGATGTTATAGAGCAGGAGCAAAAGTCACCTGACTCGCAGAATGTTATAGATTCGATGGTGTCCGTTGTGCAAAGTACTGGTAGTTTGAAAAGGTATAATTCTGAGAGAATTATCGACTGATACTGACAACGTAAAAGATGAAAACGCAGAGCTAGATAATATAGAAGAAGAAAAATTTATAATTGATTATGATGTTATAAAGCAGGAGCAAAAGTCACCTGATTCGCAGAATGTTATAGATTCGATGGTGTCCGTTGTGCAAAGTACTGGTAGTTTGAAAAGGTATAAGTCCGAGATAGAATTATCGACTGATACTGACGACGTAAAAGATGAAAACGTACAGCTAGATAATATAGAAGAAGAAAAATTTATAATTGATTATGATGTTATAAAGCAGGAGCAAAAGTCACCTGATTCGCAGAATGTTATAGATTCGATGGTGTCCGTTGTGCAAAGTACTGGTAGTTTGAAAAGGTATAATTCCGAGATAGAATTATCGACTGATACTGACGACGTAAAAGATGAAAACGTAGAGCTAGATAATATAGAAGAAGAAAAAGTCGACAAGGAAGAAGATAAGGCGACGGACTCAGGTGACGAGAAGAAGGAAAAAGGGGAAAATAACTATAGGAAAAAGAAGAAAGCACTGCGGCCGGCGATGCTTTTGCGATGGGGTCTAATAGAAGTGCCTCGGTTTCCCCGCGATATTGATGGCCGAGGCATGTCCACGACAAAGCCGATCATAAACCATAACCAGTTCCCGGAAAATACCAGTATACCCATAAAACAGCTGTGTCAATGTTTATTCTTCCTATTTGCTACAGTAAAAGATGTCGGCAAATTCCGAGAGACCCCGTACGCCCGTCCTGGAAGTATCTCCAGGAACGCAGAAACCACCAACAGAGGGACCTATCAGACCAGCAGCTCCCCCTGGCTGGAGCTACAGGATCCCGAAGGTGGAGTTCCTCAAGGAAAAAAACGCCAACGGCGGCGTTTATACGATGTTGCCTTGGAGAAGTGCCGTGAGTCCCCCCGCGACAGTGACGCTTCCCCAAGTGCCGTATTCCACCAGTGCCCCGCGAAAGTGCCGGTTTCCCGTGTTTGTGTTAGGTTTAATGCCGACGTAACCGTCTATCCTCGAAGTGGGGATGGTGTAACGAATTACCGCCAATTCGTTTATGTAAATAATCATAGTTAAGTTAAGTAGCGTTTGTAAATTGTTTAGAATACTTATTTTTATTATTTACGTTTAGAAAATAAACTGCTTCCGGGTTATGCCGTGTGTCAAGATTTGTTAATGCTGACGTTTCGCGAGCCATGTTGGTCGCTTCTTCAAAGCTAATTGAATACTGAAGACCTTCTTGGGAGACTTTCTTGGTAGGTCTTCAGTATTCAATTAGCTTTGAAGAAGCGAGCAACATGGCTCGCGAAACGTCAGCATTAACAAATCTTGACACACGGCATAACCCGGAAGCAGTTTATTTTCTAAATGATTCGGGCCGTGAAAGCCTACGTACTTACTATTTACGTTTAGTTCTTGTGCTGTAGAAATTCGCGAGTATGTTGACCCGTCCGAAAGCTGTTATCGAACCGGTCCTATCGATGGTGGGGACGAACCAGTCCTCAGATTTGTGTATAAAAGCCGGCCAGCAATAGCTGGGAAGGCAAACTTGTACAGAACGGCCCCGTGTGCTGACGCTGACTAGTACTCCCGGACTCTCTAATCGAACGGCCCCGTAGGCTGGACTTAGCGAGTGACAAAAAGACTTCCGCACCGTACCCGTATATTCCCGACTGAAACCGCCGCCCGTATATATTATTTTTTTCCGCTGAAGAAGGTTTGTTTTGTTTTATTATGCGATTGAAATAAATTTGATTTTCTACGTTATACCAGCATTTGATTTTATTCGTTTTGATTTCGTTGAACCCTAATATTAGAGCTACCTAATACATCGAATAATATCTCCGGATATTTTATTGTGTGATTGGTGCTTAGTATCAAGGAAAGCACGTTACAATCATTTACTTCACCTTCGTCCAGTTCAGACTCGGAATCACAATAAACAGTTATATCATCTTCTTCTTCTTCTTCTTCATGGAAACCAACTATTCTAATTGTCGTTGCGCCAGAAGGAATAATTACATTCTGTTCAACCTTTTGGAATTTGTAGGACTCCAGAGTATCCAGCTTCAATCTTGTACCGTTGTCATCGAAGAAAACGTACCGTATATAATAAGAAACACCCAAGACGACGACTAACTGGTTACTGATATTAAAAAAAAAACATTCCCAAATAATTTATACCACCCTCCCCACCTATAAAAATAATTTGAAACCTTAAGGAAACCCTAAAAACCGTTTTAATAAAGACGTTTTAAACTTTGAAATTTATCCTTAATGCCGCGAAAATTTGAATTTGGTCGGTTCGCGCATGCTCTGTAAAATTTTAAGTGTCTAACGCGCTGAAATTCGAAGAAGATTACATCGTTCCAAGTTAAAATAAGAAGATGGTACTCAAAGATGTCTGCTCAAGAAGATGGCGTCGTTTAAAATATGACGGCCGGTCGGCATGCCGTTTTAGCGCGTGGGGTTGGTACGTCTGGGGTTGGTAGGCCTGATTTTTTGGGGTTGGCGCAAAAATTTGAATTTTTTAATGTTGGCGGGAAAAATTTGAATTTTATCGGTTCGGGCGCGCGAATATTTGCATTTTAAAGACTTCGTTCGGGCGCGCTCGGTTTGAGTCGTGTCTTTAAAATTTATGCCGCGAATATTTGCATTTTAAAGATGACTCCATGCCGTTACCGCGCGCCCTAGTGCGTTCTCTCTCTAGCATTGACGTGTGACTCATACACTCAGGTTCCAGCGTTCGGGCGCGCTCGGTTTGAGTCGTGTCTTTAAAATTTATGCCGCGAATATTTGCATTTTAAAGATGACTCCATGCCATTACCGCGCGCCCTAGTGCGTTCTCTCTCTAGCATCGACGTGTGACTCATACACTCAGGTTCCAGCGTTCAGGCGCGCTCAGCAGATCGGTGGACTGGGGTTCGGCCATCTTCGTGCGGAGGTTTTGTGCAGATTTTAAAGATGGTGCGCGAGAAATTCAAATCCGATTAAATTTGGTGCGAAAATTTGAATTTGATCGGTTTGCGCATGCGTGGGGATTTTTACGCTCGAAAATAAAATCGTAGTGCGATCTCTCTCTAACATCGACTTGACATCGTTCGGGCGCGCTCGGTAGATCGGTGGACTGGGGTTCGGCCGTTATCGTGCGGAGGTGTGTGGTGGTGTGGTGGGTCCAGCTCTCTCCTTTATATACTACCAAATTCCAAATTCTATCATCGGGTCTATCAGACAGTGATGGGCATTATTTAGTCGACTGATTGATGACTAACGACCAATCTTCCAAATGTTAGTCAAGACTAATGACTAATTAGTAAGTCTACAATCTAGAATGACTAATTAGTTAGTCATTAGTCTTGAATTATCCGCTTGACGATTGATTTAGTCGTGAGTGATTATCTAATATACTGATAAGATGAAAGCTGTCTCAGATTATGGTGATTGATGCCTTTTACTAATGCTTTATGTAATCAATTGTAGATTGCTGAATTGGTTGGCGGGTACATTGCCGGAAGCTTGGCGGTGATGACCGATGCAGCGCATCTGTTCTCTGATATTGTTGGCTTCTTTATCTCGGTCTTGTCCATGTGGTATGGCAAAAAACGACCTACTTACACTATGACCTTTGGTTATCACAGAGCAGAAGTGCTAGGTGCATTTCTAAGGTATGCGGTATTGGCATATGAGAATTAAAAGGTCAACACAAATTAATTCATTTGAGACTTAGAATGGTGGTTGTATGGTTCACATGGTTCGCGGATACAATTTTTCGGAAATGTTTTGAAATAGGAATAAATTTACGTTTAATATGTACCAAGCTAAGGCACATTATTGCTGTCCATGATTGTACATCTGTTAATTACTTGATCAAATAAAATTCTGCTAAATATTCCTAGTTTATAGACGTGCTAACTTATTATAGAGGTGTGCCAGTTTTAATTGTCACCATATTAGGGACACCAAAATAAGCAGTACTTAGAATAGAGAGTTTTATGCGTAAAACTATTTAATTTAAGATTTTCTTTACAATATCTTTCATTCAATTGATTGGATGACATTGAACCTAATTAAGGAATTTCGAGATCTTTTCATTCTCTATAAGTTATTTAAGTACAAGTATATTTAGTTAATTTATATATTATTTAACTATAAGTTGTCATTTTTAAGTTACACTTCTGAAAAAACCTCAACATGCTGTAGCAACGTATTTATATGCTGGGTGTTCCATTCCGCGTCTCATGTATACTCATATCTAAGGTAACCAGACGTCTCGCTTTTGGCGGGACAGCCCGACTTTTTACTTTGTCCCGCTTTTTTTAAATTTAATTTAATAAATATTAGGTTTGTTCGAGCAGGAGTAAAAAATGTCCCCGACTAATTGGGCATTTATCTATGCATGCGCAATGGAACGTCGATACTTTTTTTACTGCTGCTCAAACAAACCTATTAATAGAACAAAACTAATTTAATAATTTTTTTCGCTATCGTCTGAACATTAGTGAAAATATTACAAAGAAAAATATTAATCTTAGCTAACTTACATACTTACCACGATAATTATAAACTTATTATCTATTACTATTTTGACAAAGCCCTCAGAAAAATGACTACACAAGCAATTCATTCTGTCATTGGTACATTGACATGATTTAGTTGAAATGCAAGTCACCCATACAGTGACAATTTGGAGGTGCTTTATAGTTACTTTGCACCTTTTTACCACAGAAATAATTGTTAAAATTTGTTTTAATATAAATTGCATACAGCTAAATTAGCAAAAATAATTCCAAAACTGCACTGATATAATCAGGGTATGAGATGGTATGTGGTTGTATTAGAAACTGATCCAGAGTGTTCCAAGAATAAGTTTTAATATTAAAAATTGTGTTAAATTATCAGGTTCTAATACCTCACGATAATCTGTTGCATGTCCTAAAAAAATTATTAAAGCGCGTTTATTTTGGAATTTGCGTTACTGATGCTTCAGATAGGCGTCTTGGACCAGACTTTTTTTATGCGTCCAGAAGAAAAAGTCCAGTGGATTTAGTACAAAAGATCGATCGTAACTTAAACATTACTTTAGGAATGATTGATTCACTTATCACTCATCATTCTATTAACACATGCATTAACTCTATTAACTCTGCCTTCTACTCATTATATTTTTATAGATGTTACTGTTGTTCCACAGTTTTTTATTTGCAATGATCTAGTTTCTACAAAAAAACCAGACCTTTGGTATATAAAGTTTTTTTTTTGTTTGTTTTTGTCATAAAATATTAACATATAATTTAGTGTTTTAGTCATATGGATATTAGCGGCAACATTCTGCGTGCTAGCTATTGAAAGGTTACTCAAGGGTGAATACGATATTGATGCAAATGCTATGTTAATAGTATCTTCTCTAGGGTTAATAGTTAATATAATGTAGGTACTCTGTACTACTGCACGATTGAAATCTTTATAATCAATTCCATTTTACAGAATGGGTGCAATACTTCATGCTGTCTGTCATACACATTCGCATGGCTTATCTGCTGGACATTCCCACGATGAAAATATCAACGTCAGGGCCGCTGCTGCTCACATCTTGGGTGACATTCTTCAGAGTGCAGGTGTTCTCTTAGCCGCCATAATAGTAAAATTTGCGCCAAACACCAAAGTACTAGATCCAATTTGTACCATATTATTTTCAATAATTGTCGTCTGCGTGACGGCAAAAGTGGCCAAAGACTCTTTCCTTATCCTACTTGAATCTAGTCCGGTGGATGTCCGAGATCTAGTCATTACGTTGAGAAGTATTAACGGCGTCAGACATGTACACAGTCCGAGACTGTGGACCTTGACGCCAGGAAAAACTGTCTTTGCTGTTCATTTAGCAGTCGGTATGAAAACTTCTATAACAGTTTGTCGTTTGAAATAATATGCTATTCTTATGTTCTAGATGACTTCTGTGATAGAGATGTTGTTCTGAACCAGGCAACGCACGTGGTGCAGAAAAGGTTGGATACTGTGAGTTGTTTTATTCAAATTGAACAATTTGACGGAATGCAAATTAGTAACTGCGTGCAATGCCAGCAGATGCAATGTTGATATAATTATTTTCATTTTATAAAGTATTTGATAAAGTCAATTATATACATATTATTTTATTTATAGATCTGTGTTACCTTTTTATGTACTATGTCTAAAGAAAATTAAAGTGAGATAAATTATCTTCATTATTTGTAACAATAATTATACTTATTTACACAAGAATACAGGGCTGCACTAAAAGTCCCATTCGCAAGTGTACAAATTGATATCAGACATTCTTCGATCATTTTCGATGGTGTCCAGTTCCTCTGCAAAAAGAAGACATAAATTAAATTGCTGAATTGAAGTAAAATAAATATACTGGGCAAGCGAATAAAATAGTATAGAAGTTATTAGTTTTTTTTTTATTAATGCAATTATCTATAAAACAAGATATTTTTACACAATTGTATTTTTGTCAAATATACCAATAACCAATAATTGTTGTTCTTGGTATGGACATTGTTTGATATGAACAAATTCAAAGTAGTTGGCCTATATCTTGAAATTGTTACAACCATCTACAGAGCCATCAAAATGAGGAGTGAAAAATACTGTTTTCTGCTAACCACATACCAAAAGATACTTAAGCGAGAGAGCATTTATTAAGCTGTCATCGCACTGCAAAGTTTTACCTGCCACTGGTTGTTACCAGATTTTAGCAGATGTCCAGAATGGTTCAGAAACGTAGTGTAAACCTTTAGCAGCTGGTGTTGGAGGCAGCGGCTTTTTCAACCGGGTGCTGAGGGCTGCTAGAAGACAACCAGCGTCTGATAAAACATCATACTGTGACACCAGCTATCTTTTTGATAAACTGACCATTGTATTGTTTATTTTTCAGAAAAATAATCTTTAATAGAAACATAAGCTTGTTTGCGGTAAATAGTGCACATTGGTGAGCCAGTCAGTAAAAGCACAAGTGTAGTGAGCAACTTGTTATCACAAACGTCTCACAACCCGTCAGGTAGGTACTCATAAAATACGAAAATGTTACTTTTCACCTCTCCGTATTGCAAATGCAAGATCAAATTTTACCACAAATTGGTAAAAGTCACAATATGGTCACAAAGTCCAAAGTCAAGTATATCCTAGAAAATTAGGATATTGGGCCAAATGCACTTTGCTGAAATAGTTTGGCCTAGGAGAAATTGGTTCATTCTGAAAGCGGATTTGGCCGGTAACAAATATACTAAATTTGACTTATATTTATTTTGAGCTTGAATTTATAATCAGCAACTCCAGTATGTAAATCAGTGCTTCCCAGGGGGCGGTTACCGTTTAGCCAGACCAGGGGGGCGGTAGACCCATCATGGATAATAGGGGGCGATGAAGGGTAGTTAGGGGGTGGTTAGTATAATTGTCTTTAAAATTTTATTATAAAATTTCTTGTGTTGCTACTACAACACGATCGTGCAATTCTGACGTGGATATAAGTATTCCATGATGAGATAATAAATAGTAAGAACAATGCTCATCCATTATTTTTCTCTGTCGGCGATCGACGGTTGCCCACTGTGATATATTTGCGCCTCATAACTATATTTTGATCTTTTCGGGTCTTTTTTGGGGATTTTATTGCTTAGGGGATGCATGTTTAGTATATTCTCAAATTTGGGGTTTACGTACATGTTTTTCTTTACTTGAATTTCTTCTTTTCTTAACTTAGTACTAAAATATGTTCTATTCATAATATGATTTGTTACGTATACCAAAAAACGGACTTTTCGCTAGAGGGCAACGGTCCCCCCAATCTTTTTAATGTTGGCGGGAAAAATTTGAATTTTATCGGTTCGGGCGCGCGAATATTTGCATTTTAAAGACTTCGTTCGGGCGCGCTCCTTTTGAGTCGTGTCTTTAAAATTTATGCCGCGAATATTTGCATTTTAAAGATGACTCCATGCCGTTACCGCGCGCCCTAGTGCGTTCTCTCTCTAGCATCGACGTGTGACTCATACACTCAGGTTCCAGCGTTCGGGCGCGCTCGGTTTGAGTCGTGTCTTTAAAATTTATGCCGCGAATATTTGCATTTTAAAGATGACTCCATGCCATTACCGCGCGCCCTAGTGCGTTCTCTCTCTAGCATCGACGTGTGACTCATACACTCAGGTTCCAGCGTTCAGGCGCGCTCAGCAGATCGGTGGACTGGGGTTCGGCCATCTTCGTGCGGAGGTTTTGTGCAGATTTTAAAGATGGTGCCCGCGAAATTCAAATCCGATTAAATTTGGTGCGAAAATTTGAATTTGATCGGTTTGCGCATGCGTGGGGATTTTTACGCTCGAAAATAAAATCGTAGTGCGTTCTCTCTCTAACATCGAC
Source organism: Aphodius sticticus (assembly GCA_963966075.1). Classification (NCBI taxonomy): domain Eukaryota; kingdom Metazoa; phylum Arthropoda; class Insecta; order Coleoptera; family Scarabaeidae; genus Aphodius; species Aphodius sticticus. The sequence goes on from OZ014507.1 coordinate 31,756,318, forward strand.
TTGACTTCGTTCGGGCGCGCTCGGTAGATCGGTGGACTGGGGTTCGGCCGTTATCGTGCGGAGGTGTGTGGTGGGTCCAGCTCTCTCCTTTATATACTACCAAATTCCAAATTCTATCATCGGGTCTATCAGACAGTGATGGGCATTATTTAGTCGACTGATTGATGACTAACGACCAATCTTCCAAATGTTACTCAAGACTAATGACTAATTAGTAAGTCTACAATCTAGAATGACTAATTAGTTAGTCATTAGTCTTGAATTATCCGCTTGACGATTGATTTAGTCGTGAGTCATGACTGATTGAATGTGACCTGGAATTAGAATAAAGAAACCGACCTAACCGCCAAAACCCAGTAATTGAGAAACATGCGTGCAAAGTTTACACTGCTAAGACCCCATGATCTCAAATCTGAATTAAAATTCTCAACATTTTAAAATGGGGGATCCAGTATGGCGACAAAAACTGTAAGAAAATCGGACTCGCATGAAACTTACTTCGTGTAATATTGGATATTCCCAAGTTTCAAATCAGATATCAGATGTTAAATATTTAAGATAGGGACCCAAAATGTAATATTTTCATAACCTGTGGCGGGTAAATCAAAGTTTTCTTTTATCTGAACTTTTGAATTTCGGACAAAACGTACACATTTTGTTGAATTCTCCAGTTCTATAGTATGGTTTTGTGTTTTTTCCTTCAGATCGCACTTATACAGGGTGAGTCACTGGAGTCAGGGTGGTCGATACTGCATTATTTTGTCTTAGAGATTTATCTTAGAAACGGAAAACTATTTTCAATTATACAGGATGTTGCATTTAGGCGTGAAGGAAAAAATATTATTTTTTACTACGCTTATATTAACTTCACTTGGTGTACTTATGTTTGTTACGTTCAAATCTTGTAATCGATATTTGACATATTTGTCCTATCGAGTTGAAATTTTGCATGTGGACAGATTTCCGGTGACAATTCATGAATAAATATATAATTTTGCGACCCATTAAAATTACGGCGCGACCCAATTTTGGGTCGCGACCCAACGTTTGAGAACCACTGGTCTATACTACTTTCCTTAACGCCGTATTCTCTGAATGCTTTCACAAAATTTGATCCGTTATCTGTTACCGTTGCACAAATTCTTGTGTGGTCAATATTGTATTCCGTATGAATTTGTGACAATAATTCCGCCATATTGTCTGCAGTATGAGACAATATTGCGTACTTTATGGGAATTACATTTATATCTGCACCCGTATCTAATTTAAATTTATTATTTAGATTGTAGTCTAGAAAATACAAGTTCTGAAACCAATGACTCCCTAATCCCTAATATGGTTATTTTGTTAATCATTTCTATTGTTAAGTTGTTTTGTTTCATTTTCTAAACTACAGTCTTCAATTGTCCTAACAAATTTGGATTTACATACATGGCAAAATGGTTAATTTTTGAGCATTTATTGCATACCTTTTGGTATGCTGGACATTTTCCAAATGCATGAAATCTTCCGCATTTTCCACATGGGTTTGAGCTTGTGCCCTGCTGGTAATTTGATCTTTGATTCGGCTGGTAATTATATCTTGGACACTTCTGGTAATTATATCTTCGACTCTGGTGGTAATTATCTCTTGGACTCATCTGGAAATTACCTCTTGGACTCTGCTGGTAATTATCTCTTGAACTCTGCTGGTAATTATATCTTGCACTTGTTTGCCTTTTTTTAATTGCCATAACCATTGTTGGCTGTATACTTTCCATTAAGTTTTCTGTCCCCTCTGATGCTTTACTAATTTCTACTGCTCTCTAAAGGGTTAGGTTATGTTCTCGAAGTAACTTTTCCTTTGTTTGCTTATTCTCAATAGCACAAACAATATGGTCCATTATTAGCTCATCTTTTATGTTTCCAAATTCACATTCCATCGCAATCTTTCTTAATTTAAAATTTTGGAGTAGTTCTCCTTGGTGTTGTTTTCTTAAATTAAATTTATGACTTTCTACACTTATGTTGCTTTTTGGTAGAAAATGTTCATCAAATTTGTTGATTATTCTGTTATGTCTAATTTCTTATCTTCATCAAGTTGAAATGTTTCATATACTTCTCTGGCTTCCTGCCCAATACAAAGAAGAAAAGTACACGCTTGTACTGCCCTTTTTTGGTTTGTATACCTGCTGCATAATTCAGCGAATAATTGAGTATGACCGGAAAAAAGTTAAAGATGCACTACGTGCAATCCAAAATGAAAACATGAGCGTAAGACAGACACTCCAAGAACTACATTGCAGGATAGGCTACATGGTAGGATAGACGAAGTGATTCTGGCAATGGACAGAGACACTATATTGACACCAGGTGAAGAAAAACTTATAGTTCATTTGTTCCTGCAGAGCGTTGGTAAAGCCACTGATGCTGTAGAGTGCAGCTTGTAGTAGGTAGGTTTTGAGCGTTCTGCAAAAATCTCTCAGCGTTTGGGACTTCCAGCTTGTGGGAGGCTGTTGTAAATCCCTATTTGCCTGGCGTAGTGAGCGGTAGTGGCCAATCTGTGGAAGTCCGCACTCAGGTTGTCTCGGCTTCGTATGGCGTGGTCATGAAGATCGGCTTGAGTCAGGATGTTGTTTCTGCTTTTGTGTAATGTTGTAAGACAGCGGAGAAAGCACACCCCATAAATGGTGAGTATCTTGTGGCTCTGGAACAGTGGCTCGGCATGTCTCAATGGATGTTGGGCTGTTAGTGTTCTCTATGCTCTTTTTTGGAAGGTCAAGATAGTTGGTGCATGTGTGCTATTTCCGAGGAATCTTACAGACCCCTCTGTCTTTTGCCATCTGTCCATTTGGAATGTTATTTACTCTGTTTTTTGGTCATTTAAGTGTAATTTGTTTTCAGTGAACCATTTCCTCGCCTGGTTCATGTGCTTCTCAGTCTCTCTGTGAAGTTCCTCGTTTATTGCCGCAGTGGTGAGTATGGTGGTGTCATCAGCATATATAATTGTTGTTGTATCAATTTCTGCTGGAAGGTCGTTTATATAAAGAAGATACCTCCGAGTAGGCTTCCTTGTAGCACACCAACGGTTTTGGTCTCGGAAGGTACTTGAGCATTTATTTGCACTTGTTGTAGTCGATCCGTCAGGTAGGATTCTAGTAGTGTTAGTGCAATACTCCTGATGCCATATCTCTCCATCTTTTGTAGGACAGTGTGACATCGAATCGAAAGCACGACTGAGGCCACACATTTGGGCTTGATATTTCTTTTTTCTTCAATTGCCTGGATCACTGTTTTGGTGAGGAGTTTCATGGCATCCTCCGTGCTCTTGCCAGGTTGGTAGGCAAATTGTTGGTCCGTGAATAATTTGTTTTTTTAAAGTATTGTAAAATCCTCTGTAGTATGATGTCTTCCAATATCTTTGAGAATGCAGGCAGCACTACAATGGGGCGGTAGTTTTTGCATTCTTTTTTCTCGCCTTTTTTGTAAACTGGAGTAATGTACAAATATAATGTAATGTAATGTCGCTGTATTGAAGATGTATGCAAGATGTAGTCACTTGCCTGGTTTATAGTACGAGTATCGACTCCATATATGTCCTTACTCTGCTTTGACTTGACTAGCTCAATTATTGGTAAGTATAGTTGTCGACTAGGCAGTTATCAGGTATGTGAAATAAAACACGGTTTCCGTTAATTAGTCTCTTCTATTTATTCTGCACCTACATGTACAGCATTGCCAACGTTTCGCGTAATCTCTTAGGCTTCTTCAGGGCCTATATAATTGAATATAATAATAATATAATTATGTTTTTGATCTCGTTGTGGTCAGTTGGAGCTAGGAAGAATGATTTGCTACATGTTGTGTTCTTTGATGCCACGGTTTGTCTAACTGAGGTCTTGTGCGCTATGTTTGTAAAGTAGTTGTTGAAATCTTCGCTTGTGGGGGCTTCGGGATGTAAGGTTTTGTTCTATCTAGCCAACCAGACTGTGGCCGAGCGGTATAGCGCTTGGCTATTAGTCTGGGGGGGGGGCGTGAGTTCGAGTCACACGCCCTGCTTTCACAGTAAAGGTTTTTCTGTGGTTTTCCTTTACTCCACGGCGAATGCTGAAAGCCAAACAACTTAAGACGTGCCACAGACGCGGGCCATAATAATGATAATTCGGGCCTGCCGATGCCCCCGTAGTGGCGAAAGCTGTTGGAGGATGTTAAGGCGTGGATTATTATTATTATCTTTCTTTTGGTTTCTTGGTTTATTGTGTTCCAAATAGTTTTACTTTTGTTGTGCGAGTGTAGGATCTTACTTGCGTTTGTTCTCTTGCGTTCATTCAAGTGGGAAAGCTGTGTTTTAAGAACGTTGATATATTTTTTTTCTAGTTTGCATTCACAATGCGCTCATTATAACACTGTTTTCGGTGATCCAATTAACAAATTGTAACACCGTTTTTAGTAACTTTTTCTAAGATTGGTCACATTAATATCAAATACCATATGTCAAACGTACAACACATAACCACAAACTGCCTCTTTTGAATGGCTTGCAATCGCATAAACTGCGAAATGTCAGTATTATATAGTCATAGTCATTTATTAGTGTTAATCATACAGAGATATGTTACACACGTCAACGAGAAAAAAATACATAGTATATATTCCAGTTATTTACAAGATTTGTACAGGGATATGTCGTCACACACATTCAGGAACTCATCCACACCGTAAAAGGCCTTCTCAACAAGAAACCGCTTAATAGTTATGTTAAATAATTTTAGTGGCAAACTTCTTATGCTGGATGGAAGGGCATTAAAAAACTTAATAGAGTAGTATGACGTTCCGGTTCTAGACCTTTGCAGGCGATGGAACCCATGGCGTAATCTGTCACCAAAACGCGTGCAATAGGTATGGGTACTATTACTTCTTGCGTGGTCTGTACTGTTTGCGTGCACATGCATTAAACGGCACCGTGAGTATACCCAATTTCCCAAAGCACCATATACATATTTAAACATGCGTGTAGTCTGCTACAGTATGGCCAAAGGGTTGGGGCTTTCTTAGTTTCGCTGTGTTCATCAAAGTACGCCAGCAGGACGTTTTCGGTGATGTTTTGCGACTCGGATTATATATGCGCAATAAATGGTTTATTGCATATCAGCATACATGTAGGAAGCTATAGTACATTTAAAGTGTTGAGGATTTCTTAGTTTATGTAACGTATATATAAGTTTTCGGTAACATGTTGGACCGAATTCTGCTCGTGTCAATACCGTATTCGTTTTTGTCCGTCGCTTCCGATTTTGTCTTAGTTCTGGTTGTGTCCAACTTATTAGTATTACCTCCATCACATGTAATTTTATAAGTACAATTTATTCTAATAAATTATTACACCGAAATTAGAATTTGGTTTCAATTATATGTGCGTGTAAACTTGTATAAGCCAGCGGTACAAGGTAGAAACCGCTATTAAACGTTAACCGTTATAACAATTATTTAGTACGTTCTTATTCTTTGAAGTAACTAATCAGTATCAGTTACCGCCAAACACGTCCATTCTGATTATTATAATTATGAAACCACTATTTTAAAGGTAACTTTTTAGGTTATGTTTCCTTTGCGTGTGGATCAGGTGAAGGTTCTCGGGGTGACCTTTGATCAGCGACTCAGTTTTACTAGGCACATTTCTAATATCTGCACTTCCTCGTCGCGACTGCTGGGCTTTGTCATGAGAACTTGCAGCGCGTTTCATGGTGCCGACGCGATGAAGTCCATTTACTTTGCGTATGTTAGGAGCAGATTCGAGTATGCTAGTTTGGTCTGGTATCAACACTATACTTCCCACCAACTTGAAGTGGAGCGATGCCAGCGTCGTTTTTTGAAATATCTATCATATAGGGAGACTGGTACTTATCCCGAACGTGGTTCAGATTATACACTCTTGTTGGAGCGCCATGACGTGCAGGATCTTCAGTTGCAGCGTGAGCTACATAGTACCCGGTTTATGTGTCGTCTTCTGAACGGTGGGATCGATTGCTCGTCGCTGGTAAACTATATTGACATTCTTGTGCCGCGACAGTCATAGAGGCACCACGGCACATTTTACCTTCGCCCTGAGCGTACCAACATTCTAGCCGCGTCGCCGGTACATCATATGTCTAGGAACGCGGAGAAGCATATTCGCGAAATGTTTCAGTGATGCTCGGGAGGTGGTGTGTTGGGACAGTTGTCGCAGTGCGGTTGTGATGCGTTGTGGTTGCGGAGCGGTTTCGGTGCGGTTGCGGTGCGGTTGCGGTGCGGTTGCGGTCGGGAGAATGATATTTGTTGTGTTTGGGTGTCTCTAGGTGTATTTCTTTAATATTGTTATCTATTTTAGTGTTTCTGGTTCTTATGTTAGTTATAGCATTTTGTCCTGTAATTGGATTAATTCTGCAAATAAAGTTTATTATTATTATTATTATTATAATTTGCACTGGGTGTCATGTAAGTTTTTATCACAGTAGGGTTAAAAGTGTTGCCCCAAGCTCCATTGTGATCATAGTTACGATCTTGCTGATTATTTATTAAAACTTGTAGGCTAAAGTAGAGTAAAATTAGTCACAATTAGATTTTATCATGATTTTATCCCAACCTTACGAAGTCGGCAGTTTTCTACAATATTGCCACGTGGTACCCGCAAAATACCCTAGATTCTAATTTAGCGCAATATAGTAACCACAATTTCTTAATTTATATAAAATTAATGATGCAAAGTAGAAAAAAATAGTATATTACACTCGTTTTATAAGACTTCAGAAATCACATGAGAGTGGCGAGGAGGCACCTTCGAGACACTATTAACCCGTTTGACCTTTCTAATAGCCATTTTAAGAGGACGTTTCGGTTAAATAAGCAAGTCGCTGCAACAAATAATTAACGCTTTAAGTAACCACGTACCTTTAGTCGCCACACATGGAGTATTTCTGCAAACCAAGGTTTGTTTATTTCCGTATGCGACTCAACACATGGTTGTCCGTAAGCCAATCTTCCGTGAACCGGGCAATAAATAAAATTTGCTCAGCAATTGTACAACATTTGTTGCCAACGTGGGTAAACTTTCCAACCACCAATGAGGCAATGAATGCGATCAAGGAGGGGTATGCTATTTTGTAATTTGGTTTGCATTCTATTCTATTGTTCCATCAGGTTTTATAGAAAATATCGCGTTCGAGATGTACTAGGGGCTGTAGATAGAACGCGTTGAAATTGAAACAACGTTAAAACAGATGAAATAGTTTCGTATTTATCAACAGAAAAGGGAAACTTTCGATTAATGTTTTGTTGGTTTATAGTTTATAGTTGAGATAGTTTCAGTTCACCACATCAGAAAACTAGTAACCTTTAGATATCGGATGCCGATACCAAGATTCTAGGCTGCATTGCCAGATTTCTTGGATCCGTGCATGATACTGCTATATGGCAGGTTAGCAGTATCCGAGCGCATCTGAGAAGTGTGTATGAGAATGGAGACCATTACAGTCATTTTATAGGTCCAAACACACAATTTGTCTTGGTTCGAATTCTAATTAATTATTGTTTAAGGTGATAGCGGGTATCCATTGGACCATGGCTATTCACACCATTTATGAACCCGCAGAGTGCAAGCGAAGATTTTAATTTATCTTTGCGTTCTGCACGTAATGTGCCCTTAGAGCGCACAAACGGATTACTGAAAGGACCATTTCGTGCTGTATCCAAACACAGAACATTACATTACCACCCTACAGCAGCAGCTCAGATTATTTATGCTGGATGTGTTTTACACAATATCGCAATTGCTGCTGGTATCAATGTGGATGTTGTTGATATAGAACTTGAAGTTGAACCTGAAGCTAATAAATGATAAATGAGCATAATAACTATGGTATTTTTTGTCAATATAAATACTATTTTACCAAAGTTGTTTTTTCCAGAACCTGTTATTGATAACAATATTTTGTTCTTGGGAACGCAAGCAAGATTGCAGTAAAAATTGGTGCTAGGAGGCCATTAGATATAATCTATATATAGAAAATAAACTGCTTCCGGGTTATGCCGTGTGTCAAGATTTGTTAATGCTGACGTTTCGCGAGCCATGTTGCTCGCTTCTTCAAAGCTAATTGAATACTGAGGCATAACCCGGAAGCAGTTTATTTTCTAAATGATTCTGGCCGTGAAAGCCTACGTACTTACTTAATCTATATATAGTTTTTTTTTATATATAATAAAACAATAAAAATAATTACAAACGATTCTGTGCGCACTTATAACATGCAAAGCAGTGGTACAATACAACGTCATTATATATGATTGTAGTCAAAGCAATCATGTTAATAAATTTTGGCCGCTACACACAAAGAACGTCAAACAACTTGAAATAGGGTAGCGCGCGCGCGTTGTGGCACCGCCGATAGCAACAGATTCCCCGAAGAAGAAGCGCTTATTTTGTTATTTTGTAATTTTGTTATATGACAAAATGGAAGATAAAATAAAAAGAAAGAGAAGCAAAAATAGCTCCCCCGCACAGATCGAAGCATACCTCCAATTAATGGAGACAAACTCTTGTTTTCGAAGTAATACAATTAACCCTACACTACCTGCAAATTATATAAAAGACTTGTGGTCCGAATTAACCAAACATATTGATACTATAGACTATAGACGACGGTCTATCGGCTGATGAGTGGAAGAAGGTAATATATCTTTACCATACCGTTCACAAAGTGGAAATATGCAGTAAAATAAAAATACCGCAAAATCCAGGCACACCAGCAGGGTACTGGTGAAGGCCCTCCCACCGATATTAAGCTAAGCCCTGCGGAAAAAAGGGCACTAGCCGTTTGGTGGAGGGTTCCCGTCACCGCTATGCCTGGTGTTACAGACTATGAAGAAGTTGGGCTGGTTGTGACGGAAGAGGTGGCAAATAATGAAAGGGATGAGGCGGGCAAGGGTGACGCTCTTGATGAGGCGGGTGCAGGGGTTATCGTACATGATGTGGTGCAGATAGAAAATGTCCAGCATATGGCCCGCAAACCGTCGACGAAATGCCAAGGCGAAGGAAGCGCTCAACCCGTACATTAAGGGAATACTGAAACGGAGGGTGTCATTCAGGAGTTGACGGACTTAAAACAACTGCAGAAAGAACTGGTTGCAATAAAAAGAAGAAAGTTAGAGTTCGAAATTGAAAAGTTTAAATTTCAAAACTCAACTTTTACATTCGATTAAACAGTTATTATTTATTATTACTATTTTTTATTTGTATCGTATATTAAACACATCTATATATTAAATATTAAAAAAAATACAGTTCTTAACAATTTTTTTTATTTGTTTTAATTGACACTATAAGTAAATATGATTTATAATACATTATTGTGAATATAGGCTTGAAAGAGAAAGATGCAAAAATAGCTCCCTCGGACAGATCGAAGCATACCTCCAATTAATGGAGACAACCTATTCTCTTCGAAGTAATACAATTAACCCTAACTACCTGCAAATTATATAAAAGAGTTGTGGTCCGAATTAACCACACATCTTAATACTATAGACGACGTTCTATCGGCAGATGAGTGGAAGAAGGTAGTATATTGATCTTTACAATATTAAGTACGTTTTTTTATAATTTAATAATTCAGCGGTTCACAGAGTCGAAATATGCAGTAAAATCAAAATACCGCAAAATCCAGGCACACCAGCAGGGTACTGGTGGAGGCCCTCACACCGATATTAAGCTAAGCCTTACGGAAGAAATGGGACTAGCCGTTTGGGGGAGGGTTACCGTCACCGCTATGCCTGGTGTTACAGACTATGCAGAAGTTGGGGTGGTTGTGACGGAAGAGGTGGCAAATAATGAAAGCGGTGAGGCGGACAAGGGTGACGCTGTTGATGAGGCGGATGCGGGGGTTATCGTACATGATGTGGTGCAGCTAGAAAATGTCCCAGCATATGGCCCGCAAACCGTCGACAAAAAGCCAAGGAGAAGGAAGCGCTCAACCCGTACATTAAGGGAATACTGAAACGGAGGGTGTCATTCAGGAGTTGACGGAATTAAAAGAACTGCAGAAAGTACTGGTTGCAATACAAAGAAGAAAGTTGGAGTTCGAACGGCATAAGTATCTTGCAACGCTTTTTTTATAATGCGTGTGAGAAACTGTTTTGTACCTTCATGTACGGTGCCACATACAATCATGCACAAGTTCCCCAACCCAAAGAAAAGGCTTGCTTTGTACAATTCTTGGGTAACAGCCGTGGGAAATAAGGAAATTGCGGGGCTTGATTCTGCATTTGTAGCAAAATACAGATTTGTATGCAAGGATCACTTTGCCCCACAATACCTTTTTTCAAAAAATCTCACAAATGATTCAGTACCTACCCATATTACATCTATCGAGTAAGTAATATTTTTTTAATATTTTTATTATAAATAAATATTATTTTCAATTACTTAATACTTAAGTATAATAATTACATATAATGTTCTTAGATCCTGGCACTGCATCTACACTTTCGGGTAATTTTTATTTAAACCGTTTAAAAAAAAAATGTAATTCACTAATGCATCTTCATGTATACTATATATAGGAGTGGAACCTTCTAGGATGGAAGAAGAATTGGTGCCAGTTTTTGAAGTGTGTGCAAGGTATGTACCTAATTACAAATTTTGTGTTTTACCTATAGGTACTTATAACTACTACAAAAGTTATATTCTATCAATAATTTTAGAGTATGAAGGACGCTCAGTTGTTGCGCATGTGATCGAGGAGGCAAAGATTGAATCCACAAGTTTAGGTAACTGCCATTTTCAGTATTTTAGCATAATAAAATTGTTGCATACTAATTACATGTATATAGGAGCTTCTTTGAAATTTGTATTTTGTAGTTTGCCGCACTAGAGCGGCAAAGTTCCATAGCGGTTCTCCAACCTCAGCTGTCTTTGAGTGTGACAGCAAAAAAAATTAGTTTATTGTAATACCTACATACCCGTAGTGACTATTTCTGACGATGGCTATACTTAGATGTTCAAGAGGTGACCTTGCTCTTTCTTATATTGACAATCGAAAAAACTTTTCGGGTTTAATTAAATTTTTAAATGAAAATTATCCTCTTTCGGAATGTAACATAGACCTAATAATTAGTGATTTAAAAAAAACACCAGTTAGTGCGATAAATTCACGCTGGACACGTAAGGAGCACGTAAGAAAGACATTTTTTTAACAAAAAACCATGATTGGCTGAATTACGAGTACTCTTGCCCATTTCCAATGAAGATTGCGAAGAATTTGCTGACTTCATGCCATCTACATCTGACGGAAAGAGATGAAGCATTAAGTGTTTACATTGATTTGGATTTAACTAAAGCACAATATTTTTACCTGAGGAATCTAACAAGTGAGAAGAAGTGCTTTTTATTGCCATCTTATTACAAGATTCGAGAAAGTAAAATGAGTAGTATGGCAAAATCCTTCTTCTGTGCGTTTTTGTCATCTAATTTCAATTGAGTTTTCTAGAGACTCCAGAATCGACTTAATCTGTTGTGGTCAATATACAAAGCCAGATTAATACTTTGAACCCCTCAATAATTACTAAAGAAAGAAAAGAAGTGCACGATAAACATGACCTGTTCCTCACAATGATAGATGGAAAAGTTGCCCAAGTCATAACAAATACACCTTCAAGTTCGACGTGTACTATTTGTCGTGCCAATCCACGACAAATGAATGATAAAGTAGTAGCAAGACCCGAAAATAAAAGTGCATTTCGCTATGGCTTATCAACGCTGCATGCCTGGATACGTTGCATGGAGATGATTTTACATATTGCCTATAATCTATCATTCCGGAAGTGGTCAGCTACTAGAGAAGAGCATAAGCGATTGAAGCAAGAAAAAAAAACCTTGGTTCAAAGACAGTTTCGCGAATAGATTGGTTTGATAATTGATAAGCCAAAGCAAGTTAGTGGCAACACCAATGACGGAAATACTGCCAGAAGATTTTTTTCTAATGCTGCGTGTTCGGCTGAAATAACTGGTATAGACGAAAGGTTAATAAAGCGACTTTATATAATTCTTCAGGTCTTAACATCGGGTGTGGTGTTATGGTGGATTCTAAAAAATTTGGAGAATGCGCGATGGAAACTGCAGAAATATATATCAATAATAATTATAACTGGTATTACATGCCGTCTTCCGTACACAAAATATTAATTCATGGTGAGCGAATGATTGAACACTTCGCGGTTTAAACTATTGGACAACTATCCGAATACGCGCAGGAATCTCGCAATAAAGACTACAAACAATTTAGATTACACCACGCACGAAAATGTTCCAGATCTGCTACAAACGAAGATGAATTTCATATACTCCTTTACACATCAGACCCCTACATAACGAGCATGCGACAACAATACAACAATAATGTTAAGAAACTTGACGAAGAAACCCTGGATCTTCTAAGAGTGCACCACCTCATTCGCGACTTTGATGTTGATTAATGTATTATATTATTCAATTACATGATATATTATAATATTATATTTTTAATTAAACATAATTATGTTTTCTTTAAACATAAACACAAAATTTAAGCTTTTTTTCATTACATTAAATAAAAAAAAGTAATAAAAAATGTTTTAAAAAAGAATAATATCCTGGTGTCTTATTTAATGTAGAACATGCGTGCAAATTTTGAAGGGTTTATATTTAAAAACAAATAAGTACCATCTCTGCCCAAAGATCCATTGAAGATATCGAAACGCGCTAGAGTCAGTGAAGCAATGGGTCCAGTTTTTTCAGCAAATATTCAACGTACATATTTTTTGTGGCCTAGCTGCAATACCACGTATCACATATGCTTTAACCATGATGATAAGTGGTTTTGCAGCTAGGCCATCAATATGTCTAGTAAACAAATAAATATTTATCATCAATACTATTTTACTATCAGAAGTAGTCCAATCAATGAAGGTTTTTGCTTGTAGGTATAACCTCCAATAGAGATCCGATTTTGATATTTTTTTAATGTTTGTCAAATGAAATATTATTCAACATTAAAAACAATTCACCTGGGTATTTTGTTATGGTAATTACACAAAGTGATTACACAAAGTGTTTTATCATTATTTTTGAGATTTAGTATTAAAAAACATTTATCTTTGGGGCCCCGAATAGAAAGGAAAAGTATTAAATCTGGAAGAAATGGTGACAAAAAGCTGACTGAAAAGCCCCTTAAATCATCATTATTTTATTCTGATTCACTGATACACCACTTAGATATAACTATAATAAAAAGAACGGTTGTGATACAGTCCGAAAAATTGTAGAAATAACTTTAAAAGATAAGCGGGGCAAATTTTTTAAAATACCCGACTTGCCGAAGCCTAGGACTCTCTTTCTTATTATTTAATATGTATATTTTATTTAATATACAAACACTATGCATTAAAAAAAATTGTGGTCACATAGTTATCTGGTCCATCAGTGTTTCTGATTTTGAATAAATATATATAAGTAGATAAAAATGTATTCTCGGCTGTAGTTATTAACGATTAAAAAAATTTGCTTCTGGGGATAGCAGCCAACACGGAAGGGTAATTAAAACAACACGTACATTTGCTCAATCCCTAAGCTTTCGGCAATTATTTATGCCTTCTTCAGAGGGTACGCTATAATAACAAACCATCAAAATAAATACAGTACCAACAAAACATTTACTTACAACTAGACGCGAGTAGGCAGCTACAGGACGGTATGACATTTCACAAAAAATAATACAAGGACGGCTACTTCTCTTTGACAGTAGAAAACAAAACTACCTACAAACACACTAAAATAAGCGGTCAAAAAATTAAATTACATTAAAAAACACTCCACTCAAATTTAGTATATTTTTAATTTACATTCATTATAGGTCGAAAAATGCTTTCTTCAGAAGTGAAAAAAGATTGGTGCTCTTAAACAGAATGCCTGCATATTTTAGAAGGACGAATGCTTCACTGAAGGCTAGACTCAAAGTGGCACAAGTAAATCTAAAAGGTGTGGAAGCTTTGCCTCCGTCAATAAGACGCTTCTTGGAACGCCAGCTAGAAAATGTCGGCAAACCTGTTAAGGGCCAACGATATAAAGCGAAAGATATTTGCTTGGCATTAGGCGTATACAAGAGGGCCGAAGAGCTTATAGATTGTCGCAGGAGCTGTTTATGCTTCCATCCGTGCAGACTCTGGGAAGCACCTTAAATAAAATTCCGGTGCGTCCAGGTATTTTAAAATCAGTATTTATTACCGTTGGACAAAGTACCAAAACAATGTCACCACAGGAGCGACTGTGTACTTTAATTTTCGATGAAATGTCATTGCAGCCCAGTTTACACACAACAGGGCATCATATGAAATGGAGGGCCTGGTGGACTATGGGTATTTTTCGAAAATGGAAACAACCAGTTGCTTTCATTTTTCAAAATCATCGACAAGTGCACCTGTGATATGGAGAACTGTTAAGGAAATAGTTTCAGAAGCAAGTGCGATTGGTCTTACGGGTATTGTGTGTGACCAAGAAGCTACCAACGGAAAGGCAATTAATATGCTTATGGAGGAGACGAGGGCGAATGCATTGAGGACAGGTGAGGATCCGGAAGATGCTGCCATTGTTATTTGCCACAAAATAATAATACCACTTTTGATCCTCCGCACCTCCTTGAATGCATTCGCAACAATCTCCTCACTAAGGATTTGTTGTTCTGTCAGGGAGGCAGAAAGAAGATGGCTCGGTGGTCACACAGTAGATGGTTACCATATTGATCGAAGCTTAAAACTTCGTATGGTACCGAAACCGACTGATTTCCATTGCCTAAGAGGCAAAATTAGAAAGATGAAAGTTTCGTATTGCACGCAAGTTTTCAGCAAGTGGTTTGCTGCTGTGCTGGATTCCTGGAGTACTACTAGAATCAGAAGTTGAGATGGTAGAGTGACCATGGGAGAGCGACCACAGGACACTGTTGATCTACTATATTTTTTTAACATTCTGTTCGACTATATAAATGGTTCATATTCTTTGAAAAATAGGGACCCTTTAAGGGGACCGTTTTGTAAAGAGTCCTCACTTGAACATGTGGCGGAATGGTATTAGGACTTTAAAAAGTATGGTATACGTTGGTGCAGCATCACCTCCATCACTGTTAAATAATTTTATATTTACAATTCGAGGATTTGCAAAAATTTCAGTAAAGCTCAAACATTTGGGATGTAAATCGTTTCCAACCAGAGCATTCAACCAAGATCCCATCGAAAACTCCTTGTGTCAAACAAGGCAACAAAGAATCCGGAACAATAACCAAACGTGTGAGCAATTTGTGCCCCATTTTAAATGCCTTGCACTCTCGAGGTGCAAATTGCAAAGCAGATGGATGCATTGACCTTATGGCACAAGTTGAAGCATTCATATCACAAGATGTGGTCTAGCCAATGACACTTCAGGATCCTTTTCCACTTGCACAGTTGGAGAATGTTGGGCCAACAACGGAAGGATTTTGATAGACTGGAAGTGTATGCGGCGGCATATATTGGAGGGTTTGTTGCAAACCGAATCATTCCATAATTCACCAAATTGGCAGTATGTCGGGGAAATATTTTGCACGATGGACCAGCGCCGTTAGATATTCACCACTATATTAAATTCCGAGAATACGACCCGTTAGAAAACCACCTCACCTATTGCAACTCATTGTTCATCCGCTGCCTTATCAACATATATCACACAGCCTTTTCCTTATTTCCCCATGTTATTCATTTTCCTAACGTTATCTACAAATCAACTAAAGAAGCGAATAATAATTAATCCAGGTGAGGATAATTTTTGGAAAAAGCACCTCCGCCTGGTTATCTACAAAGTAGAATTCTTGCTGTCACCCAAGTGCAGTTTTTCTTTTGAAGAATATCCTCACAGTCAAAATTTCCATTTTTTCCATATGCCTAACCCTTCTATACTGCAAAACAATAACCGAGAACCTTTATAAAAAAAATAGTTAACTTCGTAACCCTGACCATTTTCAACAGAAAATTTTACAGTACATACAACCGCATACACGAAAGGAAAATAAATATGTTTGGATACTTTCTATTTTTATTCATTATAATAATTAATTAAATTACAATATAATTTTTCTTTCAGCAGAAATTCTCCGACACATTCTGACTAAAACGTGGCATTTAACGTGGACAAATCGGGCATTCGCCGAACACTGCTACTGCAACTATGGTGCGCCTGCGCCCTGTGCCCAGTATGAATTTGTTCCGCGTTGTTGCCGCATCTGCAACTGTTTACTGTTGCGTGATACCCAAGCAGGCTTTAGAAGTTAAGTTCGCCTTCTTTAGTGACTGGCTTATTACCGTTTATTATTGACAATGGCTGCACGAGGGGTGGAGGCACCCACTATTATTGTTAATGTCGCTGATTTACTGAATAACGATGCCAGTCGGGCAGAAAACTTGCTACTTTCAAAATTTTTATTTCCATGACGTATCATCGTTATTGCAGTGAAGAGACAGTTAGCGAAGAGACGTTTAATTAAAAATTCTGTGTTGTGTGGTGATTGTAATGTATTTATGTGAAGGAAGTAGGGCTACTAAACCAACTAAATCATTTCAGATTTCCTGATAAACTGATGTGTTTGTCAGAAATGATCAGATTTCTGATAAACATGTTTGGCGCTGCCGGATTTGCAGGAAGCAGACTACTGTCAGGAAGGATTCGTTTTTTGCACGAAGTGGTTTAAGTTTAGACCAAATTATGGCAGTAATATATCTATGGTGGGAAGATTGTACACAAAAATTCATTGCGCGCCAAGCAGATCTTGGTCCAGCTGCAACATACACGATAATAGATTGGTATTATATTGGTGCAATTTCTGCCGGGAAGTTTGTGAGCAAAATTTGATCGACCACCCGACACCAATTGGGGAGCTGAATGAAGATTACCGCCAAAACTGTGGAGATCGATGAAAGTAAATTCTTTCACAGGCACAATCGCGGTCAGGTGCGCGTTGGTCACTGAGTGTTTGGTGGTGTTGAGCGGTAGACGGGGGGAGTGCTTCCTCGTGGAAGTTCCAAACCGAAGGCCTGACACTTATCAGTCCTTCTACTGGAGTAAATACTTCTGGTTTTAAGCACGTTAATACATTTGTCGGTTCCAGGATACCATTTTATTTTGCTTGTGTTTTACTTTCAGAATTACAAATATCGGAATTGGTGGGTAAAATGATGATTATACACAAAAAATGTAAAAATTGATGATGGCAAGTTTTATCGTAGCCACTGGATAGATGGTCATTGTATGTTCGGAGTGGAAAGATAACAGTAAATATTGTTACAAAATGATTTAGAAATTAGGGAATGAAGACGGGTATATTAAAATCTAGGTTATGAAGTAATATAATTCTTATATATGTTACAGTAAATGTATCAAGTCCGTAAATGATAACACTTACTAGTCAGTGCATACATTTACTGAATCGGATAGTAGATGTATAACCAATAAAATGTACACTTTTACTAGTAGCTGCATACATTTTCTAATATACCTTAGTAGAAGTATGCAAAAAAGAGTATGCGAGAATCTAAATGTATACTTTTACTAGTAGAAGTGCGCAGAACGACATTATCCTGAATTCTATTGACTCCCGCTGTGCTCAACATACGTTAATGTACCCTAACATATTTCGCAACACGGAAGAGAAACGTTGGAATAATATTGTGGAACAGCATTCTGAAAAGCATACTCGAGTTCTTGTGCAGTGAAGGTAATTAATTTAAATACAAACTTTCCATCAAGAGTTGTCCCCCAGAGTTACCACTAAATAAAAGTTGATAATTGTATATAAAAATTCATGTAATGTTGATAATATCGTAATGTCGTAATCTCCAACATTGAACAAGATTTTGCATTTCTGTTAATACATTTAAATCAATTTTGAAGTTTAGATGATACTTTGACTACTCTGTGTTAGCAAGTGTATGCAGTATCTAGAAAGTGTATACATCTACTAGGAATAGTATACAATTGCATACTGAGTTGATACAAAGCGTACCGAAGATGTGTACTCAGTCTACTTTGATACAGCTAATAAAACTTGCACAATCAGAATCATTTCCATATTCATTAGATAAGTTTAAAAAACGCCATCCTAGTTTAAATGGTTTTAATCCTAGTGATGGTACATTACGAGTTGGAGGTCGTTTGCAAAAATATCATTATAATTTTAATAAAACTCACCTAATTATTATTCTTCATTCTAATCATTTATTTACAAAATTACTTCATGCTGGACCACAGCATATGTTGGCTTCTATTAGAGAAAGATATTGGCCTATTGCGGGTAGAAAGTTAGTACGCAAAACCGTACGATCCTGTATTAAATGCTTCCGCGCTAAACCTACGGACGTAACTCCTATCATGGGTAATTTACCAAAAACTAGAATTGAACCATCACTTCCCTTTGCTATTACTGGTGTAGATTACGCTGGTCCTTTCTTAATCAAAGATCGCAAAGGACGAGGTTGTAAGGTAACCAAATGTTACATTTGTTTGTTTCATTTGGAACTTCGCGATTTAACTACAGAAAATTTCATAATTGCATTTAAGCGATTTTCGTCATGCCGCGGTAAACCTTCCGTAATATATTCAGACAATAGCCCAAATTTTGTTGGTGCAAATTCTGAATTAAAAAAATTGAGCATGTTTTTAAAACAAAACGCAAACGAGATAGCAGAAATATCTGAAAACGATGGAATTAAATTGGTTTTCATTCCCCCTCATTCTCCACACTTTGGCGGCTTATGGGAAGTCGGTGTACGGTCAACAAAACATCATTTAATTCGAGTAGCGGGTAACTCAAAATTAACATTTGAAGAATTTGAAACACTACTAACGCAAATTGAAGCAATACTAATTTCTCGTCCCTTATCTTCTCTTTCTGATCATCCTCTTGATTTCACTCCTCTTACTCCATCTCATTTTCTTATTGGACGAACGTTAACCTCAGTACCAGAAGATGTCGAAGATGTTGGGACTGAAGCACCAAATTGGCGACATTGGTCATCCCCTTTATGTTCTCCATTTGAGTGTTTCTCCATTGAGTGTGCATGTTGCTTCTTGGCTATACCGTACTGATGAGGACTAATAGTCCGAAACACGTGTCTACGGTTGCTTCTTCTTCGATGACGGAATTGCCCGACGAATACATTTCTCCTTATATATCTTATCGTCGATTAACCAGTTTTCCTTGCATTTCCATGGGCGATGGTGTACCTTAGGGTGTACTAGTCACCTTCGACGCGACGTCACTCCTTGGCTTCGAATCCTGAAGATGTTGGGTCTGTTGGGACTGAAGCACCAAATTGGCGACATTGGTCACCCCCTTTATGGTCTCGCACAAACAAACGTCAGTCGTGAGTGACCTCTGCAGGTAGCATCATGTCTAGCGATCTCAAAAAAGTCAACCGAGAATTATTGGAAGTGTTTATTCGTGCATACCAAAATCAGCCGTATCACTGGCGAATTAAGTCACCACACTATCATGATAGGGCGAAAAAGGATGCCGCATATAAAATCTTATTAGATACATATAAATTAAGCGTAATGTTGCTGTTAATCTTTCGTGGGGGTTATAGCTTCGCTCATGATCGTATCCTTCTTTTTAATTAAAGGTCTTACGAGTGACAAAAGGTTCAGATAAGTATCTTCATTCATTCTGAGATAATTATGCCAATCACGAGGGTATATCTTCAATTCACTCAGTAAATTAATATGGGAATAGGTTTTTCTTTTCATCAACCACTCTTCACACCAAACATTACGGTTCTGCTTTCGCGTTTTCCTCTTGTGGATGAGGCAAAAGGCAGCTACTGCCAGCGCATAGTCGTCCGACATAGTCCAAGCACAAACTGGCGATTGTTAAAGCATACTTGGATCGTGTGGTGTCGAAGGGAAATGTTACGTGCTTGTGCAAAAGATTGATCATGCATGCTTGTCCAGTTTGCAGTTAGGTGTGTAGACACCTTTACTCGCTGCTTCGACCACCCGCTAAATAAATCCTGCCCGTAAGCATATGTATCTCATACATAGCGCTACACAATGGTGAATATAGGTACCCGTTCTTACATTTATGTATACGATTATATGTGGGACAGTTTATTGGACTTTATCAACGTTAATTGCATTCTTACTTATCAATGTCCTTTGGAATTAAAAATAAATAAATGTTTCCTTTCTTTTTCATGCTCCTGCATTGTTTCATAGCACACACGTATCCTCCTGTTCTTTTCGTTGTTTCTTACGCCACACTTAAGCCAACCTTTTCTATTAATTATCTTGTACAGCTTGTACAGCTACGACTTGGATTTGAATCAGAGGTCTTGTATCTAACGCAATGTACTAGCAAGTATGTTTTACTGGTCCAGATTTACTGGTCCACAATTCATATGTATTCAAACCTATTCGAGACAAATCCGAAATTAAAATGGATAATCTAAGTTACTACATGAAATGAGGAAATCTAAGAAAACGAACCTATACGAGGATATGGAGATTTATAAACGACACGTAAGAGTATCGGATCTGCTTCTGAACCAGGGTACTGATGTCAATCCAAATCGATTTTTCCCGAAGCTTTTCAAAACTCCCGCCGCATTTCTATGGTTCGTATGAAAATTTAAAGTAAGATTTATTCTTAGTTTAAATATTTTTTTTATAAATACAAATTAACTATATATTATTAATGCAATATTAGAGAGCTCAAATTCCATTTTAGTTTACTGTTAATTATCATACTACATGCACATTCGATTTATGGAAACATTACTGCATATAGCATACAAAATTGATATTAAAACATGGCAGGCGAAAGGAGAGGAGGCAAAGAAAGTAGTAGAAGGAAGAAAAAAGATTCTGAAAAACCAACTGCGCCATGAACTTGGAACATTGGTAGATTTTCCCGAACAGGGTAGTGGAAATACCAATGATGGCAACACTGCCCGGAAGTTTTTTAAAGATCCAGAAGATACAGCAAAAGTTATCGGCATTCAGTCAGAGTTAATCCAACGATTTTCCATTATTTTAAAAACATTATCATCTGGGTTAAATATCAACACAAACAAATTTCGGGAATATTGCCTAAATACAACAAAACTATATGTTCAAAAGTATAATACAAAATACAAAATGTCTGTAAGTATTCACAAAATTTTATTGCATGGCGCGGTAGTTATTGAGAGTTTTCCATTACCGATCGGTGAACAATCCGAAGATGTACTGGAGGGTCGTCAAAAAGATTATAAAATGTATAGGGAGGGATTTTCTAGAAAAATGTGTAGAATAGACACGAACACGGACGTGTTACATGATCTTTTAAAATCGTCGGACCCATTATTGCTAGCTTAAGAAAATTACCAAGACGAAAAGGCAAATCTATTCCTCTGGAAATGTTAGATATAGTGTTAGAAACCACTTAGTATATTATAGAAAGTGATTTAAAATTCCTAATTTTCTTCCATACTGCCATATAAAATTTGAACACTAGATAATTCAGTTTTTTTTGTTTTTCCTATATTTACAGGTAAGTATACTACATATTATTATATTCACAGTGTTTCAGAATTTTATAACCAACTCCTTTAAAAACCATCCCATTGGTAGGTACTTATGTATATTTCGTTCTCATTTTTTGTCGTGTATTCCCAGGTATAATATTATTCTAGTCACAAAGTTTAAGAGTTTAAAAATTTTAAAGTTTTATTTAATATCACGCCATTAGAAATTTTTGTTTTGCTTTTGTTTTCCTATTTTCATAGCAATAATATTGGCATTTACTTGGTTTCGAAATTTTTAAGCCAAATTTATTATTCAACCCACGTCCAAAACCACCTCACAAGTACTTAGATTTTTTTCCATTTTTTTTTCCGTATTTGTAGGAAAATTTATATCACATTAACAAAGTTTCACAATTTCCTCGAGTTTTATTTTTATGTATCCTTAATGACATCTAATGGAATGGAGACCTTCATATCAACACTATTAAATAATTATTAAATAGTTATTAAAGTTATAATTCATAACAAACTATATTAAATACAGGGTGTATAATAAATAAGTGGATTAATTCCTAGGGGTTATAACTATAGCGCCTGTGGTCCCCGCTAGTAAGTAGTCCCGGACGTTCACGAACGCAGGCGACATTGCGCGACTGTAATTTAAATGTAACCGACAACCGTACGGAGCGCTGAGTAGGTACCTGTCAAATTGGCCAGCGTTTGGAGTTTCTGCATAGACATTTGTGTTTGGTTAACAATATTTAGAAAAACACATGTAAGTTACTTGTTACTCTTTGTATAGCAATTAATTAATTGATGGAACGCAAAATCATTTCAATGTAGTCAGCAATAAACTTGAAATTTGTTTGAAACTCAGATTTAACGTTCTGTTTACGTATTTATGTAGTGAATACGATTATGCACGGTATCCTGCAACTTCTGGGGATAAATCTCAGATAAATAAAGAGACACGGATTGGCGCCGTGAGAACTGAAGGTAAGCGAATGTAAACAAAGCTGCATGGGCGGCGAGCGTGTTTTACCTAAGTAGTTTAGAATATCGCAACTTTTTTTTAATATTTCCAGCAAATAAAGACAAGCTTAGGGGATAAACTAGTAAGTACATCAGCATAATACATAATAATAAAATATAGGACTACCATTATAAATTACACTATTAAACTTATTAAAAAATAAAATGAAATATAAAAATATTTATTTTTTAAATTGAATTTATGGCAAGAAGTTGCAGGACACTTATATTTTTTTTTTCTTTTTTCTAATTCAATAACATATATTTTAGCTTATGATATGGCTGAAAATACAACGTGTACCATATGTAATGAAACTTATAGGCGTGTATGCAATCTGAGAAAACATGCCCGACGATTTCACCCTGACCAAATAAATGTGTTGATACCTGGAACACATAAAAAATCTAGAAATTTTCAATTTTCTTGTGAATGCGGTAAAAATTTTAATCAGAAACGAAATTTAGTCTTTCACCAAAGAACGCACACCACCGTAACTACGCAAGATAAATCTAAAATACCCAAAAAATTAAAGAAATGTTCAATGTGCAGTTTCCGTTGTTCGAGTAAACAAGACATTATTAATCATTTCACAAATGCACACGATATTGATATAAAAAAAACGACACTGGAAAATACAATTGAAGGTTATGAAATAAAACAAAATCTCCGGAACGGCTCGACCGAAGTTAACGAAATTTTGGAAGTATTTTACAACCTTGTGAAGTCGTATCGGTATCGTATCGTATCGTTATCGTTGATGCAACGTTTACAGTTTCTGAGATATAACCTCAAACTTTTGAATTTGAAATAGAACACCATGTATATTTCGACATTTTCTGTTACAGTCTTCACTATTATATCAAAAACATCTAGAAACTAACAAAAACCTTTATTACTTAGGTCTAAAAATTAACAAAGAAAGAATCGATAACAAAACATTATTACATTTTCTACTGCAACTACTCTAGTTGGTTTATGAGGATTCTCAACCATTGACAAGATCACATTGTTTTAAATTTGATCGGTTTATTTTTTTGTTGTTGTTATTTTTTGTTATCATTTTTTTCTTTGTTAATTTTTAGACCTGAGTAATAAAGGTTTTTGTTAATTACTACATATTTTTGATATAATACTATAACTAGTGGACCTGTAGACCGCCTATTGGGTAGATCAGTGAATCGGTACATCGCAGAAATCGATAGACCACCTATACACTGGCTGTCTTAAAAATCTAACTTTCAAGTTGATATAGAGTTGTTTCTATGGACTCATATATACAACCAAAAAGAAATTGGCGTATTAAAAAAATAGTCTTCCGCAAGTGACAATAATATAATTTGTCGCAATAAATTTTATTTTTTGTAAGAGACAAACTTTATCACCTCTGAGAAAATGTTTTGTCAATTTATATTATAGCTATGTTTCCCACATTTGGACTATGTTTCAACAATGTTTCCTGAAAATTTCATAATTTCAATTTCATTGTTGTGTGGTCAAGAATGCCAATAATATTTTGACAACAGGTCTCGTTGGTAATAATATCTCCGCCGTTTTTTAATATTTTTAATGTCATCAAAAAGAGCATATTAGTTTTTGAAATTTTATTCAACTAAAAAAAAACAAAATCTTATTTTAATAATTTCAAACCATTCAAGACATTTAGTCATAGAATATATCCTTTATAATTTTTATTATACATGCAATAGGATTTTTTATATATCATATTCTGTCATGTGTTGATTGCCATTGATGATACCACTATTGAATGATGAAGCTTTGGATTCTTTAGTACATAGACATAATTAAGTTTAAGGAAAAATATTTTGAAAAACAATTGGGAGAAATCCATTCAACTTCAAAAGTGAATAATGTATAATGTTACCATTAGGTAGTTCTATTATTGTTTTGATATATTGGACAAAAACTATACAGCCAAGCGCTCACTCTTTAAATAGAAATAAATGGTAAAATATTAAATTTATATACCAGTACCTTTCCTCCTTCGTAACACAAATGGAAAATAAAATGTACCCTTGCCTGTCAAGCAAAAGCACAATAAAAGATTGTGAAAATATTTAATTTAAAATTTATTTGTGTCTATAAACCAAAAACTCAAAAAGAAATATCAAAATTTAAACAAAAAATGGTTGAACAATTTATAATTAAATAGTATCATTTAAAACACAATATTCATATTTAAATTTTAAAACAAAGTTGGATGATTCAATGCATGATTTTCACTTCAGTTAACAAATGGATTGGATAGAAATCGGAATGATGTTCCAGTGCTAATACAATAGGTACGTAATACCCAAAACTTTTGAACCGAACTAATAAAATTTTTAATATAATTAATATTACCTAATCTCGAGTTGATTAAAAGCTTTTTAACATAGTAAATTGTTTAAGTTTTTTTGCCTGCACCTCGCTGCCAAAAAAATGCATTTGGTTACTGTGGCCACATGAACTAAATAAATATTTACAGGCAAATATAACATTATGATGTCGGCTATGGCCAACCACATTAAAATTTACATGTTGTCTGGCAACTTCGGGCCAATATAAGAGGCCAGCAAAAAAAGGTAGAGAATACGTCACTTAATATGCCCGTTTAAATTTATATGAATTCATAGAAATTAGAAGGCTTGCTGACATGCTACGGGCCGTTTTATGACCCATCTCCAACCTAAAACTATTATTTTTTATACACTCACATAAAACGATGAATTCCATATGAGTTGACTTCATGTTGCAAACTGAGTGACATATGCTTATAAGTTACCAGACAACCTGTCTATTTTTAGTAACCTTGCGTCATAGCCAAATCTAATCAACCGGTACTCCCTTGGAAACGCTAACTTTTGGGTCGAGTTTTTACTTAAATAAATAATTGTTTACTTTGTTATGGTACGTTGTCTACGCAAAGCAACTCGGTGTTATTAAGACCGAAAGACCTGCATCCATTTCCACTGCGTGTGTGCATTTCATCATACCATGTTACCTGCAAATATATTAAATTAACAAAAGCTACATGTTCTAAACTCAAAAATTACCTCCATGTTTACAACAAATTGATGAATTCCATAGAATTGTTTTACTGTATTTTTGTTTAATCTGGAGAAACCATTCGAAAGAACCACGGGCAGTTGAAAGTGGGTGATACTGTTCGCAACAAAATCTTGCTGGGGACCATATTCCGAGCCATTGGAGGCTTTTTTCAGGCGCCTCTATCAATTCCACACCCTATTGATCTTCTACTACTTCTTGGTCTTGCACACAGGTCTTGCAGTTATACTTTGTATTGTGTTCATTCTAAATGATGCATAATTATAGGTTATGTGACGATATTTCACGCCCGCTAGGGGCGCTAGTAGCAGAAATATCTTGTGGTGCCATCTAATATATAACCTCTCAAGCTGTAAAAATTAGGGGAAAGCAAACGGACAATTTTAAACTAATTATGCTAATTTATATTAATTTACTTACAGTTGTATTCGTATTAGGTTAAAATAGGTTCTAACTGCGCGGTGCTTTCACGTTTGGTTTGAGACGCGAACATTTCGCAAATAACATTCATTAGATCGATACATATATAATTCTTCGAACAAATATTAACGCAAAGGCAAATAATTACGAATTAATAATTATTATTATACGTACAACATGGTTATAGGTTTATCAAAGATTATTTGTGGGTACGGACTACGGAGTTTGTGCATTTAGGCCCCCGCAGATAATGCAATCGCTTAGCTTTGTACATACCAATGTGAATAGGTTATGGTTGTGTTTTTGACGTTTCTAGCTCGCAGCCATGACGACGGGAAATAAACAGCTACTGAAATGTTGAGGTCCTTTCACCAAAATCGCTCGCGTTTCGGAAAATTTCGAAGCAAAAACGCCCGAGAGGTCGTTTTTCGTCGATTTCGAAAACTCACGCAACGTAGAATGGTCCACGCGGGGGGACAGTCGCGCTCCGCGCGACTGAAATGCTTTCCTCATTTTTTCCATAAGCAATTAAGAATGGACATTTTGGCAGGTGAAACACCGACTTAAAATCGTTCAATTGCGTTTACTTAATATAGACAAGCGTAGTAACATTGAATAGGTAATGGACAAAAGTAACAGAAAATGTCAAAATATACATGGTGTTCTATTTCAAATTCAAAAGTTTGAGATTATATCTCAGAAACTGTAAACGTGTATCAACGATAATAACGCCAGTGACTTCACAAGGTTGCAAAATACTTAGTTCCAAAATTTCGTTAAACCGGTCGTGCCGTTCCGGAGATTTTGTCACTTTTATTTTATAAACTTCAATTGTCTTTTTCTCAAAAATTTCATGATGTAACGCCATAAAAATATTATCCTACCATTAAGACAATTAAAAGGTCTGTCAAAATCATTGAAAAAAAGTATAGGGTTGTCATTTAAAAAAAAATGTCGATGACGTCATCTGTTAAAAACAATTGAAGGTAAAAAAAAATAATTTGATATCATAAGGTGTATTTTGATAATTATAAATCGACGTGTTCGAGGATTTTTTGAAATAGCAAACAGTTCTTGAGATTTTGCCATGTTTCCATACTTTACGCGCGCACTGTATATAAATAAAAATATGTTTGAATACCTTTTTTGTTACTAAATGTATACGTGCCTACGTGTGTATACGTAAATGTATAGTTATTTTGTTTTCAATAAATGGATTATATAACAATTAGTAGATGTTTTAATCGATACAATAATATTCATGTAGGTACGTAGGGACGATTGCGGTGCACTTAATACATTCTAGAACTATAGAGTATAGAATCATAGTTGTGAGTAATAGTATATTTTCACGCCGTGTGCACTTCATATGATACTTAATATGTTAAAATGCTAAATAACTTCTATTTGGATCAATAGTCTTGGAGATATTTAACTTGAAAGTTTTATGTGCGAGAGTAAATTAATAAACAAAGAACGTGGAATAAGATTAATATTATTAAAATGCCAAAAATTATTATTTGTATCACATGTTCGGAATATCATCCAATGTTAATATTTATTTATCGATCATCTGCTTTATCTCTTTGTTTATTAATTTAGCCACTGTCACAAAAGTTTAGAACATCTCGAAAACTATAGCCGAACGAAAAAATGAGGTATCGAATTAGAAATCACCCTAAATCACATATAAACATAAGGTGTCAATCAAGTGGCACGTTTTTGTAAGAATTGCAATAATCGTGCAGCTGGCTTGTCGGCTTCGCACCGTATTTCAACATTTTCTGTCATTTTTGCATAGCTTCCACCATAAAGGTACTCTTGAGATAATTACGTTCTCATATTTGGTTTTTAGGTTTCTCCTATTAGTGTCCAACTTTCTGCGTTACACGGCATACCTACGCGCGGGCACGATTATTTTATTAGAACAGAAACAAAAGAACTGTTGTTAGAAAACAGGATACTACATTACTTAATTAGAGACTTTATAACGTACGCTATAGTTTGTTTACATCGGTGTCACGCCATTTTCAGTCGTATCAAATATAGGGAGAATCAGTCTGTACTATCAGATTCGTTCGAAAGTCGAATACACTAATTCTATGTACCTATACCGAGAGCTTTCTAGCGTAGAGTCCCGATTGAACCCGACGGCCCACCGCCTGCGCTCGTGAACGTCCGGGACTACTTACTAGCGGGGACCACAGGCGCTAGTGGGGTTATAGACCTTCATAATTGGACTAAAAAAATCAAATACCTTTTTCGTGATCTGGTACTAGTTTTGAGTTATCAATCAGTGAAAATTCAGAATTTCACGCCTCACTTTTTTAGGAAGGCTAGTGCTACCTTGACCTACTGCGTGAAATCCTGTGCCGAAACCAGCTGTCCAGCTGCTGAGCTAGCTCTGGGGCGTCCCGTGTTTGCCGTGTTACGTTGTTTTCTGGTTGTCTGTCTCGGGTTTTGTTATTTTGTGTATAGAAATAGATAATTTCACAAGTAGTGAGTGAGATATGATGGTCATTTCTATAAATCTATAAATTTTCTGGATATTACCATTAGGAGGGCACTTGGAGCTTTTACTTTTGATATCTACAGAAAGCCCACTACTTGCAGCGCTCTTATACCTGAGGACTCATTACCCTTCTCCAAACTATGCAGTTTTTAGATACCTACATGGCACAAAGGATATACAACATCCCACTTGGAGAGCAAAAAATCTGAAAGGAGAGAAACACCATAAAACACCTTGGTAACTTGAATGGCTATGATACAAAAACCATAAATAAGATTATTCTTAAGGGTGGGTTATCGCGCGGGAGTCTTGACCACGGCTTGACAAGCCTCATAGATGGCCCCACCGGTACTATATCAACGAAAAATGTGGCGAAGTGGTGGTGGAAATGATGGTGTACTTTTGGTTGCCGTCTCAGCGAAGAAATATGTATATTATTTTTTGGTGTGACCTTGTGGGTGGAATGCCGTCGCGCGCTAAGCACTATTCTGTGCTTTCCCCGATTTTTCGTTTGTGGTGTATTTTATAAGCTCGTGCTTGAGATTTGCGAAATTCGCGCGTATTCTGGTGCACACACACACACCGATTCAACCTACAAAACTAACCTATAAACCACATACATAATATAAATAAGCTGCTTGCTTGTTATTACCTATGTTATTCTTGTTACAATTGCAGGTAAGTTCATATTTATTTATCTAGATTGTAGACTTCCGCGGTCTGCGTCAATGATATATTGATTTCCGGGTGGAAACGTTGACTGCTTCAAAGTCCTCAACGCGGTTTCCACCCGGAAATCAATATATTCATATTTATTTATTTTATTGTTGATATTTATATTGCATTTTACAGTACAACGTGAAAATTAGTTGTTCATACTTTTTGTGGAAATACAAATATACAAATATGATATGTTATGTACCTTACAAATGTTTACAATTCCTGTTAAATTTCAAATCAAATCAAATTTTGGGGCTGTATTTAACTGAAAATAGTTGGCTTAATGCCATTCACTGCTCAAAAACATTCTCTATCCAGCACAGTTGCATATACAAGGTGTATCGTATGGTAAACAAAAAGAGACTGCTGCTGTGAAGATTTTTGAGACGGGATTTAAAGTAACTCGTGCGGGATTATTTGTAGACACGGAATATGGTTTCTTAGCTGCACCCCCAGATGATAAATGTTGTTTATTTATATTATGCATCATGTCACAAGATAGGTGCTACACCTTAACTTGGCTTTGAATAATAAATAGCCCATCTATTTCGGAGATAAGTGTTCCTTGAAGTTGACTACTTATGTATTTAAATATAATGACGAGTAATTGACTTTGAATTTTAGAACTTTCTCATACAATTGTATATGCTCATTAAATGTATAGTATCTGATAAGTTTATTGTTCTAGGTCTATAGGTACAAACGTGCTCGTAGAAGTAAAGGACTTATAAAAAGTGCAGAAAAGTGGAAAAACTCTGGAAGAGGCTGAGAAGACTGAGAAAGGTCTATGCTTATGATGTGTAATGGGACAGTTAGACTTAAGTAAACACATAATTATTATTATCAGGTACATATAAAACAATAATAATGTCTACTTTAACTATAAACTTGTTTTCCATTTTAGATTCAAGGGCAATTAAACATCACAAAGCGGGATTTGTGATTCTTCATTGCATACATCTGCATTTTACCAGAACTTATTATGGGCAACATTAAAAAAGGCAACTGATGCATTGATCCACCATATATTTGCAAAACACAACAAAACGCCAACATAAAGTGCCATAATCTGCAGATCAGGAGATTGGAATTATTCATATTGCCTATTTCACGACAACTGTAAATAAGTCTACTTCAAATCATCTTTCTGGCGTCCAAAATTGTAAACACCATACTAAATGGTGCTGGTTTTAAAATCCAACCAACCCAACCATACCAAATCTACATTTTTATTTTCTTTCTTTAATTTGACGATCTGTGGCTTATGCTTAAGGTTATGTTGTTATATTATGACAATTCTTTGTATTTAGAGAAATGGTATATTTTAAATCGTGTTATTCAGAGTGTCCCATTTTTGTCCAGCAGAACTTTTACATCCTTTTCATAAGTTTAAAAAGTTACCGCCGTTTCAGATATTAACAAAACTGTGTTTTTAACTATTCTAACGTCTTTAGGTATTGAGAAACCCAATAAGTTGATATGAAACTTTTTACTCAGAATGGAATTTACATGTGAGAAACAAATTTCTAAAAGTTTCTGATGTTCTTTGTTTGTTTCCTCATTTGTTAATTCAATTTACTTTTTTATTTTATTTTGAATTTTTGACTTTTATTGTTGTTACGGGTATTGATTGTGTTCTTTCTTCTTTATGGAACTGTTTAATGTTTATTATTTTTTATTTGTCTTTATTTTGTTAATATATCAAACGGCTATAAGACTATAAGCTCACTATGCTAAGCAGATATTAATGCAACAATTTTCTGTGATATTACACAAAAGTAGCTTTATTACGTGTTTATGCTTTACAATGTTTATGTTAGTATCTCTAGCAATTTCAGTGATAATATTAAAAGTACCAAATGGAACAAATTTGTACAATTACATTTCATTTAAAATATCATTACGTTTATAATAATAATCACAACATACCATTTTATTGACTACTCTCATAAAAAACTTACAACATATGCAACATATGTATACAATCTCAACATAAGATCTCTATGACAAAACAACTCGCACTACATATGATAGAATCTAGCAATAATTAGATATATCTGAAATAATTATAAATTTATACACGCCCAATTATATAGTTTTTGATTTTATATAATATTGCAGTGCAAATAATTTAATTTAATTTGATAATCAAATAATTTAAATGTTATAGATTATTATACTTAATTCTATATTTGTCGAATTCAAATATAGAATTAAGTATAATAATCTATAACATGAAAGAATCATGAAAGAATTCATGTGAAATACTTTATGTGATCGTACATAGGTCGTAAATATATATTTGACTGTAAATATGTACATATATATGGTTATTCGGTTATTACACTTCTTTGACTTGATTCTATGAATAGTATTATAATAAAAAATTCACAATGAATTACTTTGTTTCCTTGATTTTCCACATAATATGATAATTAAAAAAAAATATAATACTTTATTTATTTTGAATTTAATAAAACAAATTTTTACTGTTACCGTTTACAACTTAGTTTTTATTTTATATCCATGCGGGGTATTTTATATTCATGTTTATCTCTACTATAGTTTGTACCAAGTGTCATTATAAATAAGTATATATTAATTTCGTTAAGCTAATAAGGTTGCAATTGTAAAGAAAATCACATAATTAGTTCAATAATTATGCCGATATAATAATCATAATACGCATTGTGTATATGTGTGATAGTTGGGTAGTATACTCTTAGGGCATTTGTTTAGGTGGCGCCATCTCTGTAAAAATCATTGAACTTCAATTTTCAACTGTTCAACAAAAATCTAAAATTCCCCAGAATATCCTCAGATTTTGTCAACAAAATTTCAAACGTAGTTATCAACAAATTTAGACTACAGATTATTTTATTTTGGTAAAGGTATCCATAACACCATAATCTTTGTAGACAGATGTACTGGAGCGCATCTTTCTGTGTAGAATTCAAATTTGAGGTGCAGTTTGTGGTCCTCACAAAACACCGTTTTTTTTCCTGCTCAAATTTATTACCTAAGACGTTTTTGGCACTCGAGACATCTGTCTGTCTAGATTTACCCTTTCTCTTTAAGGATAACCGGATTTTTGCACTGTATTTACCGTATATTGTCAATGACTACGTACAAAAATACCCTTGCAGGTGCGTCTAAAATGCGCGCGAAAAGCGGTTGAAAACCTAGCCTTAAGGAAGAAAACAAACAACACCCGTTATGTACTAAACCTACTAAGGGAAATATTAACAAGTGGGTGAATTTAATATGTTTTCCATTCAATTATTCCATTTTAAGTAGGACACTTGCTTTACAAGGTAAAAAGGTCTTAGATAGGATGACGCAGAGTGGAGTTTATTTGGTAAAATGTGATTGTTGCAAATTTTTCTCCATTGGTGAGACCGGCAGATCCATAAGAACTAGGATACACGAACATCGCAAGTGTAAACAACGTTCTGCTTTTGGTAGTCCGAGCGGTTGCCGCCGACCGTCCGTCGAAACCTCGCTTCGCGCGGTTTCCGTCCGACTCGAATTCTACAGATTACTGTGTGTTTTTGAAACTTGATGCTGTGCTAAGTGATAGGTGATACGTGGTATTGCAGCTAGGCAATAAGGTTAATAAGTATATTGCTTTTTATATTGTTATGTAAGTAAGTATTGTAGTTTTAGATAACAATATTTCGAATAAATAAAAATTTTAAAATGTGAAAAATAATTTTTTATTTATAATTAATATTATGCAATAAATATAATCAGCATCATGTAGACTACTTTTAATATGAGAATGCGTTTCCTTAATTCAGTAATGCAAAGAACATTTAGTCATTGAATTGAAAATGTTTGAAATTAAGTAATAATTACTAATATATAATTTGAGAGTACATATGTGTAGATAGTAAATTTTATTTAGCTGGAATATATGACTAAAATATACCTTTTATTAAATCTGCTATTATCTCGTTTATTGAAGTGTCTGCAAGCGTTAAGATTGATTAATTTGTTGCAATTTAATTGATAAAGGATATTACAAATAAAAATGCTTAATTCAAAGCGTATACGGCCGTAGTAGCGTATGAGATAGAAAGAGATGGCTAGCCCACATCCCTGCGGGTTGCATACCAAATGCATTTGCCTCAATTATTGACCATTACGGGTCCTTTCCAGTTATACGTAGTACACTGAGGTGCAAAATTAACCGGACACTTGAATTTTTTGAAATATTTCTGTTACTGAAGAATTATGTGCATAGAGTTGTGCTCCAGTGTAGGTTTTTATGTTTGAACATGTTACCACTTGGTTATAGTGAAATGCGCACGTGTATCTTTTACGAGCACATCAGATAAGAGTTGCGCAAGTAATGCTGTAACACATATGTCCCACAGAAAGGTGTTTTATACCGCCGTTCTGAAATTTATTAGCATATGCTTTAATTTGTGCGATAATTGTTGCTTTTTTTTAAACACCAGAAAGAGAAATGGTGCCAGATCAAGTTCCACAAGCTGTTGTGCTACAAAATGATGGACGAAGTGTGCGTTACATCGCAAACATGCTAGGAATTCCCACAAGTACCGTGTCAGACGCCTTACAAAGGTTTCGGAAAACAGGAGAATACACAAGGAGACCAGGATAAGGCAGACCAAGAGCGAAAAAATCCCGTCCAAGATAGTTTACTTCGATTGCAGGCGTTACGTGATCGTACACTGATAACATCAGCTCTTGTGCAAAGATTGAACGACGTCCATAACAACATGGTGTCAGTGTATACAGTCCGTAGACGCTTAAACGAATGTGGGTTGAGGTCTAGAAGACCTGCAACAGGACCTCTTTTAACCGTAGAGCATCGGCGACAGCGCGTGCAATTTGCACAGGAACATGCTGATTGGGGTCTTGAAGAATGGGACACTGTGCGCTTTACAGGTGAATCCAGATTTACACTATACACATCGGACGGTCACGACAGGGTGTGGGGAAGGGTTGGCGAACGTTTTGCTGAAGCCTGTTTGTCACCAAGAGTGCAGTTTGGTGGAGGCGGTGTAATGATATAGGCGGGCATTTCGTTGACTGCTCATACAGAGCTAGTGAAATTCCGGAGTGGGACGATTACTGCGGATCGCATTCAGCATGTTTAGAGGAACATGTATTGCCCTTTGCGCCATTTGTTGGAGAAAATTTTCGTCTAATGCAAGACAATGCTCGTCCATACACTGCGAGAGTCACGCGTGCTTACTTACGAGAGGTTGGCATTACATTGTTGCAATGGCCACCACGAAGCCCTGATTTGAATCCCATAGAACATGCATGGAACATGTTGGGGTGACGTGTTTACCGCCACTATGCGGAGTTTCAGACGTTGGACATATTAGCAGAAGCCCTTACTGCGGAATGGGAACAAATTACTCAAGAAGACTTTGCCCCGTTGATCAGGAGCATGCCTGATCGTATGGCAGCCGTAATTAGGGCTCGTGGTGGCAGTACGCGTTAGTACACATCTTCAATTAACACGTACACATACACAACCAACCCATTCTTATTTCCAATTAATGTTAATTTTCTTGTTTTTCTTTGTTTATTCGTTTTTCTTGACTGAGATTTCATTATTTTACAATGGATTTTATTTGTTATGTTATAATAAAGCATTTAATCACCAAATATATAACTTTTATTTTGAATAGTATGAAATATTTCGAAAAATTCAAGTGTCCGGTTAATTTTGCACCTCAGTGTATATAGATTTCAGTGGTTTAGATACTGCGCGGATTTGGGTTGGTCTAACTTTTATACGCGTGCGCAAGGTCTCGTTCGCGCAGCTTCGGTTTATCAGACAACTGCAGCACGTCAACAATTGATGGGTTTGACAGCGAACTATTTATAGATGAAATCGAAAAAAGGCCTGCGCTGTGGGATATGCAGTGTAAAGATTATGCGAATAAGACTGTAAAGAAGAGAGGATGGGAGGAAGTTGCGGATGACTACGAAATGCTGGAAAAAAAGGGAAGATTATGTAAGTACACTTTTATTGAAAGAATAAATATTATATTAGAATAATTGACATCATTTTTTAAATTATATCTTCTTATCTTGCCATTCTACTCGCCCTGCGTTCACAAAATAATGTGCAAATTTATCTCTTGTATTTAGGGCATAAACTCTGCCTCTTCCTGCATTTAATGCCTTGAGATTTGCTAATGGCGCTGCATGCAGTGTATCTTCGTATCTGAGTCCATCCATCAGTCTTATAATTATGTAAAACACAACAGGCTTTTATGATATTTTCAGCGAAAGCCAGGTTTACATAAATTGGTCTATGAAAAATACGCCACTTGTTGGCTAGAATACCAAATGTACACTCGATATAACGTCGAGCTCTTGATAGGCGATAATTAAAAATCTTTTTCTCATACGTTAAATTATTTCCTGGTATGGCCGCATGACGCTTTCCATCAACGCAAATGCTTCGTCTCCTACACTAACATGCGGCAGTAATGTTGGATCTTCATTTGATATTGCTTTTGCATTCGGTTATATTTAGCGTCTTTTGTAGGCTCCTTTTATAAAATACTGAGTTTTTAAAACAGCAGGGCACTACTTTTGCCATAAGCTCCTACGTCCACAGTAATGAAACAATAGTTTGAGTCATAAAGTGCCAAAAATACGTAGTAAAAATACTTTTTGTAATTATGGTATAAAAATCCAGAATGGTGGGGCCTCACAAAGAGTATGTATTTCCCGTCAATGGCACCGATACAATTCAGAAAATTTGCAAATTGTTTAAAATCCACATCTATTTTTGTCCACGCTTCTTCAGTTGGATCGGGCATGACAATCGGTACCAATATGTTCCATAA
The DNA here is from genome assembly GCA_963966075.1 of Aphodius sticticus. NCBI lineage: Eukaryota > Metazoa > Arthropoda > Insecta > Coleoptera > Scarabaeidae > Aphodius > Aphodius sticticus. Next base: position 31,792,478 of record OZ014507.1, read on the forward strand.
AGGCTTCACAGACCTGACGTACTATTCCAGTCACAGTGGCTTTTCCTAGTCGATAGTTATAATGTAATTCACCAAAAGAACAACCAGTAGCTAAATATCTGAAACACACAATAATAATTGTTTTTATTATCCTTTTGTAGGCAACTCACTCCAAAAAAAAAAGGAAAAATTTGAGGGACGCGTACATCAAGGAGGTTAAAAAACTAAAAACAGTGCCATCTGGTTCCGGCTCACAGCCACCTTCAAGCTATTTCTTTTTGGAAAGCTGTCGTTTCTATAAAAATGTTTGGACAACAAACCGACAACTACCAATATAAGAAATGAGGTAGAACAGCAGTCAGATGATACCGCCGCAGAAAACACTGAACAGGACGAATCCGGCGCCCCGTTCAAAAGAAAAGAAAAGCGATGAGTGCAGCTGATGAAAGATTGCAGACCTCATCCAAAAAAAGCATGCAATCGCGTGAAAAAATAGCTCAGGAAAGTTTAGATGCACAAGATGAGGACAAGCTGTTCTGTTTGTCGTTGTACAAGGAGCTAACAAAGGTCCCCGAAGGTCCCCGAAGGCCTGTCCTCAAAAATAGAACTCTTGAACGCACTCCAAACAGCACAGTCTGAAAACACCTCACAACAAGGATCGGTTAATAAGCCTCATCACCTAGGATTTGTTTGCAATCCCCAAGGATTTGGAGGCAATCCTCAAGGATTTGCAAGCCATCCCCAAGGACTTTCAAGCAATCCCCAAGGATTTTGGACAAACCAGTATTTGCAACCATTAAGGTTTAGAGGTTCTATACCGGTATCTTCACCGTCACCATCGCCAGGGACGTATTGTGTGACGTTTAATTCGCATGTTATTGGGTTGGTGAGTGGATATTTTTGGTAGCAAGAAAAGACGCAAATATTGGAGACTATTTAATTCGGATGTCTAAGTAGAACTGGTTACAAGCTGGGAAAAGAATGCTTACTTGCTATAATACTACATGTCTTATGTTCACGCCGAGCCCGCGTGCGAGGCGAATAATGTTTAGTTGACGAAAGAAAAATGCATTCTTGCACGTAGGCTTAAGCTACAAAGTAAGCAGTTTCAGAACTACTGGCTGCTGTTTGGTTGCTATCTACATTTTGCTTTCTTATAAATTTGTTGTTACATACATAACATGTTGAGTCTTCTACTGAGGAAGTAGCAAATTGTTCAGTGATTTCACTAACATTGTTCACTTCGAGAAGATCCACGGAACCAATACGACTATTTCGGGGGCCCTGTTGGTCAAGAAAGAAATCATGTTGTGTGACGGGTACTTTTGCTTCTGTCGGGCAACTGCAAGAACGCAAGTCAGTATATTTACAAAAAAAATATATTAAATAATTTCGTACCTTTGTTTTTAAACTCTGCAAGTTGCTTTGTATCATCAGATGTTGTCTGACTTCTCAGAAGGGGTTTCAGCGCTATACATATTTTGTGGTATAATATAATGCGGTCCTTTACACGGTGCGGTGATACAATAGGAATAGTTGTTTTCAGCCATATTGCCAGTATTCTTTTCTGCAACCAATTCAGCTATTTTATTAAATTCTGGTTATTTCTATTCCCCAGATTTTTGTCCTAGGGAGCGCCATACATTTGTAGTCAACTGCGACCAGTAAAAACTTTGGATCAGTCATTATAAGTGGAGGAACAGTGCAAGACCACTTAATAGACTAAATAAAAAATAAAGCAGAATTCACTGATAAAACTGAATAAATAAAATTCTAATAATTAAATATGTAAACTAAAACCGCTAATCAAAAAATAAAATTAAATATACCAAATAAAGGACAATAGAAGCTACACAAAATAGTTGCTGAAAGTAAAAGCGAAAGTAAGGAGAACGTAACAAACTAGGAGATATTGCAGTAATAACGGCGAGAAAACAAAATACTAAAAAACTAACAGAGATAATTCCTGATAGACACGACGTCGACGAGAGAAAAATGCAATAGCTTATTCAATTTCTACGACAACTAACCGAAAAACTCAACTTCTCTCAACGGGCCATATGCTACGTATCTGGACATCAAGGTAATATACCAAGCCGCAAGGTAAAACGTTAGGACCAATGCTTTATAATTGGCAACTATGAATATATTGAACATATCAACACAATAAGCCTACGTTTATGTCGACGGAAACGGCGCGGATGCGCGCGCAGACGCGCGTACGGGCGAGCGTGCGCATGCGCGCGTTTGCTGCGCGTGGAATACTATCGCTGTTTAGCCGATCGGCGGCAACCGTGCGGATTCGACCGTTGAGTGGTGACAGTTGGTGACAGTTCAAATATGGAGGTCGACGAAGCAGTATGTTTGTGGATGCTCTACAAACGTATGAAGAATCGGAGAATACGAAAATATTGGGTCCATGCAATATTAAGAGATAGATTCACTCACCGTCAGTTTCTCACCCTTTACTCAAAATTGAGACAATTTGAGCCAAAATCAAAAAAGTCAGTTACTTCAGAATGTCTATAAAATTATTTGATGATTTGATATAAAGCGGAAGAAAAACTAGCAATAACATTGAGGTAAGTTTATTTAGAACATTTTATATTTTCGTTTAGAAATGTTGTTGGAAATGTTTAATTTCCCAAATCTTTTAAATATTGTATTCTAATTTATACATTTCATTAGTAATTGAACAAATATTTTTACATTATATTGCAAAACGTTCATTAGTAATAGCAACCATATAAACTACTATTTGTGCCACATTATTACATTAACCTAGAGTGCTCGTCTAAACTCTAAAGTACGAAACGTACCACCTACATAATTATAAGGCGGTCAAGATACCTTCCTTTGAAGTATCGCAACGTTGTTGATCTTTCAATGCAAACGAACGCATACTTTGCGATGCCTGAAAATCTTCTTTTGGGTACAGTAACTGATCCTCGACCTGGCGTTCGTTAAGCCGCTCTAAGTAAAATATTGGGAGCTCGAGACGCAGAGCAGGATAATGTCGCAGGCAAAGTGATATATATCCAAATTTCCGGCTAAATTTCGGATTCGAAAACTCGAGGCTAAATTTCCAAGCTCAGGATTATTCAAAGCTGATAAATTGGGGAGATCCAGATGTATCAATTACTGTAACCCCCGTCCTTAGACATTTAAGCACTAACGAACTGATTGAAAAGCTCTGTGTTGATGGTAAGATCATTCCAGAATGGACCTTCACACATTTTCCATGCCAGATTGTGGCAGTCGAGCGTACGGTGGAGCTCGCTACGGAGTCATCATCAATAGTTATTGGGGGTGATGCGCGGAATCGCCAGATTAGGTCAACTTTGCTTTTACCTCAATTCGATAATAAATCTTAGTTTATCAGCATTATTGGTGATGATGATTGCTTGGCGGGAAGGCTTGGTTGGAGCCCACAGTGCAATCACGTCAACGTAGTATACTCTTGGTCATTTGGTGTGTTGGTACCAGCCTAATTAGATGAACGGGGCGAGCTATAGAAAATGTTAAATGCATGGTTCAACCGCACATATTTTCCCTTTCTCGCACATCCATTACGTTCATCTCCAAAGACGGTTTTTGACAAAATTAAGTTGTGTGTGCCTTCTGACCCTTTTTGATCACAAAACATTCATCTGCGCGCATTAAAAAAGCACTAGTGTCAAACTTTCCAAAGCCATGGTTTGGATTAAAACTTCGAAAATAAGGGGTAAAAGTTCGAACAGAAGATATTGTCCGATCGGGAAAAAAATTTGCAGGTGGGAAGGTGACATGGGTAGGCGACTTTTGCGGGGCCAGGCATTTTAATAAAAAAGAACCTTAAAACGAGCCGCCCTAATCTTTACTTCGATCCTTTATTTAAAACTTGTAGTTGTTATGTCACTTAATTCATTGTACAATTGCTTTTAATTTGTTTTTATTTTGCTTTTCATTTTTTTGTGTTATCTTCATGTCCGTTTGTGCTTCCCTGTTTGTTAGGTTGCATATGCTGCCGGCTCGTAAGTTTAAATTTTCCCTTCAAGTTTCGCCGTTTTGTGATTGGTTCTTCACGCTTTGCGTGTTGTTCGTTGATATTTGTTTTGTTTTGCAAATATTTTCATTTAGATGATCTCTTTTGTTAATTTGACTTTATAGAGTTTTGATGCTTATGTGGTTGTATTGTAGTTTTGTTTTGTATTAAATTTAATCTATTTATTAGGTTAAGCTTTGTGATCTTCGCTGGGAGCCGAGTTTTTGGTTAATTGTTATCTTGTGCTCATCGCTATGTACATCGCTGTGTATATTTTTTAAGATTCTGACAGTAAGTCTATTTTATTTTACATTCTGTTTGTGGTTTTAATTGTGTATTTTACCGTTTTCGCGTAGACTTTGATAATGTCCGTTAGGACGAAACTAGTCGTCTACTAAAATGAAATTACTTCCGAACAGTAAATGACCTTTTTTTACGTTATACTTTTATATATTATAGCCTAAATTATGTGCTCGTCAAATAATATACTATTAAATATATGAGATTGAATTTCTGCTCTGAGCTTTGTATTTTGATTTTTCAGATTGGCTAGATTGGGTCAATCAGAGTCCAACATTTGATGTTATGTGCCCTGTGTAAGCTGACGCTGATGACAATATGGTAAGTTTTAGAAAAATCAAATAAAACGCATAAAAACTTTACTTTGTTTTAGAGTTTCAACTCGAATACAAAAACACCAATGCCCTAAAATATACACAATTCCAAATGTATCTACCAGTGCAGATAGCGATAATGAGGTACCACGCAAAAAATATTAATCTAAAAGGCAAAAATTTTTAAATGAGTAGCTTCAAATTCCAGAATTTAAGGGTTGGCTTCAAAAACTTCCCAACAACCCAATCTTGTGTATGTAGAGCATGCAATTTTCAGTTAATATGCGGAAAATCGTAGTTGGTAAAACATGGACAAGGAAACGACACCAGAAGAACGTGACGGTACTGCAAACTAACTAATCAAAGACTGACTATTGTAGTATTAAAGAAAATTAAAATAATCTTAATCTTCCATTACAAATTGCAGACCCCATACTTACATTACTAAAAGAAATACCTCCGGGTTCGAAGATAATAGAAGGAGCAGCACTAGGACGACAAAAATGTACGGGCATAATAAAAAATTTAATTTCGACAAATATTAGGCAGAAGCTTATTGCTACCTTAAAACTGAAATTATTTGGTAATGATAGAATGAGAGCACTGACATTGGTCTCAACAAAACGAGGTGTCTTCTAATTAGATACGTTCGGTAATCCTGCACTGCTACTCACTAGAACTGCGCATGCGCTCTGTTTGAATTCACGCGTTGTTGCCGCATCTGTAACTGTTTACTGTTTGCAGATTCGCAGGTTAAGTCGTGTTGTTTCTCGGTTGTTAGCACAGTTATTAGTTTTGTGACAATAGCTGCACGCGGGGCGGAGGCACCCACAGTAATTGTGAATCCTGATGACATACTTCACGACGATGCCATTCGCGCAGAAGACCTGCTACATTGGGATTTAAAATTCCCGGATATATCGTTATTGTTGGAGTGGTTGTAACGCACCTTCTTCTCTGGTGTGGTGAAGAAGCGTTACACAATAAATATGACAATATTTATTCCTGTTGTAGGTAGCTCGTAGGTCCTGGGTTCGTCGGAATAAAATACGATGATTTAATAAAATAGTAAATGTATTATTCAGCCTTACTCTTTTACATACATAGAGAAAAAATACTATAAATAGGAAATATCGGGTACGGGTATGTTATTTCTTCAGCGACGGGGTTCGGGTATTAGTTAAACTAATTAGTACGGGAAAATATTCCCGATTCGGTAACAGCAGAGTTCGATAATATTTAGTAACATATATCTGGTAAAATTAACATATCTAGAAAAAGTATATATCTGGAAAAAACTACCTCGCCAACTACGGCCAGCAGAGGTAAGCAGTTCGATATATTATCAACAGTATGCAAGGGACCATCAGTTAATACCTTGAGTTCTAACACCAGCAAGCAAAGGGCCAGTAGGGAGGACTCTGAGGCTATTGTACCAGCATTCAAGGGGCCAGCGAAAACAGACTGTGAGTTCTCCCGCCAGGACAAGGGGCCAGCAGGGAGACTGATCTCTAGAGGGAAATACTCGGGCTTATATACCGTTAAAACGAGCCCCACCATTCACGAAACAAGTGTACTGGCTGGCCGGTCGACGTGGTTAAAAACATAATACGAGATTCACGTACCAAACCAGTCTCGGAACTAGTTTATGTATCGGACGTTCAGACGAGTTCAAAAATATATAAAAACAGGATTCGCCAAAATAAATGCACACAAGTAAAAGTTATACAATCAATAAAAACTTATTACTAACAAAATACACTTGCATTTATTTATAACGAACGGAGTTTCGTTACATGGTTAGCGAAAAGACGCTTAATAAAAAATTCAATTTTATGTGTTGATTGTGATGTAGGTATTTATGTAAAGAAAACAGCCTAAACCAACAAAATCATTTCAGATTTCGATATCACTTGTCCGAAATGGTCAAGTTTCGGATACGCATGCTTGGCGATGCCGGAATTGCAGGAAGCAATGTTCCATCAGGAAGGGCACATTCTTTGCCCGTAGTCGGTTGACATTAGAGCAGATAATGCAAATAGTTTATTTATGGGCGGAGGATTGTCCGCAAAAATTGCCCGCCAAGCTGCTCTTGGTCCCGCAGCTACGCATACTATTGTAGATTGGTGCAACTTCTGCCGGGATGTTTGCGAACAATACTTCATCAACCACCCGACAACCATTGGAATGACGACTATTTCGTCAAAGTCGTGGAAATAGATGAGAGCAAATTCTTCCATCGGAAGTACCATCGAGGGCAGTGGCGCGATGGCCACTGGGTGTTTGGTGGTATCGAGCGGGGGACGGGGGAGTGCTTCCTTGAGGAAGTGCCAAACCGAGGGGCTGAAACTTTATCAGCCCTTATACTGCAGTAAATTCTTCTGGGTTTAAACACGTTATCGGATCAAGAATTCCATTTTATTTTGCATGTGTTTTACTTTCAGAATTCCAAATGTAATACGTGGGTAAAATGACGATTATACAGTAAATATTGTTACAAAAAGATAAAAAAAAAATATTTATAACGAGGTAGGTATTGACATAATATAGCTATGCATTGCATATGCATGGATACGCATGTTATTTTGCTTGATTCTCTTTCTAATACCGGTATGTTGATGTAGTTGCTAATATATGTTTAGGTACATCTATCCTGGAACACGCATTGTTTCGGATGGATCGGCGGCGTACGCTGGTATAGCTGAGTTGAAAGGAGGAATTTACGAACATCAGGTGATCGTGCATGAGCGCAATTTTGTAGACCCCAACAACGAAGCAATACATACGCAGAACATCGAAAACGTCTGGATGCGTGCAAAGCGTAAATTAAGGCGCCAGTTTGGTACATCAAGACAAATAACCTATCCCATGAAGTATTAAACGCTATATGTATTATACGGAGCTACTTCAAAGTTCGAAAGCAATACATGTCCATAGGATTTACTTTGGACTTGTACTGCTTTCGAACTCGGCGATTCGATTATAAATTACCTGACAGATGAAATCAGTATTGATGGTGTAAAGAGTTATATTTATACCCCCCACATTTAATGTGGTGAGGGCATATTGACACCCTTAAGGAGGCGTGGCAGATATAGAGTTATATAAAAGTTATTTTTATTTTGTATGGTTATTTTTTTTCTAGTTTTTATTTTTTTAAATATTCTTTTGTGAGAGTATATTTTTTGTTCATGTTAAACATGGTTTTCTATCCATCTATTGACACGACGACTGACTTGTGAATAAATATGTTAAAACTTATCTGCGTAGGTAATTTATGGTCGTAAGAACTAATGCTTACAAGTATAAATCACTTGATAGATAAAGCCAGTATAGATTAAGGGTAAAGACATATATTTTTAATTTATGAAGAGTTATTTTTATGTTGTAAGGACATAAATATGGGTGCCAAAGCATTTTTCTTTTCTATTATATTTCTAATAATCTGTGATATTTTTTTGAGAGTATACTTTTTGTTTATGGTCTGTATTAAAAGAAACGCGGCCTTTTATCCGCCCGTTAATGCGGGACTCACTAGAAGCACAGAACAGGAATCAAGCAGAATGGAAACTCTCGGCGGTGCTTTGATCTTTCTTGGGCAGATTCTATGACCTCGCGCTATGTTTTCCGAAGATTAGTCAGGGCCGGAATACGTGCTATATGGTCTTAAAGGAGAACGTTAAAGGTTTGATTTGGTCTTACATATAAACATCTACTACTTACATAACGTTATTGTTTTGTATGCTTATAAAAAAAGCAAAAACCCTTTTTTTTTTAACCTTAAACACTGTCCTCCGCGAAAATAACAGCCAAATCCCTAAATCTGTTTTCAGATTCGGATTTCAGTGAAAAAATCCTATTGAAATCAGTTGTCATTTTTCCGTCAACTTATTTGGCCTGTACAATGTATAAACAAAGGAAGAAGCAGTGCGCTCCGACCGGGGCTGCGATGGGCACGCGCTCCTATAAAAAAGTGGTGTAAAATGTTCAAAGTATATGCCATCAGATTTCTCGCTATATGGTCTTAAAGAAGAAGGTTCAACGTTTTATTTGATCATACATAAAAACATTACTAAATAACGTTACATGTGTTCAATACGCGCCTTTCTTCACCTTTAACACTGTTTTTCGAGAAAACTAGAGCCAACTCACTATTTCTGCGTTCAGATTCGGATTCCTGGGAAAAAATCCTATTTGAATCGGCAAGGAGGGTAGTCAGTTCTCATTTTAGCATATTTCCGCGACCTTTAAAATCATTAGTTTTGTCATGTCGTCAATTCTGAAAAATCAATTATGACGTACAGAAATAACCTCTTTTGAACAGACGCTCCTCAAGTAGCGTAGCAACCCCTGAAATGTTTGAGCAGTAAATAGCTAATGAAATCCGCTTGGGGGTTGTGTTCCTACTATTGGTTACAGTTCACTATTCCGGGGTTCGACGAGTATGTGTTTTAAACTATTGTCCGCTAGATGGCAATAGCTGCTCGTGAAAGTAACTAATATTTCTAGTTTTATGATCATTGACTTTGTCTATCCACATTTAAAACCTTACTTTATAAAATATTACAGTTTTTACCTTGAGACAGATGCAGCTATTATATAATTTACCAGCGACATTATTATTATTAGTCTTTATTTAAGGAATATTTATGTTTTAGTTCCAATGAATGTAATCACGATGAGCGGACAAAGAAATAAAAATAGCACATCTGCGCGTTTTGCCGTATTAGAAATTGGAAAGATATAATGGTGTCACTAAAATGTGGACCGCTACTCCAAGGGCGTATTGTAGTGATTAAAATTGAGACAATTGTCTTAATTGCCTCTTCAGAGTAAATGGTGCCATATTATGAAGCAGCTTAGGAAAACTAGGTTGTGTGGGTTACCATACGATAGCTCTTTTAAAGCTAAACTTTAATCTGAAACTGGTTTTGTTTGACAATCTGTCTTTATAAAAATGGTTATTTCAAAACATTCTAAACTTTGTTTACGCTGAGCAATTATAAACCATTATGGACATCGCGATACTGCAAGTTTCTATGACGTCTGGATCACTGCTAATTCATTGTATCGTAGCTTATTCTAGAGCAGCGGTTCCCAACCAGTGGTCCGCGGACCACAGGTGGTCCGTGAGAACTAAGTCACGGGCCAGTCACGGGCCAGTCACGGGCACGTAGAAGCCCACCGTGTCACAGTGACCCTTCATATGACTATATATATAGAATACTGCCCATAAGGGTCCAATATGACCAAATAAAGAGTTTTTACTTAACCTCCAAATAGGACGTCTAATAGCAAACGATAAGTAAAGTTTCGTCAGTCAGTCGTAAGAGTTAACGGCTCCAGTAGTATCACCGACCGTGTGCCAGTCTTACTCTTAACACTCTCATTCCTGATTTTTGTCGGTAAGTACTAGTCTTTCAGTCCATTGACTGAAATGTTAAATTTAATGATTTAAGACCCGGTATTATAAGCCTAAATAAAAAGTCTATAGATTTTATTTAGTAGGTTTATTTTATTTTACTCTGTAGATTTGAATATTATAAATGCCGAACAAGGAAACTCTGCTACTAAATCTCCCAATCAATATAGTTGATCGATTTTCGACAGAACAAATTTTAATCGTTTAATAAGGAAATAAGGAAGTGTCATGCGCGCCAGTGTTACCATATGGTTACTACACTGTCACTCCACACACCAACATAACCTCAACTTACATATTCCAAAAGTTATAGGTAAATTTGCACCATAAAAAGAGTAAACAGGCGCGTGTATCGCCAATTCACAGTAACACTATGATTACTTTCAATTATTGTTAAAAAATAAGCATAAATAATTTAAAAATAGAAACAAATATTGTACCGGCCGCCATCTATTAGGCAAGATGTAAACTATGTGACAAACGTATTGTCCGGAAACAGAAATTTAGAAGTAGTGGGCAGTGGCAAACATATTTATCTTTGAACATAAACGCGGTTCTATTTGCAGACTTCAGTTACGGATAAGTAAAGTTGGCTAAAAGAAATTTTCTGCGATTACGACATTAAAAGCGCTCGTCGACAATGAAAAATATGATAATTTCAGTGCAAGTATACAGAACAAGTCATAAGAAGTCATCTGCAAATGCTGGTCGATGAATTCAATCGTTACTTCCCGGAATATAACCAAACCGATTCGAAAGGTATCCAAAAGCTGAAGAAGTTGCTGAAGAACTCCAGGAAGAACTCATTAAACTCATTGCAAAATGACAGAAACTGCAAGGAGGAGTTTGTATCTGTTTCCCTTGAGGAGTTTTGGCGTAAAAAAGCAATTTCATATACTTACGAAAATTCGAGGAATCGCCTTGCGCTATATGATGCTCTTCTGTAGAGAAGAGCAAGTAGTAGTAGTTACTTATGTGAACAAGGATTTTCTGCTCTGCTTGTAACTAAAAACAAGTTCCGGAATCGATGGAAATGATCAAGTGATGACATGCGTGTAGCTTTGAGCAATAGTATTAGCCCCAAGATTTCACTTACGTACTACTTTTAGTACATGTAGTACTATTAACTATGTTAAAAGTTTATTTTTTATAAATTTTATTTTAAGATTAACCCAGTTTATTATTCTTGAACCTTGCGGTCCCTGTTAAGAACAAGTAAATCATAGTGGTCCCTGGGCAAAAAAAGGTTGGGAACCACTGTTCTAGAGGAACCTAGATATAACCCCCTCAGATGAGGATTACGATAACATACAAGTAGCAATCATCGCACACTTTGCCATCATAACGAAGCCATTGAAATCAGGACTTCCTCATCTTAAACCTATAAGTGGCCAAGCGTGAATAATTATTTGGTCCGTTTGTCGGTCCTGGTACGTTCTAGATCAAGATCAAGGTAGACAGTACATAATTATTTCTATTATGATCTCTTGACAACCGCAAATCTTGCATTATGCATATGTTGCAGTAAGAGTACTATACTTGATGTCTCCTTTAGCTAGTCGAGTGAGATTTTGTAGTACGTTATTTTGTTAAGTTTTGTAGAATATTCTACTTTCGTTGACTTTTGTTACATTAGATGACTAAATAAAATTCTACAGCCTATACCCTACAGTCCATAAACAGCAATACATGATTTGAACACCAACGTCCCCTGTCCGGGACGTTTGATGTAGCTTGGATTTGTAGCTGAATAAATCACCTGATTATTTGTATGCCTCAATCTAATCTCAAAAGCAAGTTACAGAATGGCATATATGGGACCTAAAACGTTGGATTTAGACCACATAATACTGTTCGTTTCAGATTAGTTGACCCGGCAATGGAGTCCACATTGATATGGTGTGGAAATGCATTTTATGCGTATTAGTAAAAAGTTATGTGATAAAATGTTGAAAGCGTTACAAATATATCCGCTCAGCAGTGATAGTATACAACAACGTGTCTCTAAAGTTTTCAAAAAATAGGAAATTTATTTATTATAGATTTCTCAGAAAAACTTCTTTTATATAAAAGTTGGTGGATCTTCTAGAACTAAGTTTACTTTAGATTTAGTATTAGAGTAAAGAAAGTACCATTATTTTCAATACTACCGATACTACTCTTAATACTACTCAACTCAATACTACTCTTAACGGGTGACCCACACGATATGCACGCCCGTTTATTTTTCAAGTAAAACTTCTTACAGTACGGTGCAGTGGATTCTAACGAAACAAAGTAAATAAACGCCCGGTTGCTGAGATAAGCGTCCATCGGCCGCTTTCCAACGTTAATTAATAAAAAAAATCCGCATGTCCAACCTACGGATTCGATATCGGGACCTTTTCAGTAGAAAGAAGGCATTAAGAGGGGCGTTTGTGCTAGGGAGATCAACGTCGGCCATGAGTCTGTAGTGAGCCCAGGATGTGGTTCCATCTAACGGTGAACTGTTGTACTCAAGTCTTTGTGTATAAACCATCGAGATAGTATAAAGGGGAGAAGTCATATGAGCTTTAAATTGGGATCACTTTCTGTCAAATCATACTGCCTGTTAGTCCCATAACGTCAAACTGACAAACAGATATATTATATCGGTTTAAGTGGTTTCCAGTGCGCTGTAAGTACTTTTTTAGAACGAATTAGCATGACAGTATGTGCTGTAAGAAGCTGCCGCAGCAGAAAGGGTCCTGGCTGCAATAAATCGACAGGAATTACGTTTGATCGGTAAGTGACGTTAGATGCCAGTTAAATGTCAATGAACAGGCCCGTATTAAATAATATTTGACTTAATTTTGGTTTATTTTACAATTAAATGTAGGTTTCCAAAGATTCCTTCCCAACAGGAATTATGGATACGGTTTGTCGACCAATGGAACTGGAAGCCGTCAAAGTCCAGTATCCTGTGTTCGAAGCATTTTACGGATATAGGTATGGATAGAACATCACCAAATCGCATCCGTTTGAGGAAGAATGCTATTCCTACATTATACCAGGTACCAGTAATAACTACACTTTAACATTGGACGTCCTGATATACGTTTTTAAGCAATATGTATTGGTTTCTTTAATACATCTTTTTATTTAAGAGAGAGTCACCAGATGTTCCGAAAATAAAAATTTTGTCTAATGCCGTAATTTCGCTTCCTACTACGGATTTGGTGCCAGCAGCCAGTAGGTCCGAGGGATCCCGTGGCGAACCAATGCGCACCATACCAATTCGCCAAGTAGACGATGGTGGGGTTGGTCCGGTTCATAGTACCAAAGAAGCTCTCAGAAAGAGAATATTATTAAACAAACTTAGACGCAGTTTAGCAGTTAGCAAAAACAGAAAACAAAAGCTGTCTTTGTTAAGAAAAAAATATAGTCACAAAGAAAGAAAAATCGCAAACCTCAAGGGATCATTACAGAGTTACATAAGAAAAAGTATCTACAACAAGAAGCATTAGATACCTTATCTAGGTTAGGGGGGGCACAGGAAATGTTTTTAAGACAGTATCGAAAAAATAGCAAGAAAGCACTACCAAAACATTATTCTGCAGAAATAAAGGCCTTTGCCTTAACATTGCATTTTTATTTACCGGCAGCGTATAATTACGTAAGAAACACGTTCGATACTTGTTTACCACATACAAGAACAATCAGTAGGTGGTATCAAAGCATAAATGGAGAGCCCGGGTTCACTAGTGAGGCATTCGAAAGCTTTGCGCTTGAAAACATCGTCTTCGAGCGGTAAGGTAATTTGTGCACTTGTAATGGATGAAATGGCCATTCGCCAAGTTTGGGCAGATGCTTTGGGTATGTGGACGTTGGAATTACTGCAAAGGAAAATGTTCTTGCTAAAGATGCATTGGTATTCCTGCTAAATTGCGTAAATGGGAACTGGAAAATCCCAGTTGGGTATTTTTTTTAATTGCCGGCATAACAAGTGAACAAAAGAAAGGATTGGTTTTAGAGTGTTTGAGGAAGTGCGATGATGCAGGTGTAGTTGTAGTAAGCTTAACATTTGATGGTGCTCCAACAAATTTGACTATGGCTAATCATTTAGGTTGTAACTTACACCACAGTACTTTAAGCACTACTTTTAAACATCCCTCTTGTGACGAACAAGTGGCTGTGTTTCTAGATCCTTCCCATATGCTGAAGTTGGTAAGAAATACCTTAGGCGACAAACAATTCTTCGTAAACAAAGAAAACGGATCTGTTCAATGGAAGTACTTTAAACAACTTCATGAGTTGCAAGAGCGTGAATAATTTCATTTGGCTAATAAACTTAGGCAACAACACATATCTTTTAATAAGCAAAAAATGAAGGTACGCCTAGCTACAGTATTATTTAGTGAAAGTGTTGCCACGGCCTTAGAATTTTGCGCAAATGATTTACACATGGAAGAGTTTAAAGATGTAGGTGCAACTATTCAATTTATTAAATTAATGAACAACCTTTTTGACGTATTGAATTCCAGAAATCTTTTACAGACGAAATATAAAAAACCTCTCACTAAAACAAATTTTCCAATAATATCTGTTTTTTAGACACCATAGATGATTATATTAGTACTTTAAGGACGCATTCTAATGGAGTATTACTATTAAATACTCGAGAGCCAATAATTCTTTTTCTAAAAAGTGTTTCAATTTTTTTCTTTCAAAGGCACACTGGATTTTTAGGTTTAAAAGTATGTATTTCCAGTACTAAATTTTTGTTTCAAAGGTTGGTGCAACTAGTTGCAACTATTTAATTTATTAAATTATTGAACAACCTTTTCGACGTATTGAATTCCAGAAATCTTTTACAGACGAAATATAAAAAACCTCTCACTAAAACAAATTTTCCAATAATATCTGTTTTTTTAGACACCATAGATGATTATATTAGTACTTTAAGGACGCATTCTAATGGAGTATTACTATTAAATACTTGGGAGCCTTTAATTCTCTTTCTAAAATGTTTAAATTTTTTTTCCTTCAAAGGCACACTGGATTTTTAGGTTTAAAAGTATGTATTTCCAGTACTAAATTTTTGTTTCAAAGGTTGGTTATTAATGATGAATATTTAAAGTTTCTACCATTGTATAAGATTTCACAAGATAGCTTGGAACTTTTTTTTTTGTTCAATTCGGTCTCGTGGTGGTCACAACAACAATCCAACAGCCACGCAGTTTCAGGCTGCTTATAAAAAGTTGCTGGTACATGTCGAATTACGTACAGGTTTTCGTGGAAATTGCATTCCTTTGGAGGAACTGACTATTTTAAAATATGAGGCCGTTCATCAAATAAATGGATGTGTAGTTCGAATAGTACAAATGATGAAGTTGACATAAACAGCATCGAAAACGCTCATGAACTGTTGGCGCCATCTAGTGCCGCTTGATGGTGAAGGCACCCTTTCTTGGTGCCGTATAGTGCCGCTAGAGTGCGTTGATAGTGAATACCATTTTATGGATCCAATATTGCGCGCGATACGTGGGTGACTTGCATTTTAGACAGACGCTTTCAAGATTTCAACCACGAACGTTGTATGTATAACATGTATTCGATTTGTAAAACTACAGTCCACTATTAAAGAAGCAAAATCCAACACCAGTGTTTTAATCCACTCAACATTTTGGTCCGTACGAGCCGCATCTTGTATCAAGAGGAGAAGAACAGCGCTCAAAACCTGGTGTTTGATCCACACGACAACCAACCAGCCATTTTCGCCCGTATGTACGGCGTCACCACGTGGCACAAAACTGAGTTACATATCTATTCCTTTTCTATTTTCCTTGTTTTGTTTGACATTGCAACGTTATTATGATTTATGTAGCGTCATACTTTCTAACGTATTACACGTAAAACTATGCATTGCGCAACGTCTCATAAATTATTTTAATTTGACGTACCTTACCGATATCGAAGCTTGCATTGCGCGGCAAACCGACTAATTCACTACGATTCAGCAACTTAAGTTTATTTACACGGCTGTGGCACGGTTCACGAGAAACAATGACGGATTATCAAAATTTTATTCGTAGACGAGGAGCGATTAAAGGAACGGTTAGGCGGTTCGAAACCTTTATTTCAAAATTCGAAGATACACAACAAGCCGAATTACAGGCTAGGCTCGAAAGCCAACAAGCATTACTTACTCAATTTGAAGAGATTTAGGAGAAAATTGAGGAATCAAATACGGATGAAAACGAAAACGAAACTGTTCGAAACGATTTCGAACAACTTTATTACAAGAACATTGCATCTGCAAATAACATTTTAAAACGACTTCATGCGAGCGAAGCACTGTCTGTTTCTTCAGACAACAGTGCACATGTAACAAATAGCGGTATAAACGGAAACGCGAATAATTCGGGAGCATTTGAAAACGCGGTACGATTACCAACCATCAACTTACCAGAATTCGATGGCAAGTACGAAAACTGGTACAGATTCAGGGATTCATTTTACACGTTGGTACATGAAAATGTGCACTTATCAGAAATACA
Source organism: Aphodius sticticus (assembly GCA_963966075.1). Classification (NCBI taxonomy): domain Eukaryota; kingdom Metazoa; phylum Arthropoda; class Insecta; order Coleoptera; family Scarabaeidae; genus Aphodius; species Aphodius sticticus. The sequence goes on from OZ014507.1 coordinate 31,809,035, forward strand.
AAAGTTTATGTATTTAAATTTATCTCTAAAGGGTACTGCAACAGAAATAATCCAATCATTGGAGGTATCTGCTCACAACTATTCAACAGCTTTAGATTTGCTTAAAGAACGATTTGAAAACAAAAGAATCATTGTAAACACACACATGCGAGCATTATATGACCTTGAATGTGTATCTAAGGCTAATGCACAATCACTACGCCAATTATTGGACGGATTTCTGAAGCATTATCACGCTTTGAAAGCATTAAAGTTACCAGTGGATTATTGGGATGTGCCAATGGTTTATGTTTTGTCAACTAAAATTGACAATATTACTAGGAGAGCATGGGAACAATCAGCATGCATTGGCACTGAGCTACCTAAATTAGACGATTTGATCAAATTCTTGAAGGGTCATTGTCAAATGTTAGAAACAATGACTCACGCTTCATCAAATTTCAATACAGTTGTTGATAAACACGCTAAACAAAAGGTCCTAACAAACGTAGCTTCAAAATTAAACTGTACGAATTGCAAGGGTTCACATTTAATCTACCAATGCAGGGCATTTCTTGACAAAACACCTGAAGGTCGTTTACAATGCATAAGAAACCTGAAGGCTTGCACCAATTGCCTAAGAGAACATCACACAGCTCAACAGTGCAAATCAACTCGAAATTGCTTCAATTGTAACAAACGACACCACACATTATTGCACATATCCGAGAATAAAAGACCTGAAACAAGCATTGCCTCGCATGCTATGCGCACATCTCGTCATATTCTCTTATCTACCGCGATAATTTACGTAAAGGACCGCAACGGTCGCACGATTGAAGCACGGGCATTAATAGACAGCGGCAGCGACAGCAATTACATGACTAGTAACTTGCTCAAAGAAATCGGATTGAAATGCCAGTCCACAAAACCAATTTTGATCGCCGGTGTTAACGGAACGACGTCTGAGGTCTCAAAACAAACAACTGCAACGATTAAATCAGCGTATAAGGATTATCAAACGGTCTTAACATTTCTTATCGTTGAACGAATAACTGAACAAATACCAATAGTAGCACTAAATACTGATCACTTGCGAATACCCGAGGATATTAGATTGGCAGATCCATCTTTTGACACCCCTGGTGATATTAACTTGCTAATAGGCGCAGAAATCTTCTACGATCTTCTAGAAAACGGAAAAATTAGTTTAGGACGGAACCAACCCGTCCTACGAGAATCTAAACTAGGATGGCTCGTCACTGGTCGTCTTGGCTCAATAGATAAATACAAATCATCTTGTTGCCTAGCGATTCAGAATGATATAGATCTGCACGACAAGTTAGAGCGATTTTGGAAAATGGACGACTGTCCGGAAGAAATAATTCACACAACTGACGAAATGCGATGCGAAAACGAGTTCATAAAAAACACAACACGTGACGAAACGGGACGATACGTAGTAGGCTTGCCCTTCAACGATAATAAAGACAAACTTGGCACAAATTTACACGACGTAATTTCACGTTACTTAAACCTAGAAAAACGATTCGAACGGGATAGCAATATCAAACGCGAGTATGGGAAATTTATGTCAGAATATGAAGAAATGGGGCATATGCAACGCATTTGCAACCTCACCACTACAATGACGAATAAACAACAACCTGACAAGGAATATTATATACCGCATCACCCGGTACTGAAAATGTCTAGTTCTACGACGAAACTGCGAGTAGTTTTCGACGCTTCAGCTCGAACTGACACTGGGCTCTCACTAAACAATACGTTACTAGTAGGTCCAATCGTTCAAGGCGGTTTGTTTGAAATTCTAATTCGTTTCCGACGACATAACATTGCGTTAGTCGCCGACATCGAGAAAATGTTTCGTCAGGTGAAGGTAATCGAAGAGCACTGCGACTTCCAACGAATACTATGGCGCAAAACCCAAAACGAGGAGATCGGAATTTATCGTTTGTGTACGGTCACCTATGGCACGGCTTCCGCCACCTTCTTAACCACCCGATGCATTAAGGACGTCGCGGAACGACATGCAAACGAGCATCCGACATCTGCACGAGCTATCATCGAAGATATGTATGTAGACGATTTAATAACCGGAAGTGATGATGTAGACGGCGCTATAAAACTACACACAGAAGTTACCCAAATATTGAGGAGTGCAGGGTTCAACCTACGAAAATGGGGCAGTAATTCCCAAGAAGTTTTAAATAGCTGTGCTGCCTCAAAATCAAAAACCGATCAATACTTAATAAAGGAAAGCAATGACAACCGCACGCTTGGAATAATATGGATGGCTGATGATGACACGTTGAGGTTTGTTTACAACGAAAACCAGAGTGAGAGGGTAGTTACGAAAAGAAGTATATTATCCACCATTTCCAAGGTTTTCGATCCACTTGGCCTGATTTCACCGATCATAGTAGACGCGAAGTCACTCGTACAGCGACTATGGATGCTGAAGTTGGCATGGGATGACACAGTCCCGGACAGTATCAACCGAATATGGTCTCGCATAATGCTACAACTGCATGAGTTGAAGGAAATAGCGATACCACGGCACGTCATATTACCTTCAACCACAACCATACAGCTTTGCGGATTTTCTGACAGTAGCGAGAAGGCATATGCTGCGGCAATCTATATAAGAAGCATCGATAATTTTAACAACGTCAGAGTAGCGTTATTATGCTCGAAGACACGCGTAGCCCCGGTGAAGGTCGTATCGCTACCACGATTAGAACTCTCGGGAGCATTGCTACTAGCAAAACTTGCGACCAGTGTTGTTCAAAATTTCAATATCCACCTAGCGAAAAAATACTACTTCACTGACTCGTCTATAGTTTTGAACTGGTTAAACTCGGAGCCTACGAAATGGAAATCGTTTGTCGCTAACAGAGTGGCAAAAATACAAAATCTAACTGACGTAAGCGATTGGTACCACGTTCCAGGAAAGGAAAATCCAGCAGACATAGCTACACGAGGTATAGAAACATCATGATTGACCGATTCAATCTGGTTTACAGGACTAAGATTCTTGGAGCAAGATCCAGCCAGTTGGCCTGTCAATACCAAAACGAGTATCAACGAAACCCTAGAGCAAAGAACGAAGAAAGTGAGTTTGATGACTACAACGGATGCTGGTATATTCAGATATTCGACATTGAAAAAATTGAAAAACGTAACGGCATACATACTACGGTTTGCTCGAAACTGTCAATTACCAATCGAAGGCAGAACGTTTAATTCATTAACTTCTGAGGAGACGGATAACGCTATGATGGTTCTGTTGCGATTAGCACAACATAACAGCTGTTCTATAGATATCGCAGAGATAAGACGGTCTGGACAAGTTCATAAGAAGAGCAAATTACGATGCTTAGCGCCATTCTTGGACGATTTTGGATTACTAAGAGTAGGAGGACGACTCAAACACGCCGATATTGAGTATGACAAGAAACATCAAATCATACTGCCAAAACATCATCCACTCACAAGGTTGTTGATAAAATATGAACATAACCGACACTTCCATGCAGGCGCTCAAGCCACACTTTCGGCATTACGCGAGCAGTATTGGCCAATTGATGGCAAAAACGCTGTAAAACATTTAATTAAATCTTGCGTAGTTTGTTTTAAATACAATCCCAAGCGCGTACAAATTCAAATGGCTGATTTGCCGAAAACAAGAATCACGCCAGCTAGACCGTTTCTTTATACCGCATTAGATATGGCCGGTCCCTTTGAAACGAAGGAGACGAAGTATCGCAATAAACGCACCATTAAATCATACGTTTGTGTTTTCGTGTGCTTTGTCACAAAGGCGGTTCATTTGGAACTTGTTTCAGATTTGACGTGCGCGAATTTTTTAAATTGTTTAAAGAGGTTTGTCTCTAGGCGTGGTTTGCCAAAACAACTTTACTCCGATAACGGTAAGGCCTTTGTAGCGGCTAACAAAGAGTTGCGTAACGCTATTAAGGAGATGATTATTTACCTAAAATCTCAAAATATTAATGATTATTTAACAGAATTTTCCATTTCTTGGAAGTTCATGCCTCCCAGAGCACCTCATTTTGGCGGGCTGCATGAGGCGGCAGTAAAATCTATGAAAATGCATTTGAAAAGGGTTACGTCAGGTCATTGTCTGACAATTGAGTGTTTCTTAACGTTGCTCTGTCAAATAGAATCCATCCTTAATTCCCGACCTCTTTGCCCACTTTCCAACGATCCTAACGACATCACAGTGCTGACGCCTGGACACTTCTTGGTTGGTGCTCCCATGACCGCTACGCCACAGAAGGATGTTACCAACATTCCATTCAACAGACTGAAGCACTACCAGCAGCTCCAGCAGATGTATCAACACTTTTGGCAGCGTTGGAACAGAGAATATTTGTCAAACTTACAAACCAGGGCGAAGTGGACCAGTGATGGCAACGGAAACCAGCCAGAAGTAAACGACATTATTCTAGTTAAGGAAGACAACAACACTCCACCACAACATTGGCCATTGGGACGAATCCTTCAATTACATCAAGGACCCGATGGAAGAAACCGCGTGGCCACAATCCTCCTTCGAGGGAAGCAAATGGTCCGTTCCACAACTCAACTCTGCCCTCTGCCGAAAGATGATTTAGAAATTTCATCAAATTTCAACGTGGGGGAGTATGTTGGCGCCATCTAGTGCCGCTTGATGGTGAAGGCACCCTTTCTTGGTGCCGTATAGTGCCGCTAGAGTGCGTTGATAGTGAATACCATTTTATGGATCCAATATTGCGCGCGATACGTGGGTGACTTGCATTTTAGACAGACGCTTTCAAGATTTCAACCACGAACGTTGTATGTATAACGTGTATTCGATTTGTAAAACTACAGTCCACTATTAAAGAAGCAAAATCCAACACCAGTGTTTTAATCCACTCAACAAACAGCTTCCTGATCATTTATCGCCTTATTCCTAAAATATAATAGCATATATTGCTGGATCTGTTGCCTATTTTTTACAGAAACGGATTGTTTGGGAAGAATGTTTGAAGTCGTTAACCAGTGACACTAAAGACAATTTCTTATATTCTTTTATAAATGCCAAAAATCATAATTGTCTTCAATTTCTTTCGGAGGATGTTTTGTCAGTTTGTATAAAATGTGAAAAAGTCATCGAAAGTCTAATTTTAACTTCAGGTTCCAAATCTGTTTCAGTAGAAATTGTATACAACTTAGTTTTAAAAGACTTTATTTATTCAAATATATTTCTCAGTTTAGTTAAGCATAGTTTTGATCGAGATGTGTTAGATAGTCATAGAATCTTATTAATTAAAATCATTACTAGATACACTCATATTAGAATGTGTTACATCACCAAAACAAAAGTAAATAAATCAGCCAGCATTAGACATAGAAATAATAAATTGGTTTTGTTTAATGGCCAGTAGGCTCCACAATGTATGAGTTACTTTGTTCATATTGATAGTTATGTTACACTTAATATTAAATAAATCTTATATTTGTTATAACCTTTATCGAGAGTATTTTTGTGTTTATTATATATTTTTACTTATTAGTTAAACTAAAATTCGGTGATTTTATTGCCGGTTCATGGAAATTAAGAAAATTAGTAATCACATATTTTCTCTATAAATCCTCTTCGAACAACAAAATAGTACGTAAGGTATTTTGATTCTCCGTAATGTGTTTTGAATCCAATTACAAAACCCTTAATGAGCTTCTGCATCATACAATACTTGGAGCTTGAATTCTCTAGTAGTAGAATAGGTAAAACAGCACTGTTTGTGTGCATATTCTGCTAACCTAACAATTGACATGGGAGTTTTAATAAAATAATAGTATTGGCCGGGTGCGCATACAACACGCCATCTGTCTTACAACTGAACTTGTCTAGTATCGACACGAGGTGGTGCTGGTTTATGCAATTTCCGCCTTAATAATCACCCACGTGGTAGTTCCCTGTAACGTGTCGCCTAAACTTGTTGTTGTACGTAAATTGGTAGAAGCAAGTAGTGTGTTTGTTGTCGTTTGTAGTGAAATTAAGCCGCGTTTTCTTTCGTTGTACTGAAGAATTTTAATAAGAAATAACAAAGTCGAGCACAGCGTTGTTGCGTGCAACGCTAACGGAGAAAACTTCTCGCGGGATTCATATTCCGCCATGGGCATCCAAATCGTTTCTCAGTCCCCCACTCCGTACTGTGCACAGGGCCAATATGTAGTTCTTTAGGCACAAACCTCATTGGATTGGAACGCTTCTTCATGCGATGCTCGCAAGTAGGAGTATGGTTGATAGAGATAGACCCACTACTATCTCGTCTAATGACGTCTAGTTCTCGAGAACATCGTAGATGGCCACACTGTCTAGACTCGAACAAGGATGAAAAAATGCGACGCCGATTCTTCGAAGGTGTGGCTTTATTTCTTTTCACCTGCCTCTTAAGAGACCGGTCCAACCTAACTTCAGGCTGTTCTGGTAGTCCCCTATTGGTCCAATTATTCAAACTGTACAGAACTCCTGAGTGTTAATTATTGAATTATGATAGCGTCTTATAAGATTACAACAATCTAAATGAACTATTCTTGGTCGGACTGGCTCGATATTTATTATGCCCATGCCCAATTTTAAACAGTTGCTGCTCAAACATAGACATAATTGGATGTCGTGATTTCAGGAAGAACATTTCATTTATATTTTTTTGTGTGTCCAGTGCGCCGTAGCTTCATTTTACGTCAATGTAATACTTGAGAAAACTCCAATAAATGAAAAGAAAGAGAGCCACACCGACAATGTAGCGGCAGAGTACCCGGTGTATCGGCGTCATATTTTTGTAGGCTGATCTGATTAGCCATCTATAGCTTACCTCTGCTCTAGAACTAAATATAGAATCCTCATATCTATTAGATACATAGACCGGTGTATATTGGGTGATCTATTCCAGATAATATGATTTGCTGGTTTGAAAGTTTGAAACTCGTAATGGAACCGCAAAAAAACTTGACATGAAAAAGTTGAATATGTGCATAACTGCGAACTATTTCGGCATATTTGGAATTTTTGTGAGTTTGTGGTGATTTAGTTGTCGATAAAATGGTTAAATACACAAACAAAAAATGTACGCCATGCGTAAGAGAGAGTGCAATGGCAAGATTGCGAGCAATAAATCAAAAGTAAGTACTCAGAAGCTATCAAATTATAGAATGATCGTGGTTTTTGCATAAATACATTCGTCATTAAATTAAGGAATTAATGGTACAATCATAGGTTTAGAGAAAGAAATGTTTTAATAAAACCTTCTTAGTTTATTTTACTGGAAGTTTTGGCATTGTTTTACACATGGAACATTTGTTTCTCTAATTTGGTTTACGATTTTATGTACAATTGAATATAATATGTCGTACAACACAAATGTGTTCTTAACAATGTGAATGGTCAAACAGTAAGACTTTTATAAAACGCTGAAAAATTTAACAAATGATACGTAGAGAGAAAAAGGCATACACTGAATATAAAACACAATATTGGGAACAATAATAGGGGAGTTTGGAATCTTTTGAGGGGGGCAGGCATTTTTCCTCAGCGAGCCACTGGTTTACCGGAACACTTAAAGGATGTTAATGCTACCAACATGTTCGTTATTAATTCTATTCCTAACATTGACCCTGATGATGTATACGAATCATATATGAACGATAAACTTAACGACAACTCATTCTACTTCAAGGCCATTGATGATGACCAAGTATTAAAAGCTATATATTCTATAAAAACTAATAGTTCGGGTATCGATGGTCTCAACATAAAATTCATACAAATGTGTTCGCCTCATATAGTACCATATATCATCACTCATTTAATCAACACGTTTCCATAGCAGTCAGTTCCCAGCTTGTTGTAAACGGTCATTAATCATTCCTATATCTAAAAAAACAAATGTTAACGATTTAAAACACCTTCGGCCGATTAGCCTCCTCCCAATCTTATCAAAAATATACGGAGAGGATTATAGAGGGCCAGCTAAAAGAATACATCGCAGATAACTATATATTGCCATCTACACAGTCCGGGTTTCGCAAGCATTTTAGTTGTGCTACGGCGTTGTTAAACATTGTTGATGATGTACTTGGTGCATGGGATTCCGCTATTGTGTCACGCTATTGTGTCTACTTGATTTTACAAAAGCTTTTGACACCATAAGTCACAGAATGATGCACGCAATGCTTCGTAATATTGGCTTGAGTCCTTTGGCTACTGACCTGTTACTTAATTACCTCACTGGCAGAACACAATGTGTTACAATCGATGGCCTTACATCTCCCCCCCCCCCATCCCTACTACATCTGGAGTACCACAAGGCTCGATACTGGGTCCCTTATTATATTCGATATACACTTCCAATTGTTTCAGACATGTTGAGCATTGCCCGAGGAAGTTGACGAGGCTTGCAGGAAGCTTGAATCGGATTTCAAAAGCCTAAAGTTAATTTCCAGAAAGCATTGCCTCTCCTTAAATCCATCTAAAACTGAATTAATTTCATTTGGGCCTAAAGAGGTTAGAACCGACAGTTTATTCAGAGAGCGAATTCTAGTTAATTTCGATGGGCAAAATTTTATAACTTAAACTTTGTGTTAGGGATTTGGGGGGTCATTGTGGATGCAGTGGCCGATTTAAGGGCCGAACCGCCCCTAGGCACTATATGCCTGAGCGCCCATTCCAGGACCTTAAACTATGCAATTAGAAACTAAAATAGGTATTAATTTTTACATATTTATTAATAATCAAAATAATAAAACATTACCAAAAATCAAACTCTAAACACAAAACAAAAATATAAAATATAAACGGCGAGCATAGGCCTGGAACATAAAAGTCTATACATGTATATAAAAATCTATACAATGTCAAACCAACATTTTTTTCTTGCTTTTTGGATGTAAAATTCTTCAATGAAGGTTTCAAAATCAAATTTGTCACTATAGAGGATATCTGCATTGCTAAGTAAGTATTGCTAAGCAATTTAAACGTTCTTCGCCCATTGATGCTTTTAGATAGGATTTTATTCTTTTTTGTGCAGAAAATGAGCGTTCTGCTGAACAATTCGCAATAGCTATACTTAAAAAGATTCTTAAAGCTATATCTACATTGGGAAATACAGCTTGCAATCTCGACGAATATATTTGCTCATATCTAATGGAGAATCAGATATATTAGCAGTGTTGAGTATACCTTGAAACTGAAGCCATTCACTCTCTAATGCCGGTTCTATTTCATCATTATATACAGATTGTAGAATAGCTGACCGTTCCGATATTTCACACGGCGTTAGTTTTAAAAATTTACTAAAAATAGAAAAAATCTTCGAGAGTGTCTGATATGCCTCTTTCCTTCTTTCTAATTCTGCCGTTAACGTGTCAATAATGACAAAAAACGTCTCAATTGTAAATTTTTCTCTGCGTGTAAATTCAACTTCATTCAGTCTACTTTCATCATTCACAATTTACGTCTCTTCGTCCTCTTGTACGATATTTCGTAATCAAAATCTGATTTTTGTTTTGCTTGTTCTTCGTAATGGTCAAATTTATCTCTCGTGGATTTAACAAATTCAATTAAACTAGTATATAATCCAATACCTGTTACAAAATCGATGTTAACACCCTGCAAATACTTATTAACTTTGTTGAACCTGTCTAAACTATCTCGCCATAGGGTGACCAGAAATGTAATTTCTAACGAATTCATTTTTTTCGCTATTCCTTCAGCTTCGTTCATAACTAGAGGATTTTCAAACTGGTCATTTTCAATATGCTGAAGTGCAGTTTTTATTATTTATTTTCCCAGTGTTCATATATACTTTCGGTTGCTTGGTCTCTTGCAGAATAAAAAATAAATAATCTTATTTGCATATGTATGTTCTGTATTATGCCTTCGGAGAGAATAACGACTATTATTATTATTATTATTATTAAGTAATAAAACAATTTATAGTATACGGTGGTTTTTGTATAGTCGAAGCATTATTTTTAAGCGACGCCCATATTTTTAATTTAAGAGATGTGTTTACACCGGCATTCAAAAAAATTTAAAATAATTCTCATTAAAAACAAATATTACTAATTATTTTCTAGACATAGAAGTTTTGTTGCTTTTAAAAAACGGAAAATAATTACTTCATTGAACACTACATTAGTTTCTTGTAGAGATAATGTTTGTAAATATTTATTTAATTGAAAATAATAAATATTGACAAAAGGGAGACCATAATCATAGTGAACAATGTCGCAAATTTGGTGCTTCAGTCACTACATCCTCGGATTCGAAGACCAGAAGTAACATCGCGCCAGAGGTAACCAGTACACCCCACGGTACAACCTTTAGCCCAAGGTAATAATGCGAAAAATGGTTTATCGACGGTAAAATATAAAAAGTAGACGATAATTGTCGGGCATATCCGTCATGAAAGAAGCAACCGCATATACGTGTCGGACTTATTGGTCCACCACTTGCAAAAGTAAAATTCAAGAAATTGCCTTCGAAAACGTGGATGTCCACATTATCGAAGGCAATTTCATGAATTTTTATTTACTTCCAATTTAAAAAGAACTGTATGCCGTAATGTAGAGTTTTGGTGGCCACAGCAAACTGGCATAAAATTTTGACGAAAAGAGAATTATCTTCAATTCAATCGCCTTTCTCACATTAGAAGGTGTGTTAGTATATACTTTCTTGTGTGAAAAAATACTTTTGTGACAAAAACTGTATAGAAAATGTCAAACATCATCCAAATTGTATGTTCTATGGTATGAAACTTATAGAACTTCTGTTAAATAGCGTTTTCCTTAAACTGTTGTTTTTAAACTAGGGTACCCCAAAGTGTAGCAGGAAATTCAAATATGTTTGGAATGCTATAATCTTATGCATCGTCTTGTATATATTAAAAAAATTAAATTTGAAAATGTGCGCCCAGACTGTCCGTATGTCTGTGAAAACCACACTGTAAATATCTTCATTAGTAGAGGCATAATCGTTTGAAGATACGCTATGGACAGACAGATAATTTAAGTTTATAGAAATATGTACTGTTTTCCACTAAGCGCATATCCGCTTCCGCTCGAGTCGCGAAGCAAATTCATACTCCTTGCGTATGAATTTTCGAGTTCATTGGTTGAGTTTATCCAATTTCAGATTGTTTTCCAGGGGGTTTCCCCATTTAAAGCGCCGGCGACACTACGCTGCTTTGCCAACTGTTAGTTGCTACCTCTTAAGTGGCATTGTGCGAACCCCAGTAGCTGGTGGAATTTTAAACCGCTTAAGTTGGTGGAAATATACCCCGGTTTTACCGACCAATATGAGAACAACAATTACGGGTTAATGTTGCCAATAAAAACTGATAATTTCGGTAGTAATTTCGGTATAGCGGATGGATTGGATGACGGTGATCAGCATTACTGTGACACCGGCAGACTCATGACCTTGCACAAAGTTTATTTCATATGTCGGGGCACAGATGACGGAGATATTCAAGGCCAAAAAAAGCAAAAACCCAAAACGCTTTTTGAAATATCTGGGAGTGGAAATGGATTCTGGGCACCTGTTAAACATCACAGTAGAAATTGCAAACATTGCCAAATCTAGATTGCATTTGAAAACAACTGAACAATTTGGAATAAACAGAACTTTAAACAAGTTTTTTTAGGTCATTTTTCATTATTATTTAGTATTTATAAAATTATAAGCCTGCAATAAAACACAATATCAAAAATAAAACAAAATCGTAAAGTAAATTAAAAAAAAAAATTCTATTTCAGCAACTGTTCAAAACGTTGCCGTTTTCCGCTGATATAAACATCCATCCGACAAATTTAACCCAATTGTGACACGGTATATGTCATTCATGTCATTTGACTCTTATTTAGGTTAGTTTCTAGTGTCGAGTACCATATATCTATATATTTTTTAACGTAGGTCTTGTATTGTTTATATATACTTTTTTAAACTTTCTTAATGACATCTTTCATGATTTTTACATTTATATTCTAATTTTCTCCGGTTTGTATTAGTTATAGGTTATTTATTGTTATAGTTATTTATAATTTTAATATATTGTTAAAACATTTTAGAACCCTGAAGAAGGACACAATTTCGTCCGAAATATTGGTAATGGAATAAAAAATATAAAAAAGGAAAACATTTTTGACTGAATTCCCATTAAGTTTTCTGACATAATAATAACATAGTCATTCAATTATCAAATTAAAAACGGTATGGGATTTTACCAAGAAACAAAAACTATTTATGGTAAGGAAGCAGTTATTAACAAGAAAAGGATGGCGTCTATGAACAATAAGCTAGCATCATTTAGAAACAGAAGAATTCTTCTACAATGCCGCCGCAATGGTATAACACCAAATCACATAGCACATAACATCAAGAACCTATTAAATCTAATAGAGACTGATATAGGAACAATATGTCGACAACATGTCGACAACTTCAGTAAAAGTGTAAGAAGCAAGATTATCAATATTGAGATCAGTATAACTATCAGTTATCAGCACTATAAGCAAACTTTAACGTGAACTCAGGCAAGTGACCGACTCTCTCTTTTATATCATACCATCAGACATCGACATCAACGAGTATCTACACAGATTGTCAATTACCTATGCAAAACTTTTCAACGACATTAAAACAAACAACATATTAAAATTCAATAGATTATTGTCAACGAATTGTGTAAACTTGAAATCTAACATTGCTTAGATCCATCACACATTCAAAATTTCTTGGCATTGGGACTTAAATTCAGTATACCAGTAGGATATAATGACATTCGGATTCAAAATCTGCTGGCAGAGTGGATTTCGGATTCAGTGATTTTGAATTAGCAACACAAAATTTATGTAGATCAATGGGAACCAACATCATAACAAATTTTTACATACTAATAAAAATTGCAAACCACCTTTAGAACAGTTGGTTAAAAATATTAAGTTATCTTTAAAAAGCAACCCAAATCTACTAATAATGAGAGCTGATGAAGGTAATGTCACAGTAGCAATGGACAAAGATGACTACCATAATAAAGTGTTAGATATAGTTAATGACAACGAACATTATAAGAAAATAAAAAGGACCCTACTATAACTATACAAAACAAAAATAATAACTGGGTAAAAAAACTGAAAGAATGCCACGAACTTAATGAAATTCAAGCAAAAAAAACTGACAACTTTAAAGCGGTAGCTCCTCGTTTTTATGGACTTAAATAAATACAATATTTCTCTCAGGATGTTCCTAGAATTACTGGATTTCATTTTTGCCTCTAGCTATTTTCAATATGATAACCAAATTCACAGTCAAATTTTTGGATGTCCCATGGGTCTAATTTGAGTCCATAGAGTAATAGACACATTGCTAGATACGCATATACCTAAATTAACATTCAAGCTTCCTTTTATAAAGAAATTTGTTGATGACATAATTTGTGCAGTACCAGAGAATAAAGGAGATGAGATTTTGAACATTTTCAGTTCCCACCATTTAAGACTAAAATTCACCGTAGTAAAAGAATCCAACTCTTCGGTCCCTTTCGTCGATACCAAGGTTATCAGACATCAAGATAATAAAATAATTCGTGACTGGTATCAAAAACCTACCAGTTCTGGACGATACTTCTATTAATTTTCTATTAATTTTCATTCTTACCATCCAATGAACATCGAGAAGAACTTTATTTTAGCTCAAAAAGCAAAGAATTAAAGAAATTGCTCATCCTTCCCTTATAATCAAAAACCTACATAAATTTGGAAATATTTTACAAGCAAATTCTTATCTAAAAGCTGTTATTAGGAAGCTACTTTTTAGTAGTCGGACACCAACTAATAATGAAATAACAAGAAGAATTGGTTAAAGTAAATTTAAAGCATTACCTTACATAGCAGGACTCTTCAATCTCAGGACTAATCTTATTAAAATATTCAGGGATCAAAATTTATTGTTTGGTAGTAGAACACTGAAGAGATTAGGGTCATTATTCTCAAAAGTTAAGGATTCATTACGCTTGAGTTGAGTTCTGATGTCATCTACAAAATTCCATGTAGTGTGTGTCCTAAGGAATATATATATTGGGCAGACGTCACAATACATAAAAAGAAGAATATCACAAAACAATAGTGATTCAAGAATTAAACCTAACGCTTGTTCTTTGGCTGTATAAACTCCAACGCCATGTATACTATCTCGGACATATTATGGATTATCAAAATATAGAAGTGCTAGACGTGACATTAATTTTTTCAAGCGATCTTTTTTTAGAAATGTATCATCTAAATGATAGCCGTTGCACGATGAACCAGAAAACTGACATTAGCAATCTAAGCTCTTAAAATTCAAAGACATATTCAACCCAATTGTAAAACGCTACATGTCATTCATGCCATTTGACTCTTAGTTAGGTTAGTTTCTAGTGTCTAGTACATGGGTCTAGTATTATATAGCTATATTTTTATAACGTAGGCCTTTTATTGTTTATAAACTTTTTTAAACTTTGTTTAATGACATCTTTTATGATTTTTACATTTATATTCTAATTTTTTCCGGTTTGTATTAGTTATAGGTAGTTATTAATAATTTTAATATATTGTTAAAACATTTTAGAACCCTGAAGAGGACACAATAAAGAGAAACCAGGTGAGACATAAATTTAAAATTAATAGGTCAACGCACAGGAAAATTATTATGCTCGGCCGTTAGCAACAAATACTGCTGTATTTGTGCAAGACAAGGAAAAGCGATTTCAGAACACAAATTGAGTTGGAGCATCAACAGCGATGGAAAGTGATATAATCGTCGAAGGTTTTTGTAGTTTACGGATGCAGGGATTTAAATACATCAGATTGGTAGGGGATGGTTGAGACAGCAGTTTTTACAATAATCTGATGGAATCCAAAGCCTTACGAAAATGACTTTGTTGAAAAAGTGGAGTGCAGAAAACCATATCTGTACAGAAATTTCGCCACCAGATTAAGATAGGTATTTGGTAAGTTAACTAATACAATTTTCACTGATGAGTTCTTAATTAAATGATTTTTAGAACGCACAACAAGTCGTTCGAAAAACAAATTTGTAGCAACCACTCTCCGAAAGAAACTAGATACCAGCATATATGCCATTGTCAACTGCATAAGGACAGCAACTAAACATCTCATTGGTTCTGAGGTTACCATTCAAAATAAAATCAATAATTTGCAACAAGACATCAAAATCTTACCAGCTCATATTTTTGGCGATCACAGTAAATGCTCAAAATTTTTTATTGTGGTGAAAAATCTATGCGGATTGTATGTAGACTACTTTGTATCGCTTGATACATATCGCATGCAGTTTGTCAACCGATATGGACAACAATGACGCGGAGCACTACAACTCAATCGTGTGGTTCGTTGGGGTTAAACGTATCAGTTTTGTAACACGTG
Organism: Aphodius sticticus; assembly: GCA_963966075.1. Classification (NCBI taxonomy): domain Eukaryota; kingdom Metazoa; phylum Arthropoda; class Insecta; order Coleoptera; family Scarabaeidae; genus Aphodius; species Aphodius sticticus. The sequence goes on from OZ014507.1 coordinate 31,824,512, forward strand.
GATCCTATGAAAGAAGATGTTATGCAGCAGCTATTTCATTTAACACCAAAGGGACATATCATAGAAGAGTCCATAACGCACTGTTATCAACAGATATTGGATTTTATAAAAGCAGATACGTTTCGAGAATGTTAAGGATAAGGTCTCGTAAAAGAAAAGTTCCCAAGAAATCAGATGAGCATTATGGTGCAATCACCGACTCAGTATCGCATCCTGATATTCCTGCACACCTATTTGAAGAGCAGAAAGTTGCATTTTTAAATAATCTATCAGCTGAAGCTATTGCAAAACTGGAGGTATCAACCAGAGGGCAAACGGCAAATCCAAAATGCCATGAACAGAGGCTCAAACGATTGACTGCGTCCCATTTTGGCGTCGTTTGTAAATTACGAACATGTACCTCCAGAGCTAAGAAAGTTGAAAGCATTTTATGTAGTAATTTTCGTGGTAACTCTGCCCTGCCACAAGGTATGGAAACGAGAACGAACCCCTCACAAAGAGGCAGTTCGAAGAATCATATAACGTCATCATACAGGGCTGTGGCTTTTTTGTGGACGAACATTATTCTTATCTAGGAGCTAGTCCAGACGGAATTTTGGATGAATGATACAATGGTTGACATTAAATGTCCATGATCCATCAAGAACAGTCATCCAGTACTGGGACCCAGAAATGGAAAATTAAAATTTGCGACAGTTGATTATGGCAATATGCATATACAACGGACCCATAGCTACTACTATCAAATTCTAGGGCAATTGCATATATGTAGAAGGCAGTTTTGTTTATTTGTTATATGGAGTAGCGAAGGAATGCTTGTAGAAACGGTACTTCTTACGGTTTGATGTGATATTTGCAAATGTTTCATAGGTTTGTTTATAAAATTTTTCTATTTGTTATAGCTGCTCCAATTCGTTTACTTTTATCCGTAAAAATCCTTTCCTACTTGTGGATGTTTTTTTATACGACGTAAGAGGAAACGTCACTCGGGTTCGTCTACTCAGCTAAGTTTCCTCTCATGGGTAAACCATTTCTGCTCCCTCTATCCACAGGAATACATAAGCAATATTTACAAACCTCTTACTTCACACATACCTTTTTCATGTTAAAAGATATACTAACCAATGTTTTTCATTATTTTTAATACGTGCTTATAAAACTAATTGATTGCATATTATGTTTAGATTTTAAAAGATGACGACTTCTGGTGGACAGAAATGTTACCTCACCTGGAGACTTTTTACAAAGAGGCCTATCTGCCTACTGGTGGATTCCAGGAAATCGCGGAATCTACCCATCCGAAGTCCATCTAAAACGAACAGAGACGTAGCCGTACTGTCGTCATCAATAGAGCATTTCTTTCTCGTTGAACACCATCAACAAACAACACTTAGTCTTTTAGATATATCCCGGTGGCACTGTCGGCAGGGTAGGCATGGTCCAATGTGTATGTGGCATGTGCATGTTCTATAAGAATCTCCTGTTGGAAATTTGAATTTGCTATGTGATTTTCATTCATTTATTCATTTTATATTCATGATTGTTTTTTAATCCCGTCCGGTGCTGCTCCCAGAACGGATAATGTGGCCCGAAACCTGTCATTGGTATGCAGAACTATCTTAAAAATTCTAGATTGTGGACTTCCCCGTTCTGAGACAGAGATATATTGATTTTCGGGTGGCAACCGCGTTGATGACTTTGAAGCAGTCGACGTGCTACGAATATGATCTTCGAAGATGACCTTAAGTATATAGTCTATGGGTATGAGTACAACACTAGAATCATACTAGAATTTGAGTGTACACTGTAGAGTATGCTGTAAATATAGCGGACGTTTCATGAGCGAAACCAATGCGCAGAGAAGAGTAATCCTTCTGTATCTACAGTATATATTCTGTGATACTGCCGCTGTTGGACTCCTCTCTTAACATTAAAATTCGGCCAACAGTTGTCAGAACAAACCGCGCGCTCTTCTAATAAGTAACGTTGTTATCTATTTTATTCTATTCGGTAAGACATTTAATCGCTCGGTCGTCGTTTATTTTAATAATTTACCCGCCAAGCTGTTAACTTACTGGGGTGTAAATCGAAGTATTTTATTTTCTAACTTATAATTTCGGATAAGCGCCGTATAAGGGCCCACGCAATTTGCTTCCTAGAAACATTTTGCACGACGCACACCGCATACTGAGAGAGCACAGCAAGAACACAACACTCAAACATGACGTTTGTTTGATGTGACATTTAATTTCTAAAAAATATGCATTAAAAGATGGTAATGAACCCATGTCTTATAAATAAATTTGTAGTAAGCATGTAATTTGTTAAAAAAATAATTACTCAATGTGTTTGCGCTAATTAACCAAAAACGATGAGACAAGTGGACTGTAGGACAAACGACCGCGTGGTAGTCGCTTATGACGTACCACGGGCAAACCAGACAACCAATTAACCACCAAGGACCGCGTGGTAGCCGCTTATGACGTACCACGGGAAACCCAGAACAACCAACAAACCACCAATAACGCTTGAACGACACCCACAATGAATAATCAAGAGCCGTAGCACAATATATGAACTAGATCGTGTTGATTCCAAACCTCAACCGTACGATACAAGCATCAAAATCTATCTGAGCGACAGACTGGCTCGTCGAGTATGGAACAGCTGGGCGACAAAAACCTACTGCTCGCACTATGAAGTCAGCCAGCATATACCAATCCAGCCAAAGTGAATTGTCATGGCTAACGCAAAACAAACACCAGCGCCAACAATGAAAATAAACTTATATATTATGTATTTTTGATGTTTCTGCATTTTATGCCAATATATAATTTAAAGAACAGGTGGCTTATTCACAATGTCATAGAAAAACATTAATAGCTATGTCGTCGTCATCCGAAGATGACGATTTTCTTATGTGGCGTTTAATTAGAAAACGGAAGGACCATCCGTATAATGGTAATATAAATAAGGTTAGAAATTTTAATGTTTTGGAAGAGATAAAAAAAGACGATACAAAATTTTATGGTAATTATCGAATGTCGCAGAAAACTTTTAATTTACCTGTAAATTTCGTTCGGACGTGATTATCTAAAAAAAAAATACAAACTTTCGAGAAATAATTTCAACTGAAGCACGTTTATTGATAACATTAAGGTAAGTAAAATATAAAAATATAATATTAGTTATGCCCAGACAACGTGCCTGACGGCGCTGTCTTGCGAACCGCCATAGAACCCTGCACAATGACACGGAACATTAATAATATATTTCTTTTCTATTTATATTTAATATTTTAATTTTACAAATATTTCACTGGCGAGGTTGTAGTTTTCTTTATCAAAACAATCATTCTTTGCGTCTATATCAACAATTATGATAATGGGCTAATTTAAAAATTGATTACAATAATCTACACAAAAATCAAGATTGCTTGGATGCTGTTTGTGTGCGACGCAGCAAAAAAACGCTTGACAGAAAACATGCATACAGCAAGCAGCGTGTATTTTGCACCTAGGAGCAAATGCTCGTTCAGTGTGCGGGTCTACATATAAATACATGGGACCGTTTTTTGCACCTTGATGCTTTTGCTGCCTACTGCCTGCTTGCTACCTGCTCACCCAGTGTGCGGCCTACCTTTACTAAGTTTCCCTGAGTAATATAAACGGTGCAATTTCTGTATAGAATCTATATATTTATCTTTGCAATGCTTAGTTTTTGCGTTATAAGATTTTCTTCACCCGTATTGAAATGGATTTAAGTAATGTTACACCCGTCACATTAATCAGCAGCGGTTTATAGATCGGCCATATAAACGAAGATATCAAGTGCTAATGTTGGTGGAAGCATTATTTTAGGTTGTATATTAAATGAGTGCAATAATTTCTAGGCGTTATAGATCCTGCATGTATGTATGTAGGAGTTAGAGGCTGGGAAGTCCCATAGCACCTAGGCCCCACTGGGCCCTTTGTGCAAACCTCCTACGCTCACTCTGAACTCGTGAGCCTGCCCAGACCCTGGGCAAAAGCTACGAGGCACAATAGACGAGCATTACGGTTTCTGTCCATGGTAGGCCTGGGGTCTCCAAGAGCACTTCACCCTATGGTCTTCTAGGGAGGGGCATTCGTACAGGATGTGTCTTACCGTCTGGGCGTGGACGTATGGTCAGTCGCATATTGAACATATGCTTCCGTACTTTACAATGACCAGTGAGTAGTCCAGTAATGAGCGAGCCGGAGCTTAGCTCTGAGAAGTTAAAAAAAAAATTCCTGGCTCTCGTTTTGGATGGATACCTTACCTAAGTGTCTCCTAAGTCAACGAGCAGCCTGGCGTGATGTCCCACCTGTGAGTGAAACTGCTGAGGGTAATGTCCTTCACCATGTCTCTTAGAGCGGTGTTTGAGGGCAGGATGACGTGTTCAAGTGCAAAGGTTGAGTGACCAGCAGCACACCTTTCTAACGTATCAGCGCACCGATCGCCTCCATTGTTCTTTGACTGCCCTTTAATCCAGTTGATGGTGATGTTTTTCCTGGCTGCCTCTACCAGGGAGTTATGACAATCTAGTGCGAGCCCCGATGTGGAGCGACTCCGCTCAAGAGCCAGAATGGATTGCCTACTGTCAGTGAATATCACTATGTTCTTGCCTGACTTATTAGATTCACTAATGATGTCTGAGACTGTTTTAATGGCAAAAAGTTTTGCCTGGGTGACTGAAAGGAATTTACCAAGCGTGATCTACCGACGAACCTGGAAGTTGTGCGAGAAGATGCCAGCACGTGTACTCTTAGATCCATCCGTGTAGATCTTCAAGCTCTTGCTGAGGTCACCGTCAAGGGCTGTGTTGTGGGTCAGATATGGTTTTTAATTGAAGTACAGAGTTCAAATATGCTTTTTCTATCTGGCACCAGTTTTGAGTAATTACCCCATATTGAGTTACATGATCCCCCAAATTATTGCACTCATTTGGTGTACATGCTGTAGTTATGGGCGCTGCCACAAGAAAGACAAGAAATCGGATAAATTACTAAAAAGCTTGCCAAATATGCCTGGAACACGAAAAGATTTGATTGAAGAAATCAACAAACCAACCAGAAATTTAAATTTTACTCTGACGAGAAAAAGGCATATGTTGTATGTATATATTTTGTAAAAATGTTTCAAAGCGACGAACAATAAATCACTATCGCAACTTGACTTGCCATCACATCTTAAGATGAGACACAAAGTGCATACTGGGTCCAGTTTCAATGGTATTTTAACTTTTTGAATAAAAATACCTTTTCTCAACAGTTTTCATTCACTCGTCACACCCGCCACCGTATGAAGTCACGCTCGTCACTTTTTAAAATTCCAGAATATCATAAAACAAAATCTGTAATCTGTAGCTATAGATCATTCATGTTCCATTATTCCGTAGTAGTTTTAAAAAAGTTTGACTAGTTTCTCACAATAAATTGAAAAGAACAAGAATAATACGCCAGATTGCTATTTTATAGTATATTATTGCCGTTCAAGTGTCACACCCGTTGCCGCGGACTGACACATTAGAAAACAGTATTAGTTATCAAACATCTGCGTATGTAGATTGTCTAAACAAGTTTCACTTCAGTAGTGTGTAGTATAGAATAGAATAGAATACTTTTTATTCATGTAAGTAATCCATACAAAAATAAAGATCAAAATGTCACAGTACAAAATAATCAAAAAATACTAAAATATTTTTTTTAAACAATTTTGTATATCTACATGGAACGTTTGATTTGCTACTTTATTAAATCATGTTCAAACTGTAAAATATGACAATTATACACAATAACATTAACACCTACCTAAGAATAAATCAAGAAGTAGATAAGATAATTCCTAAAAAACACGTCCCTTTGTATTTGTTGCATAAGTTTTTGCAAGCAGTTTTTGTGTGAATACATGGTAGCACCAATTTAAATTATTTTTGTAAAACAAATGTAAGGTTTTGTGGTACGGTAGACGTTGATATTACACATAATTTAAAATAATAGTCCGCGCTGAATAATTTATGAGCAAGGAGGATATAGTCTTCGGGGCGCATGCTGCATCCTACATATTTAATAAGTTCTATAAATCAAAATATTCACACATAAAATACGTTACTGCCTAAAAAAATTGTTACGCCATTCATGTTCGGATATTTTATGTTACACCGCCACCGGTCCGAACGAAGTAAGAAGAAAAATTACAACAAATCAGTTGTTTGATAAGTACGTAATTGATATCGCAGAAAAAAGATATGCCTACTGTACTTTTCCATATAAGTTAAGTTCATTGACTATTGTAATTCCGAATCTGAAATTAATGTTAGATGATGTATGTGATAATGTTAGTGTATTAAAAATCATTCTGAAGTAACTGCTTTGGATGAAGCACAAGTTCCTGAGTTCAACAAATCAATTCCAGTATATCTTTTTCGAGCGGAGTTTTCAATGTTATATTAAACCATAAACGGAGTTTGGAAATACATAATCCTTGAGACTTAAGCTCTGTTTATGGTTTAAACTTTGAAATCGGTCAGGCGGGAAGAAATAGTTATTGAGATATTTTTCGAGCTTTATAACGAGAGAACGTCAGGGGGGAACCAATAACTTTGAAATTTTTAAATGTAAAAATAACAGTGATGTGGGGACTTGATAGATGATATCTTAGCTGCGAATAAGAAATTGCCAGGAAAATCGGTGATATTGTTGTGCAGTATCCCATCGTTGATCTTCTTTCTTTTTCATATGTCCCCACATCACTGTTATTTTTACATTTAAAAATTGCATAACTTCGGAATCACAGGAATGTCAACTGCACGGGCACAGTCATACTTGAAAACAGGAGTCAAGTTGTCTGGATAAATCATTGTTAATCGGAACAAGTAAAACTGTTGGTATCCCTCAAGACTAATTACTTGGTCCCTTATTTTTTTCTCATAATGATCAATGATCTTCCAGTTGCAATCCTGTGGCAAGTGTGTACATCTATACAGACGACACAAACATGATTGCAAGCAGAGAGAGAACTGAAGAGGTGACGTCAACTAGCACCAGGGACATGAATCTAATCCCTAGGTAGTGTGAGGAGAATAAAATAAATATGATTACCACTAAAAGTTAGTGTGGCACGAGCATAACTCCATACAGCAACTTGAGACAACTAACTTTCTAGGCATCAGCATCACCTAGAGATTTCAACCAGAATACCTGGCAAGGCGCCTGATCTTTGCTATTTGTTCAGAACATAAAGCAGTACTGTGTCGAAGAATACCGTGCTCACAATGTATCATGGACTCTCGGAAGCCGTAACGTCTTAGAGCTGTTTTACACGACCGAGAATTATAACGAAAATAATAGCCAAAATAATCGCTATAATTTTGGTGAGAAATATTGGCAAATTAATTTCAAACGATAGTTAAAAGTTGTTTGACACACGGCAATTGATTTCGCTATTAATATAGTCATGCGCATGCGTACTGTAGCAGATTTTCTGATATACGCGATTGTAACCAAAAGTTGGATAAAAATAAACATAACCTATACAGAAAATAAACTGCTTCCGGGTTATGCCGTGGCATAACCCGGAAGCAGATTATTTTCTAAATGATTCTGGCCGTGAAAGCCTACGTACTTACATAACCTATACAATCGTTGGTTGTATTTCTAACAAGGGAACGCAACAAGGGAAAGCCACCAGTTCATAGATCTAATATACGCATAAGCCTGCTCTTCCAAAACAAATTTTTGATGCCATCCAGCCTATATACGAGGAATTTAGCAGAGATGATCTCCTTAGTCGTTGCTTAGACGGCTTTACCCAAAACTGCAATGAAAGTTTTAACGCAACGGTATGGTCGATGGCTCCGAAATCGTATTCCAGTGGAAAAGTAATTGTCGATATTGCTGCAAGTATAGCCGTATGTGTTTTCAATGATGGATTATCGAGCATAATGAAGATTATGCAGGTATTAGGCATGACTATCGGGCCGAACTGCTATAATTTCTGCGCGGAGGCTGACGCACGGCGCATCATGTTTTCGGAGCGATCGGTGTCTGATGCTGCAAAAGAGGCTCATCTGTCTTCAAAATCAAGCAGAAAGGAACAAGAGGAGGAAAATGTTAATCTAGAAGGACAATTATATGGTGCAGGCATCGCCGACTAAAGGTATATAAATTAATTCCATAGCACAATGAACACAATAATATAAACCTGTTTATCTCAAAACCGCATTTTTTATACTGGCCGGAAACATAACTTCATGTGATTTTTATCAATTGACTGAAATTTTATGTCACTTCCAAATAACATTATCTAGAGAAGTACGTACGGATTTTACGATGTTGTAAACTTTTTATTTTATAAGCCCTTTTTAACCTAATTTTGTACCTAAAATTGAAAATTGTTATTCAAACGTCTACCATTTTGTAAAAAAGCGATATTTTTTAAAATTCGTACGTACTTCCCGAGATAATCTTATGTACAATCGAACGTGTTTTTGTTTTTAGGGACAAGTAAATGCCGTGGCATAACCCGGAAGCAGTTTATTTTCTAAATGATTCTGGCCGTGAAAGCCTACGTACTTACATAACCTATACAATCGTTGGTTGTATTTCTAACAAGGGAACGGAAGAAAAGTATGATAGATTCTTTGGCAGCTTTCTGCTTCAACAGGTCGCCCAGGGTCGCCCAGATTTCTTTTTTCATGCTGTCGAGTGAATCATGATTACGACGAATGGCAAGTCCATAGTAAATTAAAAGCTCATCTATAAGCTTCCGAGTTAACTTGCCTTTTCCCCCGAGGCCCTTACTATTTTTTATCAAATTCCGCAGACGAGTGCCCATTCGTTTTTGGACATGATCTATGCATTTCTTTTTGTTTACTATGAAATTTTCATATGGCTGTGCATCTAAAATACCTTTAAAGGTCTTCGAATCTCCATCTCCAATGTAGTTTGAATATTTCATAGAATGTATCTCTTCTGAGCGTTGAAACATTTCAATTACTGCATCCACTTCCATTTTTCCGGAGGACCCATCGTGATTCGCTTGACATTCTTGTGCATGTGTCTCTATCCAATCTGCGTACTCTTCAGTGTCACTTTTTTTACTCCAAAATTCACAAGCTTTGCAGTATTTAGATTTTACGGAAATATCAACGACTTTTCTAGTATACTAACCGATAAGCGACACCCATCCATACAGAGAAGAAAAGCCGCGTTTTCTCCATGTTCCATCGCCCGAGACAGTTACACCATTATTTTCACTATTTTCAATAGACATAGTCTTCTCTTCCTGTGCTGCTTTCTGCATACCTTGTTGGCAAACTGCTTCTGTTCCAAAAGAAATGGTGCGAACAACTTTATCGTAAAAGGAATGAAAAATCGGGCGTGAAAGATCCATGAATGCGCAAAACTTTTCTATTCCATTTACACCTATTCCTAATAACCTCATGGCAAGGATAATTCTGCGATTGATTTCATACCATTTTTCAACAAATGGGCAATTCGGAATAAAAGTTTGTTCACAATTCTCACAAGAAATTACTATTTTAAATCCTAAGCCACGATTGCCAGTTTCGGTAAATTTCACATTTGAACAAAGTTCAAAAGACGGTCAACTAAACGTGTCATCCACTTCAACATTATGAGAATCTTCAGCCGACTTTAGTTTTTTTGCAGATGTGGATGCGTTATCACTGTTATCAGGCAGGGGCGACTTCAGTTCAAAACGATTCAACGGTCGCCTCTTTGTAATATTTGTTCTTTTTGAAAATCCGCTACTCCCTTTCGATCACGAAACACATCTCCGGGTATGTCACTCATTATTTCTGCTAACTTTCACCAACTAATCACAAACTATAGAAACTCTTTTAGCAGACAGTAAAGCGTTGTGTGGTCAGAATCACTTCGACGAACGCACTGAGGATATATTCATAAAATGTTTGTATTTAACATTTTATATTTCTCACGAAGAACCTCAAAGCCTGAGCATGTTGAAATCTTGACCGCTTGAGGTATTCCGGTTCTTTCATCGTACCGACATTTTCCGGAGTCCTCGCAGTTGCAACAGGGTCTGGTGGCTCTAACTTCTTAATGGAACGCAATAATAATAGTAATATTGCACAAAGCTTTGGACAAGCAGTGGCACTTTATGATAATGAGCATGAATTCAATCGTTTAATAGAAGATGGCTTTATACATGCAATCAACAATAATAGTAACAATTTAATTCTGTTCGTCACAACGAAAATTTTAATATAACAGATGATTTTTTGGCATTAATGCCTGTTGCAAATGCTACTGCAAGAAATTTATACCAAACGATTATATTTTTTTCTTCATATAATATACCGTACAAGGATAATTTTGTAGGTTTTTGGAGCCGATGGAGCAAATACAATGATGGGAAATATAAATTCACTAAAAACTCTTTGATCAAATGATATTCCAAATTTATTCGTGATGAGGTGTATTTGCCATTCTCTGGCATTATGTGCTTCACATGCATGTGCAGTTCTACCTGATATTTTAGAAAAAATGGCACGAAACATATATATGTACTTACATGCAATACAGTTTTAAACGAAAAACAGAATTTCAAGAATTTCAAACCTTTTTAAATATAAAACCTCATAAAATGTTGCACCCAGCTCAGACAAGATGGTTATCATTAGACGGTGCAGCTAGTGGAGTACTCGAACAGAATAACCGGAGCTGCCGAAATTCATAATTTGTTCAAAGAACCGGTAACCAAATTGTATTTGCAATTTTTAGTGTTCGGTTTGCCTGTATTCGTCGACACGAATTTAGAATTTCAGTCCGAAACACCCAAAGTACACTTACTTTACTCAAAAATGTCATCTGCTTTCAAATTACTGTTGAGTTTCTATATGAAACCAGATTATTTAAAACTACTGATTTAGCAAAGATACAGTACAGATATCCTACAAACTATGCTTCATTGGAAAAATTGTATCTAGGTCCAAAAATAGCAATAGCACAGGCTGAAAATGTATTAGAACATAGCGTTCTCCACAAATTCCGCTTGAAATGCCTAAATTTCTAAATTGAGGCTGCAAATCAAATTTATAAACGGTTTCCATTCGATTCTCGGGAGGTGCAGACTCTTAAAGAACTTCATTTTTTGGATCCTAAGAATATAACAAATAATTAGAAGAAATAAAACTCCTTGTTCTTCTCTGTTCAGAATAATTTAATACGTATTAGTGACCGGTTTCGCCCAGCAATCTGGGCATTAACGAACTAACGCTAGAAATTTTTAACACCAAACTAGCGAAACGCACATCAAAAAACAAAAAGATAACTTACAGTCAGGAGTATTGGTAGAATTAAGCGACAATTAGCGCTCCTTGTCCAGCATACAAGTCACAGTTTAAAATGTTTGAGATATCGACATTCATAACCTAGAATACAGACAACTAAATCAAAAACGGACTAAAACAATTATGCATTTGTAGCACCGGGTTAAAAATGAGTATTACCTGAATGGGTGTCAGCAAACACATCGTTCCATTAACATAAGAATAACGAAGGCGCCTGAATACTCACACAAAACAAAACCACCTTTCGCAAATGCGTTTCAGAAAAATTACAACCGAAAACGAAACACGCACGGTCGGAGAGGAAACAAAATCAAAAACACAATCGAACCCCATAATGTAAACAAAATTAAAAAATTTGAAGTAATTACAAAAGGGTAATAATAAAAAATAAAAACTTAATAAAAGTCAAAACTTGTAATTTTTCGCATGGGAAAATTTTTACAAGTGACAAAATATGAAAAGCAAAACCAAAAATAATAAAATAAATATAAAAAACGCGAAAATTGTCAACTTAGGAACTCTTTTTCACGCGGAAAAGGGCTAAATGGCAATAAAAATAAAAAAATGAAAAGAAAAAAGAAAGGAAAAATTTTAAGCAAGAAAATTTGAAAAATTTTTAAATTGCATCAATCTAAGGTCTGCAATCCTTCGCCCCCTCCCCCACCAACCGCATCCTGCTCCCCCCCGAGCCCCCACCCCATTCTGCTCGTGGATGCTGGTTGTCGGTCATTCTCCACGAACACTGCCTTAAAAAGTGGTTCTCTCCCCAATTGCACCTGTTCGTTCAGCATATTTCCGTCTTCCGCCAGCTTCCAAATCTCCAAAGCCTCAGGAAGTTCCAATTTAGGACCTTTATTTTGCCTGTGGATAACGCTAATGTTGTTGTTGTTTTCGCTTTTGTGGCCTGTGCATAGCAGGTGGCGTCCAAAAGCTGAAAGGTGCTTAGCTTTCCGATGTTCATTAATTCTGGTCCTTACCGCTCTACCAGTTTCCCCGATGTAGAACGCATCGCACTGATCGCACTTCACCTTGTACACTCCACTTCCTTTGAGTCTGTCTTCCGGTTCTCCGCTTGATTTTAAGATAGATAAGGTGGTATTGTTGGTCTTGAATCCACATTTGAGACCATACTTATTCAAAACTCTACCAGCGTTGGCAAGATTGTTGTTAAAAAATGTTAAGCTTCTCCACGTTTCTGTTGATGTTCTGGTAGGTTTTGAGTAGAGGGGGTGTCGCTTTCTCGTTTCTCGAGTGATTACTCTGTCTAAGGTCTTCACTTTGTAGCCGTTAGAAAGACCCAGGAGCTTTATGACTCCAGCCTCTTTTTCTCTTTCGGTTTCAGATATGGGGAGTCGTAGCATACGCTGCGTCATTGACCTGAAAGCTGCCATTTTGTGTGTATGGTGGTGGCATGAGTCTGCTGGAATTAGGGCGCTGCATGTAGTGGGTTTCCTAAAGATTCCAAAAGTGAAGCCATCCTGCTGTTTTGTGATGCTTACATCAAGAAAATTTATCGACTGGTTCAGTTCTATTTCAGTCGTGAATCTCAGGCTTCCCATTATGTGGTTGATGTAGTTATTGAACTTTTCTAGATCAATTTGACTTCCTGACTAGAGGCACAGGATATCATCCATGTAGCGATACCATCCTATGTTTTCGACAAACTCGTTTTTTGTGTTGTGGATGTACTCTTCCTCAATCTTATTTAGGAAAATGTTGGCCATTGCTCCTGAGATAGGAGAGCCCATAGGGAGTCCTTTGTCCATCTTATAAGTTTTCCCGTTGAATGTACAGTAGTTGTTAATTACGATGTGTTCGATCATTTCGAAGATGTCCTGACACTCATTATCGTTGTATGTAGATTCATTCAGCTTTTCTTTTATAATCTGGAGTGTATACTGGACCGGTGTATTAGTATACAAGTTTTCCACGTCAAAGGACACGAGTGTAAGTCCATTTGGGTTTATTCCTGTGAGTTTATCAGTCAACTCTCCACTGTTTTTAACAACCCATTTTAGTTGAAATATGTCTGATTGCAGAATTGGGTTTATGACTCTTGAAATTCTGTTTGTGGGTGTGTTGTAAAACGCCGTGATAGGTCTCATGGTACGTTCCGGCTTATGCAGCTTAATGAGTCCATACATTCTTGGCAGGTTCACATTCATGTCAATGGTTGGCTGTTTTCCATGGTTAATATTCTTTAGTGTATGTTCTTTTTCCTTCATTAATAGCTTTGTCGCAGTGATTAGGCTTTTCAGAGGGTCTTTTCTGGCGTTTTTTACTTCTTGGAAGCCATTATCATTGAGAAACGTCTCCATCTTCCTAGTGTACTCCTCCATGTGTATAATTGCCATACCGCAATTTTTGTCTGCCTTTATGACTATGGCGTTGTTGTTCTTTAGTTTGTTTTTAATGGACTTTATCGTTCTCATTTCTGTCCTGGCCTCCCTGGCCAGATTGCTGGGCGAAACCGGTCACTAATACGTATTAAATTATTCTGAACAGAGAAGAACAAGGAGTTTTATTTCTTCTAATTATTATTGACACCTGTTCCACAAAAGCGTTACATCAATTCAAATATAACAAATATTGAAAGTATTGGATCATTAGCTCCTAAATTTCCTGGTGTTATTGCGGATGTTGATTTGTTGGATAGGGAATACAGGCAGCTAAAAAATTCTGACGTAGATTTCGAAATGAATTATATTAAATTTTGGGAAAGCATTTGTTCCATAAAAAAGGGGGATGGAAGTACGGCTTATCCTGACACACAGGCACAGTAGCGCCTGTGTAGAAAGAGTTTTTAGTATTAATCTAAATAAAACTAAGCAACGTAATAGGCTAAGTAGTGACACTTTAACCGGTATTCCCCATTAAAAACGTTTAATTTCGAAAAAAAATTGTTACGATTTTGATATAACTGCCGATGTATTAAATCATCATAACAATAAAATGTATAAGGAGTAGATATTTAATATTTGATATTTGTTATTGTACAAGACTTTCACGTGTTAAACTATTTATTAAAAAATTACACCACAGAACAAGGTTTTAATACCCCCTCACCACCAAAAAAGATCTAGTGAAATCTAGTGATTTTTTGAAGCGCCATCAAGAAATTTTTTGGATTTGAACCTGGCAACACTGGAGTAACGTTCAGTGCTGTTTGGCCGTCGTTGTGAGCTGATCGTTACGCTCTCGCACTATAACTTTGCTGGCAAATCATCCGCCCTTCTAAATTATTCCTTTAAATTTTGTTTCGTTAGTTGGTTTCGTTTGTTTTATTTCGTTAGTTTCGTTAGTTTGTTGGTTCGTTAGTTGGTTTCGTTTATTCGTTATTTCGATAGTTTGTAGGTTTCGTTTGTTAGTTATTTCGTTAGTTTGTTGGGTTCGTTAGTTAGTTTTTCAGTATACTTAGTTACTTAGTTTAGTGGTTTTTTCATAATTCGTAATAAAACGTATTTTATTTTCTCTTTATTTTTCTATCCGGACCTTAAAAGAAAGATCGATTTTTTGACAAATCAAATGGAGAATTCAATTTCACTGAAACACAGTTATTCCACTGACACGATTATTGCAGCAGCCTGCATTTTTCCAGGGGCTTATAATTATATAAGGGATCAAAATTTTATAATTTTGCCACATCCTACCAGATTAGGAAAAATATTATGTAAAATTTGGAATAACGTCTGAGAATAATACGTATTTAAGAAAAAACGAGAATTACTAAAGGACAAAGAAAAATATGTTAATATTTTAGTTGATGAAATTTATGTAAAGTCTGCTGCAGTTTACAGTTCTAGTTCTGGCACTGTCACAGGCTTTAGCCATAATGGTCCAAAAGAGTTCGCAAAAACGATTTTAACATTTATGATTTATTCTATTTTGTCTAAAAATAAGGATGTTGTAGCTATGTTTCCGGTGAATAAGTTAGATTCAGAGTTTCTTTTAGAATGTACAAAGAAAGTTATCCGGGTAGTTTTATCTTCAGGATACCACCCTATTTCTATTATATATGACAATAACAGAGTAAATCAAAAAATGTTCAAAGATGTGTGTGGTGGAACTATTAAGAGTTATATTTTCAACCCTTTTCTTGAAGATAATAACATTTTTATTATTATTGACAACGTTCATACGTTAAAAAACATTAATAATAATAGGTTGATTTTTCCAAACCCATCGGACGAAGACACGCTACTTACCGCTCGAACGGAACATTTGGAAACAATACAGAAGAAAGAGCAACCGTTATTAGTAAAATTAGTAGAATTATTTCCTCTGTGGTCTTTCAAATTTTATTAAACGTAGTTTAAGCAAACAACCTGCAAAGCCGCGTAGAGGTTTAGATGTCATGCCTCTTTGCCTATCCGTGTTGCGCTCGGCGATTTGGCCTCTAGTAGAGGCCAAATCGCCGAGAGGCCCTTGACCAACATCGTTCTCGGAGTATCCCCCACTCCATGTCTTAGGCCTGTAATCTGGTCGGCGTTGGTTTGGCTCTTCGTACTTTTACGGATTTTACAACTACCATTTCTCCGACACTTTAAACCCGAAATACATCTCAGAAATCTTCTTTATTGTAGTACCGATAGTCACACCAGAAGAGGTTGCAAACACTCTGAGTAACCTTCATGCTAAAACTACTGCAGATATATAAGGGCAGAACATCAGCCTTTTAAAGAGAATTGCTACTGCAATATGCCATCCTATGTCTTACTACATAAATTTATGCTTAGAGCAGGGATGCTTTCCCACAATCCTCAAGCCTGCCAGGATTGTGCCTATATTCAAAAAGGGCCGCAAGAAGGACCCTAACAATTACCGACCGGTTGCTATACTGCCAGCAATATCTAAACTCATAGAGAAGCTGTGCCATGGGAAACTTATGAGTTACTGTGAGGATTTCCACCTATTGGGTGAGACACAGTTTGGATTTCGTCCAGGTCACTCTGTGGCCCAAGCAGTCAACTCAATAGTTAACTTTGTAGCTGAACATCTGAACAAGAAAATATACACTTACGCCACATGTCTGGACCTGACAAAGGCTTTTGACTGCGTGAACCATGACATACTTCTGATGAAGCTCGAACATAAGGGAATTCGAGGAGTGCCACTCAGGTTTTCTCAGTCCTATCTTCAGCACAGGACCCAGCAAGTTGTTACTCATGACGGACTGTCCTCCACTTCGCAGCTTCAACTTGGTATGCCTTACGGTTCAATCCTGGGTCCCCTACTCTTCATTATGTTAATCGATGATCTGCCTGCGGCCATACCAGCATTTTCCTGCCTTTTTGCAGATGACACTTCAATTCTTGCATTTGGTCCAGATACAGTTACATGTCATGAAGCAGCTACCGAATCGGAAGCAATGGCACAGGACTGGTTTGATGCAAATCGGCTAAAAGTTAACCTAAGCAAAACAGTACATTTCACTTTCTCACACAATGTGGCTTCGATTCCAGATGACGAGGGGACCTGTGTGCGATTTCTGGGATGGCACCTGGAACACAACCTTGGCTGGAAACAGCATATCGGTTTCATTTGCAACAGAATTTCATCACAGGTATTTGCGCTGAGAAAGCTGTCAAAGCTGGTTCCATCCAACACTACCCGGACAGCTTACTTTGGACTGATCCACAACCGACTGTCATTTGGCATACTTCTCTGGGGTCACTCATGCCACTGTCAAAGAATCCTGATTCTCCAAAAAGCCGCAGTACGGGCCATGGCGGGGGTTGGAAGTCAGGTCTCATGCAAACCTCTGTTTGTTCAATGGAGTATCCCCACTGTAATTGCAAACTACATATATACATGTACTGAACATATTAGAGATGACCTGAATCCTGCACGGCAATCCGACATTCATCATCATCGAACTCGCCAAAGGGATGACTTTCGACTTCCTTTCAATCGCATCGAAAAGGCTAGAACCACTTCAAACTACTGGGCTCTCAGGATCTACAATAACCTACCCACTACTCAAAAGATCTGGCCAACGACAAAGCTACTTGGTTGGTTGAGGGGATCGTTGATCAAACTGGCTCCTTACAACATTGAGGAATATTTTCGGGCAGACTTGAATAGTTTGTAAATCTTGTTATAAATACATACACTTTTGACTTAGCTAAATTTTCACCTGTATAATATGCTGAATAAACTTTACTTTACTTTACTTTACTTCCATGGAATTATTGTAGTTTTTAGCTGGAGTCGACTAGCATTCGACAAAAGCTTTTTTTGTTGGAGTTCATACCATCGACTGGATCAACTTGGAGACTGGCGTACGGACTGAATGTTGACGTTTCGGAACATATCCCATCTTGTTACTGGTGCGAAATACCTCGGGCTGACGATAGATGAGCCGAAAAATACATAGAAGAAAGGAAATAACCTAACCTAACCTGTTAGTGGGCCCCTTTCAGACTTCCCATGGTTACGCACATGCTCGGACTCCCGAGTTAGGTTACTGGTTGATATTTCTGCGTGTCACGAGGGTATCTCCTCGTACCACTTCGGTCGACTTCGTTCCGTCTCTGTTCAGCCTTCGTAGACCGTTACCGTTGGGTTTCCGGTAAGAGCCATCACGTCTTTACGATGTGCTCATTTGTTTACTTATTTAATGTTGTTTTGTTTGCATTGTTAGTTGTTATTGTGTACACTTGTTGTTGTTTTGTTTGCATTGTTAGTTGTTATTGTTTGTACTTGACCTCTTTTTCTCTTTTACTACGCTCAACTTTTATTTTTTATATTTTTACAATTCTAAACATTTTGTGAAGAAGTGTACATCAAATCGGTTTCAAAGCTTTATGATTTAACCCCACTATTGCAGAACGTTATTTGTGGATTGGCAAATTTTACAACATAACGGTTATTCGCTTAGTAATTTACGATCTGCGTCAAGCGTTGACGTTTGATATTTCGACGATATTTTTGTGTACATTTGTAAATTTTCATCGGTTCTTTTGTTTCAATTTTGAATTTTTTGTTTATTGAAAATTTTGGAGAATTGATTTGATTACAACTGTTTCTGTAAAGTTATATTATCTTCCGCGGGGAATAAATTGTATTATGACTCCTTTGCTAGTTTCTGTGTCGAACGCTATAACATCCCATCTACTGTCGCAAATCAGTTCTATCCACAACTTCAGTGCAGTTTGGGTGGTGCCTTTGTTGCATCGTGTGTCATTGGAATTGACCCACTCCCATCTCCACTGGTGGAATTGACCACTGGTGGATACAGAGGGAAAGGCCTACGGCAGGTAGTAGTCTTTGAAAAGCATTTTTGACGAAATTCAGCCGTAACACTCCACGTAGGTATTTCATTTCTGTGGCCTATATTTCTCTCTTCATCGATCTATTTAACATCCAAATATTATTTTAAAATTATCTAAAATAATAAAATATAATTGCAATTGTTTTCACGTTATAGAAAGGTGCCCTTTGAAAGCTGCCGCTTGAAAAAGAATAAAATTTTGGAGACTGAATAAACAATTAAGTAAAATATCTCCATTGGGTTGTCGTCAGGAAACTAAGATCTGATTCAAACAATTTTAAGTCAGCTGTCACACCTGTTCTTCAAATAAAAGGAATAAATGTAATATAACTTAATAAAATACTTAAAAAATCCGTAAAAACAAAAACTTCGAGACGTTGACATTTGTTGACAACTTGCCAATTGACGGTTTCTCGCATCTTAAATCGCCTAAGGCCGCATTTATACTACCTGGAGGCAGGCGATAGGTGGCGGGTGACAGGTGTCACGCTACGTCGCCTGTATTTGTGGAACGTTTGTTGTTACGGAAGTGTTTATAGTTCTGACAGGTGCCGAGAGATGTAGGAGACGCAGCCCGGCTGCAACCCGTAGCTGTCGTGATGCGACAGATTCGAGTGGCGTAGCCTGCCGTAGCCTGGACAACCCTGCATTCATTCTCTGTTTGGTGTAGGACGCACATGCAAAATGTCAATTTCTATGTGATCGCGAGATCTTAATCAGCGAATTTCAGACCCGGTCGGCAATTTGGAACCATGCAGACCCTAATCACAACTAGTAAGAAAATCATCTTCAGCCGTGCTGAAGTTAAAATACCGCCCACCGTAAAATATTCAAAAAAAATTGAACCGATTTTGCCCATTCACGAACTTCTCCTTTCTTTTCAAGACATAAGATTGTATACCAAATTTCAGATCAATTGCTTCAAAATTACGGCAGTTATCATGCACACAGACGGACAGACAGACAGACAGACGGACAGCTAAATCGATTCAGTTTTCAATTTTGATCAAATCCATATATATATCTGCCACGTCTCCTTAAGGGTGTTACAAATGTTGAATCAAACTCAATATACCCTCACCACATTAAATGTGGGGGGTATAAAAATGCTTTCATGATGTTGGCGTTGATGTTGTTAATAGCATTAACATGCGGAACGTTCTAAACGCCATTTTGATCTAGACAGACATTCGTATAAAAACACAAAACTGCAGTGGTTATTTAGGTGACGTCACTCGAAGTATAAACACCGCAACTCTCAACGCCTGCAACCCGTAGCTTGCCACCCGCCACCTAACGCCTGCCTCCTGGTAGTATAAATGCGGCCTAACACTATTACTTATATTTCTCGTAAAATAATAGCTACAATAATGTTTGGGCCACAAGTTATCTGTTACGGGCCTACGTTAAAATGTTAAGCGTCGTTTACATCCACTTAACTTAACTTAACGTACGAAAAAATATAATTAATGTACGAAATTTAGATCGGTTCCATTTACATTCACTTACGTTGGGGTGCTTGACATGCGCATTTGATAGTGACACAATATGAAATCATATTAAATCTATCCCTTTTATTATACAAATATGTTTATGTACGCGCA
Source organism: Aphodius sticticus (assembly GCA_963966075.1). Lineage (NCBI taxonomy): Eukaryota > Metazoa > Arthropoda > Insecta > Coleoptera > Scarabaeidae > Aphodius > Aphodius sticticus. The sequence goes on from OZ014507.1 coordinate 31,844,745, forward strand.
AGTTGGATCAAGGTTCCATCATCCGTGTTAATAATCCGTTAATCGAGCTAAAAATATTGCAAAACAACACAACGATAATAAAGTAAGTACGTAGGCTTTCACGGCCAGAATCATTTAGAAAATAAATCTTTTGGAAAAAAAATAGAAACTTATTTCAACAATAATGGAAATGGATATACCCACAGTTTAGCGCACATGTCCTAAAACGCGGGGATCTAATTTTAATTTGTCGGCTCAAAAGCATTATGGCACATTTAGCGGCCCTGTTATATAAACTCACCCCCGAGTGTCATAAATTAGTCAGGGAGTAAATTTCTGTGTCGAATTATGTAAATGTGACGGCTTGAGCGATCCCACTCAAGCACTGTTTCGGCACGACCATAGACGTATGAAACTCTAGTGATGGCTTGCAGGTCTTTCGAACGGGAGATGGATGATTCCAGTACTCATCATGTCAAATTGTAGAGAATAAAATGGGAATAAGCAATATGGTTAAAATGTTATAGTATCAACGTTAACACCTGCATGATTTTAGTATAATTACTAATAATTTCTTCAGTTTTAAGATTGTAACGTTAAATTTACTTATCACTAAGATACATTAATAATTACACAAACATTAATTATGTGGTGAATGTAGTAATTCTTAATTCGCGTCACTAAAATACTGCTAGAAATTTCTGAAAGCGATCTACACATTACAGAGATCCATGATCCATACATAACCATTATGATCGTTTCATCCCTTAGCGTACATCATGAATCATTTATTTCATTATTTGTTTCTCTGGCATCAAATTGTTAGCGAATCGCTTGTTGTTTACTGAAATAGGATTATTATGTTATCGAATTATCATGTCTACTATTCATTGATTTAATTCATAGGAATTTAATTCAATGATAAAAATGTTTTGATCAGCACTTTCAAGTATTAATGTTGTGAGGCGATATTTAGAAAATGGAAATTAATGAAAGAAACACAGCAGCAAATTAATTAAACCTTGACTAGAAAAGGGATTGAATGAACTTATGTAAACTGTTTACCGTATATTAATTTGAATCAAGGTTTTTATTTCCAGACAAAAAAAAAGATAATCTTTGATATCGCTACGTCGCTTATAGATGTGCCACCAATCTGCCATTTAAGAGGAATTTCTTTTTTTTTTACGAAGTTCTTATTTTACCATCAAAGAATTTATAACGTCCGATCTGTATTTGCTATTTTGTTGTAACTGTATACATTCTATGAAGTTGCATTGAGCTTTGCAAGCAGCCATGTGTGCCAGTAAAGTGTCAAAATTGCACCCTAACGAAAAGGTTAAATTTTTTTTAGAAAAGGAAAATTTGCCTATTTGTTAGACTTGGATAAAAGTTGATAAAAGTGTAATTGCCCGTCACGGAAAAGTAAAAAAGTATTAATAAATGTTTTTTATGAGTAATATTAACAACAACACAAGGTTACAAATGAATCAGAATGTAAATGGTTTCAGTCATTCGACTATTGTAAGAGTGAGCGTATATTTATTTTTTAGTATACATTTATGAAAAGTTTAACTGAGGAGGATAGTTTGAATTATTTATGCCTTTTCGTGAACCCAAAGTCAATGGTGCAGTTTATTATTTTTGATGTATATATTTTATTTTTGTGTTTTATTTTTTTAGTAAACATTGTTTTATGAAAATGACTATGTGGGGTAGGAAATAAATAATAGAAAAAGTTTTACTTAAGAGTTTAAATTAGTTTGAATTATTTATGTTTTTTTCGTGATTTGTAAACTACAATTTAGAAAAAATCCCAAGTCAATGGTTGTTACATTGTGTTCGATGTCTTTTTACGTCCTATCTACCGCCCGTTGTAAGTTTCCGTTGGTTTCTCGATAATTCAGACACTGATTTATGAATGACGTGAAAATGATCACTTTGTATCAGTTTTTAAAAGTTTTTAATATATTTGGGGATAGTATGTTTATCTATAATATCTACCTATAAAGGCCTTGATAAATATTTGACAGATCTCTCAGATGTCTTGTCCTGTTATAAGAGATGAATAAGAGAGAAGAATGAGAAAGTGCTCGTCAAATTAGAACGGTTGTCGGCGTCAATGCGACGAAACAACTCTGATACATCGGTCAGACTGCTAATCAGGTGAAAATGCTAGCAGTTAATTATTACTGACCATTTTCTTGTAGTTTGGGATTTAGATTTTGCCATAATTTAAACTCGTCACACCCGCTTCAAAAGAATGTCGCACATTGTCACATTGTTACATTAAAAAATCTGATGTGGCCAGGCACATGACTTTATCATACCATACATAAAATTAATAGTTTAGCTGCATGAGATTCTATTTGATCGAGATCGGCCATGTCTGCATTAAAATTAAACTACTAGAACTAGACAGATATTTTGATTATATTGACAGTAGGTATTGTCAAAACATTAGCGTTTGACACTACCTATTGTCATTAGAATCAAAATATCTGACAAATCCTGGCTACTAGTTTTAATGCAGTACGACCTATCTCGATGAAATAGAATTTGCTCAGCTAAACTATTGATTGTACCAAAAAATGTCACAGTCATAAATTATTCAGAATTTCCTCTACTTTAATTTATTATTTAACTACTTCGACGAAATTCCAGAAATGGCGGCTTATTTGCAAAACCTTCAAAAATGCTAATACTAAACCTCCAGTTCCTTTGGACCCTTTTCTACAGAAAGCTTTTCAGCTATAAGTTTGGTCATGAAACTTCTAAATATGAAGTTTCGTCCCGATACACCTTTAGTAGTTTCTCCGGAATCGTCGCTACAAAAAACGGGTACACACATTTTTTTGTACCTTGATCAAAAATGTTCAGGGGACGCAAAAATACATATTTCCGCTAAAATCTCAATTTTTTTTTGAGACGATTACAATACTTTACATACTCCGTATGATAAAGTAAAAATCATAAAAAAGAATGTATTTTATTGGCAGCTATAAAACATTAATGTTTTATATTGTACATTTATTCCGTCATAGTGTAGCCCCATTGAATTCTAATTTTCCACTCCCTAAAACCTGTAGAAAGGATATTGTGCTGGCCACACCAGTCACGGCTATTACAAAAGTCATGTAATAAAAACATGACTAACATTTCATTATATTATTTTTGCACAAATGCGGGGAGGCACTGGTTAGACCCTTGCGTATTATATTTGCCCTATCTTTGCGGGAAGGTATATTTCCTCCTCAGTGGAAAAAAGTTTACGTGATTCCCATTTTTAAATCAGGTAACAGAGATCGCGTCCAGAATTATCGTCCAATATCCATACTATCTAATATCTGCAAAGTCTTTGAAAGCTTGATTTATAAAGTATTATTATTCGAGGTTAGAACCAAGATAGTGCCACAACAACATAGCTTTTTCCCTGGTCGGTCAGTGGAAACAAATCTTTGCACGTAGACAGAATATATTTTAAAATCTCTTGACACCCGCTGTCAAGTTGACGCTACACAGACTTTAGCAAAGCATTTGATAAGATTGACCATGTTACACTAATTCACAAGTTACGACTGGGCGGGTTGGATGAATTTTTGGTACGGTGGCTCTGTTCCTACGTTACGGGTCGCTCCCAGGCCGTTCGGCTAAATAATTTTCTTTCCTCATTTAGGCAAATTCCGTCTGGCGTGGCTCAAGGTTCCCACATTGGCCCTTTGCTTTTCTCCATCTATATTAATGACATGTCTGCTTGCTTCCATCACTCGAGTTTCCTGATGTATGCTGACGACACAAAAATATTCTGCAGGATTGAATCACTCCAGGACTGTTACGATCTTCAGAGCGACCTCAAAAGACTACACAACTACTTTATGGACAATACGCTAGTGCTAAATTATGACAAATGCAACAAGATCACATTTGCCAGAAGTCGATACACGTTCGACTTTAATTACAGTCTTGGAGAAAACATAATATCGTCCGTCAGCAGCATCAGGGATCTCGGCGTTGTTGTGGATAATAAGCTAGCGTTTAATTCCCATATCAGATATTCTACTCAGAAGGCTTTCCGCGCCCTGGGATTTGTGATTAGAGTATCCTCATGTTTCTCCACCGTATCACCCATCAACACCTTATACAATTCTTATGTTAATAGTGTCTTAAATTTTGCGTCGGTAGTCTGGAGTCCGCAGTACCAGGTTTACATTGACCAGGTCGAGTCCATACAGAAGCGATACGTTGGATACCTTAGTAGCAGGTTTCATCTTCCTGCATGCTCATACGAACAACGTTGTCTTGTGTTTGGACTTGTACCACTATGGAGACGTCGGCGTGTTCAGGATAGCACATTTTTATTTAAAGTTCTTAACGGCCAGCTTGATACGCCGGGTCTCCTACAAGAATTCATGTTCAATGCTCCCACCCACGCCTCTCGTGCCTCTAACCTCCTGCGCCCGTCTCTGTGTCACACCAACTCCTTTCAGAATTTCCCTGTTAATCGCTTAGCTGCTTCCTATAACCGTTTCCATAATTCCGTCGATCCCTTTAATAATTCCTTACTCTCCATTAAGCGTAAGCTGAGAAAGATTTCCACAACCCCATAGCACCTTATACCCTCGTGTTGTGTCTGTTAAAATTACGCAAATTCTAGAATTATGTTACTTTTTTTTTTCTTTATTCTAAGCCTGCGCTAGCACCTATGTTGTTTTTTCTTTGATTGTATATGTGCTGATTGTATGTGTGTACTTCGTTGGGCATTGCCTGTTTATACACCGAACAATAAATAAATAAATAAATGAAATAAATATTGGCAAATTAACAATATTGTTATTGTCATTATTCCACCGACAATACCGATTTCTTTCGTAGCCAACATATCCATGCAGGTGGTTGGGCTGAAATAGTATAATGTGTACCAAGCCGAGAAAGTGGTTCTTTTCCGGGCCGAGAGAAACACTTTCTGGGCGTGGTGCACACATAATTTTATATCCTACACAACAATATCCTAATAGAATAACGTCTAATCACTGACATTTTCACTTTTCACAAATAAACAACGTTGACGTTTTAATCGCAAACGTCAAACGGAATCGAAAGCTGTGTTTTGATTGGACGACCATTCGGTCGCCATCTGTTGGGAATATTGTGTACAATTATTTTTGTGGCTGGCGCTGAAAATTGTTCATTACAGTCCTGGCGGGCAAATAGCATCTTTCGTGTCTCCATAGAGACGCGAAAATGACATTTTCGCATAGTGTAGGATAAAAAACAACATTTTACAATATGGGTTGCAAACACTAATAACATCCTTTCTCCTCCACCTCCACACTAATAACCAATACCCATGTCCTACGTATGTACACAGGTGTTAATTATTGGGCTGAAATAAACATTTCATTAAAATAGGAAATATTCAACCTGCTCTTTGGATGTAACGTATCGTATAACGTGTCTATCGTGCCATAGACCTCAAGTAGTGAGATGTAATGCCAGAAGAACTGCTAAAATAATAAGGAGTAATAATTCATTGGATAATGGAAGAGAGAGTAGGCAGGGCGCACTCAATCACTAAATAAAATTCTTATTCCCGGAGAGTGCCTTTTGGCCAGTGGGGTTGGAGGTTACGTCGAGTACATGTGTTTTTGTCAGATAATAGATAGTATATCATGGAGGTGGGCGTCGCCCGGCGATTTATCATAAGCAGAGAAAAGAAGTAACTTTTGCCGATTCTTACCGAGACATATTTTTCAATACGTACGGTTACACTATCTCCTCGGATGCGACTGTCCAGTTCGTCCCTTGCAAAGGGTCTGCCCACGACGTATTATGAGTGGAGGTTATTTATTGTGGTACGCTGTTTAGTTGTTTTCGGGTATATATTATATTTTATTATTATACAATGTGGCCAGGAAATCATCAACAAATGGGACTCTAGTTCATCATCCATATATGAGAAAATTTTACTCATTGTACACACAGAAAAGTGATTATTTGGAAGGCGAAAACATAATTTCTTGAATTTATTTACTAGATTCAAATACATATTTACTTGGATGTAGAAAGTTAGGTATATACAAGAAATGCCACATACTCAATATAAGTAAATAATTTCTCAGATAAATGCTGTCAACAAATAAATTCTTTCTTTATAAGTACCAATATTGTATTGAAAGAAGTAATTGAATTTTTCGTCCCAAAAATGTTAATTTCTCCAACGAAGTAATAGTAAATCCATACAAGTGCGTAGTTACTTGATCCAAGAAAATATAAGACATTTAAGTAAGTATTGTAAGTATTGTTTACTGAATAAAAACCCACCAATTATTTAACTGAAGTGATTCTCACTTCTTTCAAGTAAGTAATCCCTTTCTCTGGCATAAATATGAGCACCGTAATTTTGTCAAGGCTCGCGCGCCCGCGCGTGGTGCTGGCGCCACGGAACCTAACCTAGTACGAAAACAACGAAGTACCCGTAGGGGATGTGCCTTGTGATTTATTGGGGATGTGTATTGTGATTTATAGTGTACAATAAACGTTTCAACACGGAATAGTTTGATGTAACGCACGCAACAGTTTAAAACGAGTAGTAAATATAACATACCTACCTTGTTAATTAGCAATAGAAAACGTATTTGTGCCAAATCTACATTACATTAAGTAGTTTGTTAGTTCAAATCTTGTAATCAATATTTTACCTACTTACCAAAGTCCATTCGAGTTGAAATTTTGCATGTGGAGACAGATTTCCGGTGAAAATGAATTAATCAATAAAAAAAATTGGAAAATTTTCAAAAACTTAAACATTTTTGAAAATGTTTAAAAATTTTTAAAGTAAAATTTTTTAAAATTCTTATATTATGTAGCTAAAAATATTTACCGGGAATAAAAATATACACTTCATTGAAGACTGTTTACTTACTTCACCAGAGTAACCACTTTCTTAAATCTAGTAATTATTCCAAGAAATAAAATTTCTTGGTTGAAGTCAATAATCTCTCGCGTATATACGAACCTACCAACTACTTCAGCCAAGTAATTCTCTCTTCGTTCGAGATATCACTTTTCTGTGTGTAAAAGGTTGCGCTTTATTGATAACGTCACACAAAATTAAAACAAATGATACTCTATTTGAAATAACAAAGTTGCGAGATGTTTTTGAGAATATTTCGAAAACTATGAAAATAAGCGCATTCAAATATATTTTTGAGGTCCTTAAGAAGAACCATTTCAAATGAATATCCCATATAACCAATTTTTTTCGCTGTAAAACTATGTCCTTTCTAAATTCATAAGCAAGCATTTTTTTAAACTGGCTGTTGTAATTATATATTTTTTATGTTCCTACAGCTACGAAACGAAATATCAATCGAATCCTTGAATCAAATCACATTTCAAACCATGACTGCTTATACGCGTGAAGTTAGTTGCTTCTGTTTGTGCTGCATTAGTAGTTTTTGATTCAAATTCTAAAGCAACATAAAATTATAGAATGCCAAAAGATTGGCGCAAATACAAAAAGCTAAACGGCGGGTGCGTGATGTTGCAAATGGGTACAACTCCGCAAGTAATGGCTTAAGGCTAGTAGCTATAAAATAATGTATCATAATTAAAGGAAGATTTATTCAATGTACGTAAAACAGAACAGAACAAGTGAGAATAAATGGACAGAGCACTGCTTTCAAGGAAATGCACATGGGTGTACCACAAGGTAGCCTGTGGGGTGAAGCTCTCTTTATAATCTTTATGAATGACCTTGCTCGTATGACGTATGGTATTCAAACATGGGGTCACAGTAGTTACACCAAATCCATCCTTAATCTACAAAAGAGAGCAATCTGATATCTGGCAAGTGAACATCTCGGGTACATGCTAAACCACTATACAATACATAATCTTAACTGTATATGCTGATTACCTCCTCCAGTGTTTGTATGACATACACAAATCTGCCTAGCAAAGGCAACGTGGCCATCATAAATACGATATTTGAACCAAAGATGGTTTACGACTGATTTCCATCGACTGCACACTACTCAAGGTCCATCAAGTTATACAACGCCCTCCCAACACACTGGAGGGCTATGACACCCCTGAAATTCAAAAGCATCCTCAAGCAACATCTCGTAAAGATGATTCCGTATGATGTCGATGAATTTATAACTGGCCTCCACCGATGCAATTGAGGACCTTGGTGCAAGAAGGGGATAAGTCACATTTTTTTTTCAAAATTGAGATATGAATGTCACGAGCTACAATGTATAAACGATCGTTTAGTGCAAGAACGTGAGGAATGTGTCCATAAATAACGAGTTATTAGCCTCTTTGACTCGTCCCCTTCACAAATTATGTGCAAGAACGGGATAAGTCATCATGACTTATCCTTGTTTTGCACCAAATGAGCTGTCGCTTTCTTATTACCACGGTTATATTAACTTCACTATGATTGTTTGTTAGTTCAAATCTTGTAATCAATATTTTACCTACTTACCAAAGTCCATTCGAGTTGAAATTTTGCATGTGGAAACAAATTTCCGGTAACAATGAATTAATCAATAAAAAAATTTGGAACATTTTCAAAAACCTAAAAATTTTTGCAAATTTTTAAAAATTTTAAAGGTTCTCAAAAATTTTGGACAATTTTAAAAAAATTTGTCAAAATTTGAAAAAATCAGATTTCCGGTGACAATGAATTTACATAAATTTGTCGATATTATTGGTCGTTGACATTCCAGTAGACAACGTCTGCTTATGTCAAGTTGTGGTCTGATTATGCAAGGATGTTAGAATCTTACAAGGATCGTTCAATCCCTATCTTCCAATGTTAGCGGTTCAGCGGTCCATCGTAGCGGTCCAGCGGTCCATCGTTTCTTAGCGGTCCAGCGGTCGCGACCACAGTATAGGTATACATACAGTAGCGCACTCCGTCAAATTCATGAAGCAAGACTGCAACCGCGCAGCCTCTGTGCGCAGCTATCTGGGTATACAACATATGGTAACTAGACACGTGTCAGAAGTTTTGGCCCAATTCATGTGTGTCGCTCCATATACGTGTGGAGAAGATTTATGCGCACCGAGGCTGCGCGAGGGCAACTTTGGCTTCAAGGAAATCAATGCTTTTCGACCGAAGTGCGCTACTGTATGTATACCTATACTGTGTCGCGACGTCACGCGCGTTGATTGTCAATTTGTCGAGTTACACGAACCAATGATCGGACGATTTCGCTGAGTGTCACACTTGACACGTAAACAAGCAGAGATTTCAAACATACCGACAGTAGCGCAATAATAATAATAATAATAATAATAAGTTTGAGGTTATGTTTGTTTGGAAACGTCAAAAGGTGGTCAGCGTGGGAGTACGGTTGTTTGCATTGTGCGTGTTCACGATGTCAGACTATGATTCGGACTTGACTGAACCTTTCCAGGATTCTGGAAGTGAATACCGCGCTAGTACTTCGGACAGTGAGACTTCTTCAGCATACTCAGGAGAGTTTGAAGAAACTCTCCTGTTTTGAAGAAACAAAAAAAAATGATTGAAAATATTCCAAATGGGGGAAGAAAGAAGAAAATAAACACTAAAAATTGGCAAAGAAATATTAGAAAGGTGAAATGAGCAAAAGGTAAAGCTTATGTTGGTAGTCGAGAGCAAAATGTTCCAGCTAAACAGCAAGGAATTGAATGTCGCTGCAAAAAAAGCCGGTCTTGATAAGGTAACCGCTGAGAAGCGAAAGAAAATGTTTGATTCATTTAATGCATTAACCGATCAAATCAAATCAAATTTGTTTCCACTGACCGAATACACAGTATGAGAATTGTCAATACATAATATAATAAACAATAACACGTTATAATCAACGAAACTATAACACTTTTACAGGGGCTACGATTGCATGTATTCGTCAACAGAGTAGTAAGCCTTTAACAAAAAGTACACTTTGGTACTCCTTTTAAATCCTGAGTAACCGGCCACCTCTCTAAAGGTGCTCTTACACGTAGCCACTTTTGTTGCGCGAGATTCTATTGCGACACTATGAAATGCCATGTTGTGTTCACACGTGAGATAAAATCAGTCAAAAGTTGCGCTACTTTCGACTAGCGCCAGCGCCAAGTGGCAGCCACACATTTTAAAGTTGCGATGCTATTCACACAGTACACGCCACTTTTCATTGCTGCAACTTATAAAAGTGGCACGTCGGATGTCAAGAATTGCTCAAGGAACGACTGCGCACCCTCGTACTTGTAGTGGTTGTGTTTATATTCTGCCTCATTAAGTTTTATACGGCGATAGTGATACTGTGTTGTTGTTTATTCCATAAAAAAAAGGATTCAGATTCTGATGCTGATGAGAGGACTAAAGCAGCTGCGTGTTATGAGCAATTGTTAATGAGCTATTCAAGGCCGCTTTTGTAGGAAAAGGCTCAACTATAGCCTATCGCAGAACTTGAGGATAAAGTGAAGTAGACTTGTGGATTTTTCTACTTTAGCAGCCCTACTAACTTATTGAAATTTTAACGTTGCCGCGTATTATTGCATATTTTGTCGAACCTACAGGAAAAAGTCCCCAAGAATGATAATAGGAGGATCTAAATGTAGAGAAATTTCATTTTAAGTTTAACCTAACATTCCCATCAATGTCAATTTTTATGATCGTAAAAAAATTATTCGAACAAAAAGTCTCGTCTTGGGTTGGGTTGGGAATTACAAGTAGAATGAAAATTTTGCTAAATGTGCATTATGCGGAAAATATAAAATCGGTTGTTTATTTACGAGGATTTTAGTTGGAATATTTATTGTAATATTTATTTATCTATTTTTTTTAGAATGACATATTTATTCGAAATTCTTTTCAGAGAAGAAGGATTTAGTTCTTTCTGTTTCTGTTGTTAACATTGTATCTTGAAATAATAAATATTTATTTATGTTCTTTTTTGTTTAGAGAATATTTATCGGTTAGCATCTTCAATTTACAAAATATCAATTTGATAAGTTTTTACTTTGTTGAAGTTCGATAGTTATCGATAGTATCGATAGTTTTAACGATACTATCGATAACTATCGGACACGCCAACTATCGATGTTTAACCAACACAACCGTATATACATCTACTATATGTTGCGCCACTAAAGTGGAAGTGGACCAATACGTCGGTCCATTTCTGTGTGGCGCTACTACCTTGTTTGTATCTTTTTACACGCAGCAACATTTTAGCTGTACGCAACTTTAAAAAATTGCGCGTTGTACTGAAAGTGTCGCAATATTTATAGTTGCAGCGTTGTTCACACATTGCAATATAAGAATTGCGCCATTTTTTAACTTGCGCAATACGAAAAGTGGCGTCGTGTAAGAGCACCTTAAGACTCGATGGAAGTTTATTGTACACTTTGATGGGGTTAATGTAAGGTCCGTTGGATGAGATTGCCAGTGAGTGCGCAGGGATCACCACAGTGCCACGTTGACGGAGGTTGTGACCACTCATCTCGATCCTGAAGAATGCTGTAGGGTACCTGCGTATGTTTTTTTCTGACGAACAGTGCACAATTTAACAAATATAAGGAGGGCACCGTCAAGACACCCAGGCGCACGAACACGTCCACAGTGCCACGTTGACGGAGGTTGTGACCACTCATCTCGATCCTGAAGGATGCTGTAGGGTACCTGCGTATGTTTTTTTCTGACGAACAGTGCACAATTTAACAAATATAAGGAGGGCACCGTCAAGACACCCAGGCGCACGAACACGTCCCTACACGACTTATCCGGCCTCATAAACAGCATAGTACGCAATAATCGCTTCTGCAGGATTAGCAGGTCTTTCACGCCGCTTGCATTTCCCCAGCATACTATGCAGTAAGTCAGCACTGACTGTATGCAGCCGTAGTAAAAGTGCTTCATGGCATTCAAGTGCACGTAGCTTCGCAGCTGTCTCATCAAAAAACAGTACACCGATAGCTTACGTGCCAGAAAGTCTATATGACCGCTCCAGCTCAGCCGCGGGTCCATCCGGACCCCCAAGAATCTGACGACCTCCCTCTGTACCAGTGACCCGCCGTTCAACCTTACATGGAGACTGTACTCTTCTAAGCTGTATCAACAATCTAAACAAAACTATCACCCTGTCACTTACCTCTCGCGCACTCTTGCGCCTTGCAAGGTGCGTGCAAGAATGACATGGTAATACCTATTTACTACCGTACGCTACAGTGCTACAGTGTTGTGCCCTCTATTGGCAACATGTCTCATCATTCATATATCTCGCTATAGGTAGAGGGCGGTATATACAAGGGGTGGCCAACAAGTCGATCGCGATCGACCGGTCGATCGCCAAGCCAATTTTGGTCGATCGGTCGCCATGTCTTGACTTAATGTGTGATGGTGGGTTTAGTCACCTTTACATACTAGCAAATAAGCCTGACTATAACACTATAAATTAAAAAAAAACGGTTGTTAACTAATTGCTCAATATACTACTTGAACAGTGAAGAACCTTTGATTTTCTCCCTCAGTATATAACCCTATTGTTAGCGAATGTGGAAGATGAAAGATAGTTTCGAATCAAGAATCAAGTTTGGATCTCACAGAACTGTCCGTTTACCGATAGCAGTTTTTTGCTAATCGCATTGTTACAAAAACCGTTAACAGTAAAAAGTGAGTCTAGTTACTCATGCATTTACAACTAAGCATGTTTATAATCTTCTATCACTGGCCCAATATTTGAATTAATCCAACAAATAAAATAATTCCTAACACGGCCATTCTGACTATAGCTTTGCTCTCAAAGCCAGTCTCCAGAACTATTGTCCTCAATGATAAACTTGGTCTCAGTAACTCATTCAAACTTCCATTCGACAATTCATAATTTGCCGAAATTCAAAGGTGTTAATCATTCAACAATAATCAAGTTGCCAACATGTATTTCTTTTCCTTTTGCGTTCAAAACGCTAAAATTTTTAACTCAAAACAGTAAAATAATTGCAAAAAGCGGACCACCTTTCAGCTCAGCTACATATATTAGCATGTTAACTTATAACCTTTCAGCCCAACAAAATAAACAAATAAGCAAAGGACTAATCATTCAGTTTAACAAGATAAACAAATATTAGCAAAGGGCCGTCCTTTCATCTCCAACAATATAAACAAATATTATCAAATTGGTAACTTTTCATCTCAACACGATAAACAATTATTAGCAAATGGTTCATCTTTCATCTCAAAAATTAAACAAATATTATCAAAGGGACAACTATTCATCTCAAGAAGATAAACAAATATTAGCAAAGGGCTAACCTTTCAGCTCAAAACCATCCCGATATTAGGAATGGGCTAACCTTCCAGCTCAACAAAATAAATTACCTACCACGCCAGTAAAGGGCTGACACAGATATGTATTCGCAAAAACCTAACCTTTCAGCTCAGCAAAATAAATACATTTTAGAAAAGGGCTAACCTTTCAGCCAAACAAAATAAATTAACATTTGAGTAAAGAGCTGACCTTCTGCTCGACAAGATAAACAAATATTCGAAAAAGACTAACCTGTCAACTCAACAAGATAAAAATATTAGCAAAGGGCTATCCTTTCAGCTCAAACCCAATCAGATATGTTAATATTACTCGTAGATCAATAACGTAGGTAGAGAAACAAGTTGTTTCAGTACGAGATGAACTCCCAACGATCTAATGATAGATTAACAACAGTCTAAAATTTTTAGAAAATAAGTGTAAACAAATGAATATCCGTTATGTGGACGCATAAGAATCGAACGCCATTTACTGTATTGTGTTGCACTATTTGAAACTTTGACGCGCTAGTTTGCACTCTGCGTAAAAATTTTATTGTGTATCGTCGACATTGTTAATCGTCTTCTTGCTCGAAATCACATCGGGACCACGTCCCGGTCGTACGACCTATGCATAGGAAAATTGAATATAAATATTGCCAGTGTGTACTCGTCCTCCCATGCGCTTGAATAACACTGACGACCTCCACTTGTACTTAACTTGCCCTGAGGAAGCCGGAGATCAACCGAGCGAAACGTCGGCTTTGTTTATGACTTCGTAGAGGAATAAATTACCCCAGACTATACAGCGATAGTTTTATTTTCATCTTCCTTTTGATTTAATGAATTTTAGTTTTCCTGTCAAAAAAAGTGTCGCGGAATCTTAAAATCAAATTTTCAGCCATTCTGTGCATTTTCATAATGAGCTTGCAAATATGAAAAGTTGAGTCAGGAAATTAATTTTCTTTATGCCTTTATATCGAAAACATAATAGACGATACAAAAAATATAAAAAAATAGTTTTTAACATATATTTTGCGTATCTACTACCCATAACTCGCGGGAGTGCTACGCCTATGACAACATGTCGATCGCGGCATATTTTAAAGATAAAAGGTAGATCTTAAGTAGACAAAACTTGGTCACCCCTGGTATATACAATCTATGAGCAGGACGCTTATTTACGCCATAATTTACATTATATATATATATATATATATATATTTGTATTATACAAGAACTTCACAGGTCAGATTTGCACCGTTTCCTGTCGTAATCACACCAGAATTTACACCAAAAGCTCAGTTTCTTCCACCGAATGCTGATCCAAAACACCAGATCTGGTGTAAAATGCACTGAGTTGGCAACACTGCCGGCCAATGCATAGGTGCCAACTGCTACGGATAAAACCGTAAACGACAGTCGTTTGTATGGGTGAAATAAGGCGGGTTTCGCTTGGCGTGACGTCAGCAGTACGCATCACTGGCCGCCAATGTAGTCTAGAGTAGACTGTAGAGCAGAGGTACTGGTGGGGGTATCCCCTCCTTAGTTTCAAGTTTGAAACAAGTCTATCGTGCATGTGCAATCGGCCAGTCGGTAGTCGGTGCTAACTTTGTGCTTTTACGTTTTTACAGTTGCCGCCGCAAATATTCTTTTAAGTTTTACCGCCGCACGCAGCTTAATACATAGTCGGCTTTTTTTAATACTTGCGATTGCGCCCTTTTTCTTTGCGCGCCCCTAGGCACGTGCCTAACGTTCCTTATGGGAAATCCGCCCCTGGGCATACTCTACTGATTTCCGACCTCTTCACAATCTTCCATTGAATACTCTTCTGTTCGTCAGATTTTTTTAGGATAAGGTTTCATCACGCTTTGACGGAGTTTGACTCATAATGCCTTTTACTCCACAGAAGAATATTGTGCATTTATTCATTTCAATAATTATATTAATTGCTTATTATTGTACTTTTGTGTGTCTTTTCTATATGAATAATTTTTCTTTCTGACGTGTTCTATACCTTGTTTTTTGATATACTGAATAAAACATTTATTTACTTTTTATTATTTATTATTATTATTTCTCATCAAGGTAAATGCCTCTTCGGCAACAAAATAGTGGGGAAAATTACTATTTTGCCCTGGCAATGCTGATGGTTCTGGTAACTATAATGTGCCAGAATATAAACGTTTACCATGTGCACTTTCCCTTAATGCCCTGTCATCACTTTTTCTGCCATACTCGCCAACATCTCTATTTGGTAGGTTCCATAGGTCATAGTACCTTCTGGCTGAATATAGCCATGTCTCTCTAGTAGGAATGAGAGATATTCAGGTTGTAAAACCTTCCAAATTGCTGTTGCTGTTTCTGTAATTATTCTTCTTGTAGTAGTGTGACCTTTCAAGGAGTAACACGACAGTGCCATTATATTGCAACCTGTGGCAAAGTAGCTGCAAATAATATACAAATTTAATTTTAATATTTTTTCTGTTCTATTAATAAAATAATTCAAAATTGTTATAACGGTACTAATGTGGTTCTTATGTTTCAGTTACTATAGCACATTGCAAGGCCAGATGGAAAAATATTCGTGGCAATTACACGAAACATTTGAAGAAATATACTCCCTCAGGTTCAGGAACTACCCCAAAACGACCTTATTATCTTGCAGAACATATGCCATATATTCAACCATCCACAAACTCTCGTCAAGCTTTTGGAAATATGAAATCGTCACCTACCATTGAATCACCTACAAATGAAACATCTACAAACGATGACATCTCTGAAGCGCAAGATGGCAGTGATAGAGAGGAGGCACCAATTAATTATAGTGATTATAGTGACATTTCCGAAAATGTTGAAGTTTTATCACAGGATGATGCACTACCGGAAAGTCAAGAAGCAAAATGATCACAGTAATAAAAGTTCTACAATTAGTAAATTAAAAAGGAAACTAACTTTAGATGATGTAAACAATTCAGCTGTTGAATTTTTCGAAAGACAGAAAGAAGACCGCCTTCAACGCAAAGAACATCCAAGCGATAATCATAGTGCTGATAAATACTTTGTATTAATTTATCAGACATGGAAAAGATTAATGACAGGCAGAAACGGCAGTCTAAAATGAGCATAATTAACCTAAGCTCAAGATTTTGGATGAGACTGACATCTCAATAATCCCCACTGGTCCAGCGACAATATCACCAAGGTTGCCAAATTGTCAGATACCATTGGATGTCAATACAGTCAATGAAGCCACCTTGTGTTAGCTCTATATTTACTTTATGTTCTTATATAGTTTTAGTAAGTTTGCGGAGGAAGTCATAGCATTATTATTGCTCATCCGATTAATGCCCACTCCTACCAACTCTCTGTTATCATTCTGTTAAGTTGCCAAGGGAATTAAGATGAAACTTAAAAACCTATTTTCCTCGACTGGTATCGTGAAAATATTCAAGCATAGTAACGCTGCACCTATTGCAACTAGCCAGGAGTAATCGTTGCCCAAAAAATAATCTTCAAGAGTTAATTTATAGCAGTATCTTGTATCAATAGAATAGCACCCATAGCACACACCTATTCTTAGAAGACATTTTCTGTTGCCCTTTTTCGAATGAAATGGCATATTTTCTGACTAAAAGTAATAGAGTTTTTTTTTGTCTGAATGTATTGATGTATAACCCCAATTAAAATTTGTAACAGTATTATTGAAGACATCACAATAATTATTGTTAATGATATATTTCTTAAATGAACTAATAAGTTTCTTAAATGAACTGGTTAAGTACTGGCTTTCGATATTGACTGTAACCAAAAATTGAGGTTTTTTTAATAGTGATCAAGACAATAATTATTACTTTTATTCGTTTTTTATTATTTTAATTGTGATACGTTAATAGTGTTGTCTTTTGAAAAAATTGTGCGCCCTAGAATTGCATTGACAATGCGCACATCAATGATTTGGTGCATTGTCAGTGCAATTTATTGCGCACTAGTTTTACCAACGGAAATGCCATAATATCAACAACGTGGACTTTTTTAATGGGATTTTTACACATTCACTTAAAAAATCAATGTTTACGAAAAAAACATTGTTCCATTTGTAAACAAAGGTAAATTTAAAAAATTAACTGTGCTGGGGGCATTCTACTAACTTTAGCAATAAAATAAATATTAAATTTACTTTTGATTGCTTTCAATCAGATGATCAATACAACGTTATGGCTTGCTCCGCTTTTATGCAGAGTGTAATATATTTATTTTGTAATATAATGCGCGCACCACTGTTGGACGTTCTGACAACGGTGTAGGTCGTCAGATTCAGACTAGTGAGAGCATCAGGAATAGGGTATTTGACTGTATTAAAAATATGGCTTGTATTATAGTCATCCTAATAGATTACTTTTCAAAAGAAATATGCTTTATTTCTATTAAAAACCAAAATTAAAATTGAATTTTATTCACGTCCTATGAACGTGATTGAAAACGCTCTGTAATGGGCCGTCTCCAGTGACGTCATTCGTTAGTACGCTTAGAGCGCGTTCGGTTTGTCAGGGTAGGGTATGGGGAGAGCAATGCTCAAATAACCTGGGTCCGCTGTCTCTCTCCTATATGCAGATAAACGCCGTATGACGTTAGTCCGCCTATTATGCAGCGCGTCACTCTCACCGTACAATACTGGGTTATACGAACGCGCTCTTATGCTTCTCCCGTTTGATTTTAATAGCACTAACGTGCCATGTAAGCATAACTTTGTAGGTTAGGATAGCCCTAACCTTAAGCTGTCAGATCAGATAATACCTGGTTCGAAAATACGATAGATAACTTATTTTAATCAGTTTTACTTATGTCGAAGTAATCTTCACAACAAAAAACACGCTATTTATTTCATTTGGATTTCTACGAATCTACCACTATCTTCGCAGTTTCAAATCTTGCGGAACAGCTACAAATAGTTTATCCGGAGGTTTTCTTGACGTATTTCTGCATTGTGGATTTATACACCATTTATAACCCATTTTTATGTATAAATTGTGAAAACAACACATCATACAACACAATTACCAAACGGCGACGATGCCGATGCTGACAGACGTTATGGGCCGATTTGACATCTACTATCGGGTGACGTCACACAACAGAAAGTATCGTTTCGGCGGGACTTTTTGTGAGTCAATTTTTAACGCTGATTTTTATGAAATATTGAGGAAATAATTACGAAAAATAATGCATATACTATACAATGTAGAGTGAAGGAATAAACACATTAAGATGGTTCTCCAAAATTAGTCAAATACCCTATTTCTATATCCTATATAAATAAATTATATTATAGCAAGGATAAATGTAGACTTACAATACCTAACACATCTTATACATAATTAGGTAGCAAATTTGAAAACAAAAATAAAAGAATGTGTAAACAACCTTTAAAGAATCAGTCGTGATCATTCTACTCATATCTTGTAATGTCACATTACTTACTGTAACGTTATGCGAAGCCGCTCCTCCTGAGGGACGCTTGTATCTTGTATCTTTTTTCTGAATCTCAGGGTAGTTTTTTTAATAATTGTCTGTATGTTTTTTTTGTTCATACGATAAACGACTTTAAATTTGTATGGTCGAAACTTAAATGTTTTTTTTATGGATATTATAGATCCCATAGTTTTATTTTGTTTGCCATAGTGGATGAACCCACTATGGCTGGTTTCTGTTGGCAATTTGTAAAAACGCCAACACAGCTATATCATCTGACGACATTTTAGTACCGAATGAGACACTAACGCAATGAAATGACAACCTCTTAAACCATCGACTCGCCATTTCGCAATCTCGTCACACTTATACCATCCCAATATCACTTGCCACTGCCACTGCCACAACCACACTTCCGCCACACCAGCTATCTGGGCGACCGGTCTTAGGACAGGTTGCGTTCAGGCACCTGAGGGCACGGACACACAATTAGCGACGTTGCTAGCTGTGCTGATAGCAGTGCTGATAGCGGCGCTGATAGCGGAGCGTTTGAATACACAGGTGCTAATGGCAATAAACATACAGTCCGCGGAATCAGCACCGCTCGAAGCGCCGGCTCATGGCCATAAGCACCTGTGTATTCAAACACTCCGCTACCAGCGCCGCTATGAGCACTGCTAGAAGCACTGCTATGGGCATCGCTAACTGTATGTCCGTGCCCTAAAGCGTACCTTCTTTGCCATTGTCTGTACTACGTTTTACACACAATTCACGCTATATGTTTATCGGCTTGAATTCCTGCGGTCGGTTCTTAGTCTCATTTACATCTGAGCAACAGTGGGCAACATGTAGCATCTAAGATGCTGTTGTTGTGATGGACCTTATCTGGGCAGTGAAATTTATATTTGAGTTGTCACAATAGTAATATATCTGGCCCGATGTTGTTGCCCGTTGCTGTAGCTGTTTCTTGGCCTGGACTAAATTAGGCTTTAGACTATGCCTACGTTTAACGTAAATTTAACCACTTGTGGCATGTAAAAATTGGACAATAGGGGTCTTGCATGATTTTACCTAACCTGACAAATAAAATCCTTAGGTGGTAAGAAAACCGTGTGTAAAAATCTTTCCGCTTAATATTGTTGCATTCAATTGTTATTGAACATCAAAGTTTAAACCGCGCCAAAACGCTCCGTGACGTCATAAGATTGGTGAGAAGCTTAGCGAGCCTAGGCCGTAGAGAGCAGCCGAAAAAATAGGACCTACGAGCACGAGAACGGCATCGAATTGAATGTATAGCATCTGGAAGATGTTGTGTGCGTTCTGATAACGAATAAGTATAGTTGGGTCATGGAATCTTTGCGTGTTGTCAAAAGTGACAGTCGTCTAAGAAGACATACGTCCAACGTTAATGTCAATCTTTTCACCTGTTATAGAAAGAGTGAAGGCATGACAATCGCATCGTAACTAGCTCATGTCACGTGGCCTTCGACCAGGCATGCTACGTCACACCAATCACAGCGCGTTCATATTTAAAGGGACAACACCGATTTTAATATTATTAATTGCGTAATAACAGATTTTTTTCTTAAAAAAAAAAACGTTTGCGGACGGTTCTGGTATACGTTTGGCACTAAGAGAGCGTATTAATTTTTAATTTTGAGACTTAGTGCAAGACCCCTATTGTGTGAAGTATGAGGCTCCTGATCTACGCTTATTCCAAAGCGTGAACGGCGAAGGATTTAAAGTGTTGATACGATCCCTGTAGGAATTGGCATGAAACTTGGTATCAAAATCTTCGCGGTGGCAAAATATCAGTATTTTGCCATAGTTCCTCTACGGTAAGCCGTCAGCTCCAGAAGTTTCACGCTACCGGACTGGAAGCATTTGTCGCTAACCTACGACCAATAGTAGAAAAAGCTAAATTCTGTTTTATGGAAGGTTCGTAGAAAAGAGTTTCCGCTATTTGTTCGTACCTGTTCGCGGTAATATTTGAATACCTACCTTTGTAGTTAGCTCATGCTAAATATCATGATTTAGAAGCTAGGAACAATTCGTAAATCCTCAATATTGAAGATGATTAGAAAGTGTGCCTATGTGATGTGGCACTTTACAGTCTAGGGAGATACGATTGTTCCAATCCAAAGAAACTCCGCGATCGCGATAAAGGAGGAGCTGCTCATTGCTTATTCATAGCTTTTATTTGATTAACCGATAATTCCTAATAGGAATTACCGGTGATCGCATGTGTTGGAACCGTCATCGAAATTGCTTTATGATAAATTTAGAGGACACTAGTACAACGGACTTACATCTTTAAACCCTCATATTCTTTGAAACAATATCCATTTTTACATATTGGTGGTCTTAGAATCGCAATTACGCTTACTGGTTTACTACTCATTGGGATTTCTCCATTTAATGTAACAATGGGTTCATCCCATCAATTACTACTATAAAAAATCTGATGTGGTAAGGCACATGACCTTAATTTTATCATACTATACACATACTGACAATACTGTCAATTAAATCAAAATATCTGTCAAATCCTGGCAAACTTGTTGTAATGGAGATACAAACGATCTGGATCAAACAGAATGTTTGATGTGTGCAGTCGGGTTAGCGCTGGTTCGAATACAAACTGCTAAAGCTTCACTAAACTATTTATCATATATGCATAATCTACAGAGCGCTGAGCGACCAACAGTCAACCGATATGCATGACTTTCAAAGTTAAAGCTAAACTATTTATTTTACCAAAAAATATCATAGACATAAATTATACAAAATTTCATCTATTTTAATTTATTATTTAACTATTTTGACGAAATGACAGAAATGGCCTTCTCATATGCAAAATCGTTGAAAAAATGCTAACCTTTTAAACAAAACTTCTTTGAGCTTTAAGTTTAGTCATGAAACTTCTAAATATGAAGTTCCGTCCCGATACCTGTAATAGTTTCTCCGGAATCGACGCCACAAAAACGGGTACACACACATACACACAGACATTTTTTTACAAAATTTCATTTTTTCAAAAATGTCCAGGGGACCCAAAAGGACAAAATCTACAATTTTTACTTTATCATACGCAGTATGTAAAGTATTGTAATCATGCCAAAAAAAAATTTTGAGATTTTAGCGGAAATATGTCTTTTTGGGTCCCCTGAACATTTTTGACCAAGGTACAAAAAAATGTCTGTGTGTGTGTGTGTATGTGTGTGTGTGTGTACCCGTTTTTGTGGAGACGATTCCGGAGAAACTACTAATGGTATTGGGACGAAACTTCATATTTAGAAGTTTTATAACCAAACTTAGAGCTGAAAAGCTTTCTGTTGAAAAGGGTCCAAAGGAACTGGTGGTTTACTCATAGCATTTTTCGAAGATTTTGCAAATGCGCCGCTATTTGTGTAATGTCGTCAAAATAGTTAAATAATAAATTAAAGGAGAGGAAATTTTCCATAATTTATGTATATGACATTCTTTGGTAGAATTTATAGTTTAGCCGCATGAGCAAATTCTATTTCATCGAAATCGGGCGTACTGCTTTAAAACTAGTAGCCAGGATATGTCAGATTATTTTGATTCTAATGACAGTAGCTAGTGTCAAACGCTAATGTCTTGAAAATGCTACTGTCAATATAGGCTGCGTTCGGATATTGAGCACCGTTACAGTTTTTACACCCAATAACACGTAAGTGTCATTTGGACGGTGTACCCGCTGTCAACGGAGTACAATATCCGAACGCAGCTTTTATCGAGATATTTGTCTAGTTCTACTAGTTTTATTTTAATGCAGACATAGCCGATCTCGATCAAATAGAATCTCATGCAGCTAAACTATTAATTTTATATATAGTATGATAAAGTCATGTGCCTGGCCACATCAGATTTTTTATTGATACAATTATAATACTTTGTTATACTACGTATAATAAAGCAAAAACATAAAAGAAAGTTATGGCTAT
This sequence comes from Aphodius sticticus, assembly GCA_963966075.1. Taxonomy (NCBI): domain Eukaryota; kingdom Metazoa; phylum Arthropoda; class Insecta; order Coleoptera; family Scarabaeidae; genus Aphodius; species Aphodius sticticus. The sequence continues at coordinate 31,867,446 of OZ014507.1, forward strand.
TTTTATGGCTAACTTCTTCTCCGAGGTCAAACCCATTACAGTCCACATTAGTTGCTTAAAAACAATACAGTCAGTAGATACTAAGAATTCGTACATACCGAGGAAAGCGAAAAACTACACGTGCATAACAGCTTCTACCAAAATAAATCCTTTTTGTCAACATTCCATCATTCCATACCTTAATTAACCGCCTCTTGATGGTTTAGTATTTAGCAGACATTGAAATGTGGTGTCGGTTTCCCTTGGTTTGTGGTTCTTCAGTGTCGAAGAGGGTTAAATCGATTCCCAGTGGGACAGTTAATGCGACTCATTCGCAATTCATTAGGGCCTCAGCACGGCTTTCGTTCACATCGCAAGAGGACTAATATTTATTTATGAACGATGAGAACAAGCGATATCCGGCGTCGGTCGGTAATCGTTTTTCATTTGTCAACAAGTGTAATGAGATGCGGGCACGCGGCGCACCCAGGGCGGGACTCCAAAGCAATTACCGACGCGGCTGGAAGCCTCCGAAAGCCACCCTCTCACAACCGCATAAAATTCGACCATACCGACCCTTCTCGCATTTAACCGTAAACTTCCAAGATAGAATTAGTAAATTTGTCAAAATATTAGACAACTTGTGCCACTAGTACTCTGGTGTCTAATGCGCAAAACGGGTTGGTTCGCAAGGCATTGCGATTACGGAAAACTTATGAATAATAAGAATACATTCAGTTCAGATAAATTCGGCATTACTTATCTTTATATCTATTGAAATAAGCGAGAAATTATTACATTCTCAAACAAAAATTACATTAAAATACATTAAATACATCTAAAAAAATACGCATCAGTTACAAAATTTAAAATTATTGCGATAGATAAGTTATAAAATTTATACTAGAATTTAAACTATTTAATATTAATTTAAACTATTTATACCGTATTCACATTACATAACATGTCTCTAAAAACTTATTGCTATGGATTTGTGTTGGCCCTTTTTTCGATGGTCACAGAGTACCAGACTTTTTCTTCCTTGTCGATATATGTCTCAATATCATGCAAGGTCATACGTACGCACCGCCCAGATGCTATTATGTCCTTAATTGTATTTGTGTATTTATTATATTGTATTGTATATCCGACATACAGACCGGCAAAGGATGCTATTTTAACCTCATGTTGGTGTTTTTGACAACTTATTTAATAGCCCTGTCATTTTACGCCACATTTGACCACAACCCCGAAATCTAAAGTAAATCTGCCCTGAATAGTGCCCTGAACAACATAATAAAAGTCCTAAAAAATACTGTGTCTGTGTAATCGTTTTTGGGGTGAGATAGTGGCGTAACTACCCTATCTTGTCTGAAATCACTCATAACTTTTTCACACATAGGGTCATTCAGTCGTAAACACAGTAAAGCTGAAGTATTTTTTTTATTTGGATTTCTTGTTGGCAATTCTTGTGTTAAAATGTTATAACTATCAGCCTTGTTTGTGAATAAAGTGTCAAAATTGAGTGCCAACGAAGGAGAGGTTATTAATGTTTCCATTAAAGGTTTTTAATTTTGAAAATGTTATGTGCATGATTTATGACAATAACAGCAAGCAGCTAATGAGCAGGCAGCTTTTCGTTTCTTCATCAACCGACTTTTCAATGTACCCCTCAACAGCGAGAATTTTAATAAAGAAATACTTAACATTTTACTATTGCCCAGAATAACGGATATGACAGACTTTTTGTTCAAGACATTTACAACAATATACAGGGTGTCTCACGGAACTGGTACATTAGAAGTTTCTCATGTTCTACTATTTCTGGAAACTTGACATTTTGGAACTAAAAAATTACTCGATCTGAGCTCTTCAGCTAAAATATTCTCAAGTTGACTATCACGTCCGGTCACCGGAAATCGGTATCAACTTTGTTATTTTAAATGGAATGATATAACTTTTATTTTATTTTTGGTTTCTACGTATCAAAATACATCATTTTTGATAATGTTTCCCTATACCTAAATATCACCATTTTTTGGGATTTTTTGATTTTACTAATTTTTTGGCGATTTTCGCGGTTACGTTTAAAATGGAATATCTCGGTTATTATTGAAACTAGAAGTTTCATGATTGGTGGCCCAAAACTAGAAACATAACCAAAGAGGGCGATGTTTAGTTCATCATGATATCTTATACAGGCTGTTCAAAATTTACAACACAATAATTGAATTTTCAAACGTAAAAAACTAATTTTTGTCAAATGGAACATCCTGTATACCGATACGCTATTCGATAGGAAATCTTGTTTCCTATCAATCAATATTAAGGTTCCCTATATCTATCTTTAATAGTTTTAGAGATATTGTCACTTTTTCTTTAAATTCATTTTGCATACGCCCATTTAATAATGGGGGACGAAATTAGATATGAAATTTACAACGAAAATTTAAATAGTGATAGATAATTAGAAATTTTGCGTGGATGTGTGGACAATTTTTGTGAAACTCTTCCCCTCAATATTTTACGCGACTGCTTTTATCAAATGGACGGTGCACCAGCACATTCTTCGCGTGTGGTATCCTGGATATGGTATCCATTCAAGTTAATCAGATGTTTGACGATAGGTGGTTCGGAAATAGTGGACCTTGGCGATGGCCACCAAGATCACCAGATTTAACACCATTAGACTTTTATTTCTGGGGTCATGTGAAAAGTTAGGTCTATTCCACACCAGTTAATACTCGAGAAGAATTGACTAACAGAGTAGTAGCCGCCATTAATCGACTTCAGCGACAAGAAATCCGAAAACGACGATGACAGAAGTACAGCGAAGAGTTCTAAAATGTTTGGAGCACAACGGGCAGCATTTCGAACAACATAATTAAGTTTTAATATAATTTAAGTTAGATATCTCAAATACATTATTTGAGTTTTAACAAACCTTTTCTATATTTTTCTGCTTTCCTGCTGTTCCAAAGTTGTTACATTCTTATAAATGACGAATAAAGCGTTATGTATTTAGCATTCTTTTACACTGACATCTCAAAAGCTATAAAAGATAAATATAGGGAACCCTAATATTGAGTGATAGGGAATTAGATTTCCTATCTAATGGCATACCGGTATATTCTATTTGAAAAAAATGAGTTTTTTACGTTTGAAAATTCAGTTATTGTGTTGTAAATTTTGAACACTCTGTATAAGATATCATGATGAACTAAACATCGTCTTCTTTGGTTATGTTTCCAGTTTATGACCACCACTCATGAAACTTCTAGTTTCAATAATAACCGAGATATTCAATTTTAAACGTAACCGTGAAAATCACCAAAAAAATAGTAAAAACAAAAAAACTCAAAAATGGTGATATTCAGGTATAGGAAAACATTATCAGAAATGATGTATTTTGATACGTAGAAACCAAAAATAAAATAAAAATTATATCATTCCATTTAAAATAACAAAGTTGATACCGACTTCCGGTGACCGGACGTGACAGTTAACTTGAGAACATTTCAGCTGAAGAGCTCAGATCGAGTAAATTCTAGTTCCAAAATTTCAAGTTTCCAGAAATAGTAGAACATGAGAAACTTCTAATGTACCAGTTCCGTGAGACATCCTGTATATGAGACGAATTTTAAATGCCATTTATCCTAACCAATCGCATGTTTACACGCTCGCGTATAAACTTCATGCTCGCGATTTATATCCTTAGTTATGTGCTCGTCAAATAATATGCTATTTATCATCAATGATCCGATTGGGGGGGTCGATGGCGTATAGGATAGAGCGGCTGCTATCTATCTACGCTGGAGGCCTGGGTTCGGATCCCGGCTCGGGCAAAAATCGACTGTCCGGGTATTTTAGGCAGGGAACAAATACCGTTGCATGCCGTCTCCATCGGATGAGGGAAGGAAAGCCGGTGGCCCCGTGTGCTGTCATGATGCGACGTGCACGTTAAAGAACTCTTACTGGAGGTTGGAATTCCTTCAGTTCGACAAAATTTCTGGGTGTGTGTAGCCTACCCTCAGCGTCGGTGATTGGTCTAAGTTGCGGAAATAGACCGACGTAAAATAAACAAGTTAAAAAAAAATGATCCGATTTTTAAATTAAAAACTTATAGATTGGCAATGCTGCAGTTGGCATTCATTAATGGTTATCGACAGTTTCGAGGTTATTTTCGAAGTACGCTACAGGCAAGCTATTAAAATGAATCTACATACAGCAACTACAGTATTCTCTGGAGTCTGGATATATCGGGAAGGCAGGTGTAAACCCGCAGCACTTGGGCCACAGTAGGCCCCCTGTACTAACTTCCCCAAGACGGTAGGCTTAGCCGTCCAGCCAACGCACTTTTGTGGCGAAGGCTAAGACTGTACCAGGCTCCGCCGTCCTGATTCCGCTCGTTCCAGCCTGTATAACTCCAAATATGGAGTACCTAAGTTCTTGAAGGGTTTCGCAGTCACATAATATGTGTCGTGCTGACTCTTCTTCTTCTCCGCATCCTCTGCACATGTCCGTGTCACTGTACCCTAGGGTGTACAAGTGCTTTAAAAGATGGCAGTGTCATGTTAGTAATCCAGTGGCTAGTCGTAGATTCTTTCTAGACATCCTCATATATAGGGCAGTCCTCTTAGCATTGGGGTAGCAAAGCATTTCTTTCGCTTGACGACTGCCTGGTAATTTATTCCAGTGGTCTAGGAAATTTCTCTCGGTTTCTTTCCTTACTAATTCTGTAAGTGCTGACATTGTTAGACCGAGGTAATGTTCTGGCGAGCATGAGTTCTTGCCGGCTGTTTGCGTGCCAGCTTGTCCGATCGCTGTATGCCCCTTTACCCAGCAGACTGTCACATCATTCCTGCAGGCCGCATCACAGAGGGATTCGTGGCAGCCCACTAGCAGAGGTGATGCAAGTGTGTTCCGTCCGAGTGCCAGCACTGCTTATTTGCTATCTGTGTTTATTATTACTTTCTTGTCTTTCATTGACTGTGCTATTGTGTTTGCTGCAAGGGTTATTCACTACTTCGACTAGCGTCTAGCCAGCAGGTGCAACAAACGATCTTGCCGATGTATGACTGCAGGTATGCCACCCACCATACACTATTGGCGCGCGCATTGTGGACCTAGCCCCGGTAATATCTCGGTTATGTTTATTCAAAAGAATTTGGTGTTGTTTCGGTTAGGAAAAGCTGAATATTAACCGTAATCGGTAAGTAATCTGCATTATAATAAGTATATTAACGACTTTACAGTAAACGTATTTCTAGTGTATTAATCCCAAGCCTATTATTCCCTCAACATGGGTGACGAACAAAAAGAATTAAATCGGTCAAATAAATGTAATGAATGCGGTACAAATTTTAGCAGTAGGAGCAATTTAAGAAGACACGAAAAAAAATTCCATGAACGTAAAATAAACGTGGTGGCTCCGCGAATTTATAAAGACTGTGCCGAATTTGGGTTTTCTTGTAACAATTGCGACAATAACTTTAATGATAAACGTAAACTGCGTTACCATATCTTAAAGGCACACAACTGAGAAAGATCGAGAATTACCAAAACTTAAAAAAAAATGTCCGATATGCATCTATAAATGTCATTCTAAGAAACCAATCATAACCGGCGGCACGTTCTGCCATCATGGCGCTCTGGATAATTTTGAATTTGGGTGCCCCCATATACCGTGTTGAATTAAGAATTACTTTTTATACAAAAATAAAAATGTACTAATACTAAAAAAATCATAAATAATAAGTAAGGTATTTGACTTTTTTGCACCAACATTTAATATAAGTATGTACCTACATCGTTATTTAAAGCAACAAATGAATATTCTTAAGAAACACAAAATAACAAATAAATAGCTTAATAATTTAAAAATCAAAATTCGTAACAAATAAAATATATTATCTTAATTCATAAATCGATATTCTTAATAAATAGAAATAAATAATTTTTCACAACAGGGAATATTATATATTCCTGCTTGAACAGCTTTTTTAATATTTGCATATTGTAAACACTGCGATAGTTCCTCCTTAAATACGACATCGCAACTATCTATGTCCTCTGGATATGTACTTATTAAATTTGTAATGCAGTTTCATAGTCTTTTGAGATGTTTCTTTTAATAAACTGTAATTTCCTCTTTCTTTTGCTAACATTGTCGGTTTCATTAACTTTATTGTTATTTAAAGCATAAGATTCCGAATCCATATCATCAAAAAGTTAACAAGAAGAAACGTAACGTGTTCATATCTGGTCCTGAAAGTGTAGAAGAAAGAAACCAAATAAGAATTTTAGGAAATGACTTGTGCTACAAACTTAAATGACTTTTGAATATACAGGGTTATGCATTTGTAAGAAGCGGGCCAAATTCTTTTTTTAAAGATAGCACCCTGCATATTTTTCCTGTCCAAAAGTCCCTGAGATCAGTCGTTTAAATGATACAAAATGATTAAATGTTAAAAGAAAGCAACTACAAAATGATAAAACGATTTCTACCGCGACCTCTGAGAAGTTTTCAAGAAAAAAAATAAATGTTTTTCAAAATGATTTAAGCTATAAAATACAAAATACTTTTGAATATATATTTCTTTTCTTTTCAATCTTTTCTGTTTCATTTCTAAGCATTTCAAATTTGTAGCATAAGCAATTTCCTAAAACTTTTATTGGAATCTTTGCCCTGTCAACTTTTTAGAAAGAAAAATATTGACTATGTAGTTTATTACTTCTTATACAAACTGTGTAATGATAAAGAATTTTTAAGGTAAGAATTTTGAAGATCGAATTTTTATTTTACAGACTATTTTGGAGAATTCATTTTTGCAGAATAGATTTCCATAACAAAAGAAAAAGTGTCGATTGAAAATCATCAATGTATTTATACAGTATTTTCTCTTCTTCAACTTTGTCAAGGGTTACTTAAAATTAGATGTTTCTTTTATTGAAAAAAATGAGTTTAACTGCTAAAACTGCCTCTAGGACTATGCTAAAGTTCAAATTCGATATTCTCACTACCTTAATTTATTAATTAATTAATTTATAGTTTATGCAAGATTCCAGTCTTTTAAATAGACATAACCGAGATATTACCGGCTAGGTCCACAATGCGCGCGCGCACCAATAGTGTATGGTGGGTGGCATACCTGCAGCCATACATCGGTAAGATCGTTTGTTGCATCTGCTGGCTAGAAGCTAGTGGGTTATTCCATACAGCTCCGTCTGGATGACCGAGGCGCATTTTCCCAACGGTTCTGAAATGATTATTTCGATTTTGCCGCAATATACTTCGGCCCCCGGCCCCGATTCTAGGGAGTTTTTAGAACCATCGGCACATCTGAATCGTGGTCCGAACCTGATTTTCTGGGACACAGGTAGATATATTGTAGGGCCTATCAAAGATGAAGTGTACGGGGCCAACATCAACCCGACTTGCCAGCATCGGTTGTTGTTTGCAAGCTTCTGTCAGAAGTTGTTTTGCTTTGTCCCCGCACCTTGTTGACCAGTGCATGTCTAGGACTTGCAGTCGAATCATCGCTGTCAGCGCCAACCCGTCAATAAAGAAGGGAAGGGGCGGTAAAGAGAGGATGATTTCCAGTGCTGCCGTTGGAGTTGTTCTCATAGCACCTGTCACGCTTAGGCATGCCAGACGTTGGATTCTTTGGGCCACCATACTGCTGCTGCGTAGCTTAACATGGGGCGTATTACTGCGGTGTAGAATGTAGATCCAAAGGGTTATTTTTGGAGACAGGCCCCAGTCCTTTCCACGGCTCTTCTACATTGGGCAAACGCCATACATGATTTTTTGATTCTATTCTCTAAGTGATACCTCCATGTCAATGCCTTGTCAAGGAATACCCCCAGGTATTTAACTTCATTGGCAAAGTGCAGGGGTCACTGTGGTTTAGGGAAGCATCTTCACGTGATGCATCTCGCTGAAACGTCTATATGCCGAGCTTGTGAGCTAGAGGATGAGACGGTAAAACACATTTTATGTGAATGTCCAGACCAGGTTGAATACAGGGAACGCTTGCTGGGGGATCCATGGCCGACCATGGACGGAATCAGGAACGCACCTCTGAGCTGCGTCCTAGCCTTCGTTAACAACCTAGGCTGGTTGACATAGCTGGAGTGAGCGCAGGGGGAGGCCCAAGGGGCCCAATGGGGCCTGGGTGCCACGAGGATTATCCTTGACCTCCAACACCCTACATACATACAAAGTCGGTATTTTCCGTTTTCTTGTTCATTTTTCTATAAGTCTTAGTCCGGTTTTGCTTTTCTGGTCACACAGGACACTTTCGTATTTCCCATTGACTGGGATGGCCAGATCATCAGGTTATGCACATATAGTGAATTTTTCAGCGGCAAGTTGTCTGATGGAAACTACAATATACAAGCTAAGGTTTTAGTGATAATTATTTGCTACCGAGAAAGGACAGTTTGAAGAAGGTACAATATCTCTACATGTGAAGGCAAAGATGGTTGAAACTATGGTCATCAATGTGTATGGCAAGTCGTTGAGGGTTAATATGAACATGACCGTTCAGACTCTTGTTGGCGAGTCAAATTGCAGTGATTAATGATGTAGCTGTTATATTCTTCCGGTGACATGTCTAAAAGATATCAAAAATTGTGCAATTGTTTTACGCAAAGTATCTTTTAGCTCACCACAAAGCAAAGTTTTAGTTCGTTGTTCTGTGATTGATAACAAGCAGCATTCAAGTGATTCCTGAGTTTTGTTTACCGTACTACCATTTTCTTCATGACTTGAGCTTGCGCAATACCTTTCGTGATAAACTGTTTTACTGCTGTTCTAAATCTGTCTGACAGGGATTACAACGCGTCTAGAAGTACCCGTAAAATGTTTGGGAGAATCTCGTTGTTCTCAAAATTAAATAACATATTATTGTATTGATACCAAATGTAGATTTTTTATACTTATATTTAGGGCCGATTTTACAATGCTAGTATAAAATCAAGAATTACTATTCCAAGAATAGGTTATCCGAAACGTATACCGCAGTATAACAGCGTGTGTGTTTTACATTGAGATTTGTCAGTGGAATACGTAAACTCGGAATAGCGGAGAAAGTCTAGGAACTTTTTGTCAGGTAAATTTTGGTTGGTGCGAAAATCTAGTTATATAACCAACATGTAGGTGCGTGTCAATTTTATTCAGATGAAATTGAGAATTATGACATTGCCTATTTTCTAGTCACAAGATCATGGTCAATTTTCGCATTACGTGGAAGACAATGCAATAACGAATAAACTCAATCATGTTTTTATTTTAATGTTGTTTAATAAGTGCGGTAATATCAATACAAGGTTAAAATGGCAACTATGAGATTAATTAGGGTTAACTCTTAACTATCAGTTTACGGTATTATCATTGTGGAAGTTATCCATAACCACCACTTAAATCGTAGTTATTCTAATCATCACTTTTTTTGAAATATAAAACGGTAAGCGGGAGTTAGCACCGACCCGGACATGTCATGTGCCATGACGCATCATGAACATACTGCTAATTCAGATCAGATCAGACTTCAGTTGTCAATGGTTTTACACCATTTCAATGTACCGAAGTTAGAGAGTGACGATGATGAGGAATTTTTGGACTTTCTTGGTCTTTAGCGGAGACCATCGTGCGAAAAAGAGTCAATCATTTTGAGAAGTGGGACGATACTGATTTCTTTAGAAGATTTAGGCTTTCGAAACCAACGGTTCTGTTAGTATTAAATCAAATCAAAGAGGTTTCATTGATATAATTTGTACCTTACTATTGTTTATATCATATTTTGATTTCAGAAATCATGCCATTAATCGAAAAATTACTGTTAACTTTAAAATTTTATGCGACTGGGGGTTTTCAGTTAACCGTTGGCGATTTTGGTGGTATAAGCCAGCCCTCAGTCACAAATATAATTCGTGAGATAACGTATGCGATAGCTGGATTAGCTCGCAATCATATTTCGATGCCAAGCAATATGGACGAGGTTAAAGCCTCACAAGCAGAATTTTTTAGTATTGCTTCCTCGAGTTATAGGACCCATAGATTGTACGCATACAATCTCCGGGTATGTAATTCTGTAAAAACATAAAAAATAACGTTAATTCTATTCTATATAGGAGGTGATATTTCAGACACTTTTAGAAATCGTAAAGGATTTTTTTTCAATTAACAAACCGTGTCATCGCCTAAATTAAAAGTTTTAAATATTGTTGCTCGTTGGCCAGGATCCGTACACGATCAGACTATTTTTAATCAGTCCAAATTAAAGGCCATGTATGTATGTATGTAGGTTTTAGAGGCTGGGAAGTCCCAAAGCACCTAGGCCCCACTGGACCCTTTGTGCAAACCTCATGTGCTCACTCTGGGCTCGCAAACCAGCCCAGGCTCTGGGCAAAAGTTGCGAGGCAAGATAGAGGAGCATTGCGTATTCTGTCCATGGTAGGCCAGGGGTCCCCAAGAGCACTTACCCTATGGTCTTCTAGGGCGGGGCATTCGCACAAGATGTGTCTTACCGTCTCCTCGTCCTGCGAACAAGCTCGGCAGGTGGACGTGTCGGTCAGTCGCATGTTGAACATATGCTTCCGTACTTTACAATGGCCCGTGAGTAGTCCAGTAATGAGTCGGAGCTTACCTCTGGGAAGTTCAGAAAATTTCCTGGCTGTCGTTGTGGATGGATACCTGAGTGTCTCCTTGGCCAACGAACAGCCTGGTGTGGTGTCCCACCTGTGAGTGAAGCTGCTCTGGGTAATATCCTTCACCATGTTCCTTAGGGCACTGTTTGATGGTAGAATGACGGGTTCAGGTGCAATGGCTGTTTGGCCAGCAGCTCTTCGTATTAAAGGCCATATTGGAAGGTGATAAATTTGGGAATGCCTTGCTAGTTGGGGATAGTGATTACGCTAACACTATGCATGTTATTACCCCATTAATTAACCCGGTAGAAGAAAAATATAATACAAGCGTAACAAAAACAAGAGTGTGCGTGGAAAGAAAATATGGGGTATTAAAAAGGAGATTGCCGGTATTATCAGTAGGGTTACGTTTAAAATTAGCAACAACAATGGCGGTAATCGTTGCAACTGCGGTAGGAGTTTTACCCGATCCAGAAGATTGGAATGTGATGGAGCCAGTTGAAAATAATTTTGTTAATGCTAGGGCTCAATTGCTAGCAGAATATTTTCCAAACTTACGTTAGATTTATATATCTATATAAGTGATTGAAGTTACACCAGAAAGTTTAAGCGTTGCGTCTAGTCCATCTATAGCCCCTGTTATAGTTTTAGAAGAAGAGGAAAACTGTAAGTAACGCAGAAGTTTCGGCGCAGTTATAAATAATAATTAATGATTTGAAGATAATAGAAACAATTTAATTGCATATAAAGGTGCCAATAAACATTTTTTAAATAACAAGTATTTCAAATTGTAAATAAATATTTTGTTAAAGAAAACATCCATTAATCGTTGAACGATGCCATTATCTATTAACTTAATTAAACTCAAATAAAATTGCAGATGTCAGAGTTAACAATAGTTTTTTAATTAATTGTGTTTGAACAAATTATTAATCTAATGCACTAATTTAATATCAACTATCTGTTTGCTTTTTTTTATGTAATACAAACTGATTTTGAATGTTAAAGCTTTTTATACATGATTTATCACAATAACCTTTGCTTAAATTTAAAATTAATAATTGCTTTTTGGTAAATAAACATACGGAAGAAGAAGTCGACCACTACGTTAACAGAAATGAAAGAGGTGTTAGCAAAAAAAGCTATTCCAATTACCTTTTCTAATGCTAACATTTTGTAGATAATGCTGTGCAGCCCGATAATACCCAACGGCCACTTTAGGGTACAGTGACACCAACAACCAGTGGCACTGCGAAGGTAGCTAAAAGAAAGAGGCCACCAATGATGTTGGTGACTTTGTGGAAAGGTTGGCTGTAGCAGCTGAAAGGGCAAATAGCCAAAATAACATTAGCCACATCAAGGCATTCGCTCTATTTACAGAAGCAACATTACAACGCTTGAATAACACATTATGTGATGACACCATAAACGAAATGACAACTATATTACACAATGCTGTAAAGAAGAAAGATGAGCAGTGAGAGTCATTTCATACTGAAATGACGGAAATAAATTATTGCTGCACCACCGTAACGTTATCATTCTCTTTATCGTTCAAATTGTAAGTAGAATTTAATTAGCATTATGAACTTGTTTTACTGTTTTCTGTGTCCTTCAGATGACCCTGATGAAGCGTGTAACCACACTGCGAAATATTGGTTGAAATAATAAAGAACGGTATAAAAACTTGACGTTTTTCAATTATTGTTGCTGGATTCCCCACACAATTGTTTACATTGTTGTCACCAACGGCAAAGACTCCTTGTCTTTATTCTTTTATTATTATTATTATTATTATTATTATTAAATGGGGTATTTCGATAACATCACACGAAATTATGGGAGAGGCACAACTCTCACACTGAAACAATGGCGTTCTACATCGGAAAGAATGGAAAAGTTGGTGAATACGAGGAATTTTCTTTTGAGATGTCGAAAACATGAAATAAGCCCGAAACACATTACCGAAGGCTCAAATAAGATCATTGGTTTGCTGGCGCCTAGGGACAGAACACTACGAAGGAAGGCAGCAACGCTAAATGACAAGTTGGGACAACGAGTGTTAAATTTAGAGATTTTTATAACTTTGTTCGATCTGAAATATCATAATTCGCAATTAAACCTGATCACGTAAAGCAAGAGAAGTTTTACCTGTTCACGTGTTCACAGATTTTGAATTAACTAACAATAATAAATATAATACAACCGTACAAACGTCGGTATCCCGCAAATGGTTAAGGACTTCCTTTCATTGGGGCCTAAATTTAGTATACCGGTAACAGAAAAAATGGTGCGAGCTGGTGAGTTGTTGGCAGAGAGTGAGATCACTTTTGGTTTTTTGAATGCAGAAGATAACAATATACGTAGAGCTAAATTGACTAACATCTTAACTAATTACTTGACGCAAAATTCTGTTGGTACTGGCTTTTGGGGGGGGGGGGGGCATCGGTCATTGTAGAAGATTCCTTAAAGATAATCCTAACATTTACATCCTCAAGGTTGACAAAGGAGCAGTCACTGTAGCAGTTGGGAGGGAAGAATATCTGACCAAGACTTTAGAACTCTTCAATGATGCTAACACTTATAGAATAATCGGTGCTGATCCAACATTCAAAATTCAAAGAGAAATAAATTCCTTCATAAAAACTTTAAAAGATAACAAAGAAATAGACTCCAAAATATATTACCAGCTCCATAATACTATTTCCGTTTGCCGTAAATTATATTCACTACCTAAAATACACAAACCCGATGTTCCCTTCAGGCCAATCGTGTCTAGTATTAACTTTCCAACTTATTCCATCTCCTCATTGATTGCTGGGATCCTCTCGAACGCTTACACTGACAGTCATTACGATGTTCGGAACTCTTTTGAGTTTGTTGGTTCATTTCAGAATTTTCAACTGCCCTGAATTGTTTTTTTATATTTTGGATAGAGATTGGAAATCTATACCACAGTACACATAATTCATTAAAACTTCTTTCTTCAGACTTATAAATTTTATCACGACTAATAGCTATTTATCATTTAATAATCAAATTTATTCACAAACAGATGGGGTAGCAATAGGCTCGCCCATCAGTCCCACTTTGGCTAAAATAATAATGGATTTTTGTCTAGATAACATTCTTGCAGTTTTGAATTTTCATTTATCAAAAAAAAAAATGTAGATGACAATATGTGCACTACCAGAGCAGGAGGTGGGCTCAATGACAAATCTTCAACTCATTTCACCCTAATATTCAGTTTGCTATTGAAGAAGAGCAACAGAGGGGGGGGGGTTGCCTTTTTTGGACACTAAAGTAACTAGGAATAACAACAATCAAATTATAATGACTGGTACAGAAAACCTTCAAATTCAGGGAGATTTTTAAATTATTTTTCTAACCACACCAGTGGCTACAAAATCAACATGATCAAGGAAGAATAGGGTGATCAGCCACCCCTCCCTCTTGCCCACCCCTCCGTTGAGCATCCTCTCAAACTTATTTTTGAACAACGGCTATCCGAAGTCATTGATCAACCAAATTTTATTTAATACTCAAGTTCAAACATCAGAATAGCTATTATTTTACTAAAACTAAGGATGAGACACAATTGGGATTTAAATCCAATGTAATCTATACCATGTAATGACTGTGAATTGTTGTACGTTGGTCAGACTTCCACCTGGTTAAAGATGAGATTAACGTTGCATAAAAGTGACATTAGAACAAACAAAAATGATGTGCAGTTGCATCACATATGCACACTAATAAACATAAACCGAATTTTGATGGGGTGGGTGTCAGACGGACGGTTAGCGGACGAAAAAGCAGGGAGTTTTTGGAGATGGTGAAAATTAATAATAGGTACACCTATATAATACTATGAATTTCAGATCAGACATAAACAACCTGAATGTAGGTTATTCTTATATTCTTAGTTTGGGTAACCCTACAACAATGTATCTATTTCAGACAATTCTCCTTTCGCATTATAATCAGCTGTTTAAAATCATTTATATCGTGCCTTCAATTTTCATAATTTTTATAACTTTGCATTCTTTAGATTTTTCATAATTTCAACTTAGTTATATTATATTAAATTCTTGTTCTCGAGGTTATCTGTTACCACATTCATGTTCCTAAAAAAACTGGTTTTGCAATACTGGCTCTGGTCCTCAACAGTTACCAGCGCCATTTCATACTGAAATGACGGAAATAAATTATGCAGCACCTCAAATAAATTATGCAGCACCTCAGACAACGACGAAGTAAGATACCAAATTGTAAGTAGAATTTAATTAGCATTATGAACTTGTTTTACTGATTTTTGTGTTCTTCAGATGACCCTGATGAAGCGTGTAACCACGCTGCGAAATATTGATTGAAATAATAGAGAACGTTCTAAAATATAATAGATTACGCCTTGCGCAGGTTGTCATTCATTTTTGAGCAAGTTTGACAATCAGCTGATTGCTGTGACGTCACACTAGCCCAAACATTATAACACCGTGACTACATACCTACGTTCATAACAAAATATAACATACTTTGTGATACTTTGGCATATGGCCAAATACATTTACACTTTAAAAATTTAATAAAAATTTAAATATCGAAAATAAAATGTGCGGTGGCGTCTTGCTCACAGAAAAACGAAAACAAAGCATCAAAATGCAGTTTTTTTCATTTCCGCCCGATGCCGACGTTTTAAAAAAATGAATAAGTTTCTGCCGGCGAAGAAATAATTTCAACTATAAGACCAGCGTTATTTACATGGAGCATTTTACAAGTGAGGACTTTGCAAATAAATACGAAATGGGTAAAATTTATTTTGTTTATATTTGCATTCCTCCACATAAACGAAGAAAAAACCGAAAGCATAGTTTTTGAAACAGATCGATGGGAACGGCCAGATAAATCCGTGCGATTCCTCGGAATCCTGATTGATTCACGCCTTGCCTGGGGTGATCATGCCAATCGTTTAGCAAAGACTCTCAGCACTGCGACATACGCTATCAGACGAACGCAGAAAACATCGGGCTACCAAGCTGCCAAGATTGCATACATGTCGCTCTTCCACTCCAGAATGGTGTACGGTATTGAGATCTGGGGCCATGGCGTCCATACGAAATCAATTCTGACTCTCCAGAAACGTGCCATCAGATGTTTAACAGCAGCAGAGCCGATGAGTCACACAAAACCTCTCTTCCTTCAACACAAGATACTGACAGTATATGCAGCCTACCTCCTTCGTTGTCTCTGCACTGTCCACAATACAAGAAGCCAGCTACCAAAGCAAGGCGACTGCCACAGGTATGACACAAGGTGTTTCAGTGTGTTTCTGTACGTCTGACCAACACGTTGTAAATATCATCTAAAAGTGCGTTTATCTCGTTGTATAAAACCTTGCTTCAACACAAAGATATCAGCGATGGACTTATTCGTAATCAGTAGCCGTGAAGAAAATGCATCTGTTCACGAGCAGGATAAAATGCAGGATAAAATTTCAAAGAAGAAACTTCAACGCACGAAAATCAAACAGCGCAAATTATGGGGTATTAGAAAAACTGTAACAAAACGTCAGAAAAAACGTGTGTTAAAGGATAAGTTAGCACCAATGCTCGCAAGTAAACCTATAAGCATCTACAACAACCTCCCAAACAGCTGGAAGGGTCAAACAATGCGTGGTTTCCGAAACACCACAAAAAAACACCTAGTTGAAGTCACCCCCTACAGCATCGAGGAATTTACTAACAGCCTCCCAATGGCAACCAAATGAATATTGTTTATATTTGTACTTATACAATTACCTTGTTAGACTCCACT
This sequence comes from Aphodius sticticus, assembly GCA_963966075.1. Classification (NCBI taxonomy): domain Eukaryota; kingdom Metazoa; phylum Arthropoda; class Insecta; order Coleoptera; family Scarabaeidae; genus Aphodius; species Aphodius sticticus. The sequence continues at coordinate 31,883,892 of OZ014507.1, forward strand.
CTGTACAGTGTGTTGAATAAATGATTTTGATTTTGATTCCCATTGCTAACATTGTCCAAATCTCTTAGGCTTCACTACGAAGCGACTCTTGAAGCGCGGCACTGTGCCCATAATTTATAATGTTGAAACTCCAGAGCATGGTAATGACGTCGAAGGAAGAAGTACAAAGCTACTACGAGAACATAATACAGCCGCATCACATAAGCGCAATTAAAAAATCAGCATTAATGATTTATAGGGATATTAAGATTGTAAATTTCAGACGATCTTATGAAACCCACTACTAAATAAAACAGCTGTTCCGTGTGATCTAGATCGAGAAAAAAAACAAGGCATTGTAAACAATTTTTGTACTTAACAAACTCATTGGCGTACACCATACTTTTATTTACATTAATAATTTCAACAAGTATCGAATATGGTTATCGCAAATTTTGTTCGCCCTGAGCGTAGGTGGTGGGTGCGTCCCATAAACAATGTATACCGCCTCTACAACTCTTTGCCACCAGATATGAAGGGTCTTAGTTTATTGTGTTTTACAAGAAGGTTAAAGTTGATGATATGCGATGTGTTCGATGTCTGCCAGCATGACTTGTTGCGGTATCCTTAAGACTGTTGGGACAGTATGTGCAAAGTCCAAAATGTTGGCCATTGTTGTATGTGTAATCTACGGGGATACCTTGGGGCGCAATAATATTTAGTTAGTTATTACTTTTTATTTTTTAGGCAAATACATTTATACAGGGTTTAGATTTATATATTTTTTTAAATATTTTTGTATTTTTGTATGTTCTCTTTGTAAGTTTGTACTGAGACCCAACAAGGGCATTCATTATTATTATTATTATAAACCAGCAGAGATATTTGCAAGGTGCCTACAACTGCTTGGTGCATGAAATGAGGCACTAGGACACCGAGATGTTTTTTAATTACACTCGGATGACAGTAGAGTTATATGACATGTTGTTAGCACGTATTGGTCCATCCTTAAAAAAGGTTTCCATCCGACTTTCCATTTCTGAAGGATGCCGTTTGGCAATAAGATTATGGCAATAACATTAAGGTATATTTTACCTAGTTTTTATTAAAATTTGTATTTGCATTTTTAAAATGCAAATACATTGCTATTTTTCAGTATCTTCGTTTCCTGTATAATTCATTATATTGTTAAAATTGGAGATATCTGGCGACTGGGGAGTTAATAGCTTCCATTGCACTGGCGTTTAGATATGGAAAATCGACGGTGTGCGAAATATATAGTGAGACCAGACGGGTTATTTGGGATGTCTTGAGGGACGAAGTCATGCCAGCTACAACAACCCAACAGCGGAAAGAGGCACTTGGCGCATGGCAATTGCCTAACTGCTGCGGGGCCATTGATGAAAAGCACGTAGCTATAACGTGCCCAGTCAATTCTGGGTCATGCTACTTTAATTATAAAAAGATTTACAGCATTATTTTGGCTTTTTGCGATGCAAACTACAATTTTATGTACATAAATTCTGACGTATACGGGTCTGAAAGTGATGGTGGAGAGTACCAAAGATCATCGCTTGGCCTCTGCATACCCAGAGAAAAACATTGAACTTGCCGAAAAATGCCCCACTTCCGGAAACCAATGTACCCTTCCCCTATTTCTTCGTAGGGGAAGAAGCGTTTCCACTGCATACAGATTTATTAAGGCCTTACGGTGGAAACTTTTGACCAATTAAAAAACAAATTTATAACTACCGGCTCAGCAGATGGAGGAGATGTATTGAAAATACTTTTGGAATATTGTCCAGTAGTTGGCGAATACTAAGGACCACCATTGCGGGACATCCAGAGTCAGTGGATGGTAGGTATAGTTAAGGCAACCGTGTGCTTGCACAATTATATAAAGGCGCACAATGCAGAAATGTACTGCCCGCCAAGTTTGGTGGACAGAAAATGGGTCCTTGATCCCAGGGCAGTGGCGTAGTACTTTAGATAATTAATATGTATGTTCGCGATGAACAACCATCAATTACGGCCAATGAAAATGCTCGCACTCAAAGAGACACCATAAAACAGTACTGCAACGGCATGGGTGCAGTGCCATGGCAGTATGACAGATAATTTGAAAAAAGAACTGTAGAAAAAAACTGATAATTGCAGCAAAATGGATTACAATTGATATGCAGTAACATGTAAAAATACGATAGTAAGAATTAAAAAAAATGACGGAATTACAGTCATTGCAGTCATCGAACAACCGACAAAAGCAACAATTCCTAACATCCAACTAATACTTCTTACTACAATAAACAGCAATTTTACAACAGAAACGAAACTTTTTGCAGTACAAATATGTATAGCACAATAACTTGGTTCTGAAAAACATAACTTCTGAGAAAATACTTCATTATAACCTAACTAAAGAGAAACAACCTAGTTCTGGACCATAATCGTAGCCATCGCTAGATAGAAGAGTAAAACCCAAGAGTATTTATCAATAAATACTATACAATCAAAAAGTCAAGATCAAAAATATCAGACAGAATTCTTAAATGTCATTATCGATCTCCGTATGACGGAATTGCCCGACAAATACCTTTGTCCTTATATATCACCGTCGACTAACCAGCTTTCCTCTTAATTTCCATGGGCTATGGTGTACCTGGGGTGTACCAGTCACCTCCGGCGCGACGTCACTTCTTGTCTTCGAATCCTGAAGACGTTGGGACTGAAGCACCAAATTGGCGACTTTGGTCACCCCTTTTAGGTCTCGATTTGAGTGTTTTTTCCATTGAGTGTCCATCTTGTTCCTTGGCTATACCGTACTGATGAGGACTAATAGTCCGAAACACGTGTCTACGGTTGCTTCTTCGATCTTCGTATGACGGAATTGCCCGACAAATACCTTTCTCCTTATATATCTCACCGTCGATTAACCAGCTTTCCTCTTATTTCCATGGGGTATGGTGTACCTGGGGTGTACCAGTCACCTCCGGCGCGACGTCACTTCTTGTCTTCGAATCCTGAAGATGTTGGGCCTGAAGCACCAAATTGGCGACATTGGTCACCCCCTTTAGGTCTCCATTTGAGTGTTTTTCCATTGAGTGTCCATCTTGCTCCTTGGCTATACCGTACTGATGAGGACTAATAGGCCGAAACACGTGTCTACGGTTGCTTCTTCGATCTTTGTATGACGGAATTGCCCGACAAATACCTTTCTTATTAATATATACCACAGACATAATAAATACTATTATGTAAAGAAGAGATAAGAGAAGATGTATCATTTTGTTAGAGAGAGTACTTATTTAACATATCAGGGGCCACTGAATACGCTGCGGTCAATTGCGCTCTGAATAATAGAAGCGGCAATCGCAACTAGACCAGCGTGGAAAGAAGTAATCAAGGATGAGGCGAGAGGGCGGATGGGAGGAGAGTGAGGGTCCAGGACGTTGTCATAACGTACGCCGCGCACACAAAAAAGGGAAAAAGTCCTTGCCGTTGCTCGGCGACATCATCATCGGACGGAATCCGTTTTTCCGTCCAAATTGGTCGGTCGTAAAAAAGGGGACCCGTGGTGCACGGAGCGGTCTCCCGTTCGGCATCGGTGTTGCAATTTAGAGCTGCCACGCCCCCCTTACACAGCGAACGAGGACGGACGACAGGATTTTGCGGAAAGGCGATACGAGCGCCGTTGATCGCCCAGGACCAAACGATTACGGCTAAGGACTATCCAGGACCGGATTCACACAACTTTTCGTATCAGTAGGTTGAAAATTTTAATTTTATAATCCCTTTACAATTATTGTCATAAATTGTTGATTTCAAAATTGTTGTGAATTTATAAGTCTCATCATCAGTGAATCAGATGTTAAACACTTGAAGTGCGATTAGCAATTTCTTTTCCGTCGATAGTTAATTTATGAGTTTTTTTAGGAAATAGAATTTTTTAAAGCCAATCAGAATCAGCGCCTCTGCTGTAAGGGGGCAAACGTAAAAAATTATTATACGTTGAGAGGTTGGAATTTCCATAACCATCAGAGTAAAGGACCAAGTATAGTGACGCAGACGCAACGTAATAACGTAGCGTAAAAAGATCAATATATGTACATAATTTCCAATCCACGATTAATTATAGTAAATAGTGCAGGCAAATTAACTGATTATAAGCCAAAACCGGTATTAATTGTAGACAGGAGTTTTATCATTGGAAATGGTAAAGGGGCTCATAGTGAACGTAAAAAAAGTAAATGCAGGTTATGGGGTGGCATAGTGTTTATTTGGGAGGGTTGAAAGCGGATGCAAAGTATATTAATGCGTTTTCCGGCGAAACTTGACGTTTTATCCAAAAACGTCCTGTACTAAGTTGTAGTTCATAAAAAAATCTACAACATTCATATGGGTCACTTTTTACTATGACCTCAAAATTTCCGAGAAAAATGCGAATGCCAATGCCAAAACGAATTTTCTGTTTTTTTATTTTTCGTTGTGGCCACAATAATTTAATCTTAATCAAACTTTGTGAAAGAGTGCCCTTTTATACCTTAAATTAGCAGACATTTTTTAATTACACAAAAAACAAGAAGTTTTTGAGATATTTAGTTTTTTCCGTCAAAATCAGACTTTTTTTAAAAAGAAATTCTGTGGTGAAAAATCATCGTACAGAGTTCTTCTTGGACTTATTTTTGTTGTTTTTACATGTACTTATTGACACAATAATAAAAATAATAGTCCCTATTTAACAACATGCTCAAAAATTGAAAAAACTCAAAAACGACTTTTGCAATAGTGAATTTTTCAGTAATTGTTCATTATTTGTTTAAATTTTTAAGAAAATTGCAATACTGGTTACGATATTCAATTGTACGAAAAAAAAAATCTGATGTGGCCAGCCACATGACTTTATCATACTATATATAAAATTAATAGTTTAGCTGCATGCGATTCTATTTGATCGAGATCGGCCATGTCTGCATTAAAATAAAATTACTAGAACTAGACAGATATGTCGATTAAAGCTGCGTTCGGATATGGTACTCCGTTGACACCGGGTACACCGTCCAAATGACGCTTACGTGTTATTGGGTGTAAAAAGTGTAATGCAATATGCGAACGCAGCTTGTATTGACAGAAGCTATTGTCAAAACATTAGCGTTTGACACCAAGACTACCTACTGTGATTAGAATAAAAAAATCCGACAAATCCTGGTTACTAGTTTTAATGCAGTACGACCGATCTCGTAGAAATAGAATTAGCTCATGCAGCTAAACTATTGATTGTATCAAAAAATGTCATAGTGATAAATTATTCAGAATTTCCTTATATTTAATTTATTATTTAACTATTTCTACAAAATTCCAGAAATGGCGGCTTATTTGCAAAATCTTTCAAAAATGCTAAGACTAAACCTCCAGTTCCTTTGGACCCTTTTCAACAGAAAGCTTTTCAGCTCTAAGTTTGGTTATGAAACTTCTAAATATGAAGTTTTGTCCCGATACCTTTAGTAGTTTCTCCGGAATCGTCGCCACAAAAAACGGGTACACACACACATACACACACACACACACACAGACATTTTTTTGTATCTTGGTCAAAAATGTTCAGGGGACCCAAAAAGACATATTTCCGCTAAAAACTCAATTTTTTTTTTCGGCATGATTACAATACTTTATAATACTGCGTATGATAAAGTAAAAATACACAGGAAACTGTCTCTCATTTCTACACTAATGCTATAACCATTAAATTAGAATAATAAATCTTCAGACAAGTAAGAAAAATAGTAGTTTTTGTCTTAGAATCAATAAGTATCCAATACAAAAGTTGTAGGTCAAGAAAAATATACAACTTTTGTAGAGGTTACTACATAACCTAACCTTAAAACTTCCGAGAAAAATTCGAAAGATTCATTTTTTAGAATTTGTAATTTTAATTTAGTTTTGACGAAACTTCTGAAAGTAAATTATTTATGTCTTAAAAAATCACAAACTGTTTATGAAAAAATCTACTAAAGTAGATTTAGTACTAAAGTAGACTACTGTATTGACGTGACAACATCAATACAGTAGAAACAGTACTCTAATAATTGATAATAATAAATTACAAAAGTTAATATTGTAACACGCTGCTAATACCAGTGCGCTCCGCAATAGCGCTTTCGAGGTCGCCACCATGGCGCCATGACCAGCGAGGGCGTAGGAGCCCCCTTCCACTACGTGTCGACACACGACCTGAACCGAGCAGCATAAAGGACGGTACGCAACCCTGGCAAATGAGTTCGCTCACCGCTCTGGAGGAAACTATTAACTTGGCGCACCTCGTAGGGCCTTGGTGACAACGTGGAATCCAGACGGTGAGACAGACATCGCCAGTATACGACACGCTGCACCTACAGCAACTTGCATTTTAGAATATCTCTTTCCGAACGACCCCACCCCGTCAATATATATTTACAGATTTACAAATAAAAAATGAAAAATATTTATTTTTTATTTGATTTTTATAGATTGGCATAGTTATTCAACTGTGCTAATCTTTGCCTTATTCGCAATTTTTCTCGGAAGTTTTGAGGTTATGTTATATAGTAACCTCTACAAAATTTGTAGATGTTTTCTTGACCTACAACTTTTGTATTGGATACTTTTTGATTCAAAGACAAAAACTGTTATTTTGCTTACTTATCTGAAGATTTCTTGCCCTAATTTAATGGTTATAGCATTAGTGTAGAAATGAGAGCCAGTTTCCTTTGTATTTTTTTCCGTACAATTTAATGTCGTAATCAGTATTGCAATTTTCTTAAAAATTTAAGCAAATAATGAACAATTACTGTAAAATTCAGTGTTGCAAAAGTCGCTTTTGAGTTTTTTCAATTTTTGAGCATGTTGTTAAATAGGAACTATTGTTTTTATTATTGTATCAATAAGTACATGTAAAAACAACAACAATGAGTCCCAGAAGAACTCTGTACGATGATTTTTCACCACAGAATTTTTTTTAAAAAAAAGTCTGATTTTGACGGAAAAAACTAAATATCTCAAAAACTTCTTGTTTTTTGTGTAATAAAAAAATGTATGCTTATTTAAGGTATAAAAAAGCACGCTTTCACAAAATTTGATTAAAATTGAACTATTGTTGCGACAACTAAAAATTAAAAACAGATAATTCGTTTTGGCATTGGCATTCGCATTTTTCTCGGAAATTTAGAGGTCATACTAAAAAGTGACCCATATGAATGTTGTAGATTATTTTATGACCTACAACTTAGTATAGGACGTTTTTGAATAAAACATCACGTTTCGCCGGAAAGCGCAATAATATACTTTGCACCCGCTTTCAACCCCCTGAAATAAACATTATACCACCCCACGACCTGCATTTATTTTTTCTACGTTCACTATGAGCCCCTTTACCATTTCCAATGATAAAACTCCTGTCTACAATTAATACCCACTCTCAACTTAATTTGCCTGCACTAAATACGTATAAGCCGTGAAGATTATACTCTCGCCAATAGTGCATTTTAACTCTTGCGTTGCTACCTTATGTTGGTCGGCGCAAGCGCAAAGTTTCGATCACAGACACCGTCTGGACATACGCTAGGGCGTTAATATTCACAGAACTTGTAGGTAACTATTGCCAAACAATGTCGCTGCAACAATCCTTCAATAATTAGTAAGTCAATAATTTATTATTGTATTTACTGCTACTTAGTGAGTTTCAGTTAGTACAGCCAAAAATACTGAATAATACTGAAGAGTGAGATTATGGACCCTTGTCAGTTTGTATCTACTTCTTTGCTAGATGGCGCTCAATATGTTTGAGACCCTCGCGGCACTATAATACAAATTTTGTCTTCCGATACAGCATGCGTAACGGGACGTTAAGGATGAGGTTTAGTGGTACTATAATGGCCGCTTAACTTAACTTTTGCAATCGCTGACTGAATGAAGACAACCTGATTTTGACAGCGATCGATGCGTAACTAAGTTTGTTATCAAAAAGTAGAGCCATTTACGAGAAATATACGCACAAGTCTCTACATGGTCGTAGAGAGAAAAGTAGCATAGAAAAACGCGTTATTAGCATATTTCTAAAAAAAACTATTTGAAGGAAAACGCAATTCCTACGGAATTTCCACCTGTTCTTGCTACTGTTGAAATGTTTCAACCATCAGGTATTTTCATTGAAACTTATGTTGTCAAATTCTTATAAAACGATCTACAATTCTACTTTAGAAGAACGTACATAATAAAATGAAGAGCGGCTGGCATTTAACCTTTGTCATTTGTAAGTGAACTATTTCTCAAACATGTATAGAAACATCAAATTTTTTTAGTACCATGTTCGTAAACTCTCCAAACCAATAAAGAATAGCTAAGAATCATTACGGGATTAATTAATTATAAATCCGTTCATACCTTTCAAAAGTATTTTCTGAAATCGAACTTAATATTACCAGGCGAACAGTCTAGTCGTACTGTGGTCAATTTGAGAGAAAACAGCTTACGTTAGCAGTTCTGGAGGGCAACTAGTCCGCAGTTTTCACAGAAAATAAATCGCAGGCACATTACAGTCCTGGAATTGCAAGTGACTGTGTAAGCGATTTGTGACGCTGCAGATCGGCGACCGCCTAGGGACCGGCTATTAACATAAAATCAAAGTTGACTCTCCTCTCTCGTAAATGCGACCGCAGTAAGAACAGGAAGACTGGTTTTAAAGACCGCCCTCAATGGTGATCGATTTAGGGTCAACTAAGGGTTGCCATATGCAATACATTTTACACAATTACGAGTATTCTTGTATCAGAAACAATTTGCACCTCTTAAATGGATATATTGTACGGACTGTTTGGTAGTTCGATGTATTTGTAAGGTTTAATAGAACAGGTCATTTTTTCAACTATAAATATGATAGTGAGTGAAACAAACAGATGTGCCCAACAAGTCCCAATCATCCTCAACAAAGCAATGGTCACCAGTTACTGAGGCGAATACGCAAATTTTTTAGCAATAAAAGTTCTCCAAGACATACAAAAAACAGTTGAAAGGATGTATTGGACATACTCAGAAATATTTGAAACACCAATCTTTTCAAAACTTATTTCTTATGGAAGAAAAAAAAATTACTTTTTGCCGATAACGAAAGTTATAACGCGGACATGCACCCAAATCCAACACTGAATAAGATTTGGCCCATTTTCGATAACATAAACAAAAAGTGCTCGAGTTTATACATTCCGGAAAGAGACATCACTATGGATGAAAGTCATGCTTTATAAAGGTCGTCTAAGCTGGATCCAGTATATACCATTAAAAAAACGAAAAGCGCTCGTTTTGGAATAAAACTCTATCTATTATGTGGATCTAAATCTGGATATTTATATGCAGCAATCATATATACGGGAAAGGTACTATAATCAGCGATGCATATAAAGATATGCTGATGTCTTCTCAAGTGGTTCTGTCATTGCTACAAACTCTATTAGGTGTAGGTTACTGTTTGACGACAGATAATTTTTATACATCTCCACAGTTACCATACATTTTGATAAAAGAAAAAACAGATTTGTATGGAACTATGCGCCCCAATCGAAAAGAAATTCCCATAGATTTCAAAAGAAAAAATTAAAAAAAGGTGAAATAATTGCATATCAACGAGGAAAAACTATGATTATGAAATGGAAAGACAAAAAGGACATTTGCCTTCTTTCTACAATACATAATACTGAAAGAAAGGAAACTAGAAAAAGAGATTTACAAGGGAATGAAATAAAAAAAAAACACAATTAGTGCTAGACTACAACTATACCATGGGAGATGTTGATCGGCTGGATAACAACTAGAAAGAAATACTATAAGAAAATATTTTTCCATTTATTGGACATTTCTGTCTGGAATGCATTTATTTTGTACCCGAAAAATGGAGGCACAAAGAAAAATTTTGATTTCCGACAAACTCTGATAGAGAAAATTATAGCAAAATACCATACGACTAAAAAAATTGGTCGTCCAAGTTAACAACCAGGACCACTACGACTAACTGAGAGGCACTTTCCTGAATATGTACCAGCTACACCAAAAAAAGCTGCTCCATGTAGAAACTGTGCTGTATGTTGCAGTAAAAGAGATGCCAATGGAAAAAAAATTAGGAAAGAAACTAGATTTTATTGCAGCAACTGTAATGTAGCGCTGTAGCTTGTTTCATGATTTACCATACTAGATTAAACTTTTAGTTTTTTTTTATGAATTGTGTATTATTATTATATACATTTTCATAATAATTATACAAATGCGAAATAAAAGTATACCCCCACCCAAACTTATCTCTTTTACGCCACTGATACTTCAAAACTCGGAAATATAATGATATGCCTATTTTACCAATATACATGTATATAAGTGCTAACAAAATTACATAAAAGATTATGAGACATTTTTATACCTTAATTTAGATCTTTGTGGCCTTTTAAGGAGAAAGCACTCCCTACGCCACTAAGCACATCAATATCATTTTTTACTCTATCGTAGTGATCATGTAATAACAAAAAAATCTGATGTGGCCAGGCACATGCCTTTATCATACTATATATAAAATTAATAGTTTAGCTGCATGAGATTCTATTTGATCGAGATCGGCTATGTCTGCATTAAAATAAAACTAGTAGAACTAGACAAATATCTCGATTAAAGCTGCGTTCGGATATTGTACTCCGTTGACAGCGGGTACACCGTCCAAATGACACTTACGTGTTATTGGGTGTAAAAAGTGTAACGGTGTTCAATATCCGAACGCAGCCTATATTGACAGTAGCATTTTCAAGACATTAGCGTTTGACACTAGCTACTGTCATTAGAATCAAAATAATCTGACATATCCTGGCTACTAGTTTTAAAGCAGTACGCCCGATCTCGATGAAATAGAATTTGCTCATGCGGCTAAACTATAAATTCTACCAAAAAATGTCATATACATAAATTATGGAAAATCTCCTCTCCTTTAATTTATTATTTAACTATTTTGACGACATTACACAAATAGCGGCTCATTTGCAAAATCTTCGAAAAATGCTATGAGTAAACCACCAGTTCCTTTGGACCCTTTTCAACAGAAAGCTTTTCAGCTCTAAGTTTGGTTATAAAACTTCTAAATATGAAGTTTCGTCCCGATACCATTAGTAGTTTCTCCGGAATCGTCTCCACAAAAACGGGTACACACACACACACACACACACACACACACACACAGACATTTTTTTGTACCTTGGTCAAAAATGTTCAGGGGACCCAAAAAGACATATTTCCGCTAAAATCTCAAAAAATTTTTTTGGCATGATTACAATACTTTACATACTGCGTATGATAAAGTAAAAAGTCGATGATTTTTGTCAGAAATTCGAAAATTAAGTCATGTCTTAAGTGGTTAATAAAACTATGGTCTGTCTCAAGACTATATTCTGCAGATATAAATCTTATGGCACTTAGCATATTCCACAAATTATTGAATTTTTTGAATGCCTCTTTATTCGAAGAACTAGATATAAAATAACTCCAGAATATTACCTACGATTTGCTTAAGTGTGCACAAAAATAGTGAAGTTGTCAATGGGTTTTGGCAGGTCGTTATTTACTTCTTTTTTATTTATTTACACTTTTTGACCAATTTGACCAATTATACATACTTTTTAAATAGTTTACGGTGGGGGTTATTTTAACTTCAGCCCGGCTGAAGATAATTTTCTTGCTAGTTTTGATTGGACAAGTCACACAAGACGAGATAATTCCGCACCATTCAATAAGTTTTTCGTCGTTCATGCTCCTGATCAATAATCGCACCAATAACAATGCTGATCAATATTGATAACAACAACGAACCACCGTTGCACGGCCGTGAAACGAGAAAATATCGTTGGCAAGTAATCCGACGGCCACGGTACGGCTACGGCACCATCTGTTTACTGTTTACACGGGCACGGACACGCGTCGGGTGACTGTAAACAAGACCGTTCCAATTCGTACAAGCATATTTTCATCCGTGTCGGTGTATTCACGGGACGGTCACGGCACTGTCGCGTCACTGGTGTGTGTAAATCTACCTTTAATCGTCTTGACAGTGCTTAATAAATATTAGGTGCATACAGACCTGACGCGCCGCGCCCGCGCCGCGCCTACCGTGACTAGATCGAGGTAGGCGCGCGCGCCTGTCACGGTTGGCGCGCGGGTAGATCACGGCTCTCGAGCATGCGCATTATCCTCTCTCTACGAGGTAGGGAACTACGACGATTATTGCGGTTTGTAGTTGTATTTTGTCTGGCTTTGAGAGCACAGAAGCCATGGACGAGGAAACCGCAGCTACGCTCATGGTGTGCAGTAGTGCGTTGGTGATTGCAAGATAATACCAAAAAAATGTTTTTTACGTAATTTTAAGATAGGCTTGCAGTTCCCTTTTTTTAAACAATCAAGTGAATATCTCAGATACATTTTGAAATACAACTTCCTTAGTATTAATAATAATATATAAAAGGCATTCCATAAAAAAGTATAGTTCCTTCATGCACCTACATGTACTGTATAACTAAAAATAATTTTTCGCAGGTACATTTCTTTATAGATAATTGATCAACATTAATGCATAGTTTTTAAATTGTTTTTTGAGACCGAGATCCCCTTGCATTCGCACAAAATACGGACATTCTGTTTTAACGCTTCATTCACGTAACCATGTTGACATTTACATTTGCTTTAAACATCCTGAATAGCCAAATAAACGCACCCACAAATAAATGTAGATACTATATCATTGGTAGCATGTGCCAGTAATTAAAATTGATTTAACCAACCATTAATTGGTTATTTTACACGAAACTTACCTTTTCCTGCCCCTACACTTTTTGTAGGTCGACAACAAACTATCAATTTTTTTTAGAAGTATCCCCTGTGCAATTATTCTTAATTTGATTTGCAATATCCTGCCAAGCATATTTTTTAATGTCTCTCTCTTTAAATATTTTTTATGGGTAGGGTCCCATAAAATTTTAAAATCTATACATATCAGTTAAATTTAAACTGGCATCATCTGTCCACCCTGCAGACGACATGGGTCCCTGTTGACGTCCCAAGTTGTACTGCGAGACCCTTTCCCTTTGCGCTCGAACAACAAAATATGACATGGGACTTGCTGGCGCCTGGTCGCGGCTAACTATGCCCGTGAGGCGCGCACCCGTCGCGTGCAGGCGCACGCGCTTTGCGTTGCAGGCGCGCCGATGTCGCTCAACCGGCCCGCAGGGGGCTCGGCAGAGGCTCGCGCTCGCCTCTACTTTTACGACGCGCCAGGCGCGCACGCCGCGCGGCGCGGCAGATTTGTATGCACCTTAAGGCTTACCGCATGCTGGGGTTCATCTTTCGTGTAACCAGGGAATTCTGAACTCATAGACCAATTCTTTCTCTCTATTATGCATATGTTCATTCCATCTTAAACTATTGTTCACCGGTCTTGAATTCCTGTTACATGGTCTATATTAACTGCATCGAGGGTGTTCAGCGCAGATTGATGACCACCCTTGCGAATAGAATGCGACTCAATGTCTCGCGTTATTCTGAGCTATGTAGACACTTCGGATTGCTATCCCTTCAGGAGCGTACGGATATACTCGGACATCCTTCCGATGTTCCGAATATTAAACAATTATTTAGATAGCTCGACTCTACTGGGTGGAATATCGTTGAGTGTCCCCACTCGTCATCTTAGGGGGACGCGAGTATTTTGGTGTGCAATCTCAAGAACGGACATGCACAGAAATTCGCCGATACTGCGAATGTCGAGGGTTGGTAGTGATCCTAGATTTTTTCAATTGCCGATGTTCTCCGCGGTGTCAGTGGATAGTTTTCGGGGCGCACTCAGGCGCATTTTTTTTGAGATCATTTAGAGATGACGCAATTGTAAAGCGTGCACCTTCTTTTTCTTTATCTTTTCATGTTTGTTTTGATTATTTGCTTTCTGTTTATAATTTTGTTATCCTGATTGCAATGTAGATTGTGTTTAGTAATGTGGGATATATTGGTGGAATTTGTGGATACTTTCGTAGAGCACAGTGCTGATTATTTTAGTCTATAAGTGATACATGTAGTGGGCTTAATGCCTGTTTTGTATCCTTTAATAAATAAATAAAATAAAAATAAATGAATATGGAGAGTTCAATTGATGTTTGTCGGGCTCTCACTTCTTTTGTACAAGAAGACTTATATCATCCGACGTTATGCCTAAACGTGAATTTTTCTAAGCGTCCCCGTCGAAGCGTTTTCAGTCAGCCAGCGGTGACCGCTATAATTTCAGAAAGGCAAACTATGTCAAGCTCTACAGAGACATCTCTTCGGTTGGTCAATGATGTTAATATAGCTGTGGAGATGTCCTACGCCATACTGTACCAAACTCTGGATGGTAATGTACCTAAGTGCAAAGGCGGTAGTATGAAGTTTCCCGCATGGTTCACGGGAGAGATCAGAACTAATATGAAAACAAAGCAGTACTACAGGAGAAAATAGCTCGCTACACGTAACGAGCGTTTTCTATCCGAATATAACCGGCTACGTGCGGAGGTTAAGACTCACATTGCTAATGCCTATAGCAACTACCTCGAGGAGGTGGAGAGGGACATCAGACGCGCCCTAAAAAAGTCTGGGCATTACTTCGTCATAGAAAGGGAGCTACACGTATACCGGGAAGACTCAGTGATGGCTGTTTGGAGATCAATGATCCGCAAACCATTGTTGATGCATTTGCCCAGTGCTTTTCCAGGTATTTCATATCAAACTCGGAAATTGACATGCCGGAGCTTCCAAGCAATTGTCAATCGTCTTCTATTCAACCGGTGTCGGTGGAGCAGATACTTAAAGTTCTGAAGTCATTTCCCACAAAGGATACCGCGGGCGAGGATCAAATACCCAGTTTTCTCCTGAGAGATGCGAGATATGTCTTTGCAGACCCACTGGAATTTATTATTAACCTTGCAATTGGATGTGGCGTATTTCCCGATCGTTGGAAAGCGGTTAGGGTTATACCGGTCTTTAAAAAGGGCGATTACCAATTTATGGAGAATTATAGACCAATATCCATATTATCCAACTTTGGGGAAGTGTTCGAGCAAATTATTTACACGACCATCTTTCAGATCGCGTCCTTACCTCTCTGAGTTTCAGCATGGTTCTATCTCAAAACGATCAACTGTGACAAACCTCCCCTCAATTAGTCAGTACATGTCTGAAGTCCTGGACAATCGTGGAAGAGTTGACGTAATTTATACTGATTTCTCTCGTGCGTTCGACACGGTACTTCACGGTTTCCTCCTGAATAAGATTGGACGCTTTGGAGGCTCGTCCTGTCTGGAGAAACTTCTTAAGTCTTACCAAACTAACAGATGGAATTATGTCTTTTATAATGGCTATTCATCAACTCGGTATTCGCCAACATCTGGAGTTCTCCAGGTGTCAATGGGGCCATTGTTATTCGTTTTGTTTGTTGGTGATTTGTTGAGTTCCTTGACGTGTCCTATACTAGCTTATGCAGATGATATTAAGATCCACTCATCTATAACATCGCAAGAGGACGTCATGTATGTTCAGTTGAACATCGATAGAATTGCTGGGTGGTGCCAGAAGTTTCGACTGCTCCTGAATGCTGATAAGTGTTGTGCATTGGCGTATACAAGGAGGCGGGACCCAGTCCGATTGCTGTACCATATAGATGGGACACCCTTACGCTCTGACACAACCATAAGGGATCCCGGCGTGGTGTTTGATACCTCACTCTCCTTTGACCATCACATGGATTCCATGGTTCTGGCTGCATTTCGTGCTCTGGGTTTTGTTATGCGGTCAGCGAGACACTTTAGGGACGGCGAGCTAGTGAAGACGCTCTACTACGCGTTTGCTAGGAGCAAGCTTGAGTATGCCTCACTTGTGTGGTACCCATTTTATACCACGCATCAGCTTAGGGTTGAGCAGATCCAGCGAAGATTTTTTAAGTGTCTCTCGTTCAGAATTGATGGAATGTATCCTGAGAGGGGTGTCAGTGGTGAGGATCTGCTACACCGGCAAGGAGTGCAATCACTGCTTCACAGGCGAGAGATGAACGGATTGATGTTTCTGCAAAAGCTACAGAACAATAAAATAAATTTCCCGTATTTTCTATCGAGAGTGGCCTTCAATGTTCCGCGTATTGCCTCCAGATTTGCTATCACATTTGCCGTGCCCGCAGCCCGAACAAACGTATTGATGCGGGCTCCAGTGTCGGTGTGCGAACTGACGGCA
This sequence comes from Aphodius sticticus, assembly GCA_963966075.1. Lineage (NCBI taxonomy): Eukaryota > Metazoa > Arthropoda > Insecta > Coleoptera > Scarabaeidae > Aphodius > Aphodius sticticus. Next base: position 31,900,170 of record OZ014507.1, read on the forward strand.
GATACGTGCTGATTTTGTCCGGTTGTAATGTGCCCTTTTATTTAACTTTTTGATGAAATGTTTTCTCACGAATTAATGCCATCTTTTGGTAATAGGTTGTAGTCGTTTCTGCGAAACGCTGAACGCTTTAGTAAAAAATTGTTGACATCACGTCAATTTTCGCCTTTTATCTTCAAACAGTAGACAACCTTTAAGCAAAACCAAAAACAGTATGAACACGTTGTTTTATACCCAGCCTACGGTTATCTTCCGGTGCATCTTGCGCTGAGCCTCCAAAGTTCTCGAATGTCTCTTGGTTACGGATTTACGCATCATATGCGAAAGTTTTATATCTTGCATAATTTTTGATTTTAGGGTATGAACTTGACGGCGTAAAGGTATAATGTCCTCTTTGGTTATTTGATTGCACATGAAAGTGGACTTATTGGAATGCTTACAGCCGCTTTCAAAATTTTCCATTTCAGGAAAATGATCGGTGTACCTGGATTGGTCGGATTGGTTAGAAAAAAATCTGATAGCATAGATTTATATCGTGATATTTTCGGTAAGTACAGTGATAATAAATTGTTCTTGTGTTATATTTTATTGTATATAGCTGCTTTTAATTTTGTTAGTTACTTTTGAAACTATCGCTTACCTGTAATTGGAAATCGAAAGAAAAACAACCATATTATTTTTTTATTCAGATTACAACCAGAAAAAAAGAGCAAAAAAGATCAACACACGAAGAGTTATTGTGCGTTCATTAGTGGCACAATTAATCCTACGATTCAACCAAACCATACGAGATTTGAAAAAACCAAACCAAACAATACAACGTACAAGATTTGAAAAATTGTAGATGGATACTACGCAAATCACCATGATGGAGCCTTGGCGTTTGGTCAACAGTGGTTTTGACGTTGCATATTTTGTTATTTAAATCTATGCTACGTTATAATTTAAGAAATAAATGAATGAATAAGATGAGTTTTGAATATATTTCTATTGTATTTTTGATTCATTCATTAGAATTAGTAATACGCCTCTGTCCGTAGTCGTATATTCATGATCATCTCTCATTCGTATTATCGTCGGTCACATTTTAAAACTGTATCTGACAACTGATGGATGGAATGGAATATGGAATATGTGGGGCATAGCTATTATAGTAGCAGCGCACCTAGGCCTAAGTTGGCCCCTTTTGCCTCCCTGAGATGGATGTAACAAACGCGCAGTATGGCTCTATGCAGAACATTCTGGCTTAACAGGGCTGGCTAGTAGCCAATGCCCCATGAGGGTGGCTTCTCACGTGGGAGCACATGCCCTCCCAAGCCGAGGCCTGTCTCTGTGAGGCACCTTATCACGTGACACCATTCAATACAATGTTATCGAAACCAGAGGTCGAGACTGGTTACGGGACCGTTACGGCTTCACGTGCCTGCCGAAGCACGGCGGCGGAGTGAAAAATCCGTATGTCTACCCTGGGATTCGAACCCAGGACCTGTGGGGTGCAAGGCGTGCGCCTTACCACTCGACCACTCCGCCTAACTGACAACTGATATAACCCTACATATTTCGCAAACAAGCATTTTTGCTCGTTTTGTGCACTGTGCTCTGCTTTTTACACATTTCGCTGGTTCATTAGTTCGGAGGTTTAGTTCTCTTTAGCCTTTTCACTAGATTCTGTTTGTCCAGTAGCTGCAGGGCCTCTAAGTTGACGTGGTGTCTTAGACGAGATTCATGGTTAGCGGCCAAGTTTTTATCTTTTGAATGACTTGTGAGACACCAAGATCACGGTTCAGGTTACCGTTCCGTATGTGCCAAGGAACGTTAATCATTTTCTTTAGTACTTTATTTAAGTCTAGATTGTATATTGGCTTTTTTGCGCAACCCCAAAGTTGTATGCAGTATAACCAAATCGGTTTATGTACTTGGTTATAAACCTTTTACAACTTTTTTTTTTACAACAAGCTTTACTCTTTTCTTCTTAACGTGTTCTTTCCACCTTACGTTCGTGTCCAGACTGTCCAGAGTCATACCCAAATACTTTGCAGTGCTCGCATATAGAACTATGGCGTCGTTAATCGGCTCCTCGATTCTTTTTTGTTTGCAAAGTTAATGACGTCAGATTTCAGTTTCAACAAAAGCTCAACAGCATTTCGGCCACTTTTTGGTCCATTGATATATGTTATTACTAGCTTGTTGAAGATTCTTAGTAGATTCTCCAACACTTCATCCCACTGCCATTAGAGCTGTTACATTTTCCAGCTGTGGTAGGTCACTTGTATATAGTAGATAGAGAATTGGCCCGAAAACACTATGTATTAGTGAACTTAGTGATATAGATTTTTAGTATGTGGTTATACCTATTATTATACTATTTTCGTTTGCTTGATTTCATGTAAATGAGTAATTGCGATTACATACATAAGGATCAAAAGCAGAAACAAAAGCAAACAAAAGCAAAATCATCAATTTTTAATTTGTTAACAAACGCGCACAACGAGATATTCACCGCGCATTGGAAATTCTGCACGATCAAATATTTTATTGAAATAATGATATTGTCAGGCCTGCATCGTTCGAATCGTTGTTGCCATCAGAGGGAGGAAACACATCGAAACTCTCTCACGAGTCACGAGCGTCAACCACAGTCCAGGAAAACGTATATGTGTACACAATGACACCATTAGTGCTGCTATAATGTTTGGCAAATTGTTCGGTGGGACGTCCCAGTAATATATCACAGCTTATTGTCACAGGGCCGGCATTGCAAGCCCCTGCTGCTTAGCTTACTAGCGTCGAAGGATAGAATGTATAATATTTTCTACCTAATACACGAATAATACTCTCAGTTAACATAAGAGAATCATTTATATATTATACTAACTATTATAAAACTGTTGTGATATATTTCGATATTGAGATTGTTAAGAGTTTATGTTCCTATTTATAGCAGTGCAACAACAAGTGAAAAACGTTACTCAAATAATTTTGTTATTTTCAGTGAATTCAAAATCGAGCCCAGTATTCCTTTAAAATGCGACGGGGTACATTAGCGATCGAAAAACAATGGCCGATTAGGTTGTTTTTTTTTCTTCTGATAATTATATTACATTTACACACTATTATCATTCTTTTATATGAATAATATACCAAGCAATTTTTAAATGAAAGGAATATTCTAAAGTGGAAAATATCGTAGACTGCCCTTTTTACGGTGGACACCCCTCCGGCTAAACGATAGGTGTAAAACAAAAAAAAATGACATATTTTCAAGAATATAAGAAAATGGCGACCATATAAATGAAAAACTGCTGCATATTATCCTGTTTTTGCTTTCATTCGATGCAACTAAAAATAGAAGAAACAATGAAAGACTTTATTTCAACCTCGCTTTGTTTCAAGTTAAAGTCATTACTTTGGTGTGCATATGGTGTGTAAATTTCTAGAAAATCGGTTAATAAGTTTTCTGGTTATAATGTCCACCGATTTGAAACACATTCTTTCGAGAAAAGGCGCTTAGAGTATTAGGATTGAGTATTGATTAGAGTATTGTTTTACCTTTAAAAACATCATCTTTCTCAGCCGTAGTCTATCGGTTTTGCGTACAATTGTCCCTGGGTTTGGTGGGAAATGACGGGGATCATAACAGAATCAGGTCTGACCCTGACCTTCAGTATGCACGGTTGTATCGAAAAACTTAACCCTTTCTAGGTATCCTTGCTAACCGCGGCACCAACTGCTCCAAACTGTGATCCAAAAGGGTTTGTACCATCGTTATTTTTTAAAATATCGACTTGATATTTGGTGAGGGGTTAGATAAAGGTCTAGACCTCATGAAAACAAAAAAGAAAAAAGGATTATTTTTCAGTTCAATGTTCCCGGTCCGCTTAAAAACATGGTTTGGTGCGGAATGTTGAGTGACCATATTATAGGGCACGTATTTTTTTCACGAAACTTTAAATGCTCAAAGGAAGGTATTTAGAAATATTAAAGTCATTCTTAGTGGTATATTTAGACAATCTCCCTTTAACCATTCGAGGCAATACGGTTTCCCAAGATGGCGCACCGATACACACAACAGTAGTCAGAGTGTGAAACAAAATGTGAACGCTCTACGACCATTTAGAGACGTCTATCATCTAAAAAATATCATGGAAAACTGCATCCCCGATCAGACGACCAGAAAAGTGTGCATAGGGAGATCAAAAGGCGAACAATATTATGCATAGAAAATGGAAGAGGCCTCATTGAATGAAATACGAAACCAAATTGTGTGGTCTTTGTAGAGGAAATTAATTGGTACTGTCCACATATAATTAATTGGAATAATGAAATAAATAAAAACACGTCTGATTGTGCTTGAAAGATTATATAATAACTTGAAATTAAAACTATCTAAAAACAACTATATGAACATCTACATCTAGTTTATTATGCTCTTGTAACTATCAACAATTTCATCAACTATTTGATTTTTATAACATAATTTTTATAGACGGATGAATTGTAGTTACGCCGCAGATAGATCCACCTCCAAAAGAAAAAGTAATATAGAAGAAATTTAAGTAAATTGCCAAAAATCAAGCGAAAGTAACCTTTCTCTTTGTTATAGTTCTTTGTTTCTAGCCGAGAAAGTGATTCTTTTCCGTGGCGAGAGAAGAGATGCACAGGCGAACATAGCTAGCCTGCGCACTTCTTGAGGCCCGGAAAATCACTTCTGGGCGTGGTGCACACATATTTTTTTTGTCCTTCACAACAATATCGTAATAAATTCACCCGTTTTTAAAGACTACACTGACCTATTGGTTTTTGACAAATATACACCTTTGACGTTTTAATCGCAAACGTCAAACCGAATCGAAAGGTGTGGTTTGATTGGACGACCTTGCGGTCATCTGGTGGGTATATTGTGTAGTTATTTTCGAGCCTAGCCGTCAAAAGTGTTCATTACCCGCCTGGCGGACAAATAGCGTATTTTTTTTCACGTTAAATAGTCAGCAAAGGAAAAGATTGTCGGAAGAAAATTCACCTGGAATACGCAAAGGTTGTCCGTAAACCAGTTCTGCAGGAGAGCACATCCTAAGTCCTCTTTTAATGAGGATCTTAAAGCAAGTAGAATTATTGCGAGATCATCTTTCCAATAGTTAATATTAGGTACCTAGCAATAAAGTCTGTTTTGGGTTTTTAACATGCGTTGCATGTTGGTTTGAGGGTGGTAAGGAGAGAAGAATAAATTTGGAGTGAACCAAAAAATTTATTAAATTCAGAGGAAAGTTGAGATCAAATTGTGAACCTTAGTCATCAGTGATAGTATGCGGTTTTTTTTTTTTTTTTTTATTTTGTTCAAACACAGAGTGTTTGTGACATAACACCTAGTCAATGACTAACAAGTTATTTTCACTTAACCTAAACTGATAAAATAATGAGTGTTTCTCCAATTTTGCCCATTGGCCCAAGTTGTTTTAGTCTGACAGTTTTTTACCACTCAAGTAGACGGCGGTTGTTTTCACCTACACTATCACTGTGAATATACTACGGGTGCTCTGCTTTTAGTCACTCCCGCACTAGTTCGAATGGTTTAGTTCTTTTCAGCCGACGCACTAGCGCACTGTTGTCTAGCAGCTGGATGGCTTCAATGTTGTCGTGGTGGAGTAGACGATCCTCGTGCTTCTTAGCAAATTTTGATATTTCGCTAGTTACCATCTCCATGCGAAGGTCCCGATGAAGATTGGTGTTTTTGATGTACCATGGTGCACCAACAATGGCCCTTAGAACTTTATTTTGGAACCTCTGAATGAGGTTGATATTGGACTGCTTAGTGCATCCCCACAACTGTATTCCATACACCCATACTGGCTTTAATATTTGCTTGTATAGTAGGAGCTTATTTTGCACTGACAGGGCTGACCTCCGTCCCATTAGCCAATACATTTTGCGCAATTTTAGGTCGAGTTCGTCCCGCTTTTTCTTGACATGTACTTTCCTTCTAAGCTTGGCATCCAGTGTCATGCCAAGGTATTTCGCTGTATCCGCGTATGGAATATCGTTCCCATTCATGGTTACTGGAATATAGTTAACTCTCTTATTAGTGTAGTTTACATGCGTGGATTTTCCTTCATTTAGTTTGATGCGCCATTTCTTTGTCCAAAGGTTGATTTTGTTTGCAGCTATCTGTAATTTTTCAGTTGCTTCTTCGACACAGTCACTAATCGCCAAAATAGCCGTGTCGTCTGCAAATGTTGCCACTGTGCTTTCTCCCGGAACAGGAATATCATAAGTATACAGTAGGTACAAAAGTGGACCCAATACACTTCCTTGTGGTACTCCGGCATTGATATTGCGTAGCGAGGAGTATTCGTCATCTTGTTTCACCCTGAAGTGACGGTCCTTTAGATATGATTTTAACAGTTCTGTATATTCAGTAGGAAGCTGCTGTTCCAGTTTCTCAAAGAGTCCATCATGCCACACCTTATCGAAAGCCTGAGCCACGTCTAAAAATATTGCTGAGCAAATTTTCTTTTCCTCAAGAGCCTTTTCTATAACGTCAGTAATTTGGTGTACCTGATCGATTGTTGAATGTCGAGCTCGAAAGCCGAATTGATGAGATGGAATAGTTTGATTTTTCTCAAGAATTGGGTATATTCTCTTGATAAGTAATTTCTCAAACAGTTTTGAAATGGTTGGTAATAAAGATATAGGTCTATAGGAGGTTACATCATTTGGCGGTTTACCGGGTTTGGGTATCATGATGACCTCGGCCACTTTCCAGAATGAGGGCACATATCTTAACCTAAGTGCAGCGTTGAACAAATTTAACAATTTTATTACGGCTTTTCTCGGTAGCTGCTTCAGCAGGGCTCCTGATATCAGATCAAATCCCGGTGCCTTTTTCGAACTGAGGTTGGTTTTGATTTCGGTCATTAGTTCTTTTGGTGAAATATGGGGTATAGGCTTTGACTCCAGTGCTGTCCAGGTGATAGACTCGGGAAGTTCAGGGGTATTAGTTTCATTCGGTGTAAATGTCTTTTCCAAGTGATCGGCAAAGAGATCGGCCTTATCCTTGTTACTTCTGGCCCAAGATCGATCTTCCTTTCTTATCGGGGGAATTTGCATTATCGGTCGCTTTATGTTTTTGGTGGTTTTCCATAGAGAGTAGTCCGTAGTAGAGTCATTGCTTAGCCCCTCCAAATACCGACCAATAGTTTGCTGTTTGATTTCTTCGGTAAGTTTGCGAAGTTTCCATACCATATTATTTAGTTCTGTCTTAACTATGGGGTCTCTTGTAGTTTGCCAACGTTTGCGAACTTTTCTCTTCTTTGCTATCAATTCTCTGACTTCTAAAGGATAAATGTTGCTATTCTTGATATGGTAACTTATTTGGGGTGTAGCTAACCACGCAGCTTCCTGTATATCGCCGTGGAATCTCTGCACTGCGTCTTCCAATTCTTCGGGAGTTTTGAGTGAAACTGACAAGTTGATGTTCTGCTCTAGGCTTGCTTTGAATGCTTCCCAGTTTGTAGCTTTAGTTGTCAGAGCTGGTCTTTTTTCTTTTCTAATTACCGATTGACTTAGAGTTAAGATAATTGGTGTATGGTCAGAGTCAAGATCTAGTTCCTCGGTGATATCAATGAAGCTAGATGACAGATTTTTTATTACAAAAAAGTCTATTAGATCTGGAATCTTGTTTCTGTCAGTAGGCCAATAAGTTGGCTTACCTGTTGAGTGGACTTCGCATCTGTAGCTTTGGATTGCATGTAGCAATTCTCTTCCCTTTGTTGTAGTTAGCCGTGAACCCCAATATGTATTCTTGGAATTAAAGTCTCCCCCAAGTATGAACTTCCCAGAAAAAGTCTGCAAAAGATCTAGATACTGTGTTCTCTTAATGTTGTGCCTCGGAGGTGAATAAAGAGCTCCAATCGATATTACTCCACATTTTGTTTTAACTCTAACGGACGTAACTTGAAATTCTTCTTTTTCGATTTTCTCGTCCTCATGATGAGATATATTATTTTTAATTAATACTGCGCTTCCTCCTCTTGCGCAATTGCTGGGGTGAATAGCGTGATAGAGTGTGAAGTCTCGAAGTTTTAGGTAGGATTCTTTTGTGAAATGAGTTTCTGATATTAGGCAAATATCAATTTTATGTTCAATTAAAAATGTGTGTAGGGTATTTCTGTGTTGTAATAGCCCGTTAGCGTTCCAGGAAAGTATGCGGAGACAATCAGCCATTTTTATGGAATTTTTCAAGCTTGTCGAGTCTGGCAACAATGGATTTTGTAACATTTTCCTGTTTATTCAGTTTTTCCAGTATTAATTGCAGTGTTTTGCTGATTTCTGGAAGATTGTTTACGGTTTGGTCCATTTTTACCTCTTTGCTTTCTATTTCTACTGGCTTAGAACTAGAGGTCGACTTACCATTTACTATGTTGGCAAAAGACTGCTCACCAGATACCTCTTTTGCCTTGATAATTTTCCTGTTTATTTGCTTTGTTTTCTGCTGTTCCGGGGGAGAGTTTTTCTTAAAATTGGCGTTTTTAATCTTTTGAAGTTCAATCGGAACTACACAACCCCTGTAGTTTGCAGGATGACCTTTACCGCAATTATAGCATTTTGCGGGTTCCTCTTTTGCCTTTGTGCAGTTCTGGGTATCGTGCTCTCCAGCACATTTTGCGCATCTTGGGTCTTTGTGGCAGTATCCACGAGTGTGACCCCACGCTTGGCAATTCTTACATTGTGGCAACAATTTAGGTTTTTTCAGTAGAGATATTTCGACTCTCATTCCCATTATATCAGTTATTGCAAAGATTTTGTTGATATCTTCGGTCTTGTCGAAAGATAGCATGAAGATCGGTAAAGGATCTTTTGTTTTCCGTTTTAAAATATTAGTTACATCTAAAATTTTATATTTTTTTCGCTTCAGGTCTTCAATTATCTTTTCCTTACTGCAGGTTTTATGCAGTTTTTTTACTACCACTTTAGTTGGTCTATCTTGCTTATTTTCGTAAGATGACCAGTTTAGTTTTCCTTCCTCGAGAAGGTTGGTGATTATCTTGTAATTGTCGATTGCATCAACATTGACTTTTAGTACGCCACTTTAGTAACGTTATTTTATACTTATTTTCAATTTTGGTATTTAGCAGCTCATATACTTGCTCATATTTAGTTACATCGTATATCATTATCGGTGGAGGTTTGTGTTCTCTCACCTTTTTTTCCTGTGAGTTTTGTTGTTGTTTTTGTTCTTGATTGTGTTCTGATGAGTGGCGTGGGGGGGTTATAGAAGAATCTGAGCAAGTCGAAGTATCCGTTTTCTTCCTCTTAGTATTGTTCCCTTTGCCCCGTTTAAGAATCCACTCAGTTTCTTTGGCTACTTCATCCTCATCAGTGAAATATTCCATTACATCTGGATTCGATTGTACCGCATTTTCTGCGTCCTTCTCTTTTGGAGTTGCTTTTGCAATTGCTTCAAAGCAGATTCCAACTCGGTTTTGGCAGATCTTTGATAGTATGCGGTACGTCAAAAAGTGAGTTAATGTGTTTGCAATAGTTGAAGTAGAAATTGTGAAAGAGGAGGTGCCTCAGTCCATCTTCAAAAACGTTCCATAACTGTTAGAATAACAACTATATAGAACAAAACACAAAAAAAAACCCGTTTGGATTTAATTTTTGTTTCTGAAAAAAAGAATGTGTCAGTGTTTGCGGAATGTGGGCATTATCAGGAATTCAAGGCAAAATGGTTAATTACGTAAACTCGTCAGTAATGTAGAATCAACTAAAGAAGCGAATGATAATTAATCCAGGTGAGGATAATCTTTGGAAAAAGCACCTCCGCCCTTCCGGAGAGCAGTCAACCGGAAATTGGAGGGTTCCTGGTTCAAATCCAGGCGGAGGTGCCTTTTCCAAAAATTATCCTCACCTGGATTAATTATCATTCGCTTCTTTAGTTGATTATCAGGAATGTTCAGACACCATTGCCACTACATTTGTGTGATGTTTACGAGATTAATGTTTACTTTTGCTCGGTTACTGGAGGGGGGTCAGGATAACATGTTAAATTTCTATTCAGGCAACAGAATAAAAGAGGGAGTAAACTTCTCTTTTCGGTATGTAACAGATGAAGAAACTAATGAAATCCATAGGATCAACTCTCAATCGGTTGGATTTGACGGATATCTGTTGGGATGCTTTTGTATTGTCTCCCCTACTTGCTGCCTTATGTTTGTCACATTTTGAATTTTTATTTGCATATGGCGTGTTTCCACATCCTTGGAAGGAAGGGAAAACACTAGTGTGTATGCCAATTGCGATTTAATACATGACTTATTATTGTTTTTATTATTATTGAAAAAACAGTTAAAAAATATTGATTTCGATAAGAATATTTCTTTTCAATCCTTATTTTTAATCGTAACGTTTAATTGTTAGATATATTAACTAAATATGTTCGATTATTGTGCCACCGGCTCGAATACAAATGGGAAGAGGGAGATGATGTGGAGATCCCGTGACTGATGTTTAGTAAATAAAATGTGGTTTCGAAAATATAGCCAGGAGATTACGCACGACGAGTTCCTGCGTATGTAGTTGGACACAAGTTTCTTCACTGCACCGAGATTGGGCCCTTATATAACTTATTTTAAAAGGAGAGATGGCAGTTATCGGTTTCTTAACCACATACATTAAGTTAGTTGGAACAATATCTTTTGCCCACGAAACTCGCTCATAATGTTGAATTCCAAGTTTTAAGATTACATTATACTTTACCTAGTGTAATTATATTATATTATATGATAAGGAAAGGAGTTAATTAAACCTCTTAATTTTGCACATATAAATAAATTTACTTCGGTACTAGTTTCGATCCTGAGATCATCATCAGCCAAAAGCTATAAAAACACAAAATAATCAAGATAACGCAACAATTGTACCACAAAAAACGAACAATGTGATTTAAAATTAAATAAAAATAGAATGGTAAATTGTAAAACAGCAATACTCACAGTCAAATTCAATTAGGTAAAGCGGTACAAGACATCAGAATAAATTAACAAGTAACACCAAAAACACGACCACAACCATTTCAAAAAGCACACACTGCAGCGGAGACAAGGTCAGCACTGAGAACGAGTAAATCTAGTATGAAACCTGATGATAACGGAGCCAGTGCTAACAACCAAAGAAAACAATATTTAAAGGCGGCGATAAAATTGAATGAAATATAAATATGAAAGAGAATATGTAACTATAAACAGTCAATCAGAATAAAATGAAAAAATTTAAAAAAATGAAAAGACAAAAATAAAAATATGTGGGACAAATAGGCAGAAAATACTGACTCTTTTAAATTAAAGGTAGGAGAATAGTGGCTTGTAAAAGAATTCCACTTGATCATTTAAAAGGTTACAATTTTTCTTTTTAAGATGTTCAATATGATATTGTTCAAACAAATCAAGTTTGTAACCCTTATCGCATTTTTGGAGTAACTTAACGCTGTCAAAATTAATTTTATGTCCGGTAGCAATTCTATGTTTATAAATGTTAGAAGTGGATGTGTTGTTATGTTCATTAAGTCGAATAGATAGTTTTCTGCCCGTCTGTCCCACGTAATAGCTATCACAATTATTACATCCTAGGAGGTAAACACCACTACTTTGAAGTACTGAGTCCGTAACTTGATGCTGTCTTGACAGAATGTTGATGAGCTTTGTAGTAGTTTTAAAAGCAGGGACTATATTGTAAGGTTTTAGAATTTTTGGTAGTTTGGATGTAATAGTATTGAAGGTAAAAGGTCTGTATAAGGGAGGGGGGTTATCCCTTTGGATGTGTCTAATTTGTATTCTAATGTCCCCCTGGATATTACCCTTGACCTTGCTCATAAACTTTTTAAAACCCATTTCCCTAATACTAACCATGTTTCACATTTTAATTCTTTATTAAAACACGTTATTTCACAGAATTTTTGCACTTTTGATGGTAAATTTTATAAAATCGCCTGTGGTCTCCCCATGGGCATGCCCCTATCCGGTTTTCTCTCCGATTTGTTCCTCGACCATATTGAGAACAAATTCATCATCCATCCCGTCAACCCCTACAGTTGTCACATCAGGAAATGGTATCGTTATGTTGATGACGTTTTTGTCTTATGGTCCGGCAACCTTGATGACCTCGACGGGATGCTTGATTACATTAATAATTTACATCAAAGGCTGAATTTTACTCTTGAGGTTGAATCTCTACACCAGTTGAATTTTCTTGATGTGACAATTGCGAGGCATGACGGCCATTTGTCCTTTAATGTTTTTAGAAAGCCTACTTCAATTCCCACGATCATACCATATGACTCTGCCCACCCTGTGTCTCACCGCTTTGCCTCCCTCCGTTATTTTTTCCGTAGAGCTTTGACTTACCCACTTAGCCACGAACATAAATTGATTGAAATTAATTTCATCCGCGATCTCGCTCTAAAAAATGGCTTTCCTTTGGTTCTCATTGACAAACTTCTGCACACTACCTACATTTCCCTTGACCCCCTATATACCCGCGCCCCTATGGATAACCCCCCTCCCTTATACAGACCTTTTACCTTCAATACTATTACATCCAAACTACCAAAAATTCTAAAACCTTACAATATAGTCCCTGCTTTTAAAACTACTACAAAGCTCATCAACATTCTGTCAAGACAGCATCAAGTTACGGACTCAGTACTTCAAAGTAGTGGTGTTTACCTCCTAGGATGTAATAATTGTGATAGCTATTACGTGGGACAGACGGGCAGAAAACTATCTATTCGACTTAATGAACATAACAACACATCCACTTCTAACATTTATAAACATAGAATTGCTACCGGACATAAAATTAATTTTGACAGCGTTAAGTTACTCCAAAAATGCGATAAGGGTTACAAACTTGATTTGTTTGAACAATATCATATTGAACATCTTAAAAAGAAAAATTGTAACCTTTTAAATGATCAAGTGGAATTCTTTTACAAGCCACTATTCTCCTACCTTTAATTTAAAAGAGTCAGTATTTTCTGCCTATTTGTCCCACATATTTTTATTTTTGTCTTTTCATTTTTTTAAATTTTTTCATTTTATTCTGATTGACTGTTTATAGTTACATATTCTCTTTCATATTTATATTTCATTCAATTTTATCGCCGCCTTTAAATATTGTTTTCTTTGGTTGTTAGCACTGGCTCCGTTATCATCAGGTTTCATACTAGATTTACTCGTTCTCAGTGCTGACCTTGTCTCCGCTGCAGTGTGTGCTTTTTGAAATGGTTGTGGTCGTGTTTTTGGTGTTACTTGTTAATTTATTCTGATGTCTTGTACCGCTTTACCTAATTGAATTTGACTGTGAGTATTGCTGTTTTACAATTTACCATTCTATTTTTATTTAATTTTAAATCACATTGTTCGTTTTTTGTGGTACAATTGTTGCGTTATCTTGATTATTTTGTGTTTTTATAGCTTTTGGCTGATGATGATCTCAGGATCGAAACTAGTACCGAAGTAAATTTATTTATATGTGCAAAATTAAGAGGTTTAATTAACTCCTTTCCTTATCAAATAATTTTTGCATTATGGACCTTTACCAATTATATTATATGGTTAAAGCCTCATTTACAAAATTGTTAAAACGCAATATAAGATTATAATTTATTTCTTGACTTATCGCGATTGTTTCTGATATTCCTTTAATATTTATATTTAAATTTTGATTCGATTTTCGATAAAATTTTCTCGTACACAATATACAATTATTTAATTTTCCTTTGTGCGCTGCCTGCATCGGGCTCGCACCTGAGATAATCTAGATTACAGTATCATAATCGCCTAACAATAGAAATAGTGTCCCGCAGAGGCACACTTAGCAAACTATAATGAGACGAGCATGACTTGCAGCCCGCAACAAGGCATTTAGCCGGCTTACCAGGGTCTCGCTGAGTGTTGTGACACCACCGTTGTTGCATAAATGGGTTGGTGTGTTCATCTGCCCAGCATTAGGTATTCGGGAGATTAATCCTTTATTCGAGTGTGAAACATTTTCGTTTTTGAACTGTTTGAATCGCCTATTTGGAATATGTACAGTACATATTCCAAAAATATTGCTTTAAAATAAAAAAAAGTTATAAATAAGCTGAAAATGTAAAAAATTCACAACCAGAGTCATTATAGAAAGGCACTAATTTATAAGGGTAATAATAATCACTCAAAAAGCAGGAACAGGTTGCTGTTTGACAAAAGGTTACAAAAATTATAAAAATTTGGCACACTACGTTTTTCAAAATCGAATTAATTTAACGTGCTAATTTCGTGTCATCTCTATATTGTGATTATTCGTATAGTTTTCATTACCTATTGTATTTTATTGTTTTCTCGATGTCTTGTTTTGTTCTTTCCAAATGTAATTTATAATGGAAATGCTATCTCGACAAAAGTCGCTAAAACAAAATATTGTAGGCATTTTCGAAACCGAGGGCATCTTAAGTGCTTACGTTCTCCTGAAACTGGTTTGGTTGTCTCAAGCAATCCGAACGCTAGTCGGATATGGGAAATATCGTACTGGTAAAAAAATTTAACAAAGTTAATACCTGCATACTTTTCATATTTACAAACTATACATTTTAGGAGAAAGAACAATTTTATATAGAAATCTACGAGATAATTCTGACCAGATTTTAATTTTATTAAGCAATATAGATTATCAAAAGATCTCGCAGTGAAACTTCAATTAAATAATTGAAAAAATAAGTGAGTTTGTTAAAAAACGTTCACGAAATACGATTAAAGGCTAAAAATTTTGCTACCCCATATATTATCAAATCCAAGCAATAGCTTATCTAAATAAGAAAGTAGTTTAAACTTTAAATGCACACGTTGTAACATAACTTTAGAATTACCCTAGACCTGTAATCGATAGCAGGCGTCGCTGTCGGACGCGAATTTTAACCGGTTCGCGATGTCCGATTCTAATGTTTGCGGCGTGTGGGGATTTCGCTTATTAGTGGAGATAGAGCCTATGTTTAAATTTGGCAAAGTTTCGTATTTTTGTGTTGGTCAATTATCTGAAAAGAAATTTATGCTATCATTTTTCATTTTGAAGATATCAGCAAAAAAACTAAAATGTTAAGGTATCGTTTTTAATTTTATATTCAAACCCAAATGTAGCTAGACATTTGAAACACAAACATTCTACAGCTACTTTTTAACAAGGAATGTAGTGTCATTTTGTAATTTGAATTAACATCAAAGATAACAGCGTAGCCATGGTCAACTTTTGTTTTTCTTATGGGTGTGAATTTTGGCATTTTCCGATAGTCGTGTGTTTTCTCATTTCCGCAATGTATAACATGTTAGTATTATTTCTTTTAAATAATGGTGTAATAATAAAAAAACCTTCAGGTACCTAACTGGAGCTTGGTTACAGACCGCCGGACTCGTTGCCAAGCAATGTCAACAAAATGCACTTGGATCAAGCGGCGCGTTCAGCGTTGGGTTTGCCATTTAACCAAATAAACCTTAATTGTGGTTGATTGTGGATGTAAAATGCCGTTTACCGATAACGAAAAGCGTGAGATGATAAGGGTTTATTAATTGTTCTCATAGAAATGCCCCAAAGTACAGTATTCCTAACATTGGGCAGAAATTTAGCGGACCATGGATCGTTTAGTAAACCCCGAAATTGTTATAATCCTCATGGAAATGTCGAAAGCGATCATAGAGATATTTAGGAAATGGTAAACGTTGGATTACCATAATTTGCAATAATGCTTCATCTACTGGTTTTTAGATTACGATCCTCGGATTTCTACGCGGCTAGTAGCCTCTAATTTGGAACCGTACAAACCTCACACAAGTCAAACTTTGCAGTTGTACGAAATTATTTGAATCAACAATTTCCAAATCGCTGGATTGGTAATGGTGGAGTGGTGGAATGTCCTGCTAGATCCCCTGATTTAAGGCCTCTGGACTATTTTCTATGGGGAACTGTGAACGACGAAATTTATCACGATACTCGCAGAAATGTCTAGGATCTGCGGGATCGAATAACAAATGCGGTCAATGCTATTCCGGGAAGAACAGTTAGAAGAGCATAACAACATGTAGAAAAGCTGGCTCGGTTTTATGCCTTCAAGGAAATGGCGACTAATTTGAACATTTACTGAAAAAATAAGCATTTTGTTGTACAAACTTGCTTCTTTTACAATCTGAATGTTTTTAATCCAAAGCACTCTGGTCAGTTCGGCGCCGGTGGTCTGTAACCAGACACCAGTAATAAACTATCCACTAATAAACGAGATCCTCGAAATTGAATCACCCGGTATATGTATATACGTACATAATAATTCACTTAAACATAACTCATCTATCATGCAGTCTAGCCTGTGTGATTTGCAGTTTCATATCAAATGTTGAAGTTGGATGAGAAAGTTTTTGACTGTAGAGAAAAATAAAAATCTCGAGTGGTCATCAACGAACTGAAGGATTCTCTCAAGAAACAAAGGAATCATTTTGGATAACAAGAAGAGCCATTGGAGACGGAGACTATTTCAAGTTCTTTGGAGGCATGGATTCTACGGTAAAGAGTGCCAGTAGGTAGGTCTTGGACGAAGTTCACAAGGTGTCTTTGCATCAGGAACCCAACACTTATGCAGTCATGCTTAAGTCTAAAGGTTTGAAGAAGTGCGGTCCTGTCGTGATAATCAAACTTAAAGATTCATCTAAGAGCAGGGGTAATACCACAATAACGCTGAGGAAGAAGTTGTGTCCAAATTAGGAAATCAATGTGAGGTGAAAATGTCCAGCGAAAGACTTTCGAGGATCAAGTTGATTGATCTCCGTGATGAGCTGAGTAAAGATGACGTCAAAAAGTATGTACAATCTCAAAATGGTTTTAGCGATGACTGCGTTGTGAATGTACGAAAGGTGAATAAAATACCGAGTAAATCCGAATTTACTATTGCAAAGATTGCTGAATCCATTTTACATGGCCAAATGATAGAATATCTCGAGGACCAGAACATATTACCGCCAATCCAGTCCGGTTTCCGCGGGGGTCACAGCACCAGTACTGCTTTACTACAAGTGTTGGATGACATTGTGACTTCGCATCGCAGTCACTCCACTACCGCACTCTTCCTCTTGGATATGTCAAAGGCTTTTGACAGCGTAAACTTTGAGTGCATCCTGGCAAAGCTGGAGTATTACGGAATTCGAGATGAGATGCTGAACTGGTTTAGACACTACCTCTGTTCCTCCGCTAGTAGATTATTATCTACCAGATGTGTGTAGATCTTGTTGCTAATAATGCTTGTTAATATTTTATATAGTATGGGCAGAGAAGTAATCGGTCGGTAATTGGACGGGTCTTGTTGTGGTTGCGATGTTTTTGATAGTAAATAGGATGTCCCAGATGTCATGAAAGAAGGCATCTTTTTCGGGTCCATGATTAATTTGCTTAATAGGTGTGCGAGTAGTTCATGTGTTCCCGAGAACTTTGTCCACCAGAAGCTTTGTATTTTATCTGCCCCGGGAGCCTTCCAATCGTGCGTGTTGCTGATCGTCTCCTGAACATCTTTCACCCTTATTTGATGACTATACATTTCGGAGGTGTGAGTAAATGCATCCGTTATTTCCGCAGTTTGTTTCGTATTTTTGTGTTTGTACTGTCGTCCCCATATGTTTTCCCAGTACTTTTTGGTGGCTTCCTCTACCGGGTAGTGGCCCTTTTAAGTCTCCGCTAGTTGTTTTTCTCGAGGTCCCTATAGAATGCCTTTTGACGTTGGTTGAATTTTCTGTTGTCCTGTTTTCTCTTCATTGCCTTTTTATATATCGCCAGCCTTCTAGCAGTTACCGCTAGCTGCTGCTTTTGTCTGTCCAGGATTTTATCGAGTGAGTTGTCCCTTTCCGTTCGGTGCTTTGCCAGTATTTTAACCACTTCCCTTTCTCGCCTTTTTCCAAGTCCCTTTTCTTCTCTATAAGAATTCCTATTGTCCTCCGCAAATACTCTATTTTCCGCTCCAATCCTCCCTGCGAAGCAGGAATGCTATCAGCAGTCCTCTTATTCGTTTGTTTCATGTTATTCTCTGATATTTTTTATTGTATTGTGTCAGGACAGTTACAGCTCCAGCGTAGATAATTGTATGGAGCTTGGATATATCCATATTGATATCTGTTTTGATTATGGCTTTAATGGCTCTATTGGTTACTGTTATTATTCTATGTTTCCTTGTTCGTCTTCAGTCTTGTTATTATTATTATTGTTATAATTGAGGTCAGCGGTGTCACGTTTCGCAAACTCATGTCTGATGGCTTTGTAAGTGTCTTCTGGGATAGCTGCCGAGCGTTTGAGGTTATTGACGTACTGAGGTGTTTCAATGGCTGTGAGTACGGGCATATATCGAATGATTGCAATAAGAAGGATCCTGTATGTCGCTTGTGCGCCGAACCCCATAAAGCCGATTTATACGTGACTAACAAACGATGTTGTACAAACTGCAAGCTTGCAGCAAGACAAGGTATTGGATATTACGACTATTGATCATGCTGCCTCTCTGATCTAAAATTTGGCATTAAAACAATATTACTTTCACCGTTGCAGTAGTATATCGTCCACCATCCGGAGGTTCTTCCTCGCTGATCAGTTACGAGAGGGCGGTTAGCGAGGCTCGTCGGAGCAAGGCTCGTCGGCATTCGCAACACGTCATTTCGTTGGGAGATTTTAATATAAGCCTGTTAACTCCCTCAGCGCTGTCGACGGATTTGTTCGGTATTCATGCTCCCTTCAAACTGGCCACTGATCGGCGCAAAACCTACTGAACCCTGGTTCAGATATACGCTGAGAATGATAAAAGATATGAAGAGCTCCGCTTGGCGTAAATGCAAGCGTAAAAAATCGACTGTTCATAGAGAGTAATATTGCGATCTCCACAATTATTACAATCATGATCTTACTGACGAACGAAGAGCGTACTTTGCGTCCCGACTCACTGGTTTGAAGGACCAGCGTCAATTGTGGCAGCACCTCAAATCATGGGGTGTTTGGCTAAGCGGTTCAGGCGATATCCTGTCAGATCTCCGCGACGCGAGTGCCTTCTGCAACTTTTTCGTGAACAGTATTCCTAATGTGGCGTCGGACCCAGTGTACGTACAGTCGTACAGATATTCGAGTGTGGACCTTGTCCGGGAATCGGGAAGTTTTCTTATCACCCGGTTGATGTTGTGATCGTACCGCGTCACATATCGCGCCTAAGTCATCGAGCTGCCTCAAGCTCAATGACTCAAGTGTCTCGGAGCCTACGACGGTGGACAGTGGTGTGCCTCAAGGATCAGTTCTTGGTCCACTCTTATGCCAACCGCACATTGAGACACACGCGACACAGCGCACGCAAGCCACGGCACACATTTTTGTAGCCAGACAAACCGTGCGTCGCGCAGTAATCTGAACACAGTTTCGTGCAGTTTGCGAGTTTCGTTGAATATGCTTGAAGAGCTACTAATTGAAGAAGTTAGACGACATTCCGTCCTTTACGATACATCTGATCCCGACTATATGAGACCGAAATTAAAAGATGAGATTTGGCGTAAGATTGCCAATAATCATAATATAAAAGACGATAAGCAAAAGCATTCGATGCGCTTCTGCTATATGTTCGCCTTACAGATCACTAGGCCTTTCAACAGGTTTATCATCTACGTAATTAATATTATTATTGGAACTCATTAAATAATTGTGTAATATACAACGTTTACAACAATTATAACGCTGTCAACTTTAATGACAAACGGTTTTCTGAAAATACGAAATCTTGAAGCACACTCAACACATTGACGTGCGCGTGACATTCTATAATTAAAAACTTTATTTTCATGATTACCCATGACACTTCTTCTTGGATAGGGTCTCATTAAATAGTCTGTTAACGGAAAAGCCTCGTCACCCACAAATACGTATGGCAAATGTTCTTCCAATGTTACCAATATAGCAGGTTCTGGCAGAAGCAAAGTTTTGTGTCATTTTCTTAATGGCGAGTTGGAGAACACATTTCCATCACTGAATCTCCCCATTGATCCTACATCAACGGTTGTAAATTTGTAGTTTGCACCGACAGAATCCATCAAAACTACCGAAAACTATATATAATATATATAATAATTATAATACGAGGATCCAGTTTTTGACGTTTTTTTTTTATAACAATATGTTTGCCATCTATGGCTCCTAGACAGTGTGGGAATTGCCATTTCTTTTCAAACTGTTCTGCACTGTATTCCCACATTTCAGTTGTAAGTTGTGGCAAATAGCTTCCATGTTTTTCCAGATAGCGACTGATACTTCATTGACGATTTTAGATACGGTTTGATCGCCCATTCTATAACTGTACGCAATACGTTTGTAGGTATCCGCTGATGCTAAGTACCTGAAAAGTAATACTAATAAACTTCCCAGTATTAAAAAAAATAATTGTTACTGGTTGTCTAATTACTATCTCTAATAGAAAAGTTTATTGCAGGAAATAAAGCAAAAGCCATTTGGTTCAGGCTTAGAAATGGCCATCGTGAAGCCTTACGAAGGCGAAAGAAATGGTGCAAGAGTGGAGCTTCCGCGACTCCATCAAAATTATGGAAATACTAGAAGCAGATGGAATTTCTGAAAACATATGACAAACAGAGCGCGCAAAGCAAGTTGGAAGATACTAGCGCTGATGAAGAGCAAGAAAAAATACAAGAGCAGCCTGAAACTATGGACACTGCCGATGTAACTGAAAGTACTGATATGGAAAATGTGGGAAATGAAGACAGAAATAATGAACAAGCAGAAACTGAGAATAATGAGAATAGTTTGGAGAACTCGCAATGTAAAAAAATCTGTTAGTAGCTGTCCATCTATCAAGCTACGTAAGAACGATGATATTTCGACCATCATAATGAAATCAATCGCAGAGCGCGAAAAAAGAGCCCAAGAACGAGCACATGAAAGGCAGGAGATAGTTGAGATGCAAAAACCGCCAGATGACATTTTATACCATTTCTTCATGTCAATGTATCAGATAACAAAAACCATGTACCCAGCATATCAGCATATTGTCAGAATTGATGTTTACCAAGCTGTGTCGCAAGCAAAGGCGCAATATTTAAACATTGGAAATAACACGCATCCACAAACATACCATCATATTCAGTTACAAAGCACTTCACAGCCATACTTTCAATAAGGGCGACCTCAGTCTTCGTACTCATGTACAAGCGAGAGTACCAGTACTGCTTACGAATTATACAGTAATCCACATTGGACTCCACTCCACATTGGACATACTCTGTTACAACTGCGATGACATCTCCGATTGATAATACAAATACGCATAATATCGAAAATGTGAATGTCAGAAGTTTTGTTCAGAACTTTTCAAACTAGTAAACTCTCCATGAGTTTCTCTTCTTTTCATGTAGTTACTTCTGAATACGTTTCATTTGCGTCTTGACAAGTTGAAGAGTAAAACTTCTGTTTCAAACGCTGCGTCCGGTTCTGATTCAGAACTTAAATCCAGCAATTTCGCCATAATATTGTGAAATAAAATTAAGACAACAATGTACAAGTCACGCAGGTCTGTTTCGCAATACCCGCTTACTGTATGTGCACACTAAATTTTCGTGCATCGCTTGCAGATTTGTGGCTTGCGTGCGCTGTGCCGCGTGTGTCTCAATTAGCGCTTAGCAGTATTAAATCTGCTCACAGCGGATCTACCTGGTAGATTTCAGCACTGTCATCTCCACATGTACCCTGACGATATTCAGATCTACGTGCCCATCTCCACGAAGAATATGAATCAAGCTTTAACGGCCATCAACGACAACCTGCATCAGATTCATGTCTGGGCAGCCTCCAACTCTATTTCCTTTAACCCCATCAAGTGTAAGGTGCTCTTCGTTGGGGGACGTGTGGAAGATATTGCTGCGGTCAGAAGTTCCGAAGTCAGAATTCATCTCAATGGTATCGATCTTCCAGTAGTGGACGAGGCGGCGAAGTTGGGGGTCATTATCGACAGTAGCCTTACCTTTGAATCCCATGTTGGCAGTATTTGCCAACGCGCATACGCCAGACTGAACATGCTTTAAACTCAAACTTGCAGATTCCCTCGTGCTATCCGGTTTGGAGTATGCGAATGTCGTTTATGGACCGTTCCTATCCCAGGCCAGTAAGCGCCGCCCACAAAGCGTCCAATACAGCTGCATGTCATTTGCCGCGGGTTCTCCTCAACGTCAACATACGTCTGGGATTCTGCGGTACCATGTCTGGCTCCGGATGGGTGAACGTCGCTTCCTGCATTATGTTGGCATTGTGCGATTGGCAGGTGGCCCAGGGTCTACCACCTTACTTGGCCGAAGAGTCCAACGTCGTAACGCCGCCCACGACAGAGATCTTCGACATGTGTCTACCATGGCATCTACCGGAGCATCGCCTGTCCTCCTTCAGAAGATCTTTCAGTTACCTTGCCTTGTATACAGTAACTTTCTCCTGAATACAATGGGATTCACTAGTCGTTCGGCATGAGGTCACTAAAACGTGATCTCAATCAATCTTTGCATTACGAAGATACATTTTAACCCAATTTCAATTTCTTGAAGGGTAGTGTTTTAAATCACTGTTTTAGTGTTATAATTACCTTTTGTACTTTTTAGTATACAATAAACTTTATTTATTTATTAAAAAGTACATATTTTTTCTTCCTGTATTTCTTGAGATTCCTGTTAGCCCTTACAGCCTTGGTTGATGGCAAACAAAATTTCTTTGTTTTGCACATCCATTCGATGGAATGCTTACAAAATTAATATTATATGAGGTTGAAGCAAAAACTAAACGTATTATTTTAAAACTATCATGAATACTTACCATTTTCCACTGTTCCTTATCTATTCTCGTCCCATTTTCTATGTTATTTAGACCGGCAGTTAGATCATCTCACAAAATTTCTAAATCTTATGTGAAGAGGATGGCATTTTTGCGTTAGTATAATTTTGTTGGCTCCTATATAATTTAAAATATATTGTTAGCTCCTAACTAACTCTCTGGCCTCGCAGTTTCTTTCACCACAGTTTTCAGTTTTTTTTTTCAATTATGTTCCCCGCTACAACTGTCCACATTGACATGCGCTGACGTACTACCGCAAAAGATATGTAATAAGATGAGAGCCTGAGATTAGTATATAGCAACTTTGTTAACTTTGTTGGTGGATAAGTCCGTTTTTATAGAATTGACAATCATGAATCAGTTACTATAAAAGTTTGTCAAAACATAAGCGTTAACTATTCACTTTCCTAGAAACCGAAATAGAAACTGTTATGCAGAATTAGACTCATTAAGCGTACCCAGTAATAATAGCTTTTATTTGGTTCTACGAAAAAAACCTTCTTCACCCATATCCTCTACCTACGGGAATGATAATATACTCCGATTATTGCTCGAAATCTGAAAGTGTAGTTGGATGAAAACTATCCCAATATATTTATTGGTCTCAGTCAAACGATGACGAAGTTAGAAACCAAATTAAGGCCCCATCATTAGAAAATGCGCCGGAGAGACTGGGAGCAAGTATTGTAAATGATGCCACAAAGATTCGAGCATTTAAAGCGATAATAATTGATGCTTATTTGCGAATAATAATGATTTAAAACTAAACTAAAAAGTTCTAGTTTTAAAACTTTACCTGGTAATAATTATATAACCAAAATTTCTTCATATAATAAAAGTTTATATCACGAAACAATTTTATTAAGATTATCGTCACGTGTAGCTTTTCTGACAATTATATACACACTGTATAGGGACTTGCCAGACTTGCCAGTGGCTAAACGATCGCGCGGACTTTGTCTAAATCCAATGGTGTTTAATTTGTGTGACCTTTCGTAAGCACATTTTCGAGGATAATTGTGTCGAAAAGGATAATTGTAAATTGTAAAATATTGATAACTGTGAGAAAAGTGGATTTTCTGAATTGTAGATGCAGAGGCGATACTCAAGTGATCACTCATCATTCGTTAATCGCAGAAATGAGTGTTACTCGTCAATCAGTGCTCATTAAAATCACCAATCATTCCTAGCGAGTAACGGTTTCCGCTATGCCCGATTTAAACGTTTATAACCACGGGAGTCAAAAGTGGTACTTTTGGTATGTACGATATTGGCACCGTGCGCAGTACGGAGTGGGGGATTGAGGGACGCTTTATGCGCCCATGGCGGAATATGTATCCGCCAGAAGTTTTCTCGGTCACCGCTGCACGCAAAAGCGCTGTAGTCGACTTTATTTATTATTTCTGTCAGCTGATAGCGTTGTGCACAGACTAGCATTGTGTATACAAATAAATTACTTGCTTCTACCAATTAACCTCATTTACGTACGGCAACAGCTTTCTTGTTTATGTTTAGTTAGTAGACGCGCTACAGGTAACTACCACGTGGGTGATTACTAGGAAGGAAACTGCATAGAACAGCGCCACCTCGTGGCGATCTTAGTCCCGTCCGGCGGCAATAGAGATGGGCATATCGTACGCGCACGGCGCCAATATCATTACATTGAACTCCCTTTTTGGTGTGCTCCTGGTGACTTTGAAAAGATAGATTTCCAAATCAACGTAAAGTGTAATATAATAAAACACTGTAAGTATACGGATTTTTACTAAATGGCAACATAATTGCTACTGTCACAAATAATGGGAGCAACTTTGTTAAAGCTTTTCGGGTGTAACCCGAAAACAACCAATACCTAACGCAAAAATGTCGAAAGTGCTGATATGCATCCAACTGCCAATGGTTCTTTAGAGAACGAAGATGACCATAAACCCGAAGACGATCCTAACACAAATGATGATTTAACCAATTTTTTACCATGTCCTATTGGCGCCGTGCGCGTACGATATGCCCATCTCTATTGCCGCCGGACGGGACTAAGATCGCCACGAGGTGGCGCTGTTCTATGCAGTTTCCTTCCTAGTAATCACCCACGTGGTAGTTACCTGTAGCGCGTCTACCAAGTAAACAAACAAGAAAGCTGTTGCCGTACGTAAATGAGGTTAATTGGTAGAAGCAAGTAATTTATTTGTAGTGGTTTGTATACACAATGCTAGTCTGTGCACAACGCTATCAGCTGACAGAAATAATAAATAAAGTCGACTACAGCGCTTTTGCGTGCAGCGGTGACCGAGAAAACTTCTGGCGGATACATATTCCGCCATGGGCGCATAAAGCGTTCCTCAATCCCCCACTCCGTACTGCGCACGGTGCCAATTAGATGTTGCAGCCATACATAGAGCTTATGTCTTCCCAGTGATACTATGAAAGCAATTGAAAATGGAAAGGACTAACCGTTGGTACACACATAAGTTCTAAAAAAATGTTATACCCGTTCGAAGCCAGCGGGAATGCCTTAATGCGCCAAAATACTCCAAAATATACTAGGTGACGCCTTGAGTCGACCTGGAGATACTAGATGGAATTCATTGTAGGTACAGCAGCCTTCAACAAATGGTTTTTATTAAAAATAAGTGTTCAACTACACAAATCGCTGAATTTGAAAATCCAAAATCCTGAATGAGCAAGATTTTGTTTCCATTTCAGAATGTCTGGAACGCACAAGTAATTCCCGAACACCCAGCACTAGAACATTTAATCCAGTCGTACTCCGTCGTACTTTTTGTTATAACCTTATGGTGAAAGTTAATTTTATTGCGCTAAAAACACAAATTTTAACGTCAGTACGGCTTCCAGAAAGTAGTACGCACCACCACACGTGTCCTCTATTGTAGTTATTCAAAATAATTGACAAAAATTAACGTATTCATGCACTCACACTGACATAGATGAATTTGCGAATGGTTATGCACCTTTGCCACTGAGCGTAAAGTTCAGTTTGTGATTTGAAATTTTGAGGACATACTTGTTACGAGCCTGATCTTTGACTATTTCTCTTAATATTTAGTGCAGTTTGAATTACAAATGCGCAAGTTAATTTTTCATTTTTGTCCAGCTAGGAAAGCAGAATCGACCACCGTGCGTTTGTAGGACAAACAAATATTTTGCCAAGAACTTCGAACATTTTATTCAGATTCTGCAGGAAGCTGTCATTGGCCCTCGTAAGGAGGCCAACCAAAAGCATGTACCGGATCTTGTAGAGTAGTGCTGCCCAACCACGTACTTCAAGTTAG
This sequence comes from Aphodius sticticus, assembly GCA_963966075.1. NCBI lineage: Eukaryota > Metazoa > Arthropoda > Insecta > Coleoptera > Scarabaeidae > Aphodius > Aphodius sticticus. Next base: position 31,926,368 of record OZ014507.1, read on the forward strand.
CTTTATGAAATTGTTTGAAGAAGAAGCCATTGACTCACGTCTCTATAAACCCAAGCATTGGATTAGATATGTCGATGATACTTTTGTGGATTGGCCACATGTAAGAGACAAACTTACTGAGTTCCTTAATCACCTTAACCATATGAATCCTTGCATATAATTTACGATGGAAATTGAAGAGGACCATCAGCTGCCATTCCTCGTTTTGCTGGGACACAGCAAACACATACCGATCGGCAGGCCAAATCATACCACCATCCCCGAACAGAAGGTATGCGACTCCAGTACCTTGGACGACAAACCGAACCAGCTGGGGTGGGTCCTGACGTAAGGAAACCAAAGATATGTATAAAATAATAAAACGATACGAGGCTATCTATGTTAAGCGACTATCTGCAACTTCGGTGGTCCGTGTCCAAAGTTGCACGCAAATTCATGCATGAGTTCTAACCTAACTTAAACATTGAAACGGAAGCGGCTCCTCTTCAAGGTAGATTTTGGCCTCATCAGTATTCATGGTGTATGCGTGTGACTATCTATACCGAGTATTCCAATACATAAAAATCAGTCGCAGAGGGCGCTGCATGCAATCAGCGGTGGAGGTGCGGTGAATTGCTGGGCGCATATCGCACCATCTCTACTTCGTATACGATGGCGTAATTGAAATGAAACGAACGCTGCCTTTGATCCGATTGAGCCGCCGGCGGCTTTTGCTCAATACATACGCGCGTTCATTTGCGTATGGCACGTCTGAAATGATAATTAACCAGTCAACGGATTACCGGTCTGCTGGCTGGGAAACGAAAAAGCATCGATGAATTATCGGCTCGACTATTGTTGACTACACCGATAACTCCTTTAGGTGGTCGGTTAATTTGTTACAATTATATCTTTTAATTCGATCTAGCTACCAGAACGAATACGGAGGCATGTAATTATAGGTAGCTGGCTTATCTGTCACTTGAAGTCAGCCATTGAACGGCTTTATTTACACGTAAATTACATCATGGGTGTCGGATGCGGATGAAGGTACTGGCTATCGTCGTCTAGCTGAAAATATACATACCAATAAATATTTTCTCCTATTTGTTATCGTATCGTTGACAAAATAAGCAGCCTGAGCTACGCCACCATAATAATTAGTAACCTGCATAACAGTTTCGCTTCTCATCTCTAAATTATATTATCAGGTCAGGCATCTTAACAAAATTATTATCAACAAAGCTGGCTGGGTACACCAAAATGAACGCATTGCATTGGAATCAAAATATTGAGGTGACTCCTAGACCATTCAGACAACCATTACGCCAGTAAGGAAATCTCATGTTCTGGTCTGTTTCAGCAAAATGGACTTGTCCATCTTCTTCATTAAATATGTTTCAATCGAGAGTATCAGAAAATCCTAATATGGATTGACGCAATGTCACCCTTCTACGTAAAAAATGCATAAAAATGCATGACTTAATTCTATTTAAATATTTAATTGTTAATTGACATTTCCTATAATAGGAATTGTATGATTTGAATATGTAGATACAATTTGCTTTGTTTTCTGATTTTTTTTTTAATATAAAATATGAATGGTTTTAAATTACCTTCAAGCTAGTATCAGTTTGAATTATTTCCCCAATCTTACCCTGTTGAATGTACCGAATATCACATGATTCATTCCGTGATGGTCTCTCTTCTGAAAGTTAATGGCAATCTGGAGACAGCATTTGCACACTCATCATCTTTCCCTGTCCAGTATTCTATTTCATAAGAATATGTAGCCATCAGGAAAGCCCATCGTACCAATCGATTATTGGTCATTTTTTGGTATGGTTGAGCCACTACTACTAGAGTGCTGAAAACATAGTACATCTCTCTCAGATATTAGGAAAAACACGATGTAGTCTATATCTCTCAACGCTTTACTAATAGTGATTCGACCATAGCTCTCGGTTCTCTCCAAATATTCGTGCCAATGACTACTGGACCCTTCTACGTAAAAAAAATGCATGACTTAATTTTATTTAAATATTTAACCGTTAATTGAATTTGCTATAATAGGTAATGTATGATTTGTGTATAAAGATAAAATTTGCTTTGTTTTCTAAATTTGTTGAATATCTAAATTTAATCTACCTAAAGAAATTATATTAGCATCGGTGCCTGTATCAATTTTAAATTTAAGTTTGTATTTTCAACTAATAAAAATGACACGATGGTTTTGTCATCAACTGAATCAATTATTAATTTAATTTATTCGCTTGAATTATTTTGGCGTTCATCAATATTATTAATTTTCTTTTTATATTTTAAATATTTTTTGCACATATTTGCGAAATGAGTCTGTACCGAACGCCGGAATGTAACGAATTGCTCTGTGGATACTGCAGCTTGCTTCATGGTGAAAAACCGGTACCTCCTAAAGGTTAAGTTTGTCTTGGTACAAAGTATGTTTGAAATGTCTTCTTTAGCGGATTGATTTTATATTTTTCTTCATCGGTAATTGTAAAGGTGTTGCAGATGCTAATTGCATCATCCCCCATCAAATAAAGCAATTGATCACATTGTATCTTTTCGTCCTTTTTTTTTTGATGTTCCGTCGCCGTGGCGTAAATTTCAAACTTATGTTTGAATCTCGTCCACTTTTCCGCAAAATTACCATTTAGTGATATCGGGCTGATAAAAATGGATTTCTGATCCATTTTTATTTTTTTAAACTTGATTTATTTTAATTTTTACTAATTCGCATTGCTATGTACTGATGGGTGTGAATGAAACAACTTCTAGATAGGAACTGAATTGGTTTTATTTCAAATAAGAATTCAATACCAAATGCTTGGCAAGCAACCAAACATACACATGATACAAGAATACTAATAAAACCACGCTGTGCAAATGCAAATGCACTAAACATTACTATTTAGTAATGTTTAGTAATGTTTAGGATTTGAATATAATATTTATTATATTCAAATCCTTAACCTTACACCTTACTAAACTCAAAATATTAACTGATGTTTAACAAACGGCAAAGTCAAACATGACGCTGCTAATGGGCTACCTGTTATAATCTTCCATGCATATACTTGAAAATGCGCAGTTAATTATCTTGCTAATGATAAATTGCAATTGCGAATACATTTTCGAAGTTTTTGCGAAGTCATCGGCAAAATCACTTTGTCGGCTGTAATTAAAAATTGATAACGATTTCGAAAATTTTAAAATTGGGCAATCATGGTCAATCATGGTTATTCGATTGCAGAAAATGGTCAAACGTCAAAATTGCGGAATGTCAAGTATTACTAGCACGAATGAGATTTTAACACCAAGCATGGGCGGATACTTGGGGGTGTCAATATCACAAAAACGGAGGGTGGTCAAACGAAATAAAAAATGGTCAAACATGGTCAAACAAATGGTCAAACGATGGTCATTAATACAAAGTGCATATTATACTGTAGTATATAGCATGTTATTGTGTTGTCATCAGTCGAAGCAAGTGTGCAAAATTTCAAGATGATTTGCCTGTATTGACTACTTATCTTAAACAAGAACCCCGCAGACAAAGGTAACAAAAGTGTGGCAAACTAATACAAGACAATACACAAAACTGCTGAATTGAAAACTCAGGAAAACTAGATGCTCCAAATCCACCATTCTTTTATTTTTGTTGTAAGTTGATAGTAGATCAATTCCAAAACGAATAGTATACCTGCTGACGTAAGTCCAATTACCAGAATAATAAATCCGCCATCCAAATTGCGAAGAGACATTTTCTTGGGGTAATTGTCCTCTAATATTCGGGTCTTGCTACTTAGAAAGTATTTTAATTCCAAATCTCGTTTCCATTTTCCTATAAATCCACTGTGGAATAGAGGCAGAATATCTCTATTGACTTGATCAAACATCGGATGACAATGTTTAAACATCAAACGACCAAACGTTGTATGTACAGGAATTTGGTCGTATCTATTAGCATGCTCCGGGTACTGTATCAGAAACGTCTTGTACGTAAACGTTATAAATGTTGTGTTACCTAAGAACTCTTTTAAGTCACTGTGAAAATTATCAGTAACTACATAACGGTCCCTTCGAAAGTCAATATTAAATAAACGAATAACCGATGCTGAGTAATCTTCCATTTTGATAGGATATTTCGAATCTATAGCATCGTTTATAGTTTTTATATGATTTCCATATATTGGCACCGTAAATATGCTATACAATCTAGCTTGGATAACGGCTGTAAATACTAATGAACTTATCAGGAGACAAGCTACTAATTTCTTATTATAGTTTTCAACTGATGCTGATGTGTTGAGATTCATCCGAAAAATTAACCAAGACGAGTCTCCATAACTAAAAGTATATTGCTGAAAGTTATGAGAAACTCTGCACGCCAAACAAACGGCAAATGTAAAGTTTAGGATACAATAGAGAATCCAAGTAGCCGGATCTAACAATAAGTACAATCCTCGTATATTAGACACTTGTTTTGGTTTGGGTGCAACTAGCATTGCGTTATCCATATAGACGACATCTGTAATATCAAAATCACTGTACCAATTCTGATCGCTAACCGGAACAACTATATATCCTCCGATGAACATGTCGCTGATATTACTGTTGAATTCAGCCAACAGCTCGTATGCAGTTCCTGTGTGTCCGTACTCAACTCCATATCTATTACTAGCTTGGTTAAAATGTAATGTACTCCGGTGCTTTTCAAGTAAAAATCTTACCGTAGAAACTGCCAATCCAGGTGTTTTAGTATCATTATAATCGATGGAAAATGGCACGCTCTTCCATCCAGCCACTCTCACTTTGCAACAACAAACATCAAAGTTTAACTTGTATAACGAGCAATCATGTGAAACAATTTTTAATAGTGACCAGTCAAAATGTTCAAAGTTATTTGTATAGACTTTGGTATTATGGACCACTATAACCTTCTTTATCAAATTATCCCATGCGAATTTTATAATTCCTTCGGCGAGATTGTTATCTTCGACGACGACTATGTACAGAGACCTGCAGTAATGATTGTTGCGTTTTTTAATCATATTTACGTGTTCTTCAAATTCTGCCATGGATTCTAGGAATATCACATAATTGTTAATAAAGAACCACACTTCATTATTCCGCATGTTGATAGAGGTAAATATTAATCCAGTGAAGCGAATAAATTCAGTGTCATTGCCAATAACCATGGTAAGTCCGTCTAGATTTTTAGCTAAATGTGAGACACATTTGTGCCTGCCTTCCGTTAGTAATTTGTCATAATATATTAGCAATTTTAAAATAAACGTAATAAGTTTTAGTAGATTCATGATAACAGCAAATGTGATGTGCTGCACTCTATGTAGTGTGCTCTACTGAAGCATGGTAAAACAACTGTCCGCTTTATATTAATGTTACATTAACGCATGGTAAATAAATGCCACTTAGAGGTACCCTAATATCACATTTTATCATTAATTGTATTTACTCGACTTATCCATTAGAGGAATAGGGTTTACGCATATATTTCGGGTAAATTTTCATATATCGGGTGTTACCTATACAAAAATATGTATTGGACACATACATTAGATAGTTAAAACATGTTCGGGCTCACTGAAAAGTCACACCTCCGTAGATTTGTCATAAAATAATTATGAACTGGACATTTGTTATTATCTACAGCTATACAGGGTCTTTCACGACGAGCTGCCATTAGAAGTACATCGAGAACCCAATGAAATGAGGTATTGAAAATTTGTGAACTTATGTTGTTGGATACGAACTTTTAACTAAAATATTTTGAGTTTTTGATTACTTCCGGTTTCACTGGAAATGGTGTCAACTTTCATATTTCAAATGGAACACCCTGTATTCTATAGCATTTTTTTAAATAAAATAAAATAAATAAATTTTAGGTCAATCCTATATTCCATATCCTATACCTAACATGTGTTATTTTTGAGATATCAATTTTTTCAAAAAAAAAATACACCTGCAAGGTTACCTTAAATTATTCGCTGTGACCGTTGGAAACAAGTAGTTCGGAAAAATTGTTGTGAAGGTACCATATTATCCACATATCGGCATGAGTTTATCGAAAAGTTATACAAGGTGTTCAAATTATATGGTCAAAGTTGGATTCGAGAAAAGTAGTACAAGTCGATTTTTTCAAATGGCAACGCTAATTATTATATGACTGCATTTTGTAATTTTATGGAACATTTTAGATTAACTTTATGTAAAATGTCCTATACCTAAAATGCATGTTTACCTACTTATATCGATTATTAAACATAACAAATAAATTGAAACCATCGCCAAGTCTAGATTGTGTCGGAAAACAACTGAACAATATACCGTGTGTTCATTTCAAAAGTATCCACCCCTAATAACCCTTGACCTGATGCGATTATTGCTTTGAGTGAAAACGCGTCGATTTAGATATCGAGGGGGAAGTTAAAAAATGGTACATAGAAACTTTTAGCTGTCATCCCTTCACCCCCCAGCCACCCCACTTTGAAATTTCAAATGGCACCCCCTACCTTGTGATACATCATTTGAAAGGGCACAAAATTCTCTACTCAACCATGATAAGAAAAATGAAATCGATCGATTGGTTCTTAAGATAGATAGACTGCACAGAAGTTTTAAGGTATGAAATAACTCAACCCTTAATAACTCTTGACCTGATGTGATTATTGCTTTGAGTGGAAACACGTCGATTTAGATATCGAGGGGGAAGTTCCAACATGCTACCTAGCGAATTTTAGGTTTCATCCCTTCACCCCCAGTCACCCCACTTTGAAATTTCAAATGGCACCCCCTACCTCATGATACATCATTCGAAAGGGCACAAAATTCTCTACTCAACCATGATAAAAAAATGAAATCGGTTGATTGGTTCTTAAGATAGACTACACAGAAGATGGAAGGTTAGAAATAAATTATTATTAGCGAAACATTGCGGATTGGATACACTGTTGAATTAAATTAGTCATAAGAAATAAAAAAATAAAATAAATAATAAAATAAGAAATAAAAAATTATTTTATGACATGTTAGAAATGGCCACCATTATTTGCTAGACAAAAATACATTATGTTTCCGAACTATTCGCGAATATTGACGATGTTGCATACGTCGCATCATGGAAAAAACACTCGAGCCATTGGATCCGATAATCCGATTTTGGCGGTTTCCAAGGTAGCCATGGAACCACAAATGCAATAAGTTCTGTCAAACATCAGTAGGGTTTGTCGTATTAGTATTTGTTGCGGAAAACAGTTTTTAATAAGGAAGAAGAGCGTTTCTAAAAATGGTGTACTCTCTAGAAGAAAGAATCGAAATAATTTTCGCTTACGGACCTCAAAACGGTTGTGCTCGAGGAACTGCTCGAGTTTTCAACGCACGACATCCAGACAAAAATGTGACGCATTGCTAATGTGATGAAACTTGTCCGAAAATTTGAAGAAAGTGGTTCGGTTTGCAACAAAAAGAATACTCGGCCAAGGATTTTGGATGAAGCGACCCAAGTTGACGTTCTCGGTCACTTCGCCGCTGATCCTACAAGTTCTATAAGAAAAGTCTCCAACGTCACCAATATTTCCATTGGTTCCGTGCATAAAGTGTTGAGAAGGAACAAGTTCTTTCCTTATAAACTTCAAATTCATCAGCAACTCGGTGAAGACGCTTACGATCGAAGAATTGAATTTTGCGAATAAATGTCCGAAGAAATCATTGGAAATCCTAGTTTTATTTTTAAGGTATGTTTCAGCAACGCGTGCACTTTTTTCCTCAACGGGCTTGTTAACAGGCATAACTGTAGGTACTGGGATAATGAAAACCCGCACGTGTTCCGCCAAGAGCATACCCAGTTTTCACAAAAAATTAATGTATGGGCTGGTATTCTTGGGAACGAAATCATTGGTCCTATATTCATTGAAGAGACCTTGAATGGAGAATTGTACCTTGATCTATTGGAAAATGTAATAGATCCATTGATATCCGAATTTTTGGAAAACCAAGTGGATGAAGTTGGAAATATGCTACTGACTGAAGAAAACTTGCATTTCCAACAAGATGGAGCTCCTCCACATTACGCTGCACCTGTTCGAAATTGGCTGAACCAAATGTTTGCTGGGAAATGGATTGGCAGGAGGGGTGCTAGGGAGTGGCCTGCAAGATCCCCAGATTTAACACCTCTCGACTTTTTTCTCTGGGGCCACTTGAAGACTAAAATTTACAAAACTCCTCTCGCCAGTATCGAAGAGCTCAAACACGTGATCACACGTGAAACATTCGTCAAAGTTCGCGAAGAGTTCGAAAACAGAATGTATTTTTGTCTAGCCAATAATGGTGGCCATTTCGGAAATGTCACAAAATAATATCTTGTTTCTTATTTTTTTTTTATTTGGTAATTTTTTATTTCTTACGACTGTAATTTAATACAACAGTGTATCCAATTCGCAATGTTTCGCTAATAATAATAGATTTCATACCTTCCATCTTCTGTGTAGTCTATCTTAAGAACCAATCAACCGATTTCACGATCGATTTAATTTTTTGTATCATGGTTGAGTAGAGAATTTTGTGCCCTTTCAAATGATGTATCATAAGGTAGGGGGTGCCATTTGAAATTTCAGTGTGGTGGCTGGGGGTGAAGGGATGAAACCTAAAATTCTGTAGGTACCATTTTTGAACTTCCCCTCGATATCTAAATCGACGTGTTTCCACTCAAAGCAATAATCGCATCAGGTCGAGAGTTATTAAGGGTGGATACTTTTGAAATGAACACACTGTATATTAAAGGACATTAGGACATTTTACACAAAGTTGATCAAAAATTTACCATAAAATTGCAAATTGCATTCATATGACATGGTTGCCATTTCAAAAACTCGACTTTCATCTTATAAATTTTAACACCCTGTATAAGTTTTCGAAAAACTCTACTGATGTGTCGATAATATGTTACCTTCACAACAATTTTGCCGGACTTTTTTTTTCGAGCGTCATCAGCGGATAATTTATAAAGACATTAAGGTAACCTTGCAGCAGTATTTTTATTGAATAAATTGAATATCTCAAAAATGACTCATGTTAGGTATAGGGTATACAACATACAATAGACTAAAATTTCACGAAGATAAAAAATGCTATAAAATACAGGCTGTTCCATTTGAAATATGAAAGTTGACACCATTGCCGGTGTAACCCTCCGGTTACATTCTCCTCCGTAACCAAAACCTAAAAATATTTTAGTTAAAAAGATCGTATCCAACAACATGAGTCCACAAATTATTAATTCCCGATTTCATTTAGTTCTCCAAATACTAATGGCAGCTCGTCGTGAAAAACCCTTTATACTATATAGGGCGTATAGCGCCAGATTCACGGGGCTACGGCTAACCTCGGAGTAGTGTTGCTAACTTCAGAGTGTTGTTGCCAACTTCACAGGTTATGACCCCTCGCCTCTCCATCTAAAGCTCCGGCGCACCCTGGGGCCCCCTCAAATCTAGGGACGCTGCCCCATCCTTTAGGCCTCTCGTTTATTATCATCCCGGTTCATTAGACTCAACTTTTAATTTGTCATCGGTTATCTCAGTCAATTATTTCTGTACCGTCTGTAATTGGCTCTTTATGCAAAATTTCCTTTTGTCTATGTTACAACTGTACATACGGACAGAATAAACGCTTCACATGTGATTGTCTCTTAGTTTAACCACCTGGCTACAATACTACCTAAAATAAAGGGTTGGTCTCTTGAATACCACCCGAGGCGATTGATTATCGCTTAAGCGCTCTGCACTGTCATTTAAAAGTGAATCAGCTAAAAATATAGCCATTTCCCTTACGTAAATGTTAGATTAAGTTATCTCAGTCAATTATTTCTGTCGCGTGTGTATATTATAATTGTTTCTTAATGCATATTTGTTACAAAATAAAAGAGCAACTTTTATCTATTTTTGTTAGAAGTGTATACGGATAGGTAAAAAAACACTTCCCAGGTGTTCTCACCGTAGTTCACCCTAATGCAATGGACATGGTTCACCCATTATCAAGACAGGTAAAAGAACTCAATTTCCCTCTCTCTCTCTCACATAATAACAGGTGTACCGTGGTACCTTATTTAAGGGGAGGGTCTCACGTAGACACCTAAAAAATTTTGAAAGTTTTTCAAACAAATTGTTTGAAATTGAGATATCAATATTTTTTTTGCCATACAAAAAAAAATGTGCCAGAAAAACTATATGCAAGAAGTGGATACTGTTGTAGGAAGTATCAGGCCCTGCGCGGCGTGCTTTACTTAATGCTTTATTCAAAATCTTGCCGACGCGCTGGGGTTGCCCAGCTGATATAAATTAGTCTTCCGAAATGATTATCTTATCAGCCACTAGGCACATTTTTGAAAGCTGGGATTCGAGTTCACTAATAAAAATATTGGCATTGCTTTTAAGTGGTATGTAGAGTAACCCAGCCACAAATGTTAAACTGTTTATTTTAAAACTCAGCCACAATTGTTCAACTGTGTCGGGTGATTCCAGAAGTCTATACTTTATTGTTTTTTTGATATAAAACGCCACTCCTCCTCCCCTCGAACCTCTATCGCGCCTGAGTATCACGCATCCATCAATGCCCACAATATCATCGTCAATTCCGTCACTCAACCACGTTTCCGAAAGCGCAATCAAATCATAGGCATTACCACGGACAAAATCAGCGAATTTTGCAGTGAGAGACCACACGTTCCTGTGACAGAAAGTCGCCATTTTAGACACCGGCTAACATGCCCGCGGCGAGCGTGAACGAGAGCAAAAACATAAACAAAACAGCACGAAAAAAAGAAATGTAAATTGCAAACAAAAACGACAAAAGTACCGCAACTATTAATTTCGTAAAACTTTGGAAGAAAAATTAAAGATTAGCCTGTAGTTCTCGGCTCGAGCGACTGACAGACATGAAACCCACCCCAACTTTATATAAAAATACATGCTATCGTCAACGTCAAGATCAGAAAGCGTTCTAATCAACACTGTTGAATTGTTATAGGATATGTAGATTCTGCCATCGTACGACGCTTAAGGGGAGGTTCCCGTTCAAAGGCCCTAAAAATGCCTCAATTTCAGGATTTTCTTTGATATAAAATAAATTATTTTGAGATTTTTTTGTGGGTTTTATTTGTATACAAAAGAAGTATTATTCTGAATATTGACAAAAAAATAATTCAAAATGGCGGCTCCAGCTCTCCGCCACCGGCGCGAACTGATGTGCGCGGTACCTTGTACAGCCTCGCCAAGTGATCTGAAACCAAAAACACAAAAAGATTCTTAAAATAGATAAAATTTGTAGGGCCCTGTCGTTTTCCGATTTTTAAATAATCCCTTTGGAACAAAATGGCGGGCGTTTAAAAAAAATAAACTCATTTTTTCATGCTAATTTTTACTTTAACGTAAAAAAAACATATTAACAATATTTTTTTCGGAAAAAAGCCTCCGTCAGGGCCCCCTAAATTAAATTAGCTTTAATTTGAGGGGCGAAAATTTGAAATCGGTGCATTCCTCGCAGCTCTAGAGCGTACCGCGCGTCGAAAAATGATGTTTCAAGAAAAACGCGTTTGAAATTATACGTAATAAAAAATCGTATTCAACGTTAGTTTTTGACAACTTACATTTAATCAGCTATTCCAGCACCATATAGGGTCCCTTCTTCTTCGCAGAGTATGTTTTTTTTTTTGATTTGCATGATCATTTTTTCAATCCTGGCCTGTTTTTTGAGCTCCTACAATTCTTTAACCCCTGCGGTGATGCGGTTTTTTCAGTGCTCTCGGCGAAAATTCTGCTGTTGTTCCCAATGACGATTCCTAGCGTATTCACAGTTCTCCAAATATATGAATAGCGTTCATTGAAAATACCAGCAGCTATATATGCTGCTATTTGTATCGTTTGTACACCACAATGAATGTGTTTGGGAGAAAGTTTCCAAATGCAAGAGTTGAAACTTTCGTTATCATTTTGCTTTTCCTCCGGTGCATCTTTGCAATAAATCATCACTGGAAAGAGCCTCACACATTGGTCGAATGTCTTTTTGGACAGATTCTTGAAGGGCAGGATCGTGGTAGAAATCGGCAAGTTGACCCGTAGCTTCTGCGACACTTGCACCAACTGTTCTCTCCTGGCGACCAACTGTTCTCGTGATTCGGTTCGTCTGTGGAACATTTATGAAGGAAAGTAACTCGCGGCCTTCAATTGCTTGGCGGAAGTGCTGACAAAGTCTTTCTCATTTTCCATATTCTCTGGATTATAACTGACTTTCTTTTTCCGCGGACGAGCAGGGCGCGGTTTTCCCAGTGAACTTTTTCGCGTGTTCGGCATTTTTATGGCACGTTACCATTCACACGATCGTCGCACGACTGAGAACATGTTGCTTCAAGAGAAATGGTCGTCAAAACTGAAAATACGCACTATACGTGCAGGTATACGCTGGTCACCAAAACAAGGCCGGTGTGCGCATTAGATTATTATGGTAAATATGATAATTATCCAATGCGCAACCGGCCTTGTTTTGGCGACCAACGAGTTTACAATACATTGGAACGTGTATAAATTTAGTCCAGAAGACCCTAAACTTGCTACAACCCGTATACTCAACCCACGAGGTATAGACGGACTGTTCCGCCCGATCCCGTATATCTCGAGAACTACATCAGATATGGAAAAATCCTTTCTCTCACGTATTCTCGACAACATAAGGATGAAATTTAGGAAAAACAATTTTTTTCATATTTTTCATCGATTTGGACGGGAACCTGCCCTTAACCTAACCACTTTGTAAAATTTTATAATTAGCAGGCGGTAGGTCCTCGCTCACCCCTATTTTAGTATCCCTTAACCTCTTTTTCACACCGAATACTGCCTGTCGATGTTTATAACTCGTGAACTTGATTATAATCGGCCAAGGTAGGTACCTCATTACGTTCGTCTTTTCGACCCACATGATTAACCTCTTTTTCACACCGAATACTGCCTGTCGATGTTTATAACTCGTGAACTTGATTATAATCGGCCGAGGTAGGTACCTCATTACGTTCGTCTTTTCGACCCACATGATAACAGCGATCCACGGCTTCTGGTTGAATTATCACCCCCATCTTTTCCTGCAAGACTTTCAGCACCTTATTTTCTACGTTTTTCACATTATCATTGTCTTCTTCAGGGATGCTAAACACGCAGGCTGCATCTACGCGTATCTGGCAAGAATGTCGCCCTATTGCCGTAGGAACTGGTTTTCTTCCTGAAGCCTCGCCAGGTTTTCCTTCAGAGTAACAATCTCATTGCTGACTAATTTTGCAAACTTTTCACACAAATCCCTTCGTTCCACCAGCTCCAGCACCGATTTGTCGAACATTGTTTTAATTTGATTCGAGTCCTCCGCCGATAGTCTCATTTTATACCACCAAATTGTTCGGAGCGAGTTTCAGCACAACCTTACTCAGCGGCGACTATTTAAAAAATCCAAGTCTATACAAGTTTATACTTGTGACGCTTCCTTAAGGGTGTTAGAAATGTTGTTACAAAGTGAATATGCCCTATCACAGTAAATGTAGGGGGTATAAAAACTCTCCGCTCTTTCTCATTAGTTGGTGTCGGTGATCCTTTTATGCATCAACTTTTTTATCTATTCGGGGGATGCCATTTCTATCAACTCTGTCCCAAATACTTTACAGATGTTTGAAGGAATCAGCAGTTCGACAACCGTGTCCAAAAGCCTGCGGTCGGCTTTTGGACATCTTATAAGACTTTTTAATTTTTTTCTGTTCTGCCCTTGTGGCCTATAATAATAATATCATCCAAATACGCTCCAAAACGACTAATACAGTGGTGCAGTCCGTCCAAGTACCTCTGAAAAATGGCTGGTGCTGATGGAATTCCAAACGGAACTTTATATTGGAAATATCCCTAATGAGTTGCAATGACTAAATATTTCCTTGAGGACTTGAGCAACTTCCATCTGCAGGTAAGCATCCGTTAGATCGGTCATAGAATATTCCTGGCCTCGGCCTATCAAATTTTGATTTATGCTTATCCGGAAATCACCACAGATTCGGACAGCACCATTTCCCTTGTCTACATCTACTGTGGCCCACTTGATCTGGTTTGTGGCAGGATGTAATTCGCTAATACTTCACTTACCAAACGACGCAGTTCTTTTTCAACTGGCTTTTGAAGTGCAAATGAAATTCGTCTCGCCTTGAATGTAACATGTGATTTGGCTCGGGATTTGTAATTTATTTAAGTTGGTAAGTTCTTTTCTAAATGAGAGCCACTTTGTGTGAACATGTGAGGGTAATGCTTCGTCCCAGGAAATACTTTCGCGGCACAAGCTTTGCAATAAAATCTTTGCTGTAATTATGCATGGACCCAGCAGACCAAGTGGATCACAACTTTGGGAGATTTCAGAAAGCATTATTCGGCAAATTTCCTGAATTCAAGATTTATGTTGAAAACTAATTTATCTGTGCACTCATTCCAAACTATACCTAGTGTTATAGTGTTTTCGTTTGCGCCAAAATCAATGGTGTTTATCGTGCTCTCGGGCTCGAGCTCTTGAATTATTTGTAGTTTATTTGAAACCCATTTGCGCAAATTGAAACAACCTTTTCTCAATTCTATCGAAACATTTTTTGCTAGTTGGATGGCCTTTTCGACTGTATCAGCCCCACTTTACATGTCATCGACATTCATAATCGAATTGGCTGTCTTTGGGTCGGTGCATTCCACGCCCATTTGATATAAACATTTGATTACTAGATACGGTGCCGAAGATGTGCCATATGTTACTGTTGTTACTTCATAAACGTCGGTAGGTTTTGACGTATGTTCACGCCAGAGGATGCGTTGCAGAGCTCTCTGTTCGGGATTTATGTTTACCATGCGATACATTTTTTCGACGTCACTGGCTATAACTACGTTATGTATTCTGTATCGGATAAGTAAAGAAACGAGGTCTTGTTGGAGGGTAGGGCCCACCATTTGGAGTTCATTGAAAGAGATGCCACTGCTAGTCTTTGCTGAAGCATCAAAAACCACTCTAAGTTTTGTAGTTGGGCTACTCTCTCTAATCACAACGTGATGAGGCAAATAAAATTAAATTTTTGAATCTGCTGTACTGAGCATCATATGACCTAAATATTTGTATTCATTAATAAACTTTGTGTAATCCCTTTTGAAATTGGGAGTTCTATCAAATTTTAGGCGTTTCTTAGCGCAGCCATATGAATCGCCAAGTTTGTTAAGGCTGTCCTTTAATAGTATTGTAACCAGAAACCTTCCATCTATTTTTTGTTTTTCATTTTTGTGAAAATGAGCTTCTCATGCCCTTGTAAAAATCTTAGTGGTAGAAATTTCTTCTATTTCCCAGAAACGTCCAATTTGTTTGTTTATTTCGAAATTGTTAAAATTACATTGAATGCTTCTTGGAAGACAGCATGCTGTTACTGGGCCGGCAATAATCCATCCAAATCGTGTCTTTTGTTAAATAGGCCCAAGACGACTTGAATGTATTTGACCCAGGCATATGAGATGCCAAAACAATCTGCGCTAAGTAATATATCGATTTTATTTGGCACATTGAACGTTGGATCTGCTAATTTAATATTTTTTGGAATGTTTAAATGCTCTATATTTGTATGGAAGTTAGGTATGTTGGAATTTTTTTGTAGGTACTATAAGATATGTTAATTGAGTCTTAAAGTTATTTACTTTTGATTTAATGCAAATATTTGTTTTTGATTTTATATGTGTTAATGACTGATTTAGGCCACTTACATTCATGCTGATATTTGATTTTTGTATCTGTAAACGTGTATAAAATTCCTCTGTAATAAAACTGGGTTGGGACCCTGAATCTAGAAGAACACGAGCTTGTATAGATTGACCCTTTTGATTTAGTGCGAAAATGAGCGCTGTGGATAATAAAACCTGTGAGTTACTTCCACATCGAGAAGAGAGATTTACAGATTTAAACTCATTGTCGTTACAGATTCATTTTGGTTTGTTTCGAAATGTAATAATGAATAACGTTTGCGATAGCAATGCTTACACATAGAGGGACGACAATCATTAATTATGTGACCTACTCGCAGACAGTTTAAACATGCTTTAATCTTTTTTATTTTGTTGATCTAAAGACTCTAAAAGACCAGTACGGTTTTTTAAAAATGTTGTTTTCTAATGTTGGGTTTTCACTACTTGATTTGAATGCCCCCCACTCTCGTACCATGGTACGGCCTAATTTAGTGGTTATTAGATAAATAATCAATGTATCCCAGTGTTATTTTTGGTTCATTTAATGTTTCAAGAGCCCTTAAATGCTTTGTTACAGTGGCAATAATGTTTCGTAAGGAAACTTTCGATTCTTCACGAATAACATCCATATTGAACAGTGCCTTTAGGTGATTATTTATCAGAATCCGAGAGTTATCCTATCGTTCACGCACAAGTTTGCGTGCAACCTCGTTACTATGTGCAGTAAATTCTAAAGATTTTATAATGTTTTGTGCGCTACCCCCTAAAGAAGCCCGGAGATAGTGAAATTTTTTAATGTTATCGATGTTTGCATTAATATTAATTAGTGAAATGAACGTATCCCGAAATTCTAGCCAATTGTCGTAAATTCCGTTAAATGTTTTTAAATTAATTGTAGGAAGCTTAACAAAATATTGCTGTGCCACTTGTGCAGGAGATGGCATTGATTGTAAAGAATCACTCTTGTGATTTTTTATAACTATGCTTTTAGCTCTACCCACAGCGACGAAGAAGGCCTGCTCAAATAGTTTGTAATCCGGAGTCAATAGCTCTATAGTAGTGAATTATTTGACGATGAAGACCTTTTAGACCATCAGCTAGCAGATTTTATGGACGTATTAGCATAAGCGGAAAATACAGCAAAACAATCCAAGGAGTTAAATCCGCACCTAAACTTTTTGTTTGCTTCCTTTCTTTAATTCTCATTATGCCTAGAAATTAGTTTAGCCGAAATGGTTTTCTAATATTCCAACTCGACACTTAGTTATAGCTGAAAGTAGAGCAGCGCATCCAGCCAGATTGGGAAATAGTCGCAACCATATCGAAACGAGTTTTACAGGGAGATATACAGGACCATTGTATTGTAAAAGGGGCACTAAGTCAGGAAAACGACAAACTAACTAGCTTTGGATATAGAATTTTAAACTTTGTGAAAGTTTGTTGCAATCTCCGAGACTGGGAAATGTAAAACTTGAGGTAATAATGTAACATTCTCTGGATCTAGTATTTGCGGTCTTGGCTTCAAAATGTCGATTGAGTATAATTCTTGTGAACTAACGAGTGTGGTTTGGTGCTCTTATCTTCAGGCAAAGGACTCCAGTGGTTTGACGGACTATGCTAGAGCTGGGCAAAAAAAACGATTGATCCAACTCTCGACCTTTTTATTTGAAGATCGAAAGATCGATCAGATCGAAAAAATCGAAAAGATTGATTTGATCCATCTTTTGTTGATACGTACGTTGCCAGACACGTATCATATTTGAATGTGAGATAACCAACAGATCGATCACCAATAGATCTATCTGATCAAAAAACCCTACGCCACGCTATAGCCAATGTATTATAATTTGAGAATCCTCCTTAAATTATATTTTCTCACATTCCAGTGCTGCTCGGCGATGGCGGTCAGCAATGCGTTTTTTTTTTCACAGTGGTATACAAGCAAGGTTAAAAGTGGACAACCATATATATTTATTAGTTAAAACGTCAAATATAGTAAAAATATATGTTGATAACATACAAAAACCCGGAGGTTTCATCTTGTTTATGCCCTTAAAAATATCTCAAATTTTGACTTTTTTACAATGCTAAGGGTGGGGTCCCCCTTAACTAAAATGATCATGATTCATTTAATCAGCAGTGCGATATTGAAAAAGATTCGGCGGAAAATACGTCTCCCGTGCTGGATGAATTAACCATATGTCTCAACGAACAAGAAAACTGGAGAGGCAAATATAGAAAATTAAAAGATGTAGATATTCTATTCTAAATAATACTAAAGAGGGAAGAAATATTGGCGACCTGCCCCAGACATTGATCTAATCCACAATAGACCACACCGAAAAAGGAGAGAACTCACAATACAAAATGGCTGATGGGTGAAAGAAATTCAAAAAAAGTATATTTATATTAATAATAATAATAAATTGCCTTTATTGACATTATTTTATTATACATGTAGCTTTGATTCAACTGTTGAACTCGTAGCCACTGCTTGTACTGATTTTCTGCAACATAAATCAGTTCTTGAAAACGATTTTAAAATCTCTAAATTTTGCCAACTTGTTCTTAATTACTTCAACAATGGACTTACAAAGGAATGGTGCGTACCTACTTTTATTTTTTGTTAAATGCTAAAAATATAATTTGTTTATTAATTGTTTAAGGTATGAACTACAAGCTCTCTTCAAAGAACACCTGAGAATTCAAGCACAAAAGGAATAAACTGTGCTACGAACATTTCCAACATGATAGATCAAGTAATGGCGGACTGTTCAAGTGTAGTTGAAGAAGGAACTTGCAATGTCTGTAAACATAGCATGATTAAACACATTCCCATCATGGAAATTTCTTCGAGACCAATTGTTGAGCACGGCTTACGGGAAGGTCTTCAAACATCGATAGAGGAACAAATGTTGAGGTCGCATGTCATAAGTGTCACTCCAACAAGTTCTTCTGTCAGCAATACCCCCAATTCTAGGATACAGGACAGTTAGTAGTCAGTAGACAGTTAGTAGACGGGGTAGGACATGACATCGCCTTTTGCCGTAGAATTACTGGAGATTGGGAGAATCGCGATAGTCTAAGTACCAAAGCACACAACATTCCAACTAACTATTTAGAAACTCTAGTTAAACCAGTCATTTTACTGTATGTTCAATCATAAATCAATTACTACATTTGTTATACTATTTCGTTCTTCTGTTATAGATATTTCTATGATTATTTTTGTTATAATTATATAAGGGGATGCTTTTATTCTATTATTATGTACTTTTATTATGTATTTCAACTTTTGTCTCAAAAGGAGGCAAACGCAAAACTTGCGCAGGGTGGTTAAACAAATGGTGGAAGACATATTGGTAGAGTTTGTTGTTTGGGCTTCTCTAGATATTTATTGTCAGAAGAAGGCAAACGCCAAATTTGCTCAATTTCCTCGCGCATTTCATAAGTTCAATTGTTCATAATTTTTGTCTCAGAAGGAGGCAAACGCCAAAGTTGTTCAGGATTGTTAGATAAATAATGGTAGCAATGTTAGGAGAGTTTTGTTGTTTGGGCCCTTTTAGTAATTGAGATAAAAAATAAAACATCTCAAAATATTTAGATTTTTGCGTATTTTATAAGTTCAATTGTTTATAACTTTTGTCTCAGAGGGAGGCAAACGCCAAAATAGCACAGGATGGTTAAACAAATGGTGAAAGATATATTTGTAGTTTTGTTGTTTGGGCCCCTCTAGAAATTGGGATAAAAAATAAAACATCTGAAAATATTTAGATGTTGCCGTATTTCATAAGTTCAATTACTTATAATTTTTGTCTCAAAAGGAGGCCAGCGCCAATATTCCTCAGGATGGTTAAACAAATAATAGTAGCTATGTTAGGAGAGTTTTGACGTTTTATGGGCAAAATTAGGGTTTTACTGCTGTGACGAAAACGAGAAAAGTGAAAATATGAAATGGCAATCGGGGGCAAACCTATGAGAAATCGATTCCACGTTTTTCATTTCTATTTCGACCAAATTGACAAAATGGGGGGGCTAACTCCAAATCACATCTCGGAAGATAAATCATGATTTGTTTATGATAGGAAATAGGAAAAATCGGTTTGTGAGGCAAAAAAACTCAAACGAAATTCTATTAATTTCATGTATTTAGCCCCCCCCCCAGAAGAAAAATTCAATTTCCTCGAAAACTATGACTAGGCAAACGAAACTATTAAATGGCAATAGAGGGCAAACGATGGATTTTTTTCAAAATATTTGGTGACCATAAGGGAGCTAACTTCACACGGCTCTATTATGTCGAATATTTTCTTTATTTGTTAGTTTGGTGGAATCCTGACTTCCTATTAGTGTACCTATTTTATCGCAGCTCATTCTACAGACAGCTGACGGTACGAAAATCTGGGTGCCCCCAGTGCAAAAATTGACACAGGCGTACGCAGCACCTGGTCGCCAAACTAAGGGGTGACAAATTTCTCCACGCCCACTTGATCCTTCCCTCCGTGACTTTTCAAGCCGTGTCCGATTTAACATCAAGCAGCCGCCAGCTTCAATTCTACGTCCTCACACGGTAGCTTAAAGCCACCGCTGTTTGTCCGCTCGAATAATAACAGACAGTTTAACTCCCGAATAACATCTATTGTTGCATAGACACGGATACTTTTATTGCTAATTTGAAGGCATATCACGCCCCTGTAGGTCCCGTTTGATATATTACTATACGCTAGCAAGGATGGGAGAAAAAATAAAACGCTGAAAAATGTTAAAATATTATAATTAAACTTGTACTATACAATAAAGAAATGTTCTGTTATAGTTAAAATTATATTGCACGCAGAACTTAATCTGCTTCTTAAATTAAAACTATACCATCTTATTGTGTTACTGCTACGGTATATACAGTTGAAAATTGTTTCTCTGCAAGTAGTTCCAGTTAAAAAATTAGCAATCCATGTCGTTTTTTATATTTCAGGACAATCAGCTGGGCTGCTATAATACGTTCATTATGAGAACTTGTACTAACTCAAATCTGAGGAAAGGGCAAAGCCCTGGCATAGCCCAGGCATATCATTTATTCAGTTAACACACCTACGGTTATTTTATATCATAAATGAAAAGTAAAATAATACCTCAGTTGGCTAGAGCATTGTGCTAGCGACACAAAGGTCCCTGGTTCGAATCCAGGTTGTGGCTGTAATTTTTAATTTATTTTAATATTTACATCCCACCTGTATATCACCATGTTCTATACTTTGACTATAAATGAAAAGGTTTTTCGTTTAGTTCAGTTACTATGTTCGTTGATATGTTAATAGCGTTTATATGCAAGTTGATTTTTAGCACTGTTTTCTGAACAATGTGTTCAGAAAACAGTGCTGAAAATGTAGACACAGGCTTTCAACCGGGGACTTCAAACATGTTTTCAAGTCTATTGTCTCCTAAGCCGCTGATCTGATTTTCACGATTTGTTTGTTCAATGGTATCTACCAGTTACTTAGCCAAGTTTGTAACTTGGACGTATCCAGAAAGTGGTTCTTTACCTCACTCACGGTGGTTACCATAGAAACGCGTCGTGAAAATATTTTCTCTCACGCATCAGCCCACTGGTTTTCAACGTTTCAATTCAAATACTAAATGATACCTTTTTTTATTTCACTGGGAGTATATTATTTGTTGCCGCATTAGCCTCTTCTCAAATATCGTCTATAAGCTCCATTTTGACTTATATAAAACTGCACAAACGATGAACGTCAGTAATAAACAATTTGGCACATATATTCTGAACTCTCCCGCATATGGAACATAAATTTGTTGATGTCCTTGGCCATTAAGTGACATTTTACATCTTAGATACCGGGGCAAAAACAGCTACTTTATCGCGAGAGGATTAAGGATTCTTAACGCCCGCGCGGGCATTAAGCGTTGCCATGGTTTATATGTCAGATACATCAAATATTTGACATTCAAATTGTAAATTTTAAATCGTCAAAGTCAATTATTCCAGATTAAGGTTATTCTGTTTGACAATTAATTGTCTGTATTGTCACTCAACCCCGAACTGTTTGTATTATAATTCAACTCCGTAGATACGCATGTCACTCGATACGTCAGAAAATTTATTAATATCATTCAAACGGAGGAACAAAACCATTGTAGGACTAAAAATGTTATAAACGTCGTAAACTGTCACCTATGTACGTCGACAGATATCAAAATTACTAATTTTAATAACGTTATTTCTTTAAATTTGGTGGCAGGATTGAATAAAATGCTATACAGCACTCGTGAGAAATCACTTCACTCACTTGTATGTCCTTCCACACTCGGCTGCGCCTCGTGCGGAAATCCGAAATACGCGTGTGTGAAAACTCGAGGTTTCTCCACTTGTACTGTAATATACGATTTAGCTGTCCGTCAATTACTAATCAAGCTTAACTTGAGTTTCTAGTTTCCATGTAGAGGTTATTTAGTGAAAATTATTTAGACACAAATACTATTCTGCGTTATTTCGGACCCCGGAATTATGTCAATGGACCTATTCCGATTTTAAACATTAAATTATTATATTGTGTATAAAACAATTATACAATTGTTTTAATATCAAAGGATTTTGAGATTAAAAGTTAATTTCACTCCACATATGTGTATGATGTAACGTAACGTAACGTACGTAACGTTGCTGTGGAATAATCTTGTTGGTTAAAATTTTGAGCATTTTTTTGGCTATAGTAATGGGAATCTCTGGAATCAGTATGCTATGTTAATAAAGACACTGACGTGAATAAAAAAGTAAAATGTCAAGTCAAAATTAGTACACCATTCAAAATTTGTCATATCAAAGTTTATTTTGTTTTGACTCGCTCATGCGATTTTTTATGATTTTTTGTTCAGTTTTTCATCCTGATTTTTCAGTAACGATACTGCAACAGATTTATATTAAAATTTTAGTTGTGAGCATATAGAGGGTGCAGGAATGAGGATAAGTTTTTTGAACGAAAATTGTAGCATTCTGTGATTTCTGAGGTCAAATATTTTCTAAACATTTTGTTCTTTGATTACTTCATTACCTCCGTTAACAATCTGGATACAAGAGGAACAGTAAGGACGGAAAACCTGTCAAATTGCCATTTTAATGTTGCAAACCTCATTTGCTCGTAAGAGAACCCTTTCATATCGGTCGGAGACAAAACATGGTTGGCTCTCCTGAATAAGACACGCACTCAGACCTGAACATTACCACAGCGTTTTTCTACTTGATATGTATGTATGTTACCATGTGTTCTGTCTGGTCATTACTATTCTTGTATTAATCGCAATTAATTAATTGGTAATCGAAATATTAAAAGATAATTATTAAAAAATTGGTCAACTGTTTGACTCCACTTGATGCCTGTAGTTAAATTTTAACCAAAAATGTATACTCAATACTTACATATACTTACCACAATTTATTTACTAATGAAACAACCAACCTACAATGGAACAACCGAATCATGAAAATCGTATGAGCGGTTCGAGCGAAAATAAACTTGCGACAATTTTCTAGTAAAAAAAAAGTTTCAGACAAATCTTATTTTGTTTCCCCTATGTTGTTTCTAAATTAGGTACCTACTAACTAAAGCCTGAGGTTCTAACTAATCAATGAATTTTACATATATTCTGTTCAGTTTAGCCACTCTGTACAGATTGTACGCAAACAAAATCTGCACACTTCGAAGATCTAATTCTAATTTGCACCTGGTATCATGTATATTATGCTTAAAAGCTTCCACTACTCTTCTATTAGAAATATCGCAACCATGTTTGTGTTTGTGTACATTTAGTGGCCTTTTTTTTCCAAAATATTACTTGACGAGGAATTTTGTTTCGCAATCTAGGGATAAAGATACATGAAATGCCCGGTCATACCTTTTGTGGCCAAATTAAAATAATGTGGGACAGTGATATTTGACGTTGATGTTTCAACATATGACCAATAATAGTACATAATTGCACAGTAAGTCATGCCATTTAAAAAAAAATTAAGTTTGGCCAGAGTTTTAGAATTTTAGTTTAAACGTATAAGGGTAATAAACAAATTAATTGGAACTACTTGGTTCTGGTACACACTGATATAAAGAACGGCGCTGCAGATAAAATTGTTTCTCGTTCACTGGGCTTAAAAATAATCACATGCCCATCACTATTAGTCACAAAACTTAGGCCGTTAAATGTGTCAGTGGGGTGGGCCTGGTGGATATCCATGGATATCTAGGCCCGCCCGCAAGGCAGCATGTGAAGCCAATACCCTGCCAGCAAGATCTCCAAGCGCTCTTTCCAGTTGCTGATGCTGACTCCTTACTGCAAACCTGTTAACATGAACTGGAATCGGAACGACCAATTTATTTTTGTTGAGTTGAGATCCCTTCTGTTGATGAGGTCCAGCACCCAATCCGGCCTTAACCCGTTTCCACTTGGCCCTTCTATTTTGAAACCAAATTTTCACCTGAACTTCGCTCAATCGCAGCGCTGAAGCTATTTGACTGCGCTCTGTGAGGGAAAGGTACTTCTTTGCGTGGAATTCTCTTTCCAGTTCTAGCAGTTGTTCACTCGTGAAGGCTGTTCTTCTTCGTCGGGCTTTTGTCGAACCGGGACCTTCGCAGAGACCTTCTGATGATTGGGATTCTTCCATGTCCTCATCCAAATCTGAACCTGGAGATAAGACGTATTTCAGTGTTTGTGTTTATTTTATTTTTCACATAGATGTACTGCATTTTCTGAAGTACTAATGTTGAAAGAATTGACAAGAAATGGTAGCAGTTATTATCAAACGATAAATGTACTAAGGCAAGCTGAGTTACCGGTGCACAGCTAATTAATCTACTTGAACGATTGCCATAATATTTAATACCTATTCTCTCAAGCCGCTTTTGTAATTTATAGATGGAAAATATCAATTTTTCATATTCAGTCGTCCAAGCGTAAATACAAAACATTTTTGGCCATTCTTTAGTAATGGTTTCTTTACGCATCGACAAATACTTTACAAATTAGTAGGTAGCATTGAGCGTTTTAACAAGAATTGATTATTCCATTTAGTAATGCAAGACGATAAATAACCCACCCAAAGTATTTATGGATATGTAACGCTTGGTTGTCAGGTCACGTTGCCAAAAAATCTTGTTAAAATGTAGAGTTCGTAGTCGCCATTTGGTATCATCAACAAATCAGGTGAATCGTGAAAGAAACGGTTAAAATCAAATCTTGCTATTCGACGATTGTGCGTGTATTTTTGGCACGTACTGCCGAACTGAATATTTTTTGCCAAGGAGGGCGGGTGGGAAGAAAACAACGCAATGAGCGCTGAATATAAAAGAGAACGGAGGAGTGACAGGTCACCGAATTTCTCCTACGTGCGATTTTTTTGCGAACAATAAAAGACAGGACTGGGGATAGGTTAAATAATCGATATATCAATCAATAATTGCAGAACGAAGATGTAGAAGAATTAATAACCAAACTGCAACATAGTCGGAAATATTTTTGATGCGTGGACCAAACAAGAAATAATATTACATAACGACTGGGCTCCTCCTCACGAAAACGTTTAGTCTAGTCATTTAAGCCAGTGGTTCCCAAACTTTTCGTAGTCGCGGCGCCCTTTTTCAATTAAAATACTTCCATGGCGCCCTACTCTAAGTAAACGGATGGCTATTAGTAAGAGATAACAATAAAAAAATCGTGTTTCTTTGTTATTTTTTTAACTTTATTAATATTAAATTTAATTAGTATTTATTTATAATTAATGTGATGGATGAGCCTGCTAAGCACTGCACATTTTCCACGTCTATACTTGCTCTTTCCTACAGCGGCTGCCGAAAACCCTGATGCTTCGCACAAATACGAAGTCGAAAATCCGCTGAGCCTTATCACGTAAAAGGGGATATTAATAGTCTGTTGAAATCCAAAACTGTCAATTCCACGCTGCCAAATTTTGTTTTCAAACTGCTATCACAATTTAAGATTCTCTTCTTCTGCAGAAGTAAATTCAGACGGAACTAGTGTTAAATGGATTTTGAATACACGCAAACTTAACAAACATATTTGGAACATATTTTTCTATGCAGATAATTAGCTGCATACCTAGCTTTCCGTTGATTTCAAAAGGCGCATGATGCTGCAGAGAGACGTTAAGGAAATCCAGCTTTTCAAAAATGTTGCAAAAATATTCCAGTTTTATTAAAAAATCAGCAACAGCAAAATATTCTGCATCTTTGCATCCCTCTTCTTTAAGGGAAATAAAAATGTCTGGCGGCAATTCAATGGTACTTTAACATTACCTCGAGAGAGCCATCCTGCACTGCTATATTATAACGTAAAGATGGTTGTTCGACTCCCATATCCTCCCAGTTTTCTTTAAAGCTTATTTAAATGGACGATATTTTATTAAATTTACCATATTCACATTGCCACACCTGATTCAGTGGAGGGCTCAGATGCTTTGACGCAAGCGCAAGGGCTTCTATAAATAACAGTGTGTATCGAAAAAAACGTTATTTTGGAAATTCAAAATTTCAAGTTGATAAAAAGTTAGCTCTATGGACCCACATATTCCAAAAAATAATTGGCCCATTAGAAAAATATTTAGGTCTCCCGCAGGAGGCCTAAAGTTTGTATTTTCTTTAAATTCAAATTTGATATTTTTTTTAATGAAAGATTATGAGATTATTCTTCCTCAAAGCCCCATATTTAATGATAAATAAACTTTTATCAACATTAAAACATATTTTTTAAATTATAAGAAAATGGTCATTTTTCTAAAAGTTCTATAAATCTAAATAAACTGCAGGCGATCTAAACCTTATTGTTAAACTTTTTCTACTTGAAAAAGCAAAATACTTTAATCTTTCAATAAAGAAAATCGAATTTTTTAAGAAAATTATAATATTTAGGCCTCTTACGGGAGACCTAAATATTTTTCAACTCGGCCATTTTTGTGGTATATGTAGGTCCATCGGGAGAACTCTTGTATCAACTTGAAATTTTGAATTTCGTAAAAAACATTTTTTTCGATACACATTCATGAATAATGCAATGGGTCCGCAGTGCATTTGGCGATTTGCTTCGAATAAACACCTGTAAGCGAGCTCCATTAGTACAGACACCAACGTATTTAGGACAATTCAAATTGTTTTCAGATATGAATCTCGAACAGATCCTGAGCCTTCGCTCCTGCAGTGATATTTTTACAAAACAGAAGATCTTTAATATTATTAAATACATCTATAAACCGTAGGTAGCATATCAAATTAGCATCTTTATTATTATCCGTAGCCTCATCTAACTGCAATCCAAATTCAACTCTTTTATTTTGTTCAATTAATTGATCTTTGATATTTATCTTCCGCCATTTGATGTATTCTTTAACTAACTGTGTTAATAACTTATTAGACAAAGACGCCGCGGCGCACAGTTTGGGAATCACTGATTTAAGCTACGAAAGTAGACAATGAGTAGCATAAATCCCTTCCTTTAGTCGTTTTAAAAGTGTCAAAATTCATCGCCGATAGCATGTGAGCTAACGTTATAAGAGGTCAAAGGCATAGCAATCTTAGAATGGTTTGGGATGCGCAGTAATCAAATGCCCACAATTGAACCTTGGTAGATGAGGTGGGTCGCATGCGCAGAGCGTCAATACATGCGCGCCATCCAATGGACATAAATAAACGATAAATAATTATAATAATAATCGTATGACTTTTATTACACTCCTGCTACAACACGCTTAGATAATAATTAAGATAATAGTGAAAGGTATTTGTCGGGCAATTCCGTCATACGAAGATCGAAGATCGAAAAAAAAAAAAAAAAAAAAAACCAGCCTTTAACCTCGTCGAAATAATTCCAAATCGATTCTCAACTACGTTTAGTGTACGTGATAATCTATTGTTTATTTATTTTCGATTAACCAGCTTTCCTTTAAGATAATAGTGTTCTCCAGCATCTACCTATCGTGTTTGAAAAGAATTTTGAATTATCGCTTGAATGTGTATTTAAGGGGACTGTAGTAAGGTAAGATAAGGGACTGTAGAAGACAATAATGTTTTCCCTGCAACTTCGGAGAATTCACGATGTAATCTACCGGAATTGTTTCGTAGATTCGGAGTTCTAGCGTTATTACGCGTTGTATGGATATGAAATTTGTACAGTGCTGTTTATATTGCATACCGGAACGTATATATTATATAAAAATAAATAGTAATTAGCGCATTTTAATTTTTATCGTAGGTAAACATTGTTTTTTTTTTAATAAAAATGATTTACTGGGTGTAACAAAAAAAAAGAAAGTTAGACTTATAAGTTTAGTTTGAAATATGTATAGTTTTTAACGTGACTTTAACGTAATCTACGATTTAGAACGAAAAATATACTTTCCAAACACCATCGACTGACTGTAACGTTTATTCCGTGTCTTTTACGACCTAATAATAGGACGTAAAATGTTGCGTGCTGGACACACGCAAATTAATTATGCAATGCACAAATCGCTAATACCACATAATATATTTATTTTGCGGTTTCATATTAACTGCTATATTTAATACCCTAAAGGCTGGTTTTCCTAGGAGCAGGTTTTCTACGCAGCGTACAACTGAATTGAGGCATGTCAAGTATCAGCGTGTTGTCAAAAGTGACAGTCATCTGAGAAGACGTACGTCCAACGTTCATGTCAATCTTTTCACATATCGTAGAAAGAATGAATGCATCACAATCGCATCTTAACTAGCTCATGTCACTTTTGACATTTTGTATTTTGACATTACGTTTTGCGCTCTGTAGGAAAACACTCACACTGCTTCCCTATCGGTGATATGACGGCGTGTTGCGCTAAGCCTTTTACGTTGTACGCTGCGTAAAAAATCTGCTCCTAGGAAAACCAGCCTTTAACCTCGTCGAAATAATTCCAAATCGATTCTCAACTACGTTTAGTGTACGTGATAATCTATTGTTCAAAATTCGGTTTTGCCATTTATTTTCAAACTCGTGAGCAATGTTGATCCGTTCTTCTTTTGTCCTTGGATACTTAAACATAAGATATTTTTGTGGTTTGACTTAATACACTCCAACCGACAGAGTAAGCCTGACTGTAGTCAATAATCCACGAAATAGTACGGGAAACTCATGCTCAGGCTGAATTTATGAAACTATACACTCAATAATTATAGGTCAATACAAAGCAAATCGGTGAATATGAGGCTGCTGGAATCAAACTGTAATCTTTTTTTTAAAATTGACCTTGCCCAAGTGATTTAGGTAGAATCATTAATAAACAGAATTCTATGGAGAGGATTACTAGACAAGTTGACGGAAAACAAACATATGAGGATTCCCACAATATAAATAGTTCTTACCTTCATGTATTCATGCTAAAGAACTTTATAAATGGTGCAGGTTTCTGGTATTGGTACAGAGAGAGAAGGAACAGATATTCTCGAAGTGCACTTTTTATTTTCAAACGATTTTCCTGTCGCTAGAAATCGAAGTATTGCGGTCTTGCGCACTTATGCTTGTCCTCATTGTAGTAATAATAATAATAATAATAATAATAATAATAATAATAATAATGCCTTTATTGACCACAACGTATATACATATTCTTACATATACAAAAAACAAAGAAAACCTCTGGTCAAAAGGTGCAGGTTCGCAACGCACATGTGCATTTCGGTCTTCCACCCGAACCTTAAATAAGTACTCTAAAACAAATAGAATTACTAAAAAGAAATCATTCAGTACATATTCAGTACAAGATCAAATAAAATCTAGCTGCCTAAAATTCCATCGCCCATCAAATGCCGCACAAGTCGATTTTTAAATATTCTGCCTTCAGCACTGGTCACCGACAATGGTAAAGAGTTCCACACATATTATATATATATATATATATTATTATTATATATTATATTTCGTTTAACCAATGTTCAACCAAGTGCTCTGCTGCGTTCAATCTTCTGTTCGGCAAGGTATTAGCTGCGACAATTGCGACTCGTTGAAGCGACCCGTTGACCCGACGAATATCCCGACTCTACTGATACGTGATACCGCCATGAAGTTTACGGAAGCCTATTTTCGTGAGCGACCGTTTGAACTACAAGTAGTAAAACAATATTTTAGGGAGTGCCGTGAGAATCGCGAACTTTGGTCGGCGCGCGATCTATACCCCAGATTCGATAAAATGGCAGAGGATCCGACTCCCCAAACCCTTAAATCCCTAAGAGATGCCCTGGAAAGGCTCGGGGGGCGCGATCTCATATTAGTACCTTGTTTTTAAGTTTTGTTTGTCTTTTACCATTTCCAACAACGATGAAC
This sequence comes from Aphodius sticticus, assembly GCA_963966075.1. Lineage (NCBI taxonomy): Eukaryota > Metazoa > Arthropoda > Insecta > Coleoptera > Scarabaeidae > Aphodius > Aphodius sticticus. The sequence continues at coordinate 31,956,514 of OZ014507.1, forward strand.
TATCCAACCTTATATAATTTCGAAAGACTTCTGGGTAGCTTTCCCACAACTCATCGATGAGTCTATGGTTGGATCGAATATAATAATATTTATTAATCTCCAAGTATATACAAATATAATAATTATGTTGTGGCACTAACTCAACTGTCAAAAACGTTGTTTTAAAAAATAATCATCCTTGTCGCCTCCATGGAAACGTTCGCCATAGCAGCCCCCCACGGAGACCGGACGTCAGGTCTGAATGAAACGAACGTGACGTTGGGAAGAAGATGGTTTCAAAACAGAAGTTTCCAGTGAACAAACGTCGAGTGTTTCCATGAAGATGTATGCTGGTTTTACTCTGTCTATGCTGACACGTTTCTGTTTTCCTTTGATAAGAATCACGATGGTTTTTTCATCTCTGGAAATTACTCCGTGAGGTCCGCTGAAAGGTTGCTGAAGTGGTTTTCTAACAGTGTCATCTCTGAGGAAAACAAACTTGGCAGTAGGTAGATCTTTGAATATGAACTACTTTTAGCTTCTACTTTTAGCATGATTTGATGCTGGTGCTGGGCGAAGTTCATTCATTTTGCTTCTCAATTCATACAAAAAATTGCTGGTGTCAGGAAACAATTCGTCAGAAGGGGATGACTTTAACATCTCTCCAGGTAAACGAAGTGGTTCCCCATAGACTAGTTCTGCTGGAGAAGTATTCATGTCTTCCTTAAGAGCAGAACGTATGCCTAAAAGAACTAGAGAGAGTGCTAGTAGCCAATTGGTATTAGCGTGACACATAATTGAAGCTTTCAATTGCCGATGGAAACGTTCTACTAAACCGTTGCTTTGTGGATCTTATCGTAGATCTTATCCGTTCAATCCCGAAAGTCTTTGCGAGTTCTTGAAGTAACTTTGATTCAAATTGTCTACCTTGATCAATTGTCAATCTAGCAGGTGTACCGAAACGTGAAATCCAGCAAGTTAAAATGCCTTCTGCGACTTCTTGTGAGGTTATGCCTCTGAGAGGTAACACTTCAGGCCATCTAGTAAATCTATCCACCACAGTTAAGCAATACCTGAAAGAACTTAATTCAGGTAAGGGTCCTAAGATATCCACATGAATATGTTGAAATCTCGAAGTCGGTGTAGTGAATAGACCAAGAGGTGATGTTACATGACGTGTTACTTTTGAGCGTTGACATTGCAAGCAAGATCTGGTCCAAATTCGAAGATCTTTTCGTATGTTGGGCCAAACAAAGCGGTCTGAAACCAGTTTTTGTGTGGCTCGTATTCCGGGATGACTTAAGTTGTGTGGTTTTCTAAATACATCACGACGTAATTCTTGAGGTACGTATGGACGTGAATGTGTAGATGAAATATCACAAAATAACTTAAGGTCTGTTCCTGGTACAACAATTTCTTTCAACTGCAAAGAAGTAGTGCTATCCAGTAAATTTTTAAGTTCGTCATCAGTTTGCTGAGCATTTCTAAGTTTTCTATAATCCATTAGGCAAAGTTCGACACTTTCAATCCTGGACAATGCGTCTGCAACTATGTTAGCATCACCTTTAACATGCCTGATGTCGGTAGTAAATTGCGCAATGAAGGAAAGTTGATTGATCTGGACCGGGGGAAGCTTGTCTGGACGTTGAGCAAATGCATAAATTAACGGTTTGTGGTCTGTATAGATTATGCAATGTTGAGCTTCCAGAACATGTTTGAAGTGCTTTACTGCTACGTAAACTGCAAATAACTCACGGTAGAACGCTGGCAACTCAGACTGACGTGGAGTTAACTTTCGTGAGAAGAAAGCAATTGGTTCCCATGAATTTTCAACTCGTTGTTGTAAACAGCCACCGACAGCGTTGCTAGAAGCATCAGTAAAGAGAGCGAATTCAGCGTCTTCTTTTGGACGAGCGAGGAGTGTTACTTCGGCCAAGTTACTTTTACAATTTGCAAATGCTTGCTCTGCTTCAGGGTTCCAAATTATAACCTGATTGCCTTTCGTACCAGCTAAAAGGGAATGTAACAGTGCTTGATGTTTAGCTGCCTCAGGTAAGAAACGACGATAGAAATTAATAATTCCCAGGAAACGACGCAACTGCTTTGCCGTTGTAGGTTTTAGGAACTTAAGGAGTGCAATTACTCTATCAGGAAGTGCGCGAGTACCTTCAGCACAAACTTCATAACCCAAAAAGTGGACGGACAGTTTTGTTAACGTTGATAAGAATGCCATATTCTGTGAAACGTCTAAATATCTCGCGTAGATGATCATTATGTTCTTCAGCTGTATTAGAGAATACAAGTACGTCATCTATGTAAGAGTAACAAAATTGTAGACCAGAAAGTACTTCATCAATAAACCTCTGAAAAGTTTATCCAGCGTTTCGAAGTCCAAATGGCATGAACGGGAATTCAAAAACGCCAAACGGAGAAGTGATAGCAGGTTTTTCAATATCGTCAGGAATTTGAGTCCTATATGCCTTCACAAGATCGATGGTTGAAAAGAAATTGGAACCGCGTAAACGATAGGCAAAATCATGAATGTGCCTTACCGGATAGCGATCTGGGACAGTTATAGAATTCAGCATCCTATAATCTCCGCAGGGACGCCAGCCACCAGTTTTCTTGGGAACCATGTGAAGTGCTGATGCCCATGGACCTTTGGAACGCCGAGCGACACCTTCTTGAACCATTAACAAAAAACAGGCGGTCCATCAGTAGTCTTAATGAAGTGTTATGTTATGCTTCACCAACCTTAATGTACCAGCCGGACGAGTGATCTCCGGGAATTCGGTCAGCGCAGAAAATTCTATCGTGGCACATTTTACGCTTGCCTGAAGGTGATCTTGACGTTGACATTGATATGTAAAGTTTGTTACCTTATCCATGAGCAGGCAGTTTTTATAGTCTGGCAAAAGTCCAAAGAATGCAAGAAAGTCAGCACCAATTATCGGGATGCTTACATCTGCCACAACGAACCTCCAGAGAAATTTTCTGCGAAAACCAAAATTGAGGTTTAAAGTAATGGCTCCATAGGTTGCTATGACAGTGTTGTTTGCAGCTTGAAGGGGAAAATTGCAGGATTTTGGTCGTGTTTGCAGTTTAGAAACAGGGTAACAACAAATGTCGGATCCAGTATCAACTAAAATCTGTGTCTTCGAAGTCTTATCAAAAATAAACAGACGGTTAGAAGATGGAGAATAACTCGTAGCCGTCCCTACGAGCTTTTTAATACGTTTTTTGATAGAAAACTACAAGGTTGTTTACATGAAGTGGCGTTCTCTCCAAATCGGCGATGATACCAACACAGTGATGCCGAAGTCAGCGGGGAATTTTCGTGACGCGATTTTGACATTGATCTTGATCGGCTGCGTTTAAGGTAACTTCCTTCTCCATTTTTTCTAATCGATGAATACTTTCTTCTAATTGTTGACGAATATTGGGCGGTTCTCGGGTAACGGCGTTGACATAAGAAGAAGGTAGAGTCTGAGATACCTCTACTATTTTGTCCGCTGTTGTTGCTAATACCTCCATGGAAAGATCAGCTTGAGTTTGTAATATTGCTTGCACATTTATTGGAAGACGTTGCAACCACAAGGTTTTTAAAAGGGAATCCTGAACTGCAGTTCCGGCTAACGCTTTTAGATGCCTCAGAAATTGTGACGGCTTCCTATCTCCAAGGACCTCCTCCGAAATCAATTGGCGGACTCGCTTCTCTTCCAAGAGTGACAAGCGTTGTATAAGTTCTGTCTTGATAACAGTGTATGGTCTGTCAACTGGTGGAGCGCTGATAATATCCTCGACTTTGCTTGCGAAAGTCTCTTGTAGATTTGCTACAACGTAAGAAAACTTCGTTGACTCTTCCCTGACGCCTGCAAGAGTAAACTGGGCTTCTATTTGTGCGAACCAAAGAGCTGGTCGGTCACGCCAAAAGGGTGGCATCTCACTGCCACCCGATGTACTTCGGTTGGAAGTCGAGCTTGAAGTTCCTCAAGTTGCACGCGTATATCCTCCATCGAAGGTCGAACGTCGGGGTCACCTGGTTGGTCGGGGTCACCAATTGGTCTATTAGAATATTGACGTCTGTATTCTTTTATGCAAATCTTCTTCTGTCTTTTTTTGCTTAATAAAACGCTTAAGCCTGCGCAAGCTACAACTAGCGTAACTATTCGTTTCTGCTCGTCGATCATAGTTAATAAGTATGTGTTATGAAGTATTACGCTAGTTTACTAGATACAACAAAACTGCAATACAACCAAAACGCGTATGCTCATAGGCGCGTGTTATAGGGTGGTATGATGAGTGTTTACTTTTACTTTCAGTATGAGCTTTTACATTCTAGTATTTTTTGGAGTATAATCTATTACATAAAGTAAATTAGTAGTAAATGTTGGGACATATTTCCAGAAAAAAAATGTGAATTTCGGAATTTCCCGACACACTCTGCTGTCATGTACGCTTTCTGGCTACGATGCATCCACAGACGTGAAAATTCCTTTAGAATTGCATGCAGCATGCACATTAATGCTACAAAATCCTTTACGGTTGAAATATTCTTCCCCATGAACTTTTGGTTTTATTTATTTTTAAACGGTGGTTTGATGTACTCCAACATCTACACCAACACCTTGTTGAAACCCAGGATCAACTAGACTTCTTAAGAATATCTCCATGTTCGGTACATTTGACAAAGCTGCTCCTCTCGTCTCAATATGATTTCCTAAGAACTCGTCAGCCATCCATTCAACAATTTGTGCATTGAAGCTAGGCGAATAGTGCCTTATACTATAAAGTTAGCTAAAATAACTGACTATACAGTTCCTCCCCATGCGTTCTACGTTCACATATTTCCTCCTTTTCCTAAGAAAATTCATAAAAACAGCTTTTTGTAACACTTTATCAATCGAAGTAATAGATACGAAGTTGCTCTATGAGTGGCTTCTTAAAACAACACAAAACACTCCCAGATGGAGTAAACACTAGACAACATTAATAGTTACTCTAGTATTGACTTCTATAGTTCTATATTAAAGCAATGTATGAACAAATTGCGACTAGTACTTACTTGTCTTACTTCAAGAATAATGTAGAGTAAATGCTATATTTTTTAGTATTTACTTGAAGTAAAAGCTACAACATGAGCCATTTACTTGAAGTTGAAGTAAATAATTTGTTTAATCATAGCACTCATAGATTTGCGTGTAAAGGTCGCTATTCCCACTGTGGTTTTACAAGAATTTGTCCGGAACATTACACCGATTATAATGTAACTTTAATAATAATAATCACCTGCCCAACAGCGAACCAAATTAAGGACAATGTTATAAAAAGCACTAAAATAACAAACATAATAAACTTGGTGTTTTACAAGAATAAGAGCAATGAACAAAAAATCAAACCATAGCATAGAGTGTGAACTAAATTGAAAGAAAAACTACCGAGAAACACAAAGTGTAAAGCAGCAAAAAAAATAATCATCACTGATGTTATTAGCATTACGGCTCATATGACTAAGCGGAGCATTTTTTATCACGTTAGTACGGCACGGACGACTATAAAACATGTCTGACGATCGAGAGGTCACACGAGGTACACGAAATTTATGCGGGACAAAAAAAAACGGACACTCGACCACTGACCGCGCCAACTTCACCAGGAAACCCCCGCTAATCTCTTCTCGTCGGGTGTTAAGAGTCTGCACAGAGTGACGGCAAAGCAGATCCTCGTAGCTACACCCTCTGTCCGGGTAGATACCATCCTGGCGATAGGACAAGCACTTAAGAAACCATCGCTGAATTTTCTCCACTAACAGCTGGTGACAGGTGTAGACCGGATACCACACAACGCTAGCATATTCCAATCGCGACCAGGGCATAGTACAGGTGCCTGAGTACAATCACGTCGTCATGTCGATCCATAACTCTAAAGACAAAACCAAGCATTCTGGAGCCCTCACATCATATTAGTGATGTGAGGCACAAAAGTCAATCTGGTATCAAACAAAATGCCCAAGTCAACCATCTCATCAACCCTGGCCAGAGGAGTCGCCACAACCGTGTAAGCCCCATCAATGTGGTTTCACTTCCTAGTATACGTAGTATAGAAACACTTGCTGATTTTTAGTTCTAATCTGTTAACAGTGCACCAGTTGTGGATACGGTTAAGATTGTCCTGAAGTAACTCGACATCAGCAGAAGATCCAACAGGCGAATAGATTTTTAAATTATCAGCGTATGCCAGAACTGGACAGGTGAGTGAATCGATCAAGTCATCAATGTAGATGTTAAAAAGAAGCGGACCGAGGTTTGAGCCCTGGGGAACACCAGAAGATGCGATGTAGTCGTCCGACTCAAAGCCATTGTAGCAAACAGCACACACTGTATCTTGGCGGTAGGATGCCATCAGTCTTAACGAGATGCCAAGAGCATCTAACTTTGTCAACAGAACTCCATGGTCAATCGTATCTAAGGCCCTTGCGAAATCGGTGTAGATGACATCTGGTTGATCACCACCGTCGAGGGTCTCAGAAAGAAACTGCGCAATACAGGCCAAGTTGGTAACTGTAGATCTCCTCAGCATAAAACCGTGCTGATGTGGAGACAAAACCGCGTGTGTGCCGTTCCAACGCATAGATCACCTGCTCGAAGACCTTTGAGAAGTTGGACAGTATGGCGATTGGCCTGTAATTTGTGATGGAGGATTTATCTCCCTTCTTAAAGACCGGCGTAATACGCGCCCGTTTTCATACACTCGGGAACGTACATGTGTATATCACACAGTCGATAATAACCTTCAATGGCCTTGCAGAAACACACCTCACATCCCTCACAAAATAAAAGCTGGGAATTTGGTCATCTCCGGCCGTGAGCCTGCTTGAACACTTCTTCATAATCTTGGTAAGAGTATCCTCGCCCACACAGCTCACAGTGAACGAAGGTAAAGTTGTCTCAGGGCTCTCATGACTTGCTGGGTGAGGTGAACGCGCCGGAAAACGATTCAGCAAAAGCGTTCATCACGTCAAGTGGTTTTGTGAACTATGTTGCTCCATCCCTCAAAACAGCTTGAATCCTACTGGTCCCCTTCTTTAAGTTAACGAATGACCAACATGATTTTGGGTCAGTGCAGACGCTGGTCCGTGCTTGGGAAGTGAAGTTAGTGCAGGACACGTCAATTTGCCTCTTAGTGAGTAGGCGTAGCCTCTTAAATTCGGTTTGGTGGTACTTATTATTGGTGACTGCATATCTTCGTCTATGATAATCTTTCATCGTTATGTTCCTTACTATCTCCGAAGTGAACCAGACGGGATAATTAGTCCGTTTGTTTCTACACATAGGTACGTGTTTATCAAACACATGATAAATTTTAGCGTCAAACTGATCAATCATTACGTCGACATCAGTGACATCATCCAGAAACGATCAATCAAGGCCAGACAGATCCAAATAAAGAGCTGGGAAATTTGCCTTACGAAAGTTATATCGGAAATTATCGGACTTCGAAATGGTTCAGATCCATCAGGCAAGCAAATCTCGGCAGAGATGTTCAGAGCCGGATGCAGAGGATCTTCGGGGAGATCAGAAATCTCATCAGTTCAATGTTTATCACAGCATTGACATTTGTTAATAAGAGATCCAGCCTTCTATTCATTGAATTCTTTACGTTGTTAAGCTGTTTAAGCTCCAAAAAGACACAAAAATGCCGTAGACTACGTGATTTAGAGCCATCCATATTTTCAGCAAACAGTGGAACATTGAAGTTCCCCATAAAAAGAACCTTCTCTCCATTCAAATGCGTCGCCAAGGACTCAAGAAATCCATCAAAATGATCCGAGGAAGTAGAAGGTGGAATGTAAATTACGCCAATAAGGATCGATAAACACTTAAAGTAGCATCTAGCTATAAGTATGTTGATAGATGGATAGACTTCCATCATCGGACGAGTGTCAATGGAAGTGTAAGAGACCCCATTAGAAGCAGCCAGGATTACGCCGCCACCAAGGAAACCCAGAAGTGGACATCGATCACCACGTATGACGCTATAGTTAGAATCAAATAGTTCCGAGTCAGCGATAGAGCTGTTTAGCCAAGATTCAGTGACAAAAATCAGGTCAAAGTTGTGTTGAGACATTGCAGAGCAAAAAGTGTGTGTTTTAGTACGTAGACCTCTAGTGTTTTGATAGTACATGTGAAGGGAAATTATATCAGTGCGGGCGCTGTGGGGCATAGTTAGTTTAAAGATACAATAGATGGAATACCGCCTACATACTTAATCTTTAACTTTAAATGATAAAATGGGATAATGCGTATCTAATAATTTTACATCGATTACAATGTAATGTTAAATGACACAGGCAGTAATTTTAAATATTTTCTTCATGAATCATCATGTATTACGCACACTATTGCATGCTAGCACCGCTCTCCTCTGCCATAACTCGTAAAGTGCTAATCTAGAAGAAATTGCTTATTGCAGAAGTGGTAATAAAGTTTATGCTCTAGTTGTAGAAGTAATATGCTTGTTCTAAAATGCGGTGGTACAGAGATATTTGAAATATTCGGGTACCAGTTCTGACAGACATGTTGCCCAAGAAGTAGGTTTCCAGAAGGGGTGCAAATTAAGATTTTTCATAAGACCTCTAAAATGATCATAACTGTCGAGTATTAGCTTCGTCCTACCGTTTGCAAGCCCAATCTATCTATTGACTGCACTAAAAATATCACTTGGCGTCTGAGGTTTTGACATTTTATGTACACACCATGGCTTTGTGTGGATGTGAGCCGAGACAAAGACGAAAACGAATCAAGTATCTCAGTCAAGGGTTCCATTACGTGAAGTTGTGTTTGTTCAGAAAAATAAAATACAGAAAGTTCAAAACTATTGTAGTAGACTCACATGTGGGATACGTCGCAGAGAGCATGTAAGTCACAAACTGCCGTAGTTGAGATGGTTGAGTATGCACGGAAGGTGGGTGCTTCATGCGGCTTGCTTTTACCACTCGCTTATTCAGACGCACAAACCACCCTACCTGTACAACAAAATTATATTCAGGGGAGACGTGCACACGTTAAATATAAGGTTCAAGGATCGCCTTTCACCACCGATACATAAAACTGCCGAATTTCAAAAACCATTGTCATATCAGATCCAAAAAGTGTTTAATGCGATTCCACAGACTTGTAGGGAGTGTGCGTCTTTTGGGGCTTTTAAGCGGAGAGGCAGTTTTTAATGGATGGACAGGGCTAGTTTTTGGGCAATCAACATTTGTGGTTCTTTTCCTTTTCTTTTTTTTCTCTGCGGTCGAGTTATACATGATTGATATTTATTTTGTTTGATGTACAATTATAGCATTTGTTTATAGCGGCTATACTGACGATGGGGACAACATGGTTTCAAATATTGTATGGTTTTGGTGGAAGAACAGCGGAATAGCTGAACCACGCCATAGGATTGTTTGCTACATTATGTAACATTGCCTTTTCTATATCTATGATCATGCTTTGCTGCTCTTTTGTAATGTTGTTTAACAATAAAGTACTTTATTATTAATAAAATGCTTTAAGGTTCTTGCCCGGGTGTAAACTATAGGAAATGAAATCAAATAAAAAATTACAATTACCATTAAAAAAACAAACAATAACAAATAATAAAATATAATAACAAAATTAATAAAAACTGGTTAATTATTTGCGACGTGAATGAAAATTCCGTAATTGATAGTTGTTTGACACTTGAGTATGGGCATGGCCACATTCGACTACAATAATTTATAGCGACCCTTTATTATTATTTATTTATTATTGTGAGGACCGGAACTTAATAATCTTTATTGGTGCTAGATACAAAAAAAATATTTACACAAGTCAAAAGAATACATCAAATAGAAACAACTAAAGAAAAAAAATTACATGTGCTTCAAATCATTGAAGCCACGATCCAGAAACTCCTCGATGCTGTACGGACACTTTTCCAGTAAGTACTTTGTCATGATTTTCTTAAATTCCTTTGGAGAAAAAGACTTGGTTGCAGTCGTAAGAGCATTATAAAGTTTTAACGCCCAATAACTTGATCCGACACGCGACTTCTGCAGTCTGAGAGAAAAAAAAAAAAAAGAAATGTTGGCGGCGATATTGTTGATTTGCACGAGTATCATAAGGTGTGAATCGAATTTTATTGAGTAAAAGTCTCCGAATTTACTTTTGCATACATCAAACACTCCAAAATATAGACTGAAGGTAGAGTTGGGATTTTAAGGTCGCGGAAGTGAGGCCGACAATTGTCGGCCTCACTTCCGCGACCTTTGCTTTGGTTACCGAGATGATTGCAATCATCTCGGTAACCAAAGCAATGTATCACCCTTATGAATCGACGTTGAAGTGAGAATAACTTTTTGCTATGGGTCGAGTGACCCCCCCAATTAAATATTGCGTATGTCATTATCGAATAAAACAGTGCGTAGTAAGCAACTGTGAGGTAATTAATGGCCACGATTTCCCGCAGTACTCTCAGAAAGTAAACCACCCTAGCAAGTCTCTTCGACACTGATTCAATGTGATTACCCCACCTCAACTTAGAATCGATTAAGACACCCAGACCAGCTCCTTAAATCGAAGAACTGTAATTTTGCATGTTGCCTCTTTGTGTTTACTGTATAAACAGCTGGGACGATTAAGAGGCACCCACATCCGCGCATATATTTTAGTTATCAAATGGGGCATTCGGAGGATTGCTTTTTTGTGTCGCCGGCGCGCGTACCGCTACAATTTGGCCCGTTCGTTGCCACTTATTTTCCGGACAGTTGGACGGATAATAACACGGGCGCACATCGCGTGATAACAATTTTTCACGGACGATAGTCAGATCCCTAAATAATCCATGTGTTGTATTCAAATGGTCCGATAAATCTTGGCACCAAATACTACTGTGAAAAATGAAGTCCCTCAGAACTAATTAAGAGCATTAAATTGAAGCGATGAATTAAAGAAAGAACTAAACACTACAGGCCTTCTGGCGCTACATAGTTAACGAAAAGACAAAGAGCTTATTCTGTGTTCCGCAGGTTTTTTTCGTATAATTGCAGTGCAAAACGCCTTATGTACTGACGGCAAAAATTATTGTATATATGTATAAGTAAGCACAATGTTAGAGTTCTTTCAAACTAAGAAGAGGGTCTGACGTTATTTGCCGCCTGGCTGCGCAGTCGACCAAATTGTATTCAGTGTCGTAGATATTTCTGTTATTAGCAAGGTCTATAAAGAGAGTAAGCTTTATCCAGTTTCCCATATTTCCTATAGTCCGCTTTATATACACCCCTCAGTTCTCTATATGTTTTATTTTCGTGACGTCACTAGAGACCGCGCAGCCACCAATTTGAATGCTCCATTCGTTGCATGATTTAAGTTAGAACGGCTCAATTCGCACAGATTGCTCGTTTTGTTTGTACAATTAGTTTGTTCGAAGATACGTATTTGCGTTATCGGTTCTTTGAAGGGTAGTTTTTGTTGGTGTGTATAACTTAACCCTGTTATTCTGTAGTTTTATTCCTGATATTCCATAGTTATTACGATATTAGTGGTTATTTTCGTGTTTGTGTAGTATTTTTTTTTATTAAAGAATGTAATAATTTTAATCAATTTTAGATGCCTGGTTTCTTCTGCTACGGGTTGCTACCGTATGAGATGACGTTTCAACGATGATCGGATTAACGAATTCCTATTTTACATTTCCAATTGATCCAAATTTACGTCAATTATGAATACATATTTGTAAAATACCTTTTGGAAAAGATATCAATAATGCTAGAGTGTGTTCTCAGTTTTTGCCGAGCAAAAACTCTATAGTCGCCAATAATCCACCATTTTATACGTTTTGATTCTGAAAGCCAGCTTGTACCGACAAAAATCGAGATGTCTGCGATGCAACAACATAACCTAACTATGACACACTACTGCTCAGTGCTCATTATGAACTATAATTAACGCATTGTCCGAAGACGGATTTGTGAATTTGAACCCAGGTAGGTAGCCAGCAGAACAAAAACAAAAACATCACCGAAACACACTTGTGTTTTATTTAATCTAATTATATCACCGGTGAGAACGTAGAAATTCATTACTGGAAGAACCGAAAATGTTCGGATAACTTTTTAAATTTTGCTAATCAACAGGGAATGCGAAAGTTAGACTATTCGTTAATCGGTAAAAAATGTTTCTTTTGTCCTAGAGCATATGCGCCTTCAAGCAGAAACAGTTTAATATCTTCAGTTCTTGAGTTTCTGAAATGAAGAACAGAGAAATGAAATTTGTGGATAGGTTCTCTTCTTCTCCGAATGATACCTATATTAGTAATAAAATCATATTTTGGTTTTCACCAAACGCAGATATCCCAGCATTTATCGATGGCCAGATGAACTATTTATCGATGAGACAATATATATGGTTTGAATTAATAGGAAGGCATACCGTTAAAAGTACGACAGCACCAAAAAAATATTTTATACAAAAGTTGAAAGGTTTTCGGCTGGAAAATGATTGTCAACTTAAATTGGTGATATTAGTTAGTACAAACGTTTGTAACATCATAGGAAATGTCTTCGGTCATGTGAGATATCACAGGATAGCTCTTTTAAACTAAAACATACATTATGATGTCTCGTGTAAAGTATGAGCGTTTTTTATTTATGTAATGATCATTTCGCAATGAACGTAAACGTACCAGATCCGTAAACCGTTACAATACCCAGACATACGCTTGGTACCTGGACTATTGGTGAAATGTAAACTTGACTTATCCATCGCAAGTTATCCTTCAATACATCTGTTATTGGTGTAATCGGGCCTAAATTATATTATTAAATAATCAACGAAAGATGATAAAAGAATACGAAGCGGTACTTATTTCTGGAGTACGTCTTAAGCCTTCCAAGGGCCACCATAATTAACAATGCGCTTATTTTATTGGTATGGCGACAATCGCAAATCGCTAAAACAGTTGTCAGGCAGTAATTCATGCAGTCGGCGACACGTCGTATCGCTGCCATTTTTCGGGTTATCTTAGCAGTCGGCAGCTTTACACCCACGTTGTATATTTAACTGTCCGCGCGGATAATCTACTTCTAGCGTGTACTCAGTGCACTAAATTTTAGCGGTCGATTACCCACAATTTACAGCTTCAGTTTTAAACATCGCACCGCCTTAGTTCCGATAGTTATAATTATACGCGGTTCTTGTTAATGGTAGAGTAGAGTTAATGGTAGATCATACATATTTCTGTCTTATATTGTTTATTCATTTCGCTCATCCTCCTATTCAATGTATCTTCAGCTAGTTCCATTCCTAGCAAATCATCTATCTTAGATGTCACATTTCCGCATCCGTTAGTGTTTTCCGTATGTCCTACTATCATCTCTACTGTCAAAACATTGATTGGGACGTAGAATGGAATAGATACATAATATTATTATAGAACAAAACTGACATAAGAAATGGTGAACTTTTATGGGTCATGTATTTACGAAAGAGTTTCAAGTGACAGCTGTAAAAGTCAAAACCTTTAATGGAATGATTACAACAGCAGCCATATACTCTTCGCCAAGACACAACATAAAGGACAACAATATATAAACCTCTTGACTAACTTCACAGGAAAACTAATTCTGGGTGGCGACTTGAATGCTAAAAACGTTTTCTGGGGATCACGGTTAACTACCACAAAAGGAAGAGAGCTTTACCAAGCCACGAAACAATTTAAATGTGAAGTTCGTTTTACAGGTAAACCTACTTACTGGCCCACTGACTTATGACTCTTATTTATATAAGATCCCAGACCTAATAGATCTATTTATTACTAAAAATCTATCGTCCGCTTATATTGAAGTGGAAGAGGAATTTGACCTAGATTCGGATCAATCGCCAATTATTCTCACCTTAAGCGAAACGAAAATTAAAAAAGAAAGGAATCCAACACTTACAAGTAAATATACGTGCTGGGATACGTTCAAACTCAGTCTGAAGAATAAAATAAATCTACAAGTACCAATCAAGAATATCTCACAAATAGAAGATGAAACTCTTGGATTAATGACAGATATACAGAAATCCGCTTGGGAAGCCACGCCTGTAATTCCAAGAAAAGTGAAAGGTAATAATTACCCAAAAGAAGTAAGAGAGTTATGGAAAAAAGAAAAACGAGAAAACGTTGGCAGGTAACCAGGGAACCAGCAATCAAAACTAAATTAAATTGGTAAATTCAGGAATTACGTAGAACGATTCAAGAGATTAAGCAACAGTCAATAAACAAAAGCCAAAAGCCTAAACAAAAGAAATGACAAGTGACGTAAGCACAGATTATTCTCTATGGAAGGACTTAAAAAACCAATCACACAAATTCCGCCTATAAAAAAACCCGATGGAACCTGGGCTAGAAATGACAAAGACAAAGCCATAGTATTTGCCGACTACTTGGAACAATCCTTCACTCCAAATGAAGACAGAAGTATGGAAGAAACGACTAATTCAACAATAATCCAAGGAAATCGAATACCCTCCGTTACTCCTAAAGCGGTAATAAATGAAATTAAAAACATGAAAACCAAAAAGTCACCCGGGTTTGTTCTAACAGGTGAGATTTAAAAAAAATACCAAAAAAAGCCATAGTTAAGATAACAGACCTCTGCAACGCAGCATTTAGGCTTAGATATGTGCCAACTGTTAGGAAAACTGCGGAGGTAGTGATGATTCCCTAGCCAGGAAAACCACCAAATGAAGCACCCTCCTTCTTTACTGCCCACATTGTTAAAACTGTTTGAAAAACTACTTGCAAAACGACTTAAGCCAAACTTAGATGAAAAAAACATTATACCCGCTCATCAGTTTGGATTCAGAAACAAACATTCGACAATTGATCAGGTGCACAGAATAACAATGATAATAGAACGAACTTTAGAAGAGAAAACGGTATGCTCCTCTCTATATTCCTGGATGTGGCAAAAGCCTTCGACAAAGTTTGGCACGAAGGCCTACTCTACAAGCTGGAACGGATACTTCCCTTCGATTATAGCCAACTATTAAAATCATACCTTTCTAACAGATACTTCCGTATAAAGCAAGATAATTAGTACTCAATTCTCAACAAAAATTAAAGCTGGAGTACCACAAGGTAGTGTACTTGGCCCAATTATTTACCTTCTTTACACACATGATCTTCCGCAACGAGATGGTGTTACCGTTGCCACTTTTGCTGATGACACTGCTATCATGGCAGTAGATACAAATGTTGAAGGAGCAACGCTGCAGAATACTGTCAACAATATTAGTGATTGGATGCAACGATGGCTAACTGCATTGAACGAAACCAAATCCGTTCACATAAATTTTACTAATAAGCGAATACAACACGTTCCAGTGAAAATAACACCACCGTACCCTACTCGAACACCGCAAAATACCTCGGTAGGACGCTGGACACCAAGCTTCGCTGGAAAGCACACGTTAAAAAGAAACGAGAAGAATTGGGCATAAGATACTAGAAAATCTACTGGCTTATGGGTAGGAAGTCGGCTTTGTCGACATATAATAAACTCCTACTTTACAAGCAGATACTTAACCTGTGTGGACCTATGGTATCCAACTGTGGGGCTGCACTAAGCCAAGCAATATCGCCATCATTCAACGCTTCCAAAATAAGGTGCTAAGAAACATCGTGGGTGCACCTTGATATATAAGAAACAGAAATCTCGACAGGGATCTTGAGATGGAATTAGTAACCAACGAAATTGGAAAGTTTGCAGAGAATCATCAGAGCAGACTTCTCCAGCACACGAATGTTGAGGCAATCCAGCTTCTTGACAATTGTGACAGTGTGCGAAGACTCAAAAGAACTAAACCTTTTGAGTGGTGAGGTGATGTTAAAAAAGCAGAACACAGTGTTATGTGAGTGACAGGTGTTATACACAAGTACCTATGAGGTGCTGTTAATTAATAAAAAAAAAGTTGTAGTGGCTATACTGAAAACTATAGTCCGCAAAAGACCTTCTTCAGAAATATGAGAACGTACAAGTGGCTTTTATTTGTATTCCAAGCTACATCGTTCTTACTAACTAAACATACAGCTAGTGCTGAGCCTTAAGCATCAGTTGTCACCAAACGCAACCGGCAACGAAAAATGACACCAAAAGCAAGCAGCAATGTTATAATATATTACCGTTGAGTTACTTTTGATCATTGGAAATCCTGATGCCCAATGGCACAAAGTTGATATAGGCTTCTTAAAACATGATTAAGGTAGCCGTAGTGATATGTGGATAGGGATGATCTTGCTAAAAAGTAAGGGGTTTCAGTCGCTGTGACAAGGGAAGAATGTGGGGTATTACCACTTCCTTATTAACATTAACACCGGCCCCACACCGCCCTTTTCACACGAAAACGGCGTCCGTCGACGATCGTTGTATAGTCTACATACAGGCACGGATTTCATGTGCTGAGTTCAAGGGCGGTTCACTACTATTAGTGTCCGACCGAAGTCGATTTTTTAGCCGAAACAGAAACCGAATTTCGGCTTTTGTCTCAGTTTTGCCGAAACCGAAACTTTTTCATTGCGGGCCGATTTTCCAACGACATTAAAGACATTTTTAGGACATTTTCAACATTGTACGTCTGATTTGTATTATAAATCATTTGTTATAATATAATTTAAAAACAAAAATAATATTCTCCATTAAAAGAAAGCACAAAATACATAACAAAGGTAACATAAACTATTAATAATCGAAGTTAAACAATCTAATGTTATAACATAAAAATAAAAGTTTTTCTGCATTTTTACCTAACAAAATGTTTCGGCGATTAGCGAATTTTATACCGGCGGCGCTAAACAGTTGCTCGCTTGCAACGCTGGTGGTGCAGAAAAAAATTTCAAACTACCTTTCGTAAAGAATGGCATCGACTAGAGTTCCACTATTCATGTATATCAGCATCTTTTTGTAATCTTCGCTCCTTCAGGTAACAACGAATTGTTCTTTTCTCAAGCCGATTGCTGATCCGGTAAATGTATGGTAATTATACGTATGATAATTATATGGAATCATAACAATCCCATAATCCCTCTTCCTTTTCCTTGGGTCTTGAGATAAATCCATATGGATAGCCAAGCTGGAACTGGGATGGCGTGCGCGAACAAACGAAGCTGGTACGAGAACAGACGAACGTCCGCCTGTAGGGGCCCTGACGCAGAAAATCCAGTTTCGGTTGCGGCCGAAGGTTCGGCCGAAACCGAAACTATCACCGAAACTCGCATTTATGGCCGAAACCGAACCTTCGGTCGGACACTGCATGGCGTAAACGTATTATTGCGTTATAGTTCTTGTAGCGACGTCGGAATCGTCAGAAACGCATACAAATAAATTTGAAACATGAAGACAACGTTTTACACGTTATTTGAAGAGCTGCGAGCAGACGAAGATGATTTACATAATCGCCTAGAATACACCGATGATAGATTGCATCCAACCTGCGGTTTCGACA
Organism: Aphodius sticticus; assembly: GCA_963966075.1. Classification (NCBI taxonomy): domain Eukaryota; kingdom Metazoa; phylum Arthropoda; class Insecta; order Coleoptera; family Scarabaeidae; genus Aphodius; species Aphodius sticticus. Next base: position 31,974,009 of record OZ014507.1, read on the forward strand.
TACTGCACTCGGTTGCACTGGCAATGCGCAGATTACAGATTCAGAGAATACACCAGCGTGTCGAGTGAAAAAAACTAGCTTGTTATCGCTCCTCGAATACAAACCGTATGAAAACCGCACGGAGCGTGTGCGGGTGGTCCGAAAAACGGACCTTTCGCTAGATGGCAACGATTCCCTCAAATCTTTATCTTTTCCAGAAAAAACAACACCCCAATTTTGAGAAAAATCGGTTAACGTTAACACGTGCTACCGAGCTCCTCAAATTTCCCATTTAAAAATACATTGCAAAAGTGCTTTTTTCCCTTTTCTCACGATTCAGATTAGTAGATTAGAAAACTAGTTGGAAAACTCCAACTATGACTTTTGACGGAACTTATAGGCTCATATTTTGATTTCCTATACGAGGGGCATACACAATACATACCCATAGTGACGTACATAAGTTCTAGAAGCTATATTCACACCACACCTGACGCGTTGACACGACCACATTGCACGCAATAGAGTACTGAATTTGATAATTTTGGGGGTGTTTCAGAACAAAACCTTCATTAGTGAGCATCTAAACTGAGACACAAGAGATAGTTACCCATACTATCATTTACTTTGTAGGAGTCTGATTCGATTGAGAGTAAAATCCAACAGAAAACATCTGGCTGGAAACATAACCTAACTTCTTGAGATTTATTAATGCCACCTGATGCTGAAATAAAGTATAAAGTACTCAAAGAGTACTGTTCTGATGCCTGTTTAGTGACCGCATTGACAGTGAGTTGTGTATATTTAGTGGATTTTATACCTCTTGAGTGACATATTTAAATATATCGTAGACACTTGTGAATCGTTTAATGTTGATACCATGTGTTTTGTTTATTTTAATTTGACCTGAAGATGGCTTGTATCAGGTCGAAATCGATCGTCATGCAATAAGCAATAAAGAAGACTTTCCATAACAACTGTTGAAATTTCATTATCGCTATATTCTACAATTATGGAAAAGGTGGAGAATTTCATGAATATCATTCTGGAAAATTGTTACACAGTTCTCAGAGGTTATCCGTAACGGCACCTATGGAACTGCTACACAATATTTGCACGAGATCTTTGATACTACATTTAAATTGTGCAATTACACTTATTTTGAGGATATTAAGACTGCTTACACAAGTAGACGCTGTACGCGAAATTCAGTTTCCGGGATACGCAATTCGGATGTGATGCGACGCAAATACTGTTGGATACTGTATGCGAAGCGGCCATATTTGATGACAGCTGTTTTGTGTCATTTGCGACTATAGTGCCGTGCGGGATAAACATGGATGTAGAGGAGTGTATAACGGCCTGCAAGGAAAAATCGCAAAAGGAGAACCATGTGGTTATCGCACATTTCTCTAAATATGGTTACCCAGTACTGCTGTTTCTAGTATTTATTTGAGTAGTTACTGTCGGCGGTGTTCCACAGGCAGGTCATGAGGTCCACCAAGCTTATACATTTTTCATTATCGAAGATAAATCGCTCCATTGTAAAGCTCGCCACTGACGATACAGTGCCGCAGTTTGACAGAATAGCACAACAAAATTATACAATTTTGCAGTATAGGTGACAGCCACTATCACCTATACTGCAAAATTGTATAGTGCCGCACTCACGATCCAACACTTCAGTTTGTTTTACTAAATAAGTTAGGTTGTATTTCTTTTTATTACCACAAATATTGCTACACTGGTTTTTCATAAAAAAATATATGAAAAATTCAAAACTATAAAAGTTAGTTAGGTTCCATTTCTTTTTGTTTTATAATAATAAATAAATAATAGATTAGGTTAACTTTGCTCCAATTTAATCGTTAATGGGAGCATTAAAAAATATATAATGGGTGTGAACTATGTACCTACTGCCTAAATCTGCCCCATCGCCACACGCCTATGCTATGATTGAAAACTTTGCCCGGCATATGCGCGTCTGAACGGCTCCATATACTGCAATGTAAAATCGGTATCCCGTCACGGATTCCGCAGCCGGCAACTGAAAAGTTGAAATTCGAAAATTCAGTATCGCGACGCTGTATCCGGCGCGCGTCACCGTCTGAAAGGCTCCATTTGACACTCAGACGCGCGCGTCTCGCATACAGCGTCTACGTGTGTGTAAGCAGTCTTATCGTGTACTATTATTAATCATAATATGTATAGGTATGAGTCTATGTATTTCTATCCTATGCGTTTTCAGAAATTATAAGACTCTGATTAATACAGCTAGTTACTAATACATTTGTGTCCTTCACATATGATACCTCCATCGCGGATGTTATAGTATGAGTGTTCATTTCCCCATTATTCTCAAAACTTTATCTTCTTCGGAAAATTTAGATGTAGCTTATTGATTTTAGCTAAGTGTTGAAATTCAAATTCGCACAGAGATCAATAGATCGTAGCTATTACGTCTACTCTTTTAGTTTACTTAATGAGTGATAAAGTTTTGTGTTATTCGACCGAACATATAATTAACTATTGTATTCTATTATTTCTACCCATTTATCAATAGCTGCAGTTTTCTGGCCAAAATCCCGTATAATTTGTGACATAACAAGCTCCATATGATCGCTACATTTTATAACATCTTTAAAGTGACTTACTTGGGCATGTTTTTCTATACTTTCTCTCGTTTTTCCTATATTTATTACCGCTAGTACTAGCCGACAAACTTGCGGATGATGGTAAATTATTATCAAAACATCGAGATCATCGACAATCTGACGGTCTTCGTGATTTTCTTTTTCGGTTATCTTTCAGCATCTTGCACAACACAACCACCACTTCTGATCTGGTCGGGTACGCACTAATACACAGTAATTACGGTTAGTAATAATCTATATTGATAGATGTAACGTTATTATAATACACAACTGTATCGTAGTACAACTCTACGTAATGATTCATGTGTATCCCTTTGCCGAGACCGGTCGCTGTCCGTGATTCACACATCTCCGCTAGATCAGGCCGGCGTTACACATTCTTAGGGTAGCGTTACACACTACATCTGCATTACTGTACAGATGTTCCGCTTTGCCCGGAGCCGGTTGGGGTTCCACTGGTGTTAGTAAATATGTCCTTAAGTGATTCAGGGTACCCGAATCACCTATCATAAAAATATGAACCTCAAGATAATCCGTATTTATATAACTAAACTTTTAATATTTTTTCTGCGGGACGCCCTCCATTTATTCTTTTATATCAATAGTTTTTTTTTGTGAAATTTGAGTTTGATAAATAAGTTGTATTTAAGAATATAAGTGAAAAATGTTGTCGTTTTGTTTTACCACAATAAATTTACATACCACAGTTATTAGCTTAATTTAAATGCAATAATCCATTAACTTCTGAGTCTGGATATCAGAGATCAATTACAGATATTTACAAGTACTTTAATTTGTTAAAATAAATCATCTAAGCTATGCTGAATCTGAAAGCAGAATTACCAAATTGTGTCCATTTTTTGAGAGAAAAATGCCTTTTTGGCAGTATTTTTGCACTGCTTTTCTTAAAAACTAGACTCAATTCGGAATAACTGCCGACATATTCAGACTCTACAGAATAAAAGTACACCGGAAGCAGTTTTTACTTGTTCGATTTTGTTGATTGTCGGCCAATAGTCACTTAGCTTAGATTATGGTATTTTAACAAACGAAGTACTTAAATATATATGCTCCGATACTAACACTCAAAAGTTAATTGATTAGCTGTGGTGTATACATTTATTACAGAAGAACATAATACATTTTTTATTATGTTTTTATACTATTCAATTACACCTATTCCTGTATCTAGATTGTAGACTTCCACGGTCTGATTCAATAATAAATTAATATCCGGGTGGAAACCGCGGTGATGACTTTGAAGCAGTCGACGTTTCGCACTCTGTTGCAAGAGGCATCTTCAGGACTAAGTATGAGTGCATAACGTCGATTGCTTCAAAGTCATCAACGATGTTTCCACCTGGAAATCATCTTATTATACACCTATTCCTGGTTTGAGACCCTTAGGGCACTGGTTATATGTACTCGGATACTACTCGGATAACCGAAAACTCGAATAATGCACATTGTAAGATATTCGTTATGATTGAATCTAAATTTAAACACAAATACACAGACACAAAATGGAGGCGCCTAGCACCTCCGATAATCCGGACCCTCGACTCATCGGGACTCTCAGTATGGCTAGAGAGAAAGAAAGTGAGCGAAAATAATTAATTGCAGAAAGCAATATAACAATAATCACTAACAGTTACGTTACCAAACAAATAATAATGTCTGTGGCCGGCTACTTGAAGATTCCTCAAGTCATTTTGTGTGTTTGAATTATTTCATGTAAAGGCATCGTGAGTGCTTTCCGGATACAGAGCATTGACGTTTATAATTAGTACTCAATACTTTCTCAAATCAAAAACAAACTATTTCCAAATATCTAATCTGATGTATTCTAGATTCACAGTGATCGATTCACCGCATGTATAAACTACTTGGTAAAGTGTCGCCGATAACAGCAAGCAATTAAGTTTGTGACCGACTGCTGAACCCAACAAACCCTAACTTGTATAACCAGCGTGCGCGTTGTTCAGAGGGCGTGTTATAATCAGATCAAGAACCAAATGGCAGCGTGTTCATTACAAACGCAGAGGGCGCTACCAGTATTCCGACGGCGTTAGTCTCGCCTGAATGTAATCTGATTATGACTTGCCATAATCGAATATGGATTGACGGCGGTTGTAAACAATTCTTATTGAATTACTTGTATTACATGATTACAACACGCGTCGGCGTGACCGATTTCAATGTAACAAAAATTAATTGTTCGAATAATAGCAGCCTATACACTAATATTAGCCTATATCACTAAACATTAGGGTATATAAAAAAAAACGTTTTTTTCGAAATTCAAAATTTGAATCGTAAAATATCTGATAAATAACAAAGACAGAACTCTCCTAGTAGAAAATTGCGGCATTTACAAATTAACATGTGCCAATTGTACAATACACTGTGGACCAAAAAACGGTAAAAATTTTCAATTATTCATATTTCCAACGATATTAAGTAAACTCAAGCATATATTTGAAAAACAAATTTCTTATATTGTAAAGATTGAAAACAAGATCAAAGCAATAATTGGACGTATCAATCCAATGTAATCCAAACGCATGTTACTTTTTGTGTGGGTACGGAACATCTCGGAAAATATCGGATGTCTGTTTTCAGATTCATTTTGTACGAAAAAAAAAACAGTTTTCACTTGTTTGAAGTTGTTCTTTGTTGGTCAGGAGAGTCCCTTAGCTTAGTTTATTGTATTTTTGATAAATCACGTACTTGGAAATATGTGAAATGCTCTGATATCTAAACTCTCAAGTTACCGGATCTTTCTTTTAGATTAACCTTAACTGTGGCATGTAAAATGTTTGTGGTAAAACAAAGCAAAAACTTTTTATATTTTTATATTACTAAATTTAATTTATACTAAATTTTAAGCCTCTTGGGGCACGCGTTAGTATGTTTTCACGATCTCAAACTTCACAGCAATAGGGTATTACACACAGAAATGTGATTATTTGGAACGAGAAAGCATAATTTCTTGAATTTATTTACTAGATTCAAATGCGTATTTACTTGGATGTAGAAAGTTAGGTATATACAAGAAATGCCACATGCTCAATCTAAGTAAAATAATTAAATTCGTTCTTTATAAGAACCAATATTGTACTGAAAGAAGTAATTGAATTTTTCGTCCCAAAAATGTCAATTTCTCCAACGAAGTAATAGTAAATCCATCCAAGTGCGTAGTTCCTTGATCCAAGAAACTATAAATATAATACCAATTATTTAACTGAAGTGATTCTCACTTTTTTCAAGTAATCCCTTTCTCTGGAATAAATATGCGCATCGTGATTTTGTCAAGGATTGCGTGCCCGCGCGTAGCGCTGGTGCCGTAAGGAGCGATACCTAGTACGAAAACAACTACGAAGTACCCGTAGAAGATGTGCCTTGTAATTAGTGTACAATAAACGTTTCAACACGGAATAATTTGATGTAAAGCACGTAACAGGTTAGAACGAGTAAGTAAATATAACATACCTATCGTGTTAGTTAGCAATAGAAAACGTATTTGTGCCAAATCTTTAACATTCTTACATTCAGTAGCTAAAAATATTTACCGGGAATAAAAATATACACTTCATTGAAGACTGTTTACTTCCTTCACCAGAGTAACAACTTTCTTAAATCTAGTAATTATTCCAAGAAATAAAATGTCTTGCTTGACGTCAATAATCTCTCGCGTATATACGAACCTACCAACTACTTCATCCAAGTAATTCTCTCTTCGTTCAAGAGATCACTTTTCTGTGTGTACGGTCATGTGGAAATTTGATTAAAATCGCTAAACAAATGGTTCTACACCATATAAGAAGTCATCCTGAGAAGGTTTTATCTCTGTGCGTTGGTTTGTTTATGATAAATTTCGAATGAAAACTGGTAAATTTATTAATTCGTCGACCCCCGTCGGAAATACCCAAAGCCGACTGCGACTGCGGCTTGGCAACGATGTCTCCTGTAGGGGTTCGGTAAGATTGCAGTATATTTTTTTCTTTATAAATAAGGACCTCCCTAATGTACAAATTGTTAAACCCGGTGTTTTTGTTCGGGAGATACTATCAAGAGATACTAATAAGTTTATTATTTTCCCCAGAAAACAATGAAAACTATTTTTTTAGAATTATGTACTGTTTTTTTTTTAATTGACGCTTAGCTGCAATACACATATTTTCAACAGGACGTAGCCGGTGCACGCACACAAGAATATAAGAATCTAAAACTAACACCACCAATTTTTTATATATTTGGTACATTGCAGGAAATGAATCAACAAGAAATAATGAGAAATCATACTATATCTATATTCAAAATCAAGGAGTGATTTCTAGTAAAAAATTTATTCACAATAATTATCATGAAGTTTGTAACTATAAAATGTGAAATAGTGGATTAGTTAAAATAAATCAATAGAAGCAGAGCGATGATATCGCAAACAAAGAACTAACATACCAATTTATACTGCTTCACCAGTCTACATGCGTCTTCTGTAGGTACTTATTGTGTTCTTAATGCGCAACAATCAAAATTTCTACAGATTACATCAATTCAGTCACGCTTCCGCCGATGTGCCGGTTGTGGCCAATGTATGCATAAGTGAACCGCTTATTGCTAAAACTACTTAAGTAACATGTTGGTTATTTTGGGATAATTGGTAAATCTGTTTAATTTGTGAATAATATAGTTTGTTTGATATGATTTGGTATAGCAACGAAATGTAATCTTGAAAACATTTAACTAAATTTATTGCTTATTTTGGTTTAAATATACTAATTTTTAAAACTACGTTACTTTTAAAAATAAATATTTTAATATTTTACTTTACAAACGTGTTAAAAGTTAAACTAAATAAAGTAAGTAAGTAAAATGTTAACATTATTTCATCAAACGGTGAACCCAGTGAAGAAAAATTATAAAAGGTGGGTGAGTCATTTGAATTAATATGTTGAGTCAGTGAAAATACGTGTACTCCGAGAAATTAGTTTACACAAAACTTGACAGATTTCAACGTTTAGGTCTATATAAACTGAAAGAAAAAATTAAATGATAATATTTTCTAAGAAAATTAGATTAGATTTATTCAAATGGAAGTTTTGTGGTGATATGTGAGAGTCCATGGAGAATACTTCTTATAAATTTTAAATTTTGATTTACAGCGATCGTTATAATAGCAACGCATTTTAAAGAATTTGTAGCTGTTAAAATTCGTACAATACCAAGTCTCGGGCTTTACACGGCACGTACATTCTTTGTTCATTGACAAACCTAATAATCGGTTTGAAACAAAGCCAATTCATAATTTCGGGTTCTTTGACGGGTCCTTCTCTTGGCTTCCGTTACCTTCTTTCGGTATTTATTAATTATGCCGTAATGGTACGCCGAAAAGGAAGAAATGAGTAATAAATCAGCGGTTACAAGCCGACAATCGACGTACGAATTCTTTGAAGTCGTCCATCGGCGCGACGCTCGAAAGCACATTAATTTTGACTGTATAAAATGCATGGTGCATTTCAATGCGTTCAACTCGAGACGGCGCACACTTATTTAAATATGACGTGTCGAAATGCGGATGTCGCTTGTTTTACTATTGTTTCCGTCGCAGAACAATTAGCGGTAGTAAGCAAACTATTGCCAATACCATTTTATGATTTTATATCACCAAACCATCTATAGGTAAAACTACGAGAGCTGAAGGTGAGTCATCGATTCCAGCTGTTATTTTGCTGATACGTTACAGACCATTCCCGTGCGTTAGAAAGAAACAGAGTGCTTTTTCATGCGTCTGTTCTTACGTTTTTACGCGATGACTCAACTTCAGCTCTCGTAGTTTTACCTATACTCTAGAATTAGCCTTTATCTCAAACGTCACAACCCATTTTTTCGAATTTAATTTGCACGCTCCGAACGTAGAGCAAATTAAATGGATTTGAGGCTCATCGACATTACGAATTAAGCGTCGTTAAGGATTCAGAAAAAGTATATAAAGGTAATCAACCAAGCCTTGGGAACATTAGACAAATAGATACCTGCGGCTAGACAATTAATTACTTCCAGTGATACAAACGTGCTTAGAATTAAATTACTGAATCATGTGATATATCTCCAATTAAATGAGTATGCTAATGGTGGGAACAAAGCACCTAAAGACCCTATTCACTATTGTGGACTAAATTGTAACGAAACTCGGCAAGCGCAATGAACAGAATTTCATTACCGTGACATTATTATGGGTCGAAATAACGTTGCTCATAAAAAATTAACCAATTGTATAGTCCCCTTGGGGATATTATGTGCGAAAGCGAGGGTGAACAATATAAAAAAAGGCGACGACAGCACTTTATCGTAGCCCCTGCAAGCGCAGAACACCATTTCCTGCTGACATGAAATTGCAGAGACCGTTTTCTCTGTAGTTGTTTGTTATACTGCATGTTAGAACAACAATTTATCATACCTAAATCTTGAGTTAGTCTATCAGATATTCAAGTAGTATCCCTGTTGATACATTCTGGTAGTATCAAAACAATAACCATAATACATGTAACACCGTCAATTGATCAAATATCACTATGAATGTAATAATATAAATTCACCAATATAAAGCACCAATTGGAGCAAGTGTATGTCCACCGGGCTTTTCGTTACGCCCTGAACCACCATATACTTTCCAGAGACATTCCAGGGGTACCTCAAAAAATAGTAATACACATGTTTTCATGTGTAGTACTAGGGCTAAAACTGGCGCGCACATACCCCTAGAACGCGTCTTTACCGCAGCATTCTGTCCACATTTTCCGTAAATGAGCATCATGTCTACATACCTTCTTATGAAATTGTCCACTTTGATCACACAAAATAACAAAACCGGGCACCGACAACCAGGAACGCAAACACGGGACACTAGTCTCAAGTACTACTAGCCTTCCTAAAAACGTTAGATGTCAAAAGCTGCATTTTCAATAATTACTTAAAACTGGTGCCAAATAGAGAAAAAAGTCTGATAATTTTTTACTCCAATTATCACCCCCAGAAATTATTGTACCCATTTTGTATACTATTGACGAAATATATGATGATATTCTCTTTAACTCCTTTCAGTAACATTAAATGAAAAGTCCTTTTTTGTTTTAAAACAGATATCTTATGACCCTACTTTGTAAAGTCGGTGTAATATACTGGAAAAAGGGCTAAAAGAATTTAAAATTTAAATAAATCGTTGATTGCAAAGTTGTAATCATTTGCTCAAACAACGTATACAACTGTCTCACGAGACGTTGGATTGTATGTAGGGCTGCCAGAGGCATCCGGCTTTAGCCGGACATGTCCTGCTTTTTAGGACCTTGTCCGGCTAAAATAAAGGATGTCCGGCTTTTTACCACTTGAACAAATTTCATTAAATCATTCAATAACGAAGAATTTAATTCAGAATTACTTATACTGTGTCAGTCTTATTTTGCTATACCAGGGCATAACGCCAATGTTGAGAGAGTGTTCTCGTTAATTTCCTCCCAGTGGACCAGTGTTAATTTTATATCAATCTGAGTTTTATGTTTCTATTAATACAGTATGTTTTTATGTTTTATGTGTTATGTTGACTTGCATATTATAAATAAATATTTGACTTAATTACTTTTTTGTCGTGTTTTACTAAAACTTCAGACCAAATAATATTGTGTCCGGCTTTTAGGATCAAATTTCCGCCTAAATGGATGGTCATGTCCGACTTTTGTATTTTTAGACCTGGCAACCCTAATTGTATGGATACTGTGCAATCTGCACACAGAAAAGTGATTATTTGGAACGTGAAAACAATTTCTTGAATTTATTTACTAGATTCAAATGCATATTTAGTTGGATGTAGAAAGTTAGGTATATACAAGGAATGCCACAAACTCAATCTATGTAAAATAATTTCTCAGATAAATGCTGTTGACAAATAAATAATGCTTTCTTTATAAGAACCAATATTGTATTGAAAGAAGTAATTGAATTTTTCGTCCCAAAAATATCAATTTCTCCAACGAAGTAATAGTAAATCCATCCAAGTGCGTTACTTGGTCCAAGAAAATATAAGACATTTAATATAAGTAAGTATTGTTTACTGAATAAAAACCCACCAATTATTTAACTGAAGTGATTCTCACTTCTTTCAAGTAATCCCTTTCTCTGGAATAAATATGCGCATCGTGATTTTGTCAAGGCCCGCGCGCCCGCGCGTAGGGCTGGCGCCGTAAAGGAGCGACGAAACCTAGTACGAAAACAACAACGAAGTACCCGTAGGGGATGTGCCTTGTGATTAGTGTACAATAAACGTTTCAATACGGAATAATTTGATGTAAGGCACGCAACAGATTAGAACGAGTAAGTAAATATAACATACATATCTTGTTAATTAGCAATAGAAAACGTAATTGTGCCAAATCTTTAAAATTCTTACATTAAGTAGCTAAAAATATTTACCGGGAATAAAAATATACACTTCATTGAAGACTGTTTACTTCGTTCACCAGAGCAACAACTTTCTTAAATCTAGTAATTAATCCAAGAAATAAAATGTCTTGGTTGAAGTCAATAATCTCTCGCGTATATACGAACCTACCAACTACCTCATCCAAGTAATTCTCTCTTCCTTCGAGCGATCACTTTTCTGTGTGTGTGTGTGTGTGCATTCTAGCCGCATTCTAGCAGGTTTAGGTTCCCGTTGCGAATCGGAGTGCACTTTGCATCTACTTTTTAATCTAGCTTATATTACTTGTAATAGGGCCGAGATAATAGTCCCGCGTTGTCTGGGGAGACTAACCACCGGTCGAGGATGGGAAAAATCCCAAAAGGCGGCAAGACGTGGAGTATTTGCTCTACTGTGCTCTCCGAAAAGTTCCACATTAATTTCTTCAATCAATTAAAAATTTCTTTAATTAAAGAACCGTATATTTAAACCCTCAAATATCGCATATTAACTCAACGAACAACTTCGCTAATCCAAAAAAAATCATGATTCTTTCCCTCAACACAATAATTATATGACCCATCTCTTATATTTTACATATTCTAAACTTTAAATGAACACAAACATAATTCAAACGTCCCAATTCAAAGCAAAGATTGTTAATCCAAAAGAACGGTTGATTTATATATAAGACATAACATATATCGCTCATTGATGAAAACCGTTGTTTTGACCGGTTGTCTTATTTTAAGACTGTACAATTTTAAATGAATACTATACTTATTTGACTTAAGAATTTGATCTTTTATATCAAAAGGTTCGGTAGTTAGATTAATGAAATCACATTCTTAGATTAAACATCCACCTACTTCTTTAAAATATCAACATGTTATTCTGAAAGCAATAATATTTTCCATGGAGTGCATCCAAACGCATCCAAAGAACAATTTTGTTACTTTCCAACTAGAGAGGGGACCGTGATCCTTTCTAGCCTGTTTCCACCAATACTAGACCTGTTAGACATTTCTACGTCGTATTCGTTGACGGAATAATAGCACAATCACTGATGATGCATGGACATGTATGCGGTTATATAATAGGTACCCTCTAGGTCCTATGAGATTCTTCTTACCAGGAGATTACTGCAGTTCCACCCTTCACATTATTTTCAAGACGACTTTCTTAAATCAATTCAATCGTTTTCTTAAAGAAAATATTTAGGTTGTTTTATATTAAAGAAATATTCTTATTTGAAGTATGTGTTGTCTTAAAACAAACAAATTATGTTAAGAATGTCATTTTCTTAACATTAGACAACCATTTCTCTGTGTGAACGCATAAAATGTGTGACAAATAAACGTTTTTCTACCAAACAAATACATTTTTATCCGCAAAGAAGTTTCTTTGCCTCTATGGGGCCTCATGGGATGACATGGGTAAAAAACTTGCCATAATAGAATTGAGCCCTGTGTTTGAAGATTCATACCTTCAAAGAAATATTTATATATTTATTCTATATGAAGTGTATCGTTATCGAAATTTTCGGCGCTTTGGTTTAAACTGGTATACGGTATACCCGTAGGAAGGTATACCCGATTTTTGGAGTTTTAACTGTTATAAATTAAGACTCGTCTTTTCGATTTTTTTCTTCTCAACCTGAAACTGCAAAAACAACAACAACAGTGAAAAGTAAACAACCCCGAACAAGGCAAGCGATTTTATAAATAGACAATCCGAAGAAACGCGCGACTGTTGTAATGACACGTAAAAATGATTGCATATAAATGACAATAATTGTTCATAGTATAATAATAACTCATGTTACTCCGTATTACAATGTACTAAAAGCAGTCTTCTATTTCACAGTTGTTTCAAAATTGGATAGCTTAAGAGGTATTAAGAAGTACGTGGGCATCAGATTTTTACCCGAATGTTCCAATGCGCAACGCCAGTGGGTAGGTACTTAGTATACAAATGATATAATTTCGTGAGTTGCTGAGACAACATATGCCAACTTCAGGCAAATAAAATCTATAATATATTGACATTATTTGTACTGTTTTTTACGCGTATAGAAGAAAGTCTATTATTTAGTACTTTTTTACTTTTGCCCTGGTTTTATGAAAAATCCTTTATTTTCTGTCAGATTAAATTTGATATATTAAAAATATGTAAGATCCAGTTTCCCAAAAATTATATACTTTTGTAAGAGTATAATAATTGCAGCATTCCGAACCAACCAAAATTCCAAACTCGATAATTTAGCCTTTGTGTAAGATTTTGTTTAGCATCTATTCAAACAACGAATAAGTTGAGTTAAACCATTCTCCTTAACTCTGCTCGATATTATTAAATAAAAAAAACAAAGTTTCAAATAATAGTACCTATATTATTTTACGAGCACATAACTAAGGATATAAATCGCGAGCATGAAGTTTATACGCGAGCCGTAGGCGAGCGTGTAAACATGCGAGCGATTTATATCCGTTGTGTGCGAGTCGAATACGACGCTTTATCTACGACTCATAAATTCCATTTTATATCAAAAATTTTAAATGTAATTGTCAATGATGGCGAGGCGAACTGTCATCCACGTAATTTTTTACAGACTTTGACACTAGCGTTGTATAATGATGACAATTAGTTCTAATAATGAAGTCATTATTTGAACTAACTGTCATTATTATACAACGCTAGTGTCATTATAATCATTGGCGTGTATCATGATGGGGATTATATAGTCATAGATACGTATGCAATGAACTCATTATATGTGAGTCGTACATAAAACTTATTTATGTCCTACATGATCATACAGTGACATTTTACATCTTAGGGCAATAACAAATCTACGAAACACTATTGAACGGCATTCTTTCTCGGTTCAAGGAACTTGGGTGTTTTTCAATGACAGTTCAATGCTTGATCGGCGTTCGTCAATGAACGGTCGATGTCGACCGTTTATTCTCCGTTCTGGAGAGATTAATTATCAAGGAATCATGGGAAAGTTTTTTGACATACATAACCTAATCATACTGCTGTGTGCTGCCAGTTTCAGCCCACGATTCCAATATATTTAGGAATTCAAACATCTGCAGGAAGTTTCAAAGAGGGGAAATGGGCGACAGCGTGATTGTTGGAGATAGTGGGTACCCTATTAAAAATTATCTGTTAATACCATTGGCCAATCCTGTGACACGCGCTGAACAACTTTTCAATGAATCACAGATCAGAACTAGAAATCTTGTGGAACGATCTATGGTGTGTGGAAATGCAGATTTCCGATATTAGCCACTGGCATTCGGCTGAAGTTGGATCGAGTTGAGGCTGTAATTGTGGCAACAGCAGTATTGCACAATATTGCTTGCGAAAGGCATGAGTTGGAACCATCCGTAGATAATGAAATTGAAGCAGCAATCCAAATGTTGAACGATATTCCACAAGACAATATGCCACCAAATAATGCCAGAAACGCGTTAAACAATATTACCCGTAATATTTTCATTCAGTATTTTAATGCATTATTATAAAAAGAAATGATACTATCAATATATTTCATTTCAACTGAATATTAGACGTATGGAAAATGGTTAATATATTATATTTCAATAATCTAACTCTTTCTTTTTTTTTCATACTCCACTTCCAGCAGTTTTAGCCGGATAGCATGATCCCTTTTCATGAATACATACCATTTTCAGCACTACTAAAATTTTGTGCGCGCCTTGTCTTATTACACGGTTCATTGTTCATTTTCACCTCAATAAAGTAGCAACAAATACGACCACAATCTACTATATAGGTTATTCGATTTGTTTTTGACGTTTCTACGGAAACCAAACCGCTCTCATATTGGCGTTACATTTGCACGAATGGCACTCCGTATGAATTATGCTCAATAGGACGTATGCTATCAGTTCAGTTGAACTGCTGCATAAATGGTATTGAAAAACCCATTTACTGTGAACGGCGATCAAGAATAGAATGGCGTTCGGTAGAACTCAGAAATAAACTGCTATTGAAAAACCTGCCCTTAGACACCAAGGACTCTTAACGCCCGCGCGGGCATTAAGGGTTGCCATGGTTATATGTCAAATATATCAAATATTTGTCATTCAAATTGTAAATTCTAAATCGTCAATGTCAATTAATGGCGCTTAAGGTTATAAGTTTGACAATTAATTGTCTGTATTGTTACTCATCAAATGTCAATTATTGGCGATTAAGGTTATGGATGCGGTTGGACAATTAATTGTCTGTATTGTCACTCAAATTAATTGTCTGTATTGTCACTCCGAATAGTTTGTATTTTTATTCAACTCCGTAGATACGCATGTCACTTGATAATACCAAAATATTTATTAATATTATTCAAACGGAGGAACAAAACCATTGTAGGACTTAAAATTTTGTATGTACCACGGGCATTACTTGATGTTTATACCCTCGGGCGACTTAAAAAGCTCTTTTAAACTGTCACCCTCGGGGACATACGTTTAATGCCCATGGTACATAAATAACTATTAGTTTCAAGAAAGCTATCATGTAATTACTCACACGTTTCCCTAAACAGCTTGAAAGTTAGCACCAATATCACCAACTGTTGATGTTGACAATATCAGCATCGTTTATCCCACGTAAAAACCTCCAACGTTGTTTAAAAAAAAAAACAGAAAAAACGGCAAATAATGTGAATATATATGTATTTGAATTCAATAATGTTATGGGCTAAACAGGTCATACCATTTTAATATCTTTCCACCCACCATCGTCTGTTTTTTATATAGATATTTGTATATACATAAAATAGAAAGACATTAAATAATGATTTATAATAGTTTAATGTTTATTATATCAATTAGCTTGAAATAAATTGCCATGATAGGATTACGAGTATATAACAAACGATAATCTGAAAACTTGTAATTTACAGATTTCTGAGCAAAAACGTGATCGGAAGGTATTCTATAATCTATAGTATATATTTATTTACGCTATAAAGGCACAATTTTACAAGAAACCAGCGGAGTTTGTAAAAAGATTTATGGATTCATACCATAAGGAGCGAGATACTAAATCCGACGGAAAATCTCTGGCAAATTTTATTTCCGTAATGGTTATAATCCAGGATGGGCAATCATATATCTGTCGACTTGTTCCAGTTTACCGTAGGAACGGCAGAGAGATACTACGTGAAGATTTCTGCACCTCGAGCACCAAAGATATTGGTCCTAGAAATGTTCTCCCTGGCTTTCAATATCCTCTGTAACTCAAGCATCGCAAAAGTAGATAGAAGAGTGCGCTACAAAGTACAAACAGATAGAGTGGCGTTCTACAGTAGCAACAATTCTGCCAGCGCTAAAATATATAGGAAACAAAGACTTTTCCGATTGTAAGAATAACATAAATTCAATGCTATTGATTCAGGGATTCCATGTCATATCCGAGTTATAAAGAATGACTGGAGTTGTTGGAATGGTTTGCGATTTTCAAAAAAGCGATGGCTACACTAATACAATGCAATCTTCTAGCAGAGTGTCTTCACAATGTTATGGAATAGCAAACCAGGTCAAAAGAAGTTTTTCGTTTATTGCAGATATTCAATTGGATTGTTCTTAAGAACAAGGAGACGTTGTTAACAAAATCGACGGTTATTACTCACTGTCTCTTTGGCTCCTCCTTGATAAATCCTGAGCAAGATCCATATCGACACTCCCATCAGAATCCGTATCCCTTGCTGGATGATTCTGATGTAGCATCTGATGTTGATGAATTTGATGGTGATAGTGCTGCTGGTGTGATATGTGTTCCCATGGGTTGTTGATCTTCCTCTTCGGTCCGTCATCCCTGATCAATGCTTCGATCGAGAACGGTTTCGGCACTGGTTTTATCAAATTTTCCGTCGACGTCATCGGACTGACCAGTGCTTCACTAGTCGGTACTTCCATAGTGTCCGTTCGACGTAAGTTGAACTCGATTTAATCTAAATCCACTCACATGCAATTATGGTTTAATATTGAGTCGATGTGTATCCGCGCACCATGAAGAGGACAATGCGACACTGAAAGGTGGACGACTTGGGAAGGCCCAGTCCGTCCGTACTTGAATTAGTATGGGCGTGCAAAACTCCGGGTTGCGCCGCCCCTACGTGTCCGTTGGCTCCGGGCCCACCAATCCCCTTCGCCCAATCATCTCTTGTTTGGACTACTTGATGGAGAAATTAATTAAACGGACAACCGCCTCTTCGCGCAATATCAATAAGGCAATAATCGTCCTTATTTGCGGTGTACCAGCGGAGGAACAGAACGATTTTATTACGGCTACATTGGCCGCATCTATTCCAATGTCCGATCCTTTACTTCCAATTTGATAATCAGTGCAATTCTGTATCGACGTGTTAATGAGAAACACTCAGTAGGGTGGTTAACAGTCCCATCACTTGTCAAATTAAACACTTTGAAACTTTTGGCATCCTGGACGAGTAAAGTGGACTTGTTTATAGTTTTATTTTTGAAGTTTTATCAGTGCTAATATGATTTCAACTGTCCAACAAAAAGGTTAACACTGGCAATGGGGAATAATGTTTTATGTCATGTAAATTTCCCTAGTTTTGGGAAAAGTACAACAAGGAAATAAAATATGTCGGTCGAGGAAGCCACAGAGATAGCAGTAGATTTAGTATTTTGGGGGTGGTTTAAGCTCCAGGACAATAAAATCATCAACAAACGATTATGACTGCATCCTATAAACAAACAAAAAAACAAAGGTAAAAACACATTAGTGCTTTCTGAATGAATTAAGGAAAGACGAAGAAAAAAGCAATTACTTTACTTGGGTTAGCCCAAATTCATTTGATTACTGATTGAGTTTAATATCTGATAAAATTATGAAGAAAGATTACTTGATTATTTTACTTTAAAGGATAATGTTTATACTACCTATTTTTTTGTAGGTTCCATGTAGCAATTTTACTTATCTGGTGGTAATTACAGAAAGAAAGAATCCTAGACTCATGGAGAATGAAGGAAACAACAATCGTCCGATAGCGGTTTGTTTATGTTTATTCTTATTTCTGGTTATGTATATGGTTACAAGATACAAGATTGCCTTTTGGATTCTGAATTTCCGGTATTGTGAGCCCTTAACTCAGGCTCCAGCAAAGTTAGTTTTAAGACGTGTATTCGTAAGTTCTGGCACCAAAGACCATTACTACTCAGATAGAAAATTTTGTATAATTCAAATAAATATGCATTTATTATTATTATTATTTGTTATTCATATATGATTGTTTATTATTACAAACGTCGAATACGATTTTACTAGACAAGTATTTTTCTCGCAATAAAACAGAAGCAAGGTCCAAAACTTTATCGACTGACATCATTGGACTTCACACGATATCAAAATATATACCGTAAGTTTTGAAAGGTGTCTTTGAGGAACTTTCGGACAAATTGTATTTGATATTTGATTGCGATTTATTTTTGCACTAGATAGAAAACATTTTAAATTTTGAATTCGTGTACCACGTAATGTTCAAGAATGAGCAGAACTCACAAGAAACTTTGCTGGGTGGCAACTCCCAAACACCATCGGAGGCATTGACAGGAAACACGTCACTTTTCGGCCACCTCAAAGTTCCGGGTACCATTATCACAACTACAAAGGCACACATAGTTTAGTTCTATTAGGTATTTTTGATTCACGATAGAAACTTTTTTATATTGTTGTGTATACGTTGAGACAAATGGACAAATACGTGATGGTGGAGTGTAGACAGCTGAGGAAAGATTTTTTAACTATCTGGACTAGTGGCAGGAGAGTTGTTGAGAACGCATTTGGGATATTGGCAAACCGACTAGTAAATCGGACATAATATAATAGACCTGCTAGCCACCGATCTAGGTAGATCGCCAAAGCAGGTAATGGAGAGACAAAATGTTGACAGACACTCCGGACGCGCGTAGTGTCCAAGCTCCTACGTTTCGTACTGCGTTTAGCATAAGGCCATAAGATGTCGCCAGACACTCCGGACGACAAGAGTATAGTACGTTTACAGTACTATAAACGTACGCCTATTATTGATTTCAAATTCTATCTCTTCCCATTAATTTATCAAGAGACAAGGTTCTGGTAATAACTAAAAATGCTGTGATTGACATCATAACCTGAGTTTCAAAACCATTTTTTAACCTTCTTCAAAACCTACATCTTTCAAAATCTTAAAGTAATTCTTTATTTAAAATGTACCTACTCATTCATCGTTTTTAATATGGTGTATAATATTTTTTGTTAAGTTTAATAGTTTTGGAGATATGATGAAGACATAGGTATATACGACAAAAACGAGACAATGACAGCGGTGACAGGGCTAGTAAATAATCTATGGCAACTTTTCTTGTATTCGATGAACCTTGTATAGACATTTCATGAAGAATTCATGTGTTAAGTGTTAAAAATAAGGGTAATATATTTAAAGCGCATAGTAGACCAACAATTGATAAGCAACTTTATAAACAGGGAAAGTGGTGAACAATGTGAGGTATCATATGAGCTCTTTTAAAACCAATATTCGGTTTTAATAAAATACCGTCAATCATTCCATCATTTACATTTTGTTGCTACTTCCAAAATATTAAAATATAGTAAACCACATTTTACCGCTGCTAAAAGGTTTGAAAGGGTTCGTTAAAGCATGAGTTGAATAAAGTTTTTTCCGCTCTCGAGGGGGTGTTTTGACGGATCAAAAAATGAATTTTAACAATAGGGGTACGAACTGTAAAATTTCGGCGGCGAAAATAATAAAATTGAATAGCAATTATACATCAGTGGGTACGATGCGAGCAAAATTCGAGCGTACGAATTAGGGGAGACAGGGTTGGAGTTAGACCTCGTATCACAACGAAATAATGTTTTATTTAATATACATGTTATACATGTTGTATACAAGATACCTACATAATACACGAAAAGATTTTAAAGATGCTCATTCCCCAGGAAGAACTTTGACGGGATTTATCGCATAAACTAAAACGGTATTTATATATACAGTGAGCGTTACAGTCTTCCATTGCCTATTCAATGCTACCATGCTTGTTACGTAGTTGTTTAATATTGTGCTATTGTACTGTAACATCGAAGACACAATAAAGTGTCGAAATATTGCAATAATTAATGAGTTTTATTACAACGAAGTGATCGATTGACCCAACTAATATTTTACTATATATATATATATATATATATATACAGGGTGATTCACAACGTACGGAGGAAATTGAAGGAATAGCAAGTGAAGAACAAAATAAGCATCTTTTCTTAGTAAACTTTTGACCTAAACACATAAACTAGGAAGTTATAGCAAGTTAAAGTTGCATTTATTAATGAACATGATTTACAAACTATGCTAGTAAGAGACGTTTTAAAATTAAAATAAGATACCTGATTGTTATTTAATAGACATGTTCGATTTAAAATGAAGAAAAATTTATAAACATAAAAGTTACAGCTATTTGTTTATCTTTCAAATGATGAAATAATAGGAGTTAACTTGTTGAGAACCGCTGACTTTTTCATAAAACAATTTGGAAAATTTATGACAGTTTGAATGTGACACATTTTAAAGTGACAGTACCTGTTACTGACAGTAGCGGTAGTATTATCAAGTATTATTACATGATCTTAGGGCAACATGCCTAATTACAGTAACGAGGAGTATGTAGACATGATTATGGTTTATGGAGCTGCTGAACAAAACGCTGCACGTGCAAGGCGAATGTACACCGTTCGGTTTCCCAATCGACAAACACCTTCAGAAAATACGTTCCTTCGGGTGGTCCAACGCGGAAGCGAAACTGGAAAGTTACAGCCTAAGAAAGGCCATGGCGGTGGAAGACGTCACCAACACGCGGTAAATGTGGAAGAAAACATTTTAGAAATGGCAGATGCTGATCAAAGTACAAGTACGCGCCAAATTGCCCGCCAAGTTCCAGTTCCTTAATCGTTTGTTTGGCGCACATTAAGTAAAAATGGTTTGTACCCCTACCACCTGCAAAGGGTGCAAGCAATGACTCCTGCTGATTACCCATTGCGGCAGCAGTTTTGCGAGTGGTTGTTAAATCGCACAAATAGAGAAGCAGAATTTCCAGCATATGTACTGGTAACGGATGAGAGCTGCTTTACTCGGAATGGTGCTCAAATTTCACACATATGGGCTGATGAAAATCCACATGCGATTCGCCATTGTAATTTTCAGCAACGTTTTAGTTTAAATTTATGGGCTGGGATTGTAAATAACACTTTAATTGGACCTTTCGAATTACCAGCAAGACTAAATGGTGATAGTTACTTACAGTTTTTACAAGATGGTTTGCCAGAACGTCTGGAAGATATACCACTAAATGTACGTCGTAAGATGTGGTTTATGCACGACGGTTGTCCTGCACATTTTAGTCGGACTGTACGAGAACATCTTAACATCACTTATCCGCAAAGATGGATCGGTCGGGGCGGATTTGTTTCATGGCCCCCACGTAGTCCCGATCTAAATCCGTTGAATTTTTTTTTGTGGGGACATATGAAAGAAATGGTATATGCAACAGAAAAGTTGGTACCATAGATCAATTACGCGATCGTATTAACACTGCTGCAGAACATATACGACAACAATTTCCACAACTATCAGGAAATTGGATTCGTCGTGCACAACTATGCGTGGAACAGCACGGTCAACATTTCGAAAACCTTTTGAAAAGATGATTTGCTATTGAAAAATGAAAAAGTCTTTGTTAAATGATTTATTTGTTTTTTTTTGTTTTATATGATTTTTTTATTAATAAAAATAACAAAATAATAATAAGTTTTGCCGTTATTATTTGAGTACCTAGTTTTGTCATTTAAATTTTAAATTACTCCAAAAATTCAAGTTGAGAAAAGGGTTTGGTAAGAGGGGATTCCATGGAAACGAAGAGCATAATTATTTCCGAAAATATCAGAGGTTCTCAAAAAGTGGACGTTAATTTCTATGAATTTTAAACTGATGTAACTTCTTTTTATTGATCTTTGGTTAAAAAGGTTATTATGAAAATACTTTATATTTACCGTCTCTAGCTCCCTCCTCAATCTCCTCCGTACGTTATGAATCAGCCTGTAAATATATATATATATATATATAGACAAACACCTTTCTCCTTTATATATATATATATATATATATATATATATATATATATATATATATATATATATATATATATATATATATATATATATATATATATATATATATATATATATATATATATAGTTTAAGCAAAATAACGACCGTGACTCTGTAGGAAATTCAGACGAAGGTAACGTGGGAAATTCGGTCAAGTGGGCGAAGTGTATGAAACTCCTTTTGTCTCAGTTCAAACTTTCGTTTTTAATTAAAAACATCATCAGGAACAAGAATTAGAGTATTATAAAAGTCGGCTTGGAGAGGACATTATCGGACAAATCATGTCAATAGATTCAATAAAACAATTGGATGAGCGCTTCACCAAACGGGATTTATAATACTCTAATTCTTGTTCCTGATGAAGTTTGCACTTCGCCCACTTGACCGAATTTCCTACGTTACCTTCGTCTGTATATATATATATATATATATATATATATATATATATATATATATATATATATATATATATATATATATATATACACAACTTTTCCACAAAAATTGTTTAATTTGTTTCTTTGGGAATAGAGGCTTGCACAATAAAACTGTTTTACCCGTTCACTTAATCTTACGACGAGACGGTATAGCTGTGACCAAGACGCAAATAGCGTCGAAACGACAGTTTTTAATATGTTCGTCTCGTCGTAAGATTAAGTGAACGTGTAAAACAGTTTTATTGTGCAAGCCTCTATTCCCAAAGAAACAAATTAAACAATTTTTGTGAAAAAGTTGTGTGTTTTAATATATTGACAAGGCTTAACTATTTTAATTAAATTATTACTATATATATATATATAAAGGAGAAAGGTATTTGTCGGGCAATTCCGTCATACGAAGATCCAAGAAGCAACCGTAGACACGTGTTTCGGACTATTAGTCCTCATCAGTACGGTGTAGCCAAGGAGCAAGATGGACACTCAATGGAAAAACACTCAAATGGTTTCCTACAGGGGGTGACCATACCTTTAATACCTTTCTCCTTTATATCTCACCGTCGATTAACCAACTTTCCTATATATATATATATATATATATATATATATATATATATATATATGAATTCGCTTATATTGTAGTTAATACCACAACAATAGTGCCAAACAATAGTAAAGTGCCTCTAATTGAATAATAATAGAAAATATACGTCAGTAGATCGGCAACATTTTTTTGTTTCACTGACCGGATCGTCGAGGGAGAGGGCGTCGCCCGGAGGGAAGCATCGCGAATGTTTGTGTAGATTTTTGATATGATTGACGTGCGGATAACAATGAGCCGTCAAAATGACAGAGCCACAATGGTCCCGTTTAATGCCGTCAACGGAGCGTCACTTATTGCATTAGCCGAATCATCGTGATTTTATATATGATGTGCGGTGCCGCTGCTACCACTGCGCCATCTACACCTCCTGACTAATTCAAGTCCACCTCCTCCCTACAGAGTCGGCTTGTAGAGATTTATACCCCTAAAATTTAAAATTAGATACCTCACACTGAAAATATTCTCTTGTCTCAGTCAAATATTGGTAGGGATCCTCGGTTAGCTCATAAGTAAACTTGACTTTACAAGCATTTAAAAAGGGAATCGTTCAAATTGGCTGAAGTTGTACCTAAAGAAAGGTACCATTCTGTATTTGTTGGAAAGGCAGGCGTAAGGCCCGCAGCAGTTGGCCCACAATAGAGGCCCCACGTACTAACTTCCCCGACGGCAAGTAGCCCTCCAGTCAACTCATTTCCGCGGCAGCCGGCAGGGCGATAGCTTGGTCTCCTAGTCAGCCTATCCGTCTTGTCCAGCCGTCCAGCCTAGCCGAGCTGTGTATCCAACCCGCTTCTGTGGCGAAGACCAGGTCAGAGTCCAGGCTTTACCGTGCAGGAACCAACGGTTTAACGTGCCTTTCGAAGCGGAGTGAAAATTCCGTATTTCTACCCTGAGATTCGAATCAAGGACCTTTGGAGTGCAAGGCAAGCGCTTTGTCACTCGGTCACTCCACCCACGGTACCGACAGGTACCATGTGAGGAAGTATGTACGTCCAATCTCCAGATCGCAAAGACCTTAGAAAATTGTGGGACGACGGCCTCATCTACCGGGGATATGTGAGTCACGGACAGCGGCCGTCCCCAACAAAGGGAGGAACATGAATCATTACCAAAAGAGTTGTGAAACGATACAGTTGTGTATCATAATAACGTTACATCTATCAATATAGATTATTACGAACCGTAATTACTGTGTATTAGTGCGTACCCGACTACACATAGATACATTTGAGTCGTTGTGCTATTTACAAAACTTATACTTCAACGTTATAATCATAACGAGGGTTTTGTTAGACAAAATCGCTTGACGCTAACACAGTAATATCTCGAAATCTAAAGATTTTTTTACTAAGCTCATAATTCGATACGTATTCTGGTCAGTCATGAGCTGGGCTATTTGCCCTCCAAAGCATAATAGAGAGTTTTGTATATGTAAATAAACATGTATTCTAGAATGCTCGAACTATACCTACAACCTATTTGCGTTAGGCTCACAAAAAGTGAATGATAAACTGTACTGTTTAGTTTAAAAACATACTAGACTGTGTGTGTTTTTTTAGTATTGTATAGTGCATGTTAGCAGGGAAAACATAATTATGTTATCTACAAAAACATAAAATTTGTCTAGATACATGGTCCATTTTCCATTCAAAATTTGTAAAGCTACTATTTTATTTATTTATATAAGCATTTCTTTTGTCGGATTAATATTGATTGAGACTTTCGAGAGACTACACAGTGGATCATGATCCACTGTGTACCAACTGGGCACATCATCCGGAATGCAACCCTTAGATGTTGGAGTTTTTGGACAATTGAAGAATCATTCTCTCAACGCTATGAGTTCTTGGTTAATGTGCCATCCAGGCTGCCTAGTAACCATTTTCGATAATGGCGAACTAATTGCAATAGCCTTTACAAACTCAAAGACTGTATATAAAGCCGAACCTAGAATTAAGAGAAGGCGAAGAAAAATGTAATAACATTAGACAAGCATGTAAATAACAATGCTAAAAAAAGGCATAATGTGAAGTTTTACAAACCGATTCCGAAGAATACTGTGACATTGTGTTAGGACAGTGACGATGTTGATGACTGGTACAGTGAAGATAAACTGAAAAGGATTTGGAATTATGTGTGATGAGGAACTACCATGCAATGCAGAACAAGAATGTATCTGGTCGTGTAATGTTGCACGAAAAAAGCAAAGAGATTTCTTTGATGCCTACGTGTTAGAAACTCTAAAGCCTTGTATACACTGCAGCTGTAACACGTAATGTAACATGTAATGTAACGTGTAATGTAACCTGTGTGGACGGGGTACAAGCGCGCATTCCATGTTACAGCGAGCATTACACTGTGTGCTCGCCGTGCTCCGTCGGCTGTCGGTATTTGCCGCGAACACAAAGGGACCGAGCAGTTGCAGCGTGGACGTGTTTGGTGGCGCATCGGCCAGTGTGTACTGTGCAGCGAACAAGCAGTGCGAACAACGTCAAGATAAACGGGGATTTTTATTAAAATGGATAGCTGGGACGAAGAACGTGGTAGAACAATTTCATTGAAACCCACAGGTCTAAACAAGTCCGATAGTATTGAATGAAGTGAACAATGCAGCCAGATTGGCTCTTTTTGTGTCAAGGTTCCTACAATTAAACATTTATGCGTTGCAAGTCTATATGATTTTTTACTCAGAATTACATTTGAAAACAGATTGAATTATTTTTCGTCATGGTATATTTTTTTTTTACTTAAATGTATTTACTTTTGATTGTTATAATGGGTATTTATTGTGTTTTTTTCGTTTTCGCATTGTTGGATACATATTTTATTTTAATTTGAAGCAAAAGTTGATGATATAGGTACCAACTTTAGAAACAGCTTTGGTACAGTCAGTCGCGTGACGCATCATTCGATAGCTCTTTCAAATCCAAATAGGTTTACGTAAAACGGTTGTTAGATTTTCTTAAATTTCTCTTCACTGGCGCTAAATAAAAAAAAGTGAGGTACCAATGTCACCAAATTTCGATGCTCCATAAATTTCTTTAATGATGTTAAGAAAGAGTTCAAACAAAACATAGTTTTTAAGTATGATGACATCTCGCACGAATAAATTTTAAGGTGCCAATATCCCAACTTTTTTTTTATCACAACCTCCAATACAAACTAGGGTACTTTGCGAAAATGTTCCAGGGTTATGCAAAACTTAAAAGAAATCGAGTAATCAGCAATAATAACTGTAAAACCAGAAGGCGATTTTATTATTTTGTAATAAAGAAATGTTTTCACTTGGTAGATGATCAGAAAAACAATTTCAAATTTCTTTATAATTAATATAATTATGAGTTTTTTTGTGCATTTTCGCACACAGTTTTGTGAAGAAAAAAAATGCGTAATAGTTTTCTGGTAATATAATACATAGTTTGAAAAGGTATCACTTGAAAAACAAACTCTTACGATAGATTTGAATAAAGAATTCTCCAAGTGAAAAAACCCCAAATAAAACATTGACTTTTTTGAATAATTTGTTATGCTGCACGTTTTAATAATGGAATAATATACATGGCATTAAAAACAAATGTCCAATATTTGAAGAAGATCTAAATAAAGGTACCAAACAGTCGAAAATCTTAATTATGGGCCAAAAATGAACCACTATCTTCGCTTTTTTCTATACGTAGTTAATTCATGCATCACCATAAATGCACCGCAAGCAACGGCTACTTGAAATGACGATTCCATGCTTCTCAACGCTCGTCGAACAACTGTGGATCACCTACGAGCGGGACTAGCGCGCCAATGCATTGCGCGGTCGTTTTAACCCCGTCCACGAGCATTCACGTTACATTACATGTTACATTACACGTTACAGCTGCAGTGTATACAAGGCTTAACCGACAATATGGAATATAAAGTTAGTTTCCTCAGACTAAAAATAAAATTCCAGCAACAATTATGTATGCCCGATGTGCCTGATATATCGTTTGTCGCCGAACGGGATAAAATCTGCATCTTTTCAAATCGCCCACTCAGTAGTACACCAAGGCTTCAATTATATTATATGTTTGCATATGATTTTTCTTTCTTAAATATGCGTTGAGTTCTATTATTAAACTTTTTTTAAATAGAGATATTTATACACCCCACATTTACTGTGGTAGGGTATATTAACTTTGTCACAACCTTTGTAACACCCTTACGGAAGCGTGGCAGGTATAGACTTGTACATATATTTTTGATCATTGAAAACGAATTGATTTAGCTGCCCGTCTGTCTGTCCGTCTGTGTACACGATAACTGTCTTAATTTTGAAATAATTGATCTAAAATTTGATATAGCTTATCTCTTAAAAAGTAACGACAAGTTCGTGAATGGGCAAAATCGGTTCACTCAATTTTTTTTTTATATTTTACGGTGGGGGGTATTTTCACTTCAGCCTGGCGCAATCCAAAAAATGCAATTCCCCAAAGCATGTTTTTTTTTTTATTTATGTACATTGTATTTTAATGAATTGAACGCAAGAAAACTTACCCACAACATATGTTTATATGATTCCCTCTATTTAATGAAGAAAAATATGTATCCATTGTGGACCGCCATGCTAAACAGTGGATAATAATGCACATGAACACATGAACCATATCACATTTCCATATAACAATAGTTTTGTAACACCAGACAAATTTTGAATAGAATTACAATTGCTTTACAGATCATTCAAACCCATATTTCTGAGACGGTTAGTTGTGCAAAAAAACAATCCTTTGGTATGGCAAATTTTAGGAACAACAAATTTGATGACAATAATCTTTTCCGGAACTGACAGTTTCCGAGATTATCGCAAAACATAATTTCTTCCGCAGTCACCCCCACATATTTTTTTGCACCGGTGGTCACATTTGATATATTGTTCAAATGTATAAAGCAATACATAGACAAATTCAGCTTGCCACTATTTTTTCAAACTTTTATCTGGACTACGGTGCCGCTTGAAAAAAATCATGTAGACCAAATAATCAGCTTAATTATTTGATTTGTACAAAAAGCCATCTGCTACTAGTTGCTACCGATCCAGAAGATTTGGAGACGTAAATACGAATACATAATAAAAATAGGCCCAATATAAAACAAATCATTTAATTCGTAAATGATTGTGAATTATGGAAATGTGGATTTAAGCATCACGTCATTGTCGTTGTCGTCTAATAACTATTTGACGGCAAATTATAATAATTGTATAATTAGCATCCTAACGATAATGAGCTTCTGCGGGCCCGCCCTCGGTTATAAATAAAATTGTAGACTGTTCCGAACGCGGTTGCCGCCACTTGATGACGGCTGATTAAATTTCCTATAATAGTAACAGCCTCCTGCTTTGCTTGCTGGGAAGAGAGCGGGCGAATAGCGGACCGGAGACCGACCGTGACGAAACTGTTTCACGAAGAGATTGAAATGGGGAGAAAAGAAAAAAATAAAAGTGGGAAATAAACGAGTATGCATATTGAGCGGAGGATTTCTACGACATTTAACGCCGAACATCAGGCACTCAAGAGTTCTCTATTTGTTCAAAAGTGTGAAACCTGAACGCGACACGTGTCCGCCATTCCGTCCGGTCATTTGTCACTTTGTAAATTTGTAAGGAAATCTGGTTATGAACTCTGCGAAACATTGCTCCAACAATGCCAATTGGAAGAATGAAACAAGAATTGAATTTTGCTTGTGCCTTTTTATTTTTTCTTGGCGATACGAAAAGAAGGAATGAAGTGTTTACAGTATTACATAAAGGCTGTTTCAATAAGATCACAAGATTTGAATTTTAAATTAAACATGGTTTTCTGTTGCAAAGTATTGAAATATTTATTGAGTTATAATGTAGACATTCGGGAATTATGTATAAAACAAATCATCCAGTAAATGGCGCCACGGCTTTGGTGGAAATGAGCCTCGTTGATGAAGATGATTTTATCCACAAAATCGGCACTCACTCTTCGTTTCTCAATGGTCCAAATAGTGAACTCTCTTCGTTGTGAATGCTCTGGTAGGAGAAGTTGTTGAGTGACTTGTTTCGGAACGACCAATGTGCGCTCTCATATGGCTTCTAAGTTGGTACATTGTGCACAAGCAGTTATATTTGATAGCATTTAACCTCTTAAGTGGCTAAGACGTATATACGCAA
This sequence comes from Aphodius sticticus, assembly GCA_963966075.1. NCBI lineage: Eukaryota > Metazoa > Arthropoda > Insecta > Coleoptera > Scarabaeidae > Aphodius > Aphodius sticticus. Next base: position 32,003,522 of record OZ014507.1, read on the forward strand.
GAAATGGATACGATTTTCAATCTTATGAATTAGTTTCGCAGTATCGCTCTCTATTTAACCTTAAGTGTACCGTAGGTTCGGAATCCTAGCGTTAATACGCGTTGTAGAGATATGAAATTTTTACAGTGGTTTTCTGATGTAGTATTGCATATGGGAAAATATATAAAAGTAATAAAATAAATAACATTATTTTTTTGGTATACATTATTAAATTATAAAAATGACTTTCCACAATAGAATATAAAAAAATAGAAACCTACACAGATAGAAATTTTTGTTTAACTCAAATAAATATTTGTTTGACGAGAGGCAAAAATATATTTATTTGGTACAAAGAAAGTTTATTTGAGTCAAAACAATACTACTTTACTCCAAACAAATGATATTTGACTCAAATAAACCTTCTTTGTAGCAAATAAATATATTTTTGCCTCTATTCAAACACGCATTTATTTGGGTTAAACAAAAATTTCTATCTGTGTATGAACTTAGTTGTGAATGCATTTTTCTAAAAATCACAGATTTACAAATAATCGAAACAATACCAATTTAATAGCAAATGCGATTCCTGACGTTAAATTCTAAGTTTATTATTAAGTATACATGTGTATAACAATAACTAGTTCTCCAAACAATCAACAGTCATACTTATCATGATTTAGAAAACAAGTACATAAGTCAGGGCAATACGCAATTTTCGGTGGACAATATCTTGTAATGCCGAAATTTGCTATTGGTAAGTATAAGTGAATTTCCTTTTGATATTTTAGTATAAGAAATAATAATAATAAAATAAGCAAGAAACATTTTATTGAAACATTTAATTTTTGAATATTAAGTTAACTTTATTTTACAAAATAGCTTTGATATTTCGACACAAGAATATGATTTACAATATATCTCCTGATTACATATATGTATATGTTTCCTAAGAAATGCTTTCATGAATATTGACACTATAGACAACATTGTTGGGCGGATTTGGAAATTTAGTTGCGAAGAAAATGTAGAAAAGAATAACTATTTATGATCGATTTCTTTTCTAAGTAATATTTGTAGTCTTACATTTTCTGGATTAAGATACTATGAAAAAAGAAATGAATTTTTGTGGTAGAAGGCTCGGCGAGGTCAAAAATTGCGCTTATATTATTTAGAACGTCGAAAAATACCTACGAACATACAATTGTTCGAACTAGCTTGATTGTTTCTAGTTTGGCACCTCTTTTACGCTCTATTGCCTGGTCTACACATGACTAGTAATGTATTGTGTTGCAGTGCCAAAAGGATTTTTGAAATATGGAGAAGAAAGTTTGTTGGCGCTTGCTGGACAAACTTACGATAATACAATAGATGTACGGATTGAACGTAAATTCTCGCAGCTTTCTTTTCCTGGATGGCTAATAAAACCGTCTGCAGAAGATAACCCAGCACATAGTGAAATGGAGAGCGCTCCTTTAGCGGACCCCTCCCTCACATTCTCAGAAGAAAGTCCGTAGGATGTTGGTCTCCAAATAAAGAAAGGTAAATATAAACTAAACACAAAGATGGGAAAAATAAAATGTTTTAAAAATGTATTTTTTTAAGATTCCATCTGAAAGAGCGTAAATGTTACACGGCAGAGACATTTGTCTACAAAGGCACAAAAATTGTACACGCTTACCTTGTTGTACAAAAGAAGCGTACGGAGATATAAGAATTTGTCTAAAAAGAACAGAATTTCGAAAGCAAGTTTACTTTTACGGATAATTTTTGAAGAATATGCTGAATATTACAACATACAAGTTTGTTATGGGTCAGCTGCATCACCAGTCTAAGAAACAGAGAGGTCGTCGTTTTTCACTTGACGAAAAAATATTCGCTGTAACGCTTCTTAAGCAAGGCCCTAAAGCGTATCGTCTGCTTAAAAGAACGTTTGCTCTAGCAGGTAGGAAAATTTTGCTGGATGTGTTAAACAGAGTACCCTTTCTTTTCCACTGGTATTAATAATCATCTAATGAACTCGTTGGAGAAAGAAGTGCATCAGATGAAGGAGCTAGATCGATATTGCTGTCTTCTTTTTGACGAAATGTAGTTAGATACCCTAGAAGGCTTTGAAGATTGCGGGGAAGGCACAACCACAAACCTACCCGATCATGCTATTGTTTTTATGTTGCGCGGTTAACATAAAAATTGGAAACAGCCCATTGCCAGGTTTTTCACGGAACATGGGATGTCTGCCATTCATCTGCAGAGAAATATAAAAATTATTGTTACGGCATGCCAGAATATTGGGCTGCATGTTGTTGCCACAGTTTGTGACCAACTGAGCACAAACTGCAAAATGGTAAACCTGCTCCGCGAAGAATCACGCAGTGTTGTTGTACGTCAGGGGCTAGAATATGGAGCATATGGCTTTACCATAAATGGTGAAGAAATTATTCCATTATTTCATCCGCCACACTTTCTTAAGGGATTTCAAAAAAATCTAATAGACCATGTCTCTTTTCAATGGCAAGGTGTAAGACACATAGCATCTAGGAACAATATCGTTAAACTCTACGAGGTAGACGTTGGAGATTGCGATACAAAGATGTTGAATCACTTTACTGAAGCCCACATATTTAAAAATAAAATGAAAAGGATGAAGGTGAATGTGGCCGCGCAAGTGTTGTCTCGCAGTGTTTCTTCTACCCTTCGAGCGATTGCGTCAATAGGTTGTTTTCTTAATTATCTTTTCCATAATATGATCATTGTGCAATATTTTGAGATACAATATGGCACCTTACTATTTTGTTTTTTGAAAAAGGAATGTATTTCTCTTAAAATATGAATTAATTTAAGTGTGACTAATTTTCAGCGCCTGAAGTGTTACCACCCACAGCTACGGGAACGGCGGAATTTGCCCTGTTCATTGACAAATTGTTCGATTCAGTTAATTGAGTTAATGGTTAATGGATCAGACAATAAATCTTGAGCATGGACAATTATTGAGATGTTCCATCTCAGGAAAATCCCTTAACCATGAGTTTTGGAATGTGGCTGTTCAAGTATTAAGATCAATTAAATCCCGAAAGGCAAATAGGGAGTTTGTTCCGCCAACAGTTAAAAACTGCATCGACACCATTGCCGGTTTCAAGGAGCTGTGGAAGAAGCTGCATGACGTAGGCTTTAAGTTTCTGAAGCCAAGAAACCAGGACCCCCTTGAAAATTTCTTTGGCTGCGTTTGTCTGCAGGGCGCTGGAAACGTAAACCCTACATGTACCTCATTTAAACATACGTATAAAACACTAATTCACTGGGGAACAATTTTTTTTTCATTCGCTGTTGCATGAGATTTTTTAACTGATTTTAGTAATATTTGCATTGCTGACTTCAAATATGAAGTTCGTTTTTTGCTCCATGCTCAGGTTTCCATGCAATTTGATGTGGTACACCGGGTATCTCACGGAACATGAAGTACACATGTATGGTATATGGGAAAATCGGAAACCGTAAGAGATAAGAATTCGGTTAAATGAGACAAAAGTTGCCTAAACATGGAATTTACACAAAACAGTTTTTGGATTTCAAAAAATATAAAAAATTCAGAAGCTGTTTTGTATATCTTTTATGTTTAGGCAACTTTTGTCCCATTTAACCGAATTCGTATCTCTTACGGTTTCCGATTTTCCCATTTACCATACATGTACTTCATGTACATGCGCTACGGAATTCACACAGCGTCAATTGGTGCAAAAGATGGCCCCAAAACTCTACAGTGGGGTTACAATTGTTGATGGTCCCAAGCTTCCACCTTGCGATTGAGCGGTATATTGTCATGATGTCGATATGCCTAAGTGCATCTTGGCTAGTATAATATGTAGATTGATATACCTATACATAACGCGCTTTTGGTCTGTGTCGTAGAGAGAATGTCAGAATTCCAGAAGGTCTAAATGATCCTGAGGAAATAAACCACTTCTTTATAAGATCCGTTGATGAGATATGTCAACATGTTGGCGTGGGGGGAGGTGCTCTTCGGTCTCGCTTGTGCGCTGGTAGGAGGAAGCCATTCGGCAATTTACTGGAGCTCAGGCCTGTGTCGGAGGATGTTGTGGAGGGTTTCTTGAGAGCTATCCAAACGGATGCAGCGGGGGAGGATGGCATTACAATTCAAATGGTGAGGCTTTGTTGTCCTCTTGTTGTTCCATTTATCGCACACATTGTGAACGTCTGCATAGAGGGTCACGTCTTTCCCGACATCCGGAAGACTGCGAGAGTTGGTGCAGAGACAGCGTAGCTTGGGAGACTTTCGCCCAATAAGTATTCTACCTGTTCTATCGAAGGTACTCGAAAGAGCTGTCTGTCTGCAGGTGATTCATCACCTGGATGAGCATGGGTTGCAGCGAGATTTCCAGTCCGGTTTCCATCGGGTTTCTCCTGTGCGACGGCCCTGCTTAGCATGACCGATGATTTTCTGCGTGCACTTGATGACGGTGATTTTGCGGTGTTGGTCTCTCTAGACTTTTCTAGGGCCTTTGACACCTTGGAACATGATACGCTCCTTGCTATTTTATACCACATTGGCTTCTCAGAGTTGGCAATTGATTTTTTTCGCTCATATTTGGGTGGTAGATGTCAGCGAGTTGTTGTAGGGTCGCGTCACTCGGATTTGTTAGCGGTGAAGCGCGGCGTGCCGCAGGGTTCAATATTGGGCCCGGTTCTTTTTAATATTTACGCTTCCCTATTGCCAGATGTTTTGACCGCGTGTAGGTATCATCAGTACGCTGATGATACTTACCTTTACTATCGATTTGGTGGGCTGGACTTTGATGGTGCGAGACGTCTGGTGAATGCTGATGTTGAGGCAATTGTGGGGCGAGCTGAGGAAATGTCTCTTGTGGTTAATGCAGCTAAATCGGCGGTTGTTGTCTTTAGTCGTCGAAGCTTGGACATACCGGACGGGTTCGGGATTGCCTTGCGTGGTCAGGTGATACCTATTAAACCAGAAGTAAAATGCTTAGGTGTTCTGGTGGATGGTCAATTGAGATTTAGTGGACATGTTTCGGCTAAGGTTCAGCTTGCGTACTTGAGACTTAAACAACTATATGCTGGCCGTGGATTTTTGAGTCAAAAGCTCAAGGCACAATTATGTAATGCCCTTGTATTGTCGTCCTTTGACTACTGCGACACCGTGTACGGGCCCTGCATTGGAGCTTATGATCGGTCCCGTATTTAGAGAGTGCAGAACGCATGTCTTCGGTTCGTGTTTGGATTACTCAGGTTTGATCATATTACTCATACCTTATCATGGGCGGGGTGGCTGAATATGTATGATAGAGGGATTCTGCATTATGCTTGCTTCTTATACAGGCTTATGTCTGCCGGGTCTCCGCCCTACCTGCACGACAGGATAACCTACAGGACCGACGTGCATAATGTAAACATCCGCCGCAAGGATTTGTTGACTATACCAAGACATAAGGCAACAATGTTCAAAAGGTCCTTTACCTACAATGCGGCAAAGGTGTTCAACTCGGTGTCTGGTCGGTTTGCATCCGCGGAATCACTGCGTCGGTTTAGGCGGTCACTTGCGTCTCATTTGTGCCGGCTGCGGGGCTCGCCGCGTCGGTTGTTCTAGTGTTCAGTGTGATCAGTATGTTGAATCAGTATGTTGAATGTACTTGTAAATAAAACTTGTTAATGGTTACTTTTAATCCCTGTAGTTCAGTTATAATGTAGTCCTGATACTAATCATTTTTTCTATTTTTCTTTTCTATTGTATAGTTTTAGTTTCTGGTTTGAGTGGAAGACCGAGATGCGGCAAACCCTTGCCGTACTCTCGAACTCACGCCTGTTGTGTCAAACAGTAATTAAAAACATCCTTATAAGCTGTTAATCTGTGTATATATTCTTTGACTGTTGATACAATAAAGTTATTATTATTATTATTATTATATAAGTATAGATTCATATAAGTATTTTTGGTTCGTAAAATAAAGCCAGTTTCTCCTTGCGATCTAACCATGGCATCTTCAAGCAGATACAAATGTGTAAACAGTGTAAATGCATTTTGTTATGTATGCGGCTGTTACACTCTTTTTCGTCAAAGGCGCAACATTACATCATTTGTGCGACGTGCTTATAAAGCTTATTTTGACATTGCCCTTGGCGACCAAGACAAAAAGTGGGCTCCTCATACTGTGTGTCATAACTGTGAGGAAATGCTACGTGACTGGACAAAAGGAAAACGTAAGGGTTTGCCTTTTGGAGTTCCCATGGTTTGGCGAGAACCAACAGACCACACAACTAATTGTTATTTTTGCCTAGTCAACACAAAGGGTATCGGTAAGAAAAATCGCCATAAGATCTCCTATCCTAGTATACCCTCCGCAATTCGACCTATTCCTCATTCTAACGAACTCCCGGTTCCAACTTTTAATGGGTTTGCCTCAGCTGAAGGTGGAGGCAGTGAAAATGAACTAGAATACCACGGAGATTCTGGCAGCAAAGTTCCGGAATTTATTCCAACATCTGAGGACTCGTCAGAGGATATCGAACAGGCATCAGTCCCTCAGAAATTCAGTCTATCAGAATTGAGTGACTTAGTGCGTGATTTAGGGCTTTCTAAGAAAGCAGCGGAGGTATTAACATCAAGGCTACATGAAAAACACCTATTAGACAGCTCTGCAAAGGTTACATTTTTCCGAAAACGGGAGGAGAGCTTTCTGGATTTTTTTCAGAAGAGCAATCACTTGTTTATTGCCACAATATCCCAGGTCCTCTTAGGGAACTGGGTATCATGTCGTACAATCCAGCAGAATGGCGATTGTTTCTAGATAGCTCTAAACGAAGCCTCAAATGTGTTCTGTTGCATAATGGCAATGTTTGTGGAGCGGTTCCAATTGGCCATTCAGTGCATTTGCGAGAAGAACGTAATGACATAAAACTGGTTATTGATTTACTTAAATATCACGAACACTACTGGATCATTTGTGTGGAAAAATGGTGAGCTTTCTCCTAGGCCAACACAGGGGCTTTACAAAGTTTCCATGCTTTCTCTGCATGTGGGACAGTCGAGCTCGAGATAAACACTGGGCCCAGAAAAGTGGCCCAACCGTGAAACTCTGGAAGTAGGAATGCCAAACATTGTAAATGATCCAATCGTCAGCCGAGAAAAAATCATTTTTCCTCCATTACATCTCAAGCTTGCCATAATGAAACAGTTTGTCAAGGCACTGAATGCTGAAGGTGAATGTTTTCGCCACATAGTTTCGACTTTCCCGGCTCTAAGTTTCGAGAAAATTAAGGCAGGTGTATTTAACGGACCTCAAATACGTACCCTTGTCCGTGACAAAGACTTTGTCAGGAAGATGAATGACAGGGAAAAGGCCTTGGCAACAAAAAAGCTCCTAACTATGAAGATCTGGTTACCACAATGCTGTTGGCTTTTCAAAATCTTGGTTGCAATATGAGTATCAAGCTCCATTTCCTGTATAGTCACATCGATAAATTCCCAGAGAACCTTGGCGCTGTAAGTGACGAACAGGGGGAGCGTTTCCATCAAGAGCTCATGACGATGGAAGAACGCTATCAAGGGCGTTGGGATAGGCATATGATGGCAGACTACTGCTAAAGCATCAAACGAGATTGCCCTAAGGTCTACAGGCGCAAGAGCTACAAGCGTAAATTTTTGCCCGATAAGGAGCATCCTTTAAACCATTAAATGTTACTAATCAACTTGCTATCGCATTTATGCTGAAATATTAAAATGTGTATACGTTAATTTAAAGTAAAAATTGCTTGTTTGTACCCACCCATATTCTAATATATGTATGTTTCATGCGAAATTTGCTTCATTTTGTTCTCGTTGCATAATGTACATTGATCATAAGATTTTTTGCGGTCGTTTCATTATACGAACCGTGAAATTTCCCAAAAATGTAAATGTCGCATTGTAAAAAATCTATAGCTTGCAAACTACCTACAGATTTGAACTCAGAGGATTCAAATTAGGTAAGAACAAGTGCTCAATGCAACAAAATTTCTGTTCCCCAGTGTTATCAATAATTTTGCTTCTCCTCACTCACCTGGTACAAATTGCCAGGTAGATGATTGCGAGCCTGCTATAAAGTCGCTTAAAATGTTTATTACGCAGAATTCGATATTAAGCCAGCATATCTTACAAAGGAAAATTTTGCAGTAAAAACCCTTGCTTATATTGCGGGGGGGTGGCCAAGAAAATAATAAAGCAATAGTTTGGATCACCATCGCCTCATTATGGCAAAGGCTTACAGTACCAGGCTTTATTACGACCACGCACTAAGTTTGTGAAACTGTTAGGGGCTTGTGTAGACATAGTGCACTGTCTACTTCCAAAACTTAAGTGCACTAAGCATGGCTTATTATTAGCATTTATAAAGTTATTTGTAAAGTTATATGTATTCGTCTGCACATTTCATTTTATTAATATAACATGTTTTTCAATATTTGTTAATAAAATTTTGAAAGAATAGAACCGCTGCAACCTGGACGACCCTATAAAGACGCTCAGTAAACTATGTAAAATACCTTTAAAAGCAATGAAAGTTGGAGTAATGAAAACGCAAAAAAAATCTATAGGGATTTTCAGATCACAATTGACTAATCCTACTAATCCCAATGACGCACTAAAACTGATAAAGGAACGTTTTGAAAACAAAAAGATTTTAATACAAAAACATATAAGAGAACTCACAGAACTTCCTACATTAGTAAAAGAAAATTTTACGGATCTCATGGATTAATGTAAGATTGTTGAGGCCAATTTGATGATTTGTCTCTTGTATGTGTTTAAACACATGTGATTTTTGGTCTTTCATATGTTCCCTAAAGCGTGTACCCAGTCTACGACCTGTCTGTCCTATGTAGTACTTGTTACATCCCGGTTCAGGGCAAGCAATCTTATAAACACCATTACGAGAGGTCAGTTTAAGGGGTTGTTTATTATTAGTGAGCATGTTACCTGATTTATGTGGGCTCTTAAACGATATATTAATGTTGTATCTTCGCAAAATGTGTTGCAAAGCATATGAAGTATGTCCTTGAAAATCTAGAGAGACAAAACAATTCTTGATAGAGTAATTGGGATAAATGTGATTGAGTATATTCTTCCGGTGAATATTATCATATATGTTTTGTAAGAATTTAACACTGTAACCATTATTACTGCCTATTTGCAGTATATTAAACAATTCATTGCTGTAATTAACTTTATTAAGAGGAACAGTTAAAATTCTGTTGAAAAAGTATCGAAAAGCTGCCTGCTTATTCGAGATAGCATTAAATGAATCGTATGGTATAACGGTATCAGTGGTCGTAGGTTTCCTATAAATTGGGAAATCGAGTTTGTTAAGCATTAAATTCTTAATTATATTGATGTCCAGAAATTGTAATTGGTTATCGTGCTTTGATTCTAAAGTAAATTGTAAAACTCCTAAATTGTTGAGTATGGTATGAAGAGCCTTTATCTGAGCATCAAAACCATCATATAATGAAGATATCATCAACATATCAGCCGTAGTAGATTATGTTATCTGTTATGAGTTTGTATTTATTAGAGCAAAGCTCTTCCTCCAATTCATTGATATAAAATTCGACCATTAAACCCGAAATAGAAGATCCCATGGGCAAACCATCATCATGCATCTTGTAAAATTTTCCATTGACTATTTTTACCACCAATTTTTTAAGCATTTATCCTTTTACTGATATATGGGTGATTTATGTGTTTTTCTGTGGAAAATTTAGTAATGTACCACTAGATTTGATTAATTGACTAATTAAAATACAGTGTCTCATGGGACGTTGGATTGCATGGGTAGTTTTGTTATTATTAGAGATAGAAAGTCGGTTAAATGTACAAAGTAGTGCATATTTATGTGATCTTTCATAATCTGTTCAGAAAACAGTTGAATTCCAAACGGTTCCCAAGCTATTTTGAAAAAAAATTTCATTTTTTTTAATTATGGTCATAACTTCTTTATTTGTGATCTAATCAAAAAAGTGTTTTGGCATTATAAAGGCACTTTCTTGTCTCCAATTTGATGGTGTCAGTTTCAAATTTTTTTCGCCAATGAATTCGTCAAAAACACAATCAAACACAATCTCCTTCAATAATGCACATCAAAAAAAGATAAATTCCGGTAGATACATGACTGTCCACAGTAATCACCGTATATGTCAGAAGATTAGAATGGTGACGGCAATGAAGACTAGAGGGCTCATACTTTCTCATCAGATCTTCCACGAAGAAAACAAAGCTAAGTTGTACAGCATCTTTTTAAGCAACGGCTTGCCTAGGTACCTTCTAAGAATGTACGGACTCCCATCGTTTACAGAAAGTTACCATTCATTCCAGGGACCCTATTCTCGTCATCTTTTTGAAGCGAATGTGAGTCTTTCGAATGGTTAGGTGAGAGTGGGGATATCGGCGGTTGCCATGTGTTTAGAACGTATGGGCGTGGCGCGTGCGTTATTGTTCTTAGCAACAAGAAAACTTGCCATAGATACGTTCGTATGGGCGTGCCGCGTGAGTTATTGTTGTTAGCGACAAGCAAATTTGCTCATAGATACGTTCCAGAGGACAACCGCTGATATCCCCACTTCTTCCACCTTACCATTCGAAAAGACTCGCATTCGCCTCAAAAAGATGACGAGAATAGGGTCCCAGGTCTGTCCCAGTCGATAAGCAGGTTTTTTGTCATAGAGATTTTAAAGATTGCCTACTACAACCTTCAGCGAATAAGAAACCTTTTTACCAACACCAAACAAAAAACTCCCAACGAATACAGTTCTGGAGTTGTGTATGAAGTGCCGTGTGGGGGTTGTAGCTCCCGATATATCGGACACGGGGAACTGGATGAAGACAAGAATGGGTCAACATGGGGATGATATTAGAAGAGTAAAGACTACGAGTGCCTTGGCCAAACATGCGATGAACACTGGACAAAACGTTGACTTTGTTCCAAAATAATTTATAAGAAAACCAACCTCCGTGAAAGATTATTCTTTGAAATGATCGGCATAAAAAGACCCGCTAATCCTATCAACCTAAGATCAGACACCGAAGACCTGAGCGCCATCTACACGTATTTATTCGATCTAAATTACGATCATGGTCGAATTATGGATGAGTCAATGTCTAATTTAGGTAACTTGAGTGAATTGACATTTTAACAACTAACTATTACGTACTGTGTAGTTTTATATCGGCCACACTGTATGTTAGGTGAACGGGGATTGTTTTGGTTGTTGTGGTGGTCCGCGTGTGTTATGATGACCGACCGCTGATTTCACGTTAGTTTGGTTATGTCCACAGATTAGGAGAGATGACCCACTAGATGTTATTTCACATGCCTTTCAACCACCAAGGGTAGCGTAGATGGCGCTCGAGTATATGAATGTACAATGGCGGGAATTTTAAACTGTATATTGCAGTACAATTAAATTTATTATCGGCAATAATTTTTCAAATAAAACCACCGTAAGATTTTTTTTATTCAATAAGTGCATTACAATTTAGTCATAATTGACTAATAAGTAACTTAATTGTAACTTATTTTATTAGTATAACTTAACCTAATAATGCCTTTTGGTTAGTACTGGTATACTAGTCACGTTTTTCTTGCGCACTACGTAGCACTGTCTTTGCTTTTAGAATTAACACATACAACCAGCACTTACTGTGCTTTTGTCACTAACTCACATTTACACTAACTCAAACGGCTTCTTTCTCTTTTGTCTTCCGATCAATCCGGTGTTGTCGAGAAACTGGATGGCATCAACGTTTACGTGATGATAAAGCCTTTCCTTGTGACTTCTTGCGATTTGTTTGATTTCTTTGGACTCAAAGTCCATTTTCAGGTCCTTATGGAGACCATCATTCCTAATGTACCAAGGCGATGCGCCAATGCATTTTAATACTTTATTTTGGAAGATCTGGAGAATTTTAATGTTAGTCTTTTGGTGCAACCCCAGAGTTAAGCACCATACGTCCACACGGGGTTTAGAATTTGCTGGTACAAGATAAGTTTATCATATACTGACAGCGTGGAGTTTCCCATCAGCCACTACATCTCTCTGTATCAGATTTCAAGTTTCTTTTTTCTTTTTAACGTGGGCCACTGGAAACAGTGGCGCCTGACGTCTAATGTAATGCCGAGATATTTGGCTGTTTGCATTCTGGACTGTTAGATAACAGTTTATATTAACACTATTCTAAGGGAGATTCTCATGTATACAGATCTAAAAATTTGCTCAATTTTGGAATAGTTTTTCAAACGCATTGTACGAGATATCAATGTTTTCTCTTCCAGTTATATATTAATTGGATATACGTTAGTGTACAAAAATTTTTCTTCATAAAAAACTATATGCAAGAAGTGGATGCTGTTGTAGGTCCTGTGCGGAGTGCTTGTCACAAGAAGCGACATGATAGGTCCTGTAAAAATATCCAGACATCGAAATTTCAAAATTTCTTTGAAATTAGATGAAAGTAGTTGGAGGTTAGACAAACATTTAGTAATAAAAGTTGAAAATTGAAATAATAGCTGCAGTTTGAATTTTAAGACCGATTTTTTATTTTTTGGGCTTCCAAAACATCAATAATATCATTATTAAGATTCACTTTTTATGAGATTCAGCCCCCAATTAAAAGTATTTTCTCTAAGGGGAAAATAACTCGATCCGTTAAACGATTCAAAACTAAGCGCATATGGTAGTTCGAAATATCTAGGAAAACACGTCAGTTGTATCGGTGTAATAAACTACCAGCTAGATCTATTCGTTTTCTACACTGTATCCAAATTTTACATTCTTTTGGTTACCGAAAGTATCAATAGAAAGACATACACATACATATTTTTGCTTAAACTTCTGGAAATTTTGCTTATTTTATATACAATATTTCCATAAAAGAAAAAAATGATTACATGAGAACCCCTTAACAAGAACAAAAAACCTAAATAACTATTATACATTCGATTCTTGGATCGATTTTTATTTTGAGATACAATACCTCGAACCGTACGCGTGCAATACCAATGCGGAAAGTACCAACAAACAACTTGTTTTTTAATAGTTCCTTATGCAACTCGCACGTCAGAAAATTAAAATTTAATTATGTCGCTAGTCTCTCTGTAACTTTCCGTTGCAGATCATTATTTCCTCTCAGAGATGGCAGCTCAGACTCAGTTTTGTTATCCCTGAGCCCAAGAAAACAACAAACGCCTCTGAAGGATACCAGAGGTTTTGTCCTTCTGTACCACCATCTTTACTTGCAATAAAAGCATTGCCTGGCCTCAGTTCATCAGACCTCAGGTCTGATGAACATACACGACAATACCAGTATTTGAACAGCCAGGAAATAATAAATCTGCCACATATGCAACTGACATGGATTCTAATGAAGTAGTATCTAGACAATTTTCTATGTCAGGTACATGTGTAATTCCTGATACCGATGGTGTTGGGGTACATTTATCAGCACTTGGTTCATTTTCTTTAGCATTCTCCAGGAAGCACCGCAGTTCAGTACCCGTCGAGCCCGGTAGTCGCTTCATTGTATGGGGTGCGTTTGCATATGGAGAATTTTAAGTTTAAATTGGTAACCTCGTCGGATGTGGCTGATGCGCTTGCATCCTTTAATTCGGCTTTGACTGGTGCCGATGGTATTAATCTTCCCATGCTTAGAATGTGGTCCCCTATCATCCTACAGTATTTGGTACATTTTTAATTCCTGCATCCTGGAGGGACATTTTCCATGTGGCTGGAAGCATGCTGTGGTCAAGCCCACCCCAAAAAAGAGTAACCCGGAAGATTTGCGGGACTTGAGACCGATAAGCATTCTCCCGACTGTGTCAAAGGTTTTTGAGAAGGCTATCAAGAGTCAGTTAAGTCTTTTTGTATCACAAAGAGGGATATTGCCTTCTATTCAGTCTGTTTCAGGGCTGGCCATAGCTGCACGTCGCCATGATGAAGGTCACTGATGACATTATTGCCGCTTCAGATCAGGGCTATGCAACTATATTGGTGTTACTTGATTACAGTAAAGCATTTGACACAGTCAACCATGATATTCTTAGTGAGATATTTAACTACATTGGGTTGGGACCAAGAGCTAGGGAGCTGTTAGATGGTTATTTGAGGGGCAGGTCGCAGTGTGTAGATATAATGGGAAGTGTGTCTTCTGATTTGTTTGTCCATTCTGGTGTTCCGCAGGGGTCGGTATTGGGGCCTTTGCTGTTCTCGCTGTATACGTCACAATTTGTTAGGATGATTGATCATTGCAACATTCACATGTACGCGGATGACGTCCAGTTGTACCTTAGTTTTCGGCCTGATGATTGGAGCAATGCGGATAAATGCGGATAAATGATTTGGATAAAATTTTTATGACTTCGGCGGCACACTACCTGAAATTAAATCCGTCAAAATCAGCTGTGCTGCTCTTTGGCAGTGAGAGCGTGTGCACCGATCTCTCCCCGATTATCAAACCGAGGTTGGACGGTACCCTATTGCTGGTTGTTCGGGAGGCGAGGAGCTTGGGCCCTATTCTTGACAATACCTTTCGTACCGAGCGCAGGTTTCTAGATATATTAAGAATGCTTACTTTTATTTGAAGGTGTTGTATCCTCACCGTTCTTCTCTCCCAGTATCATTGAAGAGGCGGTTGGCTGATAGCTGTGTATTGTCACATTTTAACTTCGTGGTCCCCGTATATCATCCTGCTATTGATAGCGCTACGTGTCGCAGAATCCAGAATGTTTAGAATGGGTGTCTGAGATATCTCTATGGCATTGGAAAATACGAACGGATATCATATAAACTGCGAGATGCTGGTAGGTTGGTTGTCAATGTCAGACAGGAGGGAGCTGCAGACTTTGGTGTTTTATCATCGTCTTATTACTTCGGAGTCACCGAATTATTTGTTTAATAAAATTATTCTCATACAGCATGTACATGATCGAAACATTAGATATGCTTACAGGATATCTCCCCAGCGGTTTAGGACGTCTCTATTTCTGCGCTGTTTCTCGTATCATGTGTAGAAATCGTACAATGAAATCCCTGATCGCCTGAAGTTCTTTGATTGTTCACATTTTCGTAGAGCGCTTGTTGTTTCTTGGTTCCCTACATAGCACTTTGCTTCCCTCCTGCTGCTATATCTTGTGGATTGAGCGTTTTTTTTTGTTCATTGTAAAGGCTTTGGCAGAGGATTTATGAAGATTTATTATTTATTTATGCGTGATGTATGATTTGTTTGTGTCTTTTCGGTCGCCCTTCGTCGTGCGCGGTTTGCGTCTTAGCAGAATGTTGGTGTTGTACATTGTATTTACTTGTGTTTAGTTTTCTAAGGTATACGTGGAAGATCAGATGCTTTGCAATCTGAACCTCGCCTTATGATTGCACGAAATATATTATGCTTATCTGTATGTTGTTTCTTGTATGTACTTATATTTTTTTGCAATTAAGTATATTTATTATTATTATATTCGAAACCACCATTTTCACAGATTGTATTATCAAATTTCGGTAAACTTAAACGATTTATAATTTGAGTCTTCAATGCGGCTAAAAACTGAGGGACTGTAGGGTCCTCATTGCAACCGCAAGAACTTCGAATTCCACCAAATAAATTTTCCAATGCATCCTGATTTAAAAAGCCTGGCTTGAAAGATTTAATACCAACGGATGTTAATTTTTTGGAAATATATTGCATTGCGGTTAGTGTATATAACCACCCTTGTTGAGATGGGGTTTTCCAGGGAGTGCAAGTATCAATATCCTTCGGAGTTCGAATATATCGCCAGTTTTTCACTTTTTCTTTACATTCGTCCCAAAACTTCGTGTGTCCTGAGGTTTCAGTAACACTACATCTGTAATAAAGAAAAAAAATTGTAAATTTTATCATAAGGTGTAGGAATTTGAGATGTCAATTATTAAATGGAAAAGAATTTTTCGCTGTCAAGTGAAAATATGTTTTAAACAACTTTGGTCTATAAATGAGAGTGATCTATGTGGCCCTGATGCAGGTAGTATAAAGTGAATATACATTATACACCTACTTGAGAAATGGTACCGCAGCATTTTAACATCATATTGAAATACTGGGTTATGCGTTGCAATGATCCCGGCATACATCTAATTTTACCACCAGCATTTTTTTCAATAAAAAAAAACCTGTGGGTGTTTAATTTATTTTAAGGTTTATTTGATTTGTTAGAAATGCTCAAGTTTAAGTTGATCAGCACCGTCCCAGCGTAATAATCACGTACGTTTATTAGCGTACAACACCGTTTATCAAAATTAATAGTAATCGACGGATTTGTAAATTTAAGTAATTAGCTATATGGTTTGTGTGGTGGATGACTTTCTGATTTGCCATTGCGGCTGTCGAACATCTGGCACACATCACTGACCAATGTAGCCGTTGCTATAGCTCGAGAAGGGAGTTTTACTACAAATTAAATTCTATACGTTAATTATGTTTATAATTATGGAAACCTAAAATACTACCTTTCTCTATTAAAGAATATATACACAATGCCATAGATCGGCTCATTATACGAGCTGCTACATTTACTTTCATTGCTCTTCCACCTTCTGGCACGAGGAAATCGTCAGTTGTGTTTGGGAGAAGTCGAAAAACATAGCGAGTGTTTTTGTCAGTCTGATTTGCTGTGACAATGTCTGACCAGGGCGCCTGCAACATTTGCTGTGACTCACACAATGTTAGACAGGGCAGTAAAACATTATGTTTTTTTAGCAGATTGCGGGTGCATTTCAACAAGTGTCGAACATCATATAACGTATATATGACTGTATTGTCAGTCATAATCCATGGATTGTCGACAGTCGAACCCAT
Organism: Aphodius sticticus; assembly: GCA_963966075.1. NCBI lineage: Eukaryota > Metazoa > Arthropoda > Insecta > Coleoptera > Scarabaeidae > Aphodius > Aphodius sticticus. Next base: position 32,020,386 of record OZ014507.1, read on the forward strand.
ATTCTGTAATGTTCGAACGTTACTTGTGCCCATGTCACACACTGTTGCAATCACTGGAATTTTCATTTCGGACATCCCATGTAACACATCCAGATTAATTGAAGAAACTCCATATCTCGTCAAATAATATGCAACAGGTTGTTTCCAGTTGGAATTAATTCCCTGTGCAGGAAACACAATGGCATATTTTGTTACAAGCTCTGTCCTGATGCCACCTCCATCTTCGACCCCATCTATGCAATCTTTTGAGGAATTATACTTAATATGTTCACGTATTGCAATTTCGTCAAACGCTAAAGAGCTGTTGCACACATTGTGCAAGATCTCCCAAAATGTGCTTCGTTTCATTAAGGCAAGAGCCAACACTTTTTCTTCAATCAGCCACCTTCGACCATGCGGAGAGACGTTACCACAACGTATTTGTCCTTTTATAAAAGTTGCACTCACAGGTGTGCGACAAAATATTATTGACCTGCAACTCCAGTACAGAATCTTTGAGCAATGCAGAAATTTGGTTTCCTCTTTTCTGACATTCCTTTTGAACCTTCCTCAACTGACTCATTTTATTTTTTAACGTCCTCTGAAATAATAATAATAATGTCTTTAGTAACTGAAAAAATTTCACTACAGAAAATAATAAATATAACAATAATAACAAAATTCAACAAAAAGAACTCTACCAAAATTGATATGAATGGGTATGCAAGAAGCGTATCTTTGACTTAAATAACAACAGAATATAGTTTTATTTCGTTAAACTTTTGCAATGTTCTATCCGCACCAAAAAAAGTCGTACACCACATATTCAACCAAATATACTGTTTATATATTTTTTAGCTTTGTAAAAAGTACGTGTTTAACCCACGCTGTCATTCTGACATTAATCAACTTGATATGTGTAGGAATGTGTAGAGGCAAAAGGTACTTCCAACTCAGAAAAATTCATCCGCTGTGTTGCGCAGAAGACAAATTTTTATTCAGAAAGCCATAGATTCCTCGCGTCTACAATGATTACTAGAGAATAAGAAAATAACATGAGAACGTATCGTTTTGTGAGGCGAATGAAGTGAGGTTATCTTTACAACAGTTTACAAGCATCAAATTAAAACTATGCTGTTTTGGCGATATATTTCTATGAACTTTTATGATCAAAATAACCCAAGGAGTCAGCCCTAAAGTTTGTCGAATAAATTTAAAAACATCTGTATAAAGCTAACAAAAATATTGGCGAAGAAATTCTAACCTCAAATTTAATCTTGAAACTAACTTCACCGACAATTTTTTATTTATCTCTCTCAATTCTACTGTTGGGCGAACCATTATTCTGTTTCCTTATATGGAGCTATCAAGGTAAAATTTTGTTTCCCGCCGCGCAGTTTTACCAACCCGGATTTATTCTTCTGAGTTGGAAACCACTCTATAGAGAGTATAGAGTATAGTTCCATGTTGAGTCCAACGGAAGATTAAATAAAATAAATCAATATTCAAAAGAATTAATTTATCTGAAAATAACAATAACAACAACAATATAATAACTTTTAAATGACTAACAAATAACAATTAATATTAAGTGACCCGTCCATTATTCTGTATGACGTTAGCAACGCGTCTAGGCATAGATGTCACAAGATTTCTAACAAAATCTGCTGGAATTTCATTTCAAGCGTGTATTATGGTCGCCTTTAATTCCTCTTCTGTGCGAGGGCGAAATTCGCGGCTGTAAATATTTTTAACTAATGTAGCGCACAAGTGCTCTATAGGGTTTAAGTCGGGGCTACAGCCAAGGTAAAACATTTATATGTCGTTCGTGTAGCCACTCACGAACTACATGGGCTGTATGAACTGGACAATTGTCCTGGAAAGGGAAATGGAAATTGTTGCGTCAAGAACAATTTTTTAAGTTATTTACGTGTTGGAATGAAATGTTCTCCAAATATGGGACGAACGGAAGGTATCATTATTTCCTCTAAAATTCTTCTGTAGACAATTCCAGTCAATCTTTCCTCAATAAAACAACATACAACTAATCCTTGTTGGCTTAAGCATTAACTCAAGCATTAACAGAAAAATGTCCATGTTTTTTGGTCGTTTGAATATATCCTTCGTCATAGCGATTACTTCCTCTTGGTCTATAGACATGCAATCTTCCATTGCTATAACTTTGAAATACCTTTTCATCTGAAAAGATGACATTCTCCCAAAACCGATCGTTACCGCCAAATTGTTCAGAAAATCGTAGACGTTAGCGTTTATGTTCATCCGTTAAAAGAATTTTTTTGTGGCGTTATTGCACGTAAAACTTTCCGAAATAAGCCGCAGCGCGGTACGGTGGGACGCAGGAATATTAGAGTCTTCCATGGCTCTGTTTGCATTGTGAAAAGGATGGTTTTCAACGTATTGCAGTAAGTCACCATCTTGTTCAATAGTTGTAATACGCCTTCGTCCCGAACCTTCTGCTCTCTTGATGTCGCCTATTTCTTCCCATTTTCTTTTTAAACGGAGAACTGTTTTTTTCTATATCCATCTGTCCCGCTATAGTTCTCATTGAGCACCCTTCTTGCATTTTTCCGACAATAATGCCCTTCTCAATGTGCGTTAATTGTGGCATCGTGGTAATAGAATGACATGTGCCGGCAATCCGCATTTGAATTTAAAAATGAACTGTCAAATTGACAGATACAAACAAAAGCCTGAATTACATGATATACAAATTAGCTGTACAACTTTTTTTTTGTCGCGGATAGTACCTAACTAAAGGAAAAACTTTGTATAAAAATAGTTTCCGAAAATGCGATAGATGCATTTATTTGACGTTGGACAAGAAAATTATGCACAGTTAGTATGAAATAATATGAGGATTATACAGGCTATTTTTCATGTAAGAGCGCTACTTTATTTTGTAATAACTTTTAAATGGATATTTTGTTTTACACATTGTTTATTGAAGTAATTTTTATGGAATATAACATGGGCCACAGGCCACAATGCAACGAAAATTCGCATTAACTCCGTTTGCAAGGAATACAAATGTGCTAATTGACTGACAAAGCTTAGTCTGACCTTAGTGGATAAATAAGCAATCATAACATTTAATGTTAATTCATAAATGACCCCTTCAAGCCCATAGACTCATTGTATGGTCTGCAATATATATATAATAATAATAATAATAATAATTTATTTGCCCAACAGAAAAGAAATCCGATTACAGGACAAAATAGAAGATGTACCACATGAAAGCTCATAAAGTAATTAACATAGAAAATGTATATGTATATATAGAATTAGTCCGGTTATGGTAACAAAAAAAAAAGACACATCACTGTGAATAAACACCAAGTCAAATCCGGGATGTTACATGAAATATGTCGTCTATGTGTATTTCTGCATTCCGCGACATATGGTGAATCGGCGATCCAGCCAGGATATTTGTTCGCTCAGGATGCAGATAAAAAGTCCTGTGGTGTCTTGACGAAAGTCTTGGAACATTGAGGTTGACATATCCAAGTAAATGTGAACAGTCGATTTCACCATTCAACAGCCGCGCCAGGAATCGCGCACTATGCAGTTCGCGCCTCAGCTGCAGGGCCTGAACGTCATGCCTCTGCAACAGGAGCAAGTAGTCGACTCCGCGATCAGGGTAGACGCCATCCGCTTTAAAAGATAAATATTTCAGGAAACGGCGCTGGCAACGTTCGACGGTAATCTGGTGACTGGTGTAATGAGGATACCAGATTAAACTGGCATACTCGGGTCGGCTTCTGACAAATGAGAAGTAGATAGCCTTCATTGCTGCGACACTCCTGAACACCCTGCACGTCCTGAGGACAAAACCCAACACACGGGCTGACGCCGCACACGTGGTCTCAACATGGCTAACGAAGCTAAGCCTGCTATCAAACGTCACTCCGAGGTCTCTAACTGAATTCACACGGCTTAAATGCTCGTCCCCAACTGCATAGTCTTCAACAATCGGTGCACGACGTCTGGTGATTGACATGACGCAGCACTTCTCAACATTTAACCGCAAACCACAGCGCACAGACCAATCCGTCACCATCCGAAGACCAGCATGCAGTATTTCAGCGTCTTCCTCCCGCACAATCCTCGCGAACAGTTTCAGGTCGTCCGCATAAGCAAGTACAGGGCAAGGGAGGGACTCCAGCAGATCGTCCAGGAACAGATTAAAGAGCAGCGGCGCAAGATTTGCTCCCTGCGGAACTCCAGACGCAGAAACATATTCAAATGAAAGGTACCCATTATAATGCACACGGCACGGACGATCACGAAGATAGGAACGCATTAGCGATAGCAACGATGGGGAGAATCCAAAGGCACTAAGTTTTTCCAGCAGAATATCATGGGGAATGGTATCAAATGCCTTTGAGAAGTCGGTGTAGATGGAATCCACCTGAGCTCCATCGTCGAGTGCCTGACTGGCAAATTGGGTGAATACCGCCATGTTGGTAACAGTAGATCTAGCTGTTATAAATCCATGCTGGTAGGGAGACAGGTAAGGTCTGACATTAGTAAATATTGCACCGTAAAGAACATGCTCGAACACCTTCGCAAAGTTAGGTATAATTGTAATAGGTCTATAGTTTCCGATTACAGACTGATCGCCCTTTTTAAATATGGGAGTAATACGTCCCATCTTCCACAACGACGGAAACACTGACGTTTTGATTGCGGTATTAATAATGGACACCAGTGGTCGAGCAAAGACAAATCTGCCGTCCTTAACAAGGAAACTGGGGATGTGATCACCGCCAGCCGTCAGCTTATTCGGAAACCTTGCCATTATTTTTATTAGGCTCTCTTCATCAACACTGCCTATGGAGAAAGATGGTCGGCTGGATATAACATCAGGAAACGTGTCGTAAGAAGCATTCTGTTGAAACACGGACGAGAAAGCATTAGCAAAAGCATTCACAATGTCATCAGGCCTCGAAAACTCATCTATACCGTTATTTAGTTTAGGTGGAATACGAGTTGATCCACGTCTCTGGTGTACAAACTGCCACAGGTGCTTGGGATTGGCAGTGATGTTTTCCTCAGCTCTCCCAATGAACTCAGTGTAAGCCGATTTCAGTTTTCCCTTAACAGCTGATCGCAGTCTCTTAAAATTTTCCATGTGAGTACTTTTACCAGTTCGTTTCAATTTCTGGTGATAGTAATGCTTAGTCCTCAATCGAGATTTAATTTCAGAGGTAAACCAACAAGGGTAAACCGATCCCGATGACGAACACGTCGGCACCGAAATGCTCATGACCCCATACAACTGTGTGTAAAATTCATCAAGTGCCAGTTCCACATCATTAATTGTGTCCAACGTGGACCAGTCTATAGCCGATAGATCCCGATAGAGTGTATGGTAATCAGCCTTCCGAAAATTGTAACGCATGTTCCCCCGGACGGGAAATCTATGAACCGGCGACCCGACCGAAAGATCTAAGGACAGTGCAAGTGCAGGATGGTAACGATCTTCAGCGACGATAGGACACTCCTCAGCGCGCACCAAAACCTCGCATTCAAAGCTCGAAAACACTAAATCCAGCAGCTTGTTATCTGAGTTTTTAATCTGATTCACTTGTCTCAGGTTTAATGTGTAGGCAAAGTGGGATAGTACAGCAGATTTGCGACATGCTTTGCGCTTGTCCATCGTATATTCATGAAAATAAGGCACATTGAAGTCCCCGACAATCAGTAAGCCAGTATCCGGCAACAAGAGCGACAACGCCTCAAAAAACAGCTCAAAATCTCCGCAAGACACGTCAGGTGGTATGTATAGTATAACCAGATTAAACACGAAGTCTCCAAGGAAACATCGACACACAATAACGTCGATCAATGGAACCAGGGTAGTCAAATCAGGCACAGCAACCGGGGTGTAACTAAACTTCTTCGATAGTGCAACGAGAACCCCGCCACCGGTAGTGCGATCGACAAGCGAGAATTTGCGATCGGATCGTAACACATAGTAGTCGGCTGGAAATAGCTCACTGCTGTGCACTGAATCACAGAGCCAGGATACCAGGATCACCATGCCAGGATCACAAAACACGATACCTGAACAGTGTTCTTCGTGTTGGAACAAACCTATAATAAAACAGCAAAAGGCTTCCAATGGATGATATGTATATGTGCAGTCTTTGTACAAATATATGAATACAAATACATAACATACATTAAGCCTTCTGTTTATATCATTTAACATTTTGATGAGTATGGTGACATTCTTTCCAATGATGCTACGTGATGCAGTAAGAGCCCGTTTTCGTCGATTTAAATAAATAATAAATTTAGAAAATAAACTGCTTCCGGGTTATGCCGGAAGCTAATTGAATACTGAAATAATAAATTTATTGACACATTCAAAAATCATCATTATATCATTACTCCAATAAAAATAATAGTTAAAAATAATCCAAAACAAACTAGGGGAGAGTGGGGCAAGACGGGATATCTAGTGCTTTTGGGTTTATAAAACCGACAATTACGCTCGTAAATTTTTGAAAAAAATATATTTTGTAGTTAGATAATAATGGGTATAAAACTACACTTATTTTCTATTCTCAGCCAATTTAAAATAAACATTTCTTGACTGAAAAACAAAACCTCATCTGTGGGGCAAGATGGGTCAGCTGATGGTGCGTTATGAACTAATCTTGACATAATTGACAAACAGGAACTGATTCCTCATCTTCGTCTTCTTCACCTGCATTTGCAATGAACCCGTTGCTTGCACTTGCAACACTGAATCCAGCCCTCAAATGACTGTGAATATAAATCACAACAGTAAATACACTCAGCGTCAGAAGCCTCTGATTAAGAAGAGGAGTGTGATCGTTTTCGATTTGCCTTGTGCATGTGCCTGCTGTTATTTTTGCTTTTGGTAAGTTTCCTCTGCCTCAAATTCGTTTTGCCCTTGTTACCTTTTTTGTATTTTTGTCCACAAACATTTTTTGGCAATTTCTTACCCCTTTCTTTTATCCTCATTTCTTTATCTACTTTAAGCTTTATTTCTGCTCGAAGTTCAGTTTTGTATAGTGACTCTGTCAAAACTGCAGTCTTACCATGCTTTCTAGTTCTCTTTTTCTACTGGACACCACTGCAACTAGGAATCGGTTTGATGTCTTCTGGCGTGGAATATTTAGAAGTATTCTCATTTTGTCCATTGCTTAGCGTGACATTGATAGCAGCGGGCTGAAGGATTTCGATAGCAGTGCCAAGGGAGGTGGTATTAGTGGCTACGTGCTGATGCATTGGAAGTTGGACGGTCGTGGCAGCCAATGGCCAGTAAACTGCAAACTCATTTTCACTCAAAACTCCTGGATTAACAGGCCAAACGCCAAACGTCTTTCGAAATCCATTTATTGCAGTGGACATGGTAGTTGCCTTAACAAATGCATTTCCATACAACTTTGCGATCTGGTACAGAGAAACTACTCGTCCTGGGCTTGTTCTTAGCCAACTTGTTACTTCCTGGTCATAATAAAACTCACTGGTTTCATAAAGCTAACATCAAGTGGTTGCAGTCGATGAGTGCAGTGGGGTGGAAAGCAAAGACAAACTACACCATTTTGCCTCGCGTAGTCATTCACTTCTATGTTCTTTGTATGAGTGACGTGCCCATCCAAAAGAAGAACTGGAGATTCGATAGTTGCTTGGCTCCAAACAACAAACCTTTTGAACCAGTTTAGAAAAATGTGGGATCGCATCCAACCAGATTGATGATATACTCTGCCCAGGCTCCAGGTGGAGAATCATTCAAGAGCTCCTTATTTGGTCGTACTCTTGGGAATATAAACAGAGGGGGCATGCATGACCCTGCAGCATTGCAGCACACTTCAATGGTTACTGTATTCCCCCTTTCAGCAGATGATAACACTCCTACTTGCTCCTTGCCTTTGAGAGATTGAATTTTTGACCTATGCTTGGGTACTACTGTTACTCCAGTCTCGGCGCAGTTATATATATATATTGAAACTGAGAAGATTATCCAGGAAATTATGGACAGAGACAGGCGTAAAAACAATTAGTATGGATGCATGAAAGCCACGGTAAACTCGGATGGGGAGCAGTTGGATCTGGATGCTCCAATGATCAACGGACTCTTCTCTGATATGGGCGTTGGTGTTGGCGGTTACAAGTGTCAGCGGTTGGGAATGTTTGACAAGACAAAACATGATCGTTGTCGTCCAGTAAAGATTCAGGTGTCGTGTGATTCAGACGTCCAATCGCTTCTAAAAAATGTTCATATTTTGAGATCGTTGCCGAACTGGGCGGGTATTTCGATTTCTAAGGACAGAACCCTCGCTCAGCGTGAGTTGTATAGAACTGTTAAAAATGAGCTACTGAGAAGAGAGGAGTCCGGTGAAACAGACCTAAAAATTAAATTTAAAGGTGGAATTCCCGCGGTCGTGCAGTCGGAAAACTAACTGTGCCCAACGATTACCCCCCCCCCCCATTTTGTGTGTCATGTTGTATCGTCTAAGTCCGTTCCGTTGAATATCTACTACCAGAATGTAAGAGGTCTAAATACCAAAACCGGATTATGTTATAGAAATTGTTGCCAACTCGATTACGACATTGTTTGTATTACAGAGAGCTGGCTTATTGATGGTGTCGCTGACTATGAGTTGTTTCCTTCGAGCTACAGCGTCGTCAGGTCTGACCGAAGATTTGGTCGCGTTGGTCTGACGCGTGGTGGCGGTGTTATTGTTGCTCTGTCCGAGAACATAACTTATGCGATAGTTGAATCGACGCACCTTTCCGACGCTGTGCCCCTTTTATCGATTTCGTTGTCTGTAGATGCACAGGTCCATTCCAACTGACGCTTTGCCTGGTGTACGTTCCCCCAAATGTATCTGCTGATGATCTTGAGCACTTTTTATCTGGACTCGAATTACTTTTGCTAGGGGAGGATGTGATTATTGTTGGTGATTTTAATCAGCCCAGGTTTTGCAGTGATGGGGTCTCGGTTGATCGTAAGTTAGCGGCTATGCATCTCTTCTCCAATATTCTGCAACTAAAGCAGTACAATTGCATTTACAATGTACAACTCAAACTTCTTGATCTTGTATTTTCCAATTTTGACTGTAATGTTGTGGTCTCACATGACGAGAACCCTTTGGTACCTGAGGATGCATATCACCCTGCACTGTGCACTTCATTGCAAGTGTCCCAGCCGTGGATACCTCCAGACTTTCCTCGGGCCGATGCTGCTACCTATAACTTTAAAAAGGCTAATTTTAACGAATTGTACAACAGAATGCTTACCATTGACTGGTCATTTCTTGATTCGATCTCTGATGTTGATGTGGCTGTTGAGCGATTTTATTCGGAGTTATTTGCCTCTTTTGATGGAGTGGTGCCGATCCGGCGTGTGGTGACCTCTTCTGGGCGGCGTCCTGTATGGTTCACATATGAGATAAGACGTAATATCCAACATAGATTATACTATCGTCGAAGGTGGAGTAAAACAGGAAACATAGCTTACTTATTTATTTATTTAATTATTATTTATTAATCGTTCGGTGTACAAACGGGCATAGCCCAAACCACTACACACATACAGAAATACAAGATAATAACTTAAAATAGTACGTATAAGATAGAAAATTAACATAAAATTACTAAAATTACAAATAAAAAATTAAATAATGCTGGGAAATTAATCTGATAAAGAGAAGAAAAGAAAGAAAATTTGAATGAGCAAACTCAAGTCACAAAAAAAAAGAAAAGAGAGTATGTAGCGAAGCGGAATAGGGAAGTGGTGGACGAATGCTGGTAAGACAACGCTCAAGGGGGACGCAAGACTTGCACCAGCTTACGTTTGAAGGAGAGGAAAGAATTATTGAAGGGATCTACTGAGGAGAAGAAACTGTTGTAGGATGTAATTAAGCGGTTGACAGGAGAGTTTTGAAGGGAAGTGGTATGACAGAAATAATAACGTAAAAGGTTAGAGGCGCGGGAGGGGTGGGTAGGAACATTAAACAAAAATGCTTGGAGTAGCTAAGGAGAATCAAAATGGTTGTTCAGAATTTTGTACAAGAATGCGCCATCTTGGATGCGCCGGCGAATCCAAAGAGGAACGAGTCCAAATACCTGACAGCGCTGCTCATAAGAGCATACGGGTAGATGGAACCTCCTACTAAGGTGCTTTACATACCGCTTCTGGATTGACTCTACCTGATCAATACACGTACGGTACTGCGGACTCCAGACCACAGACGCAAAATTTAAAATACTATTGACGTATGCGTTGTAGAGTATGTTGATGGTCGACAGATTAGAAAAGGACGAGGACAGTCTAATAACAAAACCCAGTGCGCGGAAAGCCGTTTGGGTAGAATATTTAATGTGGGAGTTAAATAAAAAATTGTTGTCAACAATAACTCCAAGATCCCGGATGCAGCTGACACGCGAAATTTCATTCGCTCCAAGACTGTACGCAAAGTCGAAAGTATAGCGGCCTCTGGAGAACGTAATTGTTTTGCATTTTTCGTAGTTTAAAACTAGCTTGTTATCGAGGCAATATTGATGCAATCTGTCAAGGTCATTCTGGAAATTAAGACAGCCCTGGAGACACGAGATTTTGGAGAAAACTTTTGTGTCGTCAGCATACATCAGGAAATCGGAGTGATAGAAACAGGCAGCAATATCATTGACATAGATGGAAAACAGTAATGGACCGATGTGGGACCCCTGAGCGACGCCGGATGTGATGTGTCTAAAGGACGAAACAAAGTTGTTCAGGCGAACTGCCTGGGAACGGCCCGTAATGTAGGAAGCAAGCCACCGCACCAGAAATTCGTCCAATCCAATCAACCTCAACTTCTTAACTAATATAGAGTGGTTAATCTTGTCAAAAGCTTTGCTGTAGTCAGTGTACAAGGACCTGAGTGCGAGTATCAAGGGAATTTAGGATGAATTCAGTATAAATACAAAGGTTGGTGTCGACTGATCTACCCGGAAAAAAACCATGTTGTTGTTGGATAATCTCGTTTTTACTTCATGTAAAAGCACTTTATAAATCATGCTTTCAAACACCTTACTATTACTATCACGCTTAGCAGACTATAAGCGCCTTCGTGCTTTGATAAAACAACAAATTTCCGTGGCTCACGATATTTATATTCGTAATATCCAAAGTAATATAAATTCCAATCCTAATGAGTTGTGGAATTACATTCGTCACAAACGTGGGACTACTAGAATACCTAGCCTGTTGCGTTACGGTGATCAACAGATTGGTGACCCCACCGACATAGTGAACGCATTTGCGGAGAGTTTTTCGTCTTCGAACATTTCCTTTCCGCGGGACGACTTACTACCGCCACTCTGTTTTCTCCGCATTCATCCTTTTCACAACCTCAGGTAACCAATAACGAACTTATATCTATTATGGCTAAGCTACCTAACAAACTTACTGCTGGTGATGACGCAATTCCTAGTTTTCTTGTGAGGGACTGTAGTTCTTGCGGAACATTTAAAGATAATAATTAATTTATCAATTAGAAAGGGAACTTTTCCAGTTAGATGGAAGCTGGCTCGCATCGTGCCTGTCTTTAAGAAGGGCGATAAGATGAGCATCGACAACTACAGGCCTATCTCTCTTCTGCCGATTTTTTCTAAAATATATGAACAAGTGATATATTCATGTTTGTATTGGAATACCAAACAGATCATTTCAAGCAGTCAACACGGCTTTGTATCGGGACGCTCGACCGTGACGAACTTGGCAACTTTGACACAGTATCTCTGTGAATCGGTGGACAATAGGACCCAGGTTGATGTTATCTACACAGATCTCACGAAAGCATTTGACACCATCGACCACCAGATCTTGTTACGCAAATTAGACTATATCGGCTTGTCTCCAAGTTTTTTGTCTCTGATGAGGTCATATCTTGAGCGGCGAACCAGTTATGTTTGTTACAACGGCTTTAAGTCGTTAAGGTTTAGTGTGTCATCTGGAGTCCCACAGGGATCGGTGCTTGGCCCTTTGTTGTTTAATTTGTTTGTAAATGACTTGTTGTTATCGTTAACCTGCCCGGCTTGGGCTTATGCCGATGACATAAAAATCTATTCTGTCGTCCGTTGCAGCGCGGATGCTGAGAGGCTGCAGAGGGACCTTGATATGATTTCTAACTGGTGCACCTTAGGATCAGCGAGTCAAAATGCAGCGTTGTCACTTATACCAAGAGTACGGTTCCGTTGTGGCAGCGGTATCTTATTAATGGCGTTCCTCTTCCAAGGCTGAATACTGTCCTTAACAGTATTCAGCCTTGGAATCTGGGAGTTGAATTTGATTCAGCATTGACATTTGTGCCCCACATTACCGCCTTGTGTGTCTCTGCAGGAAAATTGCTGGGATTTATTTTGCGTGCTACGAGAGAGTTTACAGATGTGGCAGTGATGAGGACACTGTACATAAGCTTTATTGCATCCAGACTGGAGCACGCCTGCATTATCTGGAGTCCATATTATGCCAGCCACCAGTCTTGTCTTGATTCCATCCACCGCCGCTTCCTCAAGTGTATGTTTCTGCGAACTTTTGACCAGTATCCACCTAGAGGTGCTGATCTTAGTGGGGTGGAGGCACAGTTTGACCTTGAGTCACCAACGGACAGACGAGACCTACATAGGATGAACGTTCTTGGAAGGCTGGTTCGAGGTGACATTGATTGTCCTTACCTTCTGTCGCGGGTAGGACTTCGGGTGCTGCGACCAACGGCGAGGGTTGTGCATGGCTTCTACTTGCCGAGACCCCCCCAAATGTGTTGGAGCGTTCGCCTGTGTCCGCGATGTGCCGCTGTGCAAACTCGAAAGAACATGACTTTTTCGCGCGGAGATAGTACCAATTATATCCTGTTTACTTTCTTTTGTTGTGCGAATGTGTTGGTTGTAGTTTTTTTTTTGTATATTGAAGGGGCTCATTCTGATCAACACCATTACTTACATTATATTTACATAATTTACTTTGTATTATCCTGCTATTACCATTATTACTTTTGTCTTTTGTCATATACTTATATATTTTCTTATTACTCTTTATTATTGTTTATATTGATTATCGCTTGTCCTGTAATTGTGGGTAACCTGTTGGGCAAATATACGTTATTAATATTATTATTATATTATTATTATTATATGTTTTGTCAGCAGTAAATTTATATTTGTCGACGAGTTGGGTTAACAAATTATAAAACTTGGTGACATTTACATTGTTGAATGCTGTCGCCCTTGCAGCACTTGTGGCTTCTCATTTACTCAAACTCAGTTGGGGATGTCGGGATTTAAACCCACCAAGCCAATCTTTACCGGCTACTTGCTTCGTTTTATTAAAGGTATGATTTTTACCCAGTTTATCCGCCCATTGATAGGCAAGCACTCTCAGGTCGTACGAAGTGAGTCCAAATAGTCGTTGCTCCATTTTTAACAAATAATTCACTAACAAATTTTCTTCCTCGATACTAAAAACGGGCTTTATTGGTCCTAGACTTTTTATCAGGATTTCATTGGTTATCACTTGCAGATACCGGAAAATTTGCTTTAGTCTTTTCCGATTGTTCCCGAACGAATTTTACTCTTCTTTCAAGAGTTGATCGTGGAACTTGGAAGGAGTCTGCTGCCTTCTTGTATCCCATATCCCCTTGGATAACATATTGAACCGTATTTTTCATAGATTCCTGATCCCAACTGCCTCGATCAATCTTCCTTTTATACTTCCGTACCATCTCCCTTAATCTATAAAAGAAAAAATGTATAACTCAGCAAGAGTGGGGTAAGATGGGTTATTATCCCATTATGCCCCATAGGAAATGACCCGTCTTGCCCCACTGACGCGTTATGAGTGATTAGTGCTCGTTGTTAGGTTATGTTGTCTCCAAGAATATTTAGCAAATATGTAAATTGACCTCCAAGAGCTACGCTTTTCACTGTCATAAGATTATAAGTACCTAAATAAGTAATACTTACCTTCATTCAGCATCAAACTGAGACCGCACGAATGCAATACTCAATAGATACCTTCCGCAAAATTCTGCGCAAATCAAACAACTTAATAAAAATGACGTTTACTTATGGTCTACGTACAGTAGAGGACTCACTTCTCCACTACTGTCACTTAATATTAGCGCCACAGATTACTCCAGATGACGCACTCAACGCGAATATGTGTGATGCCATATCGCAAAATACGCATAGATGGCGCTTGGCAAGATTTGAATGTTGGCGGGAAATTCACAGTATGTACGTACCCTGGCCCCGGGTCAGTTTTCAAGCCAGTTGGATTTTTTACATTTTTTAAAATACATTGTATGGTAAAAAAATTAAAAACCTACTTAGACTATAAGTAAATTATAATTATAATAAATTATAACAAAAGGATTTAATAAAAACAAATATAATAGAATAATAAAATTATAAACCCCTAACCACAACAAGTATTTTAGAACCTAAATACGTATTTCATTACATTACATTCATTACAGTATTATAATAGAATACCAAAATAAATAGTATTAAGCATGTTTTATTCTTTTCAATTTCTGCATTATTTCTATAAATTACTGTCCTAATTTCTCCGCTTATCCTGGTGCAATACCATATACGGACATAGTTTCAAAACAGCCTGGTGTTACGAATGTTTGGCTATCTGTGAGTACAAAGCAACATTTTAGCAGTGGAAGATCAAACCGAAGTAGAAGGTACAGCTTGTGATTGCTGTGTCCTCCACATCTGCTTCCAAAAAGCAACGTAAATTTAGTAGTATTTTCAACTTCTCAGTAGTTGAACAATCTGCTGTGTTTATATTTGGAACCTCCTCCACATCACGTCCATTTTTTTTCTAATGAAATAACTTTCAACGATCTACTGTCTGAAATTACACTATATAAGTAAGGAAACTGTACACTCAATGTAATGTTGTCTACGCACCTTTCAGTAGTCGAGGAACGCAAACCAGTTTGCTTTCTTCGAATTCTCACCGCATACAATACAAAACACCATTGTTGAATACTATAAATCACAATTCACGCAGTAAGTTGGTTTGACATCTATGGTTTGACAGAAACACAAATGAAGTAAAGCGACATGGATGGTATGGATACTATGGATACTATACAAATGCTGTCGCCGATAGTGTCGCCTCTAACCATATTTTATTATTTAGATAGATAGATTTACGCCAACTTTAAAGCACATGATAGAGATGGAGATATGCCGCATACATTTAGGGGCTTCTGCTGTCTCTGTAGTACTCTGTGATTAGCGCTGTCAGTTCAATTACAACGCCAACTGAAACAATAGAACAACTACCTCATCTTGCCCCGTTGTCCCATCTTGCCCCACTCTCCCCTACCGCTCATACATTACAAAACAGCCTGTTTTTGATGCAAGTGCACTATTTTCCACAAATTCAAAAATGCAAGTTTTGATATTCTTGTAAAAAAATCTTCAGTTATTACAAACAAAACATAAGAATTCATGCTTACATTTGAACTAGACGCTTGGACTTCAATTTGAGTTGGTGGACTTTGCTCTTCCGTAGTATCATTCTGCACATTACGTTCCTAAATAATTTAATATATTACAAACTGTAATAAAGATAAATGTATACGTACATGGGACCTTTTTTCAGTAGAATATCTATATGATTGCAATGTGGAACAATCAATCTGAAAAAAATCTGTCCAATACACGTAATAATATAAAATGTGTACTCACATTTGAGATATTCATTGATGGTTCATTGATAGAACGAGTTTCATGGATGGGACGACTATCTTGCTAAAAATTAATGTACATGAAACAAGTATTTATGACATTCAAATTATACATACATTTAGAACTTTTTCAATTAAAGCGTTTTGGGTACAGTATAGCTGGCAGGAAAGGCTTAATCGATGAAAATGAAACGTTTAAAAAGAATGCTACACGTAATTACATAAAATACCGTGTTCGATAGTAATTTTTAGATTCACACATAAGATAGAATATAGATATATGTATAGACGGATAATATATAATAGACATATATTTTACAAGCCCATTTATTTACCTTCCGGGGTTTTCTGGAAAACAAAATAGTTTTTTGACGTCACTGTCAGCATCGGAACTAGCGCAAATAATACATGTCGGCATTTTAAGACACTTATCGATTCACATACTTTTCAAATACAAGACGTGTGCAAGACGAGTACAAAACTGACATAAACTGAAAATGACAATTCAAATCAAAACTCACCTGTGACACCCGCCAACTGCAATCCAATTGCAGTCTCTGTTAGTTCGCAATCCGATGCCATCCATGAGAAAAGTCTGTCACTGCTTACAGAATCTGTACAGATTCGTACCGACAGTAATGCCCTTGTATGCCCTCTGGCTATACCTTGGTGGTCAAGATAGCGGTGAGACATAAACATGATGGGGCAGTCGACTTTTCCCGCCGTTAGAAATTTGAGCGCGCATGCGAGAACGTTGGTCGTACTTACTTGTTTTCCCACAGCGCGGCACTAGTTTATTCGTTATTTGATCGTCAGGTTGTGAAGTAGTGACGGACCTGTGACGGACAGCTTTACGGACAGTGTATTTATAGTATATTACATTACAAGAGCTGTAACTAGCATATTACGTACGAGTGGAAATTTAACATACGAGCCGCGAAGCGGCGAGTTTTGTTATTTTCCACGAGTATGTAATATGCGTTAAAGCTCGAGTATTGTACATAATTTTACCTACGACCGACAGTTTCAATAAATTGTATCAAAAATGACAAACAAATACAGGTAAGAATATTTGACGGTTGACCAATCAATGTATTCGCGCGACATCTATTGCAACTACGGAGAACTTTGTCTGAAGTGTCGATCGAAAATTCCAGTACAAATTCAACCTAAATTATCACGTCCTAGTAAGAATACGTTACAGCTCGAGTACTTACGACCGAAAATTTCAATAAATATAAATTGTATCAAAAATGACAAATAAATAATGAAAATATTCGCGCGACATCTGTCATTATGACATTAGGTCGTGCGTTAAAAACACAAACGCACAGCCAAAGGCACACGTATGTTATAAGCGATATACGAGCTAAGTAGTCCGTGACGTAAGGGACATTTACACATACGGTCGTAGGTAATAGTATATTACATTACAAGAGTTGTAACTAGCATATTACGTACGAGTGGAAATTTAACATACGAGCCGCTTCGCGGCGAGTTTTGTTATTTTCCACGAGTATGTAATATGCGTTACAGCTCGAGTATTGTACATAATTTTACCTACGACCGACAATTTCAATAAATTGTATCAAAAATGACAAACAAATACAGGTAAGAATATTTGACGGTTGACCAATCAATGTATTCGCGCGACATCTATTGCAACTACGGAGAACTTTGTCTGAAGTGTCGATCGAAAATTCCAGTACAAATTCAACATAAATTATCACGTGCTAGTAATAATATGTTACTGCTCGAGTATTGCACTTACTTACGACAGAAAATTTCAATAAATATAAATTGTATCAAAAATGACAAATAAATAATCAAAATATTCGCGCGACATCTGTCATTATGACATTAGGTCGTGCGTTAAAAACACAAACGCACAGCCAAAGGCACACGTATGTTATAAGCGATATACGAGCTAAGTAGTCCGTGACGTAAGGGACATTTACACATACGGTCGTAGGTAAAGTATTTTACACTTTCCTGTCAGTGTGACAGTGGCTTTTACACTTTCCTGTCAATGAGACAGTGTCAGTTTGAAGTCATAAATTAGCCCCTTTTGCAGTAGCGCCATCTAGCGGACTCTTTTAAATCACGACTGTAGCGCCTGCTAGTTTTGTAAAACTTGAAACACCGACATCAAAGGTACCGCAGCGAATGCCAACTTTTCGTTTGCCGGTCGCAACACTTATTACCTGCTGACTGACTTAGCGTTAGATTTACCATTAAACTTTCGATAGATTTTCCAAACTCATCAACGGACTTGTCCCTTTTTATCGAGCTATGCAATTCAACTGATAGAGCTGCCGCGGATTTTTTTGACAACAAATGAAGTTTATTGATCTATAATCAATTCTAAATTATTATCGTAGGACGTCTTTAACCTTAATTTAGCATTTTGCGATAATTTTGTTTTTAATACTACATTAGTTAAAAGTTTTTTTCCAAGCTTCATCTAATAGAGAACCGTATAATTCGATGGAATCAATTAATTGCTTCGTTTTATCCTCTGAATTATCCATAGTTGGTAATAAGCTTGCCGCCGTTCTTAAATCAAATTTTTCTGCCTTTGTTACTACGGTGCTATTTAAAATTCCTTCTTGATTAATACTAATTATTCTATTTTCTAAACTATCCCGAATTTCCCTAATCAATGTCTCTATTTCCGCTACGTATAGCTTAGCTCGCTTAAATACGTCTGGGTCTACTTTTCCGATACCTTTGTTAAATTCTAACCGTACGTTTGAAAATTGTTCTTCTATTTCGGTTAACTTTTTAATCGTTACCTCTAAACTTAATCTACGGGCTTGATTGTCTTTTAATAGATTTCTATTTATAACTCTAAGTTCTTCGCTAATAATATTAAAACGTTCTGATTGGCTATTTGTCATTTATCATTTATAATTTCTAACTTACAATGTGTTTAATTTTTCCGCAAGAACATTATTTTCGTAGGTTGCGCACAACACTGCACTTAATGGCCTTTCTTTTCACTTTTCACTTTTTACAACTCGCCAAAACATTGTTGCTGCGTTGGAACTCCTTCTGGATTTGCAGATACGAAGGACGCAAAATTTCACCATAGCAACGGTGAACCAGGGTGTAGGTTTTCACTATTTCTCACAATTTTCAGCCTGAGATATGATTATCTCTTGTTTGGAGTGGCCCATTTTTCTCGAACACTTGTTGTTACACTGTTTCTTATGTGAAGAACTGGCAGGATCGCCATGTAATGTACTTGGGCTAAGTACAGTGCCACGTTCTTCCAATAAAACACTCCTAATGTTTTTACATGTTTAATGATGTACGAACATCATTAAGACTAACTGTAAAATAATATATATGTACAGCAATGTCTTGGTATATTGCAAGGAGTCATAATTAAGCTGACACGCTGGATTGCTGGCTTCGTAGTTATAATGAGCCTTGCACAAAACATCCTGCTAAATGTGTCTTATAAGCTAATTCCGCCATCGAGGTGCTATGGACGTTCTAACACGTATTCTATGACTTACAATATAATTATTCATAAATAACTGAATTCAAAATACAGTCCATTACAGTCCCACCTTGGTCAAGATGCATCGATGACAGATTTATACAAACTGCACGCGTCAGAAAGAAATTAAGATATGTGGCATGATTTGCAACTGGAACCGCCTGGTTATGTCTATTGGTGCGGTTCAGTAGGTTGTAATAAAAGTTTACTACAATTGTAGTGTGATTGATCTGTTTCACTGTGTCTTTGGCTGCCGTTGATTGTCGTTCTGTGGCTGCTTGTTGTGTTTAATTGACGAACATGGACTACACCCAACAGAACGAATAGAGGCAATAAAACAAATGCCAGTGCCTGAAAACACCCATCTATCACGATCTTTCTTAGGCGCAGTTACCTATTACGGCAGAATTATTGAAAATCTTCATGTGACCTGTGTACCACTTCATCAACACCTGAAGAAAAAGTAAGTAGGCTTTCACGGCCAGAATCATTTAGAAAATAAACTGCTTCCGGGTTATGCCGTGTGTCAAGATTTGTTAATGCTAACAGCATTAACAAAATAGCATTAACAAATCTTGACACACGGCATAACCCGGAAGCAGTTTATTTTCTAATCTGAAGAAAAACGTTAAATGGGATTGGTCGGTTGTGGATACTGAAATATTGAACTGATTAAAAAAGATTTTGCCGTCAAACGATACACTTGTCCATTATGACCCGGAAAGGCAATTGGTGGTTTCCAATTGTCAGTAATGCTGGGGCGGGAGCGGTGTTGTGGCACAGATTTCCTGATGGAACATTGAAGCCAATTGCTTTCGCATCCCGTGCCTTTAGCAAAACAGGAAGACGCTATGCCACTATAGTTAAAGAAGCTTTGAGACTGGTCTACGCTGTCACTAAATTTCACCTGTATTTGTACGGTAGACGCTTTATTCTGAACACCGATCATAAGCCCCTAGAGCGATATTGAGGAGGATGGTCAAACACCCAAAATCGCAAGCAACCGACTTTTACGATGGGCTTATGACGTTAAATAGTAATAATTTTGACATACTGTACCAACCGGGAATGGAAAATTGTCCTGCGTACTCATTATCAAGATTGTATTTACAGAAACCCACAGGTGCTGCTGGAGTGTCGGGATATTCAAATTTATTGACCTTCAAATCCAGGTTGGGCCAGTGGTGGACCGACGGATATTCAGGTACATATTGTAACTGTTGCATTTTTTGAGTTGTGGTAATAACCCCACTTTTGTTACCCGATTGCTTTCGTGTTGCTTTTAGCTCCGTTTGGCGTTTTTCTGCTACCGTTTTGTGTAAACAGAGCTTTTCCACACGGATACTGCAGTTTTCGGACGTGTCGTTGCCGCAACTTGTTATGCGGTTGAGTTTAAACCAAAAATTAACATCGTGTGTCCTATACTGTGGACTGTATTTAGGTAAGAAAGGTTCTTGTCTGTATATAACTCTTCCTCATTGCGCATTGTTCTGCAGTTCCTGAAGAAGCAGCCAGTTAGCTGCGAAATATTGAACTACAATAAAAATGTCAACATAAAATAGAACGAGCCCTTTTTTCCCAAGAACACCATCCAATATTCGTCTTTCTAATGATTCACCCATATCGATTCTGAGGCCACCAAACATTTAGGTTGTATAAGTAGAAACAGTAATATTGTAGAAAAATTGGAGATAATATTTGTTTTACAAATACATTAGCAGAAATACATAACGTAAAGTACATATCGTTATGATGAGGAGCAGAGATGACGAGTGTAATGCTGCCAAGAATACCATTATCAATGAAACATATACATGAAAAGGTAAACTTTGTTCTTATTCTACTAGTACAAAAAAAAACAATGAATGTTTTTATGCAGATGATTCATACGGTATTAACGTGACCGGTAGCAGAGGTGATAGCTGGAAAATGATTGCTTGCAGAGTTCTACATTGGTATTATAGAAAAGATATATTTTTATAAACAATATACAGTGTGTCCACGAAAGTCCGCACCATATGGAAAAATTTTTTATTGTGTATTTCTCAGAAAATTTTATTCTTTATAAAAGTTGGCGGCTCGTATGAAACCAAAACTGCAACCGTCAAATATGTTAATTTCGGTGCCATATACCAAGCGATTCAGAATATATGAATTTGTGATAAGAGTAAAGTACCTGTATTTTCATTATTATCGATAAACTTTATTTGGAAATGTTGTTCAGAAGTAAAACTTATATTCAAATATGAAGTCAGAGCCACCTACCTTGAAAAAAAATATTTTCAGCTTTTTTCTTAATTATTACTTTTGTGACAAATATTAGTAAATGCCAGTGATACTACAAGGTTCTTTTTAATCTATTTTTTGGAAATTTGAATACATTTTTTATATTTTTTGTTATTTTGGTATGATAACTAATGTTTATTTAGAACTAACGCAAAATTACTTATTTTTTTTTGGTGCAAAGTTGATATTTCACCCTGTAGATATTAATATATCATAGCATAACTAATTCAGGAACGTGACTTACCTTTTATTCAGTTAATATTATTGACTGTGGATAGGTTTATAATAGTAGTTATCCATCTACACCGAGCAATTCTCAAGTGGTGGTACGCGTGGTACTACCACAATTTTATTTTCACTGATAATATCTTAATAAACATAACTGAAACCTCAATCAATTGTGTCTTGAATCAATTATTTTATGCAAGAATGTATCTTCTTATGTACAGCAGCACAAAACGCACCAATAACCTAAGTATAGGTTCTTGTATAGGCAACCCAATGATATAAAAAAGAAAGAATATGAAACAAACAGTTTATTTTCTTTATGCAACAGTGTTTAAATTTTAAAATAAGCATACACCAGTTATCTCAGGTGGATATGAGAAACAAAAGCATTATCCAGACATTATCCATTTAATCGTACTCACTGCAGTTTACGTTAGTTTATGTGAATAGCTTCAAGAAACCCCACAAAAATATGTTGCCAAAATGAAGAAACAAGTTTGTCAGTGTTGCAAGAAGTAATCGAGCATAAAACGACTTCTGTTCGACAAATTGCTTCACACAGCCAATGCAGTAAATCAACAGTACATAAAATAATAAAATTAAACAAGTATCACCCTTATAAACCAATATTTATAAGTACACTAAAAGAAAGAGACTTCGACATCAGGTATGCCTATACCATCTGGTTTGAGTTGAAAATGAAAGAGAACATAGTTTTTTTTTAAATATTCTTTGTACAGATGCGGCAACATTTACGTCAAATGGGACTATACACAATCTAGAACTTTTTAAATCATAAATTTGGCCATCGCTGGATAGGCAGAAATTCGGAATCAAAATCCTGGCCACCTAGATCCCCCGACTTTACCCCGTTAAATTTGTTTTTGTGGGTTTACGTAAACGTATACAAACACCGACCATTTAGAGATATAAATCATTTAGTAGAGGAATCTATCCAACATTTTAAGTAGTAGAAATAAAAGAAGTTCATATACAATAAATTAGCATTATTAACATATTCATAATAGTTATTAACTTAATAACGGGTAAATCAGTCATAATTAATTCAAGAAACAATAGATGTTTGATGCTTTAGTTATTTTTATTAAAATATTATCAGTGAAAATAAAATATCGTAAGTGGTAGTACCGCGCGTCTCACCACTTGAGAATCGCTCGCTGTAGATGGATAACTACTATTATAAACCTATCCACAGTCATTAATATTAACTGAATAAAAGCTAAGACACGCTGCTGAATTAGTCATTGTATGATATATTAATATCTACAGGGTGAAATATCAACTTCGCACCAAGAAAATGTTTAATTTTGTGCTAGTTCTAAATAAACATTAGTTATCATACCAAAATAACAAAAAATATAAAAAATATATTCAAATTTCCAAAAAGTAGATTAAAAAGAACCTTTTAGTACCATTGGCATTTACTAATATTGGTCACAAGGGTAATAATTAAGGAAAAAACTAAAAATATTTTTTTTCAAGGTAGGTGGCTCTGATTTGATATTTGAATATAATTTTTACTTCTAAACAACATTTCTAAATAAAGTTTATCGATAATAATGAAAATAAAGGTACTTTACTCTTATCACAAATTCATATATTCTGAATCGCTCGGTATATGGCACGGAAATTTACATATTTGATGGTTGCAGTTTTAGTTTCATATGAGCCGCCAACTTTTATAAAGAATAAAATTTTCTGAGAAATACACAATAAAATATTTTTCCATATGGTGCGGACTTTCGTGGACACACTGTATATGTGGTGCTAATAGGTATAAAATTGACGTAGAAATGGTCATGGTGACATTAATTTATTAATAATTAATGTCAAACCTTCGGAAACTGTTACGGTTGTGACAAACTTCTATTAAATCTGTACCCAATTACATATCACGTTCCTTGTTGCTTACGTAAACTTTTTCCGCATTTGCGGATATTGTTATAAATTTTGTAAATTTTACTACCGAAATACGTTTTCTGTGTACGTGTGCATGAACATCATCTGAACACAATGTGAAGTTCACATGAAACCTTTTACTTATAATGAAATTTATATAGGTATATTCTAAATCATATTTTTGTGTTCAAATGTCAACGCATGTTTATTAATCATAATTAATTTAATAATGGAAAATTAAGAATTCGTTCATTTTTTGGTTACATTTCTACTAAAATTATGTGTTGTATTAAACTATCAAAAGGTAATTCAGATATGATTTAATAAAATTCCCTTAGCCGAAATATGTCTGATATCAAATAAGAATAGAACAAATAATTTATCACGACCGATTCTGCCGAAATAAAAACCTTTGTTGAGTACAGTAAGATAATTAACCAAGAGGAAATCGACAACAACGTACCATTCCGGATAATGGTTAGCCAGTTTAACCATACACTTCCGTTCATCTCTAAAACTATTGATTTGAAAGAAGATAATTTGAGTGCCATCTTAGCACTCTTAGCTCAGTTAGCACTCTGGGAAGGTCCAAAACTATAATTATTCTGGACATCAAAATAAACTAAAATTAAAATGTTTCACTTATCTGGATTCTATACCTAAAATTGCACATTTCGTGGACTACAAAGTAGAATAGTAGTTATTGCCCCCTTCCTTTTGTTTACTCGTTTATCCTCCATCATTTACCTTGAACGAGTTTGAACGAAATGAAATATCACATAATATTTTACTTGGAACTTTATGCCGAATCTATCATTTAATTTTTCCCACTGTAATTATAAAGTATTGACTAACAATGATTCAGTACATTCTTATTGGAAACGTCAAAACATTTGCTTATAAATTACTCATTACATTCGTGCGTGGAAGTTCTGGAATATGCAGATGTAGTGAAATATCTTCACGTGTGTAGGCATCGGCATATAAATCTTTGCGTATGAATTTCGAATAATCGAAAGGCCGACAAAACCGTTTCTCGGTAACATGTCAGAAGTGGTTTCCGTCTTGCCGAAAATGTAAACACCGCTTTCGTAAGAAAAATAAGCCTTCGAATGGCAGCATTTGCGGAATCTTAAGCAGCTCACGCAAAAATCAAAAATTGTCAGTTCGGGGACGACGAGGGCACGGACATACTTTTAATTCCAACTGTGAATTGCGGAGACCTGTTCGTACACTAAATGGTGTACTAATGAAGGGCCATTGTATTCTGTTTATCGTGCGGTAGCCGACAGGTTGTACTCGATACGAGACGTGCTATTCGGCATGTATCGATTTGGAATAGTAATTGACTAATTTTAGTTATCGAATTATTTATTCTTTTGTATTGCGCTTACTGTGGCATATTCTGCTAGATATGTAAAAGGTTATTCAAGCACTTATGTGACTGCATTTTAAAATATTGTACTTTATAACATGTCTTTCACTCCAACGAAACATCCAGAAAGATCAAAGGATTACCGCAATGCACTATGCATGGGTGTGTAGGATGCACGATCAGTTGGGTTCTGGCCAGCAGTGGCGGCTCGCGTATAGGCGCTGTGGAACTGCAGCACCCCCTACTCCCATTTGATATTATCGATCACATTTAATAAGTATAATGAGTCCTTTTTTCTTTAATTCTTTGTTTATACATGTCAAATACATAATCAAATACAAATAATTAAGCTTTATGTCAGTAGCGCTGGCGCGGTGTTGGACTGTTCTGCGCATGCGCATATAGGAACGTGCACGGGAGCCAGCGGCCTGGTAGAGGTAGACAGAGCACTGTCGGTCCCGCAGTTCCACGGGAACGGCAATGCCAATGCAAACGTAAAAAGTACGTGCATCAGGAAATCGTCAGTTGTTATTTTGCTACGGTATAATTATTTATTTATTTATTTTTTATTTATTACACTGGTCAACAAAATCGCACTTGTTTTCTGTTGCATGAGATATTTGAATTGTTTCTTACTCGTTTGACGTTTCTGATTCCGAATCTAACCCTACTTTTCATCTAGCAGCTCAAGTTTTTGACATACAAGTACATACCCCCTAAAATTTTACTTCTTGGTCGACAAATTATTACGAACGGCGAAGTAATTAACCAGATTTTATAAATCTATAGCGATATCGTCCTCAAGAAGAACTTGTGTAACCAATCCAAATAGTTTCTGTTTCATTTGTGGCGAGTACATGTTTAAAGAATGTCGGTTAAGTGTGTCTGACTTTGTAAAACAAGCATGGACTACTTTGGAAGGCCATTAGAAATAAACGGTGTGTTGAGTCTTTGCGTTTATGGGCAAATAAAAAAAGACCTACTTTTAAGTACAAAAGTCCAATGATCTGGCGTGAACCATCAAATCATCACAATGACTGTTATTTTTTTTGTTGTGAATATTTCCGGAATAAACCGCAAAAATCGTTCCAAGTGGATCTATCCTAGCTTGCAATCAGCTATTAGACCTGTTCTGAGTTCTAGTGATGAGTCAGTACCGCAGTCCCAATAGAGTACATCCAGTCCGACATCTCAAGAACTTTCAGAAGACTGCGATGAAAATAAGGATAGTGACTTTTATTGCCCTTTCGAACCTAGACCGCTCACTCAAAATGATCTAGATAACTTGATCAGAGATCTTGGACTGTCTAAAAAAGCATCAGAACTTCTAGCTTCTCGGTTGAAAGAAAGAAATCTAGTAACACCAAACACAAATATCTCGGTTTGTCGCACAAGGGAAAAGAATTTACTCCCTTTCTTTTCTGAAGAGGATGATTTTGTGTTTTGTAACAATATTGCTGGTCTAATGGCTGCAATGGGTTTACAAAACTATGATTCAAATGATTAGCGTTTATTTATAGACTCATCGAAACGCAGTCTTAAATGTGTGCTCTTGCATAATGGCAATAAACAGGGTTCGTTGCCTATTGCCCATTCCACTAAAGTTAAAGAAGAATACCCTACGATATCCCTAGTTTTGGGGAAAATAAAGTACTTAGAACATAACTTATTATTATTATATTATTATTACGGTTATTTTCGTAGATCTGAAAATGGTAAATTTCCTCCTGGGTCAGCAAGGTGGTTACACGAAACATCCCTGATTTATATGCTTATGGGATAGCAGAGCTAAATCTGAGCATTGGACTAAGAAAGATTGGCCTTTAAGGGAAGCATTGGCCCCGGGGACGCCAATAATATTGCCTCCTTTGCATATTAAATTGGTGCTAATGAAACAGTATGTATCTTAACAAAGATGGGAAATGTTTCAAGAACATCACAAAAATATTTCCAAAATTGAGCACTGAAAAGACAAAAGATGGAGTTTTCGATGGACCTTCAAATCTGGATCAAATTTGGATCATTTTTTCAGTTGTTGAAAAATCTGCGTGGAAAGAGTTCGTTTGGGTAGTGAAAAATTTCTTCGGAAATAACAAGTCGGCAGACTACTCTCAACACATTGAGCAACTAATGTTGCAATTCCAGCGACTTGGATGCAACATGAGCATTAAACTACATTTCCTCTTCAGCCATTTACATCGCTTACCTGAAAATCTGGGCGATTTCAGCGAAGAGCAAGGAGAACGATTCCATCAGGACATTCGCACTATGGAAGAGAGATACCAGGGTTTCTGGAATGCTAATATGAGGGCTGATTACTGCTGGAGCATTCAGAGTAGTACTCCTGGGTCGGCTCATGTAAGAAAATCATATAAAAGAAAGTTTCATTCGAATTAGTTCTGTGAAATAGAAGATTTAACCTTAAAAACTTGTAAATTTTTTTGTATAACTTCCCCCCTTCATATCCCAATAACTAGGGCTGCTCTTGGAAAAAGGACTTCAAATTTGAAATCAGCGAGAGAAATACATTTAGAATCAGGTATAAAACTTCATGCAACAAAACCACTGTTTAGCAGTGATATTTATTTACTATTTATTAATTATTTATTTATTATTTATATATTATTTATTTATTATTGCCTAGAAATGCTTCACTAGTTTTAGAAATAAATATCTGACCAGTGAAGCATGTCCGATTATGGACAAAGAGAAACCGAACTGAAAGTATTTTATTCTACATCTGATATACATCAATATTGCAAATTAATTGATCTACTGAAATTTATCTCTGAAAATAATTTAGATGAAGTTTTTAGTGAAATTACAAAACTAATAAAAATTCTGTTAACAATTCCTATGACAACAGCAGAGGCAGAACGGTGCTTTTCCACACTTAAAAGAATTAAAAGTTTCTAGAAGCACCATGAGTTCAGAAAGGCTAAATGCGCTTACAGTGCTTTCCATGGAGAAAAAAATCCTATAGTCATGCAGATATAAAGGAGAAAATTATTAATCTTTTCGCACAATTAAAATCCAGAAGAATGGATTTCATTTTTAAATGAATAGTTCAAGCGTGGACAATTTGTAATTTCAACTTAAATAAAAATAAAAACCTCTCCTTCTTTGCTATTTTTTATTGTCTCGAGACATGTTTCGATCTTAACAGATCATCATCAGTCGGGAATAGTCAGTTTGCAGAGTCTATGTGGTCATAATTTAACATTGTTTTAATTCTAGAGATCTTAGCGATCTTAGCGAATTGATTCGCTAAGATCTCTAGAATTGAAACAATGTTAAATTATGACCACATAGACTCTGCAAACTGACTATTCCCAACTGATGATGATCTGTTAGATCGAAACATGTCTCGAGTACAATAAAAAATAGCAAAGAAGGAGAGGTTTTTATTTTTATTTAAGTTGAATTTAAATAAACTTTGCAATATGGATATAGCCAATTATAAATTTGTAATTTGTTAAAGTATTATGTTTGATTTTGTTGTTAGGATTTTTGAAATTACATTAGTTTCTGAATAAATTATCTATACATTTTTGTTTCCTTTTACACAATTTTAAACAAAGGCTGAACATTTTCTGAAGCAGCACTCCCACTAATTTTAGCTACGAGCCGCCACTGCTGGCCTGAGTTTCCATCTCTCTACGTTTCGTCAGCAGTTTACGGGTTAAGTAACTTTGCCGATAGAGCGCGTGCGTTATCGTTCTTAGCGACAGTTAGACAAAACTAACGTATACATTTTTGATTACGCTTTGCATGCTATATTACGGCGCTTGAAGCATATAATCAACCGGTTTGGATTAAATTTACTAGCGAAGGGTTGAAGAAACGCTTGGTAGGTATCTCACAATTACACGTTATGTATTATTAAGTTTGCAGTAAAATGGACGAACTCGCGCAAATTCAACTTATCGAAGAGCGAAAATTAGAAGCCGAAAATAGGCTACAAATTGATAGAAATGACGTAGCCAAACCTCTTGAACTGCTCACAGATACCCAATTTGTTACAATGTTCCGATTAAGCAAGAAATTGTTTGGGAATCTTGTCGAACTGTTGCGACCATTTCTGAAGGAGCAGGTTAGAGAAACAGATTAGGATTTTGAAAAGAGGGTAATAAAACTAAATGTGTAATTAGATATTACTGGTTAACGACTGTGTGTGCTTCAGGTAATAAGAAAAATAACGCTTGTCAGTCTGGATAAGTTCTATTTCTCTTTACATGTGTATGTTGCCGACGTTTCGCTGGTCGTTCTCCAGCTTCTTCAGGGCCTATAAAACAATAATTAAATCGTACAGAAAACAATTACAGGACACATAGTTCTCGAGTTACTCACTTCATACGAGGTAGAGATCGTCTTAGTACATAAATTGCGACTCATACATTACGGGGTTATAATTAAAATAATACAATAAAATTCTGCTGACTACTACACGTAGGGCATACGTAGGGTGTTAAAACAAAACAATCCTACAGGCTCAACACAATAAAAATGTTATCGCAATGGCGCTACGTTTTTGGACAGACGCTTGGTGGCGTACAAACGGTGTATCCTACAACTAAACGACCATGTCGGTAAAAGAGCACACTAACAAACTTACGCGTCGGTAAGTGGTAACCCATGACAAAGACAGAGGGCGCCACAAAGTAAATAAATACTATTGACATAACCTAGCATGTTGACAAGCTAAGAAAACAAACACACACGGCCGAAAATACCTTCACGATTAGGTTCCGTTCACTCTACAAACAAGATCGGAATACACTGTCGTGACCAAGTGGCCGTCGACGTCGGACTGCAGGTTGATGTTATTCGGCGTCATGTAAATATGTGTCGCTTCTCTGAACAGGCGTTTAAAGTAATTGGATTCCCTATCTATGATTTTAGCTTCATGGAACTGGATGTTATGGTCAGGATTATCCTCGATGTGTTTAGTGACACCGGTATGCTCACCAACCCTCAACTTTCCTTCGGTCAACCTTCGTATGGATGCTTTGTGTTGTTGGACGCGATCCTTAATGTATTGTTTTGTCTCACCTATGTAGTGTAGACCACAAGAACAAGTAAGTTTGTATACTACTTGGTTCTGAAGTGGTTCTGGTACTTTATCCTTGGTTACAGTGTACAACGCCGATGTAGTACGGGTATGATAAAAGACAATGTCATGATTCTCCGTTTTTAAAGTGCTACGTATCAAATCCGACAAGCCCCTGACGTAAGGTATTCGCATGTAGCTAACCTGATTAATTCCGTTGTTATTGTCTGGGTCTGGCACGCTGCTACCTGAAGATACGTCGAGTATAGCATTGTTAATCGGGACATGAGTTACCTCTCGTCTAAGATACCTATTGATGACATTGCGAGGGTAGCTGTTTTTTGATAGGATGGACTTCACCTTTTCTAACTCTGTCTTGACCATTGTTGGGTGTGAAAACTGGTATACTCTCTTCGCTAGCATTTTAATGATGTTAGTCTTTTGATGATAAGGGTGATTGGAGTAGAAGTTGAGGTATCGTACCGATGCGATGGGTTTCCTGTACCAGCTGGTGCTGATCTGTCCATCTGCGTGTCTGTTAATGGTAAGTTCAAGGAAACTGATCTGTCTGTTTTCCTCCTTTTCCATTGTAAACTTAATCTTTGGATGGAAATTGTTAAATTTGACTAAGACAGTGTTGACGTTTGTTTCAGGTAGTATGAGAAACAGGTCATCCACATATCGTCTGAGGAAGTATATCTGGTCAGGGATATCAGCGGCAACACCGTCAATCAACTTATCAAGAACCAGATCAGAAAGGACAGGCGACATGGAAGAACCCATCGGAAGTCCATCCTTCTGTCTATAACATTGGTTGTCAAATGTAAAATAACAATTATCGAAAATAAACTGTATTAGTAAAATTAGTTGTTGTTCATTGATTGTGGTGAAGTCCTGCAGTTCAACCCATTTCTCATGAATTATTTGGAGTACCAGATCAGTTGGGATATTTGTGAACATGTTTACCACATGAAAACTGACAAACACATGTCCAGGTGGCACATTTATCTGTTTTAACTCATCAGAAAGCGCAAAACTATCTTTAACATAGAACGGTGTGTTGCCTGTGATATTTTTAATTATGTTGCTCAACATTTTGGATGTTTTATATACCGTGGTGCCAATAGTGCTTATGATAGGCCTAAGAGGTTTATCCTCTTTGTGCAACTTGACTTGGCCATAGATCCTGCCGAGGATTCCATTTCTGCACTTCAGATGTTTTCCGGTCCTTTCATCCATTTGCCCGTCTTTAACAAGTGTATCAATAATTTTGTTGTGCTTAGTGGTAATTCTATTTATAGGATTGAAATTGACCTTCTCATAGGTCTCTTGATTATTAACGATGTTAAGCATTTTAACATGGTACACATCAGTGTTGAGTATTACGGTTTTATTACCCTTATCTGATGTCGTGATTATAATGTCACTATTATGGTTCAACCATTCTTTGGCATACCTGAACTCTTTTTGGAGGAATAGCTCCGCTTTGTACTGTGTCTGAGGTTTTCTCAAATAGTTAGCAAAGATGTTAATTACCATTTGTCTTTTACGATTCCTCAAGTCGTCATCGCTCTTGTAGATTGTCATCAGGGCTGACTCCATATCTGTAATCACAGATAACATAGTTTGTTTGTCAGATTTTGTCGGGTTTAAGGCAAACTTTCGTCCCATCGATAATAGTGTGTTAAGCCTTTGTGGTATTTCAACAGTGGAAATGTGTAATAAAATAAATGTGTAATATGTATAACAAATTGTAATTATAACATTGTTATAAAATTTAGATACTGACCGCACTGCGGTTTTACGCATCGGGCTCTTACCAATTGGATATAAGGACGAACTTCATGGCTGTATCGCAACATACAGTAAGCCGATGTATAAGAGATGTAACAGATGCATTGAATCGGCCGGAAATATTTGATTCGTTGGTCAAATTTCCGGCAAACATTGATGAGCTTAATTCTTCGGAGCTTCGGTAAATGATAACGTTAAACAAGTGGACTACGTTTTACCTAACGCATCGCTTGTAGATTCTTTCGGAAATATCATGTGCCAGGCATTATAGGCTGCGTCGCTTGCACTGACGTAGCCATCTTCCCACCCAGAATTGACAACCCTGAGTATCCAGAACATCTGTATTTGAACCGCAGAGGGCACCATTCGATAATAAACGTTCAACTGGTAGGTAATAGGTATACAGGGAATTATAATTTTATCACTTTTAGATTTGCGACTCATCTAAGAATTATAAACGTCACTGCTCTGTATCCGGGAAGCACTCACGATGCCTTTACATGGAATAATTCAAACATCCAAAATGACTTGAGGAATCATCATGTAGCTGGCCACAGAGATTATTATTTGTTCGGTAACGTAACTGTTATTGATTATTGTTATATTGCTTTATGCAATTAATTATTCTTATTTTTCAACTTTTAATTTTTTTCTGCAATGCTCGCTCAGTTTCTTTCTCTCTAGCCATACTGAGAGTCCCGATGAGCCGAGGGTCCGAATTATCGGAGGTGCTAGGCGCCTCCATTTTGTGTCTGTGTATTTGTGTTTAAATTTAGATTCAATCATAACGAATATCTTACAATGTGCATTATTCGAGTTTTCGCTTATCCGAGTAGTATCCGAGTACATATAACCAGTGCCCTAAGGGTCTCAAACCAGGAATAGGTGTATAATAAATTGATTTCCAGGTGGAAACATCGTTGATGACTTTGACGCAATCGACGTTATGCACTCATACTTAGTCCTGAAGATGCTTCTTGCAACAGAGTGCGAAACGTCGACTGCTTCAAAGTCATCACCGCGGTTTCCACCCGGATATTAATTTATTATTGAATCAGACCGTGGAAGTCTACAATCTAGATACAGGAATAGGTGTAATTTAATAGTATAAAAACATAATAAAAAATGTATTATGTTCTTCTGTAATAAATGTATACACCACAGCTAATCAATTAACTTTTGAGTGTTAGTATCGGAGCATATATATTTAAGTACTTCGTTTGTTAAAATACAATAATCTAAGCTAGTGACTATTGGCCGACAATCAACAAAATCGAACAAGTAAAAACTGCTTCCGGTGTACTTTTATTCTGTAGAGTCTGAATATGTCGGCAGTTATTCCGAATTGAGTCTAGTTTTTAAGAAAAGCAGTGCAAAAATACTGCCAAAAAGGCATTTTTCTCTCAAAAAATGGACACAATTTGGTAATTCTGCTTCCAGATTCAGCATAGCTTAGATGATTTATTTTAACAAATTAAAGTACTTGTAAATATCTGTAATTGATCTCTGATATCCAGACTCAGAAGTTAATGGATTATTGCATTTAAATTAAGCTAATAACTGTGGTATGTAAATTTATTGTGGTAAAACAAAACGACAACATTTTTCACTTATATTCTTAAATACAACTTATTTATCAATCTCAAATTTCACACAAAAAAAAACTATTGATATAAAAGAATAAATGGAGGGCGTCCCGCAGAAAAAATATTAAAAGTTTAGTTATATAAATACGGATTATCTTGAGGTTCATATTTTTATGATAGGTGATTCAGGGTACCCCTTATTTACTAACACCAGTGGAACCCCAACCGGCTCCGGGCACAGCGGAACATCTGTACAGTAATGCAGATGTAGTGTGTAACGCTACCCTAAGAATGTGTAATGACGGCCTGATCTAGCGGAGATGTGTGAATCACGGACAGCGACCGGTCTCGGCAAAGGGATACACATGAATCATTACGTAGAGTTGTACTACGATACAGTTGTGTATTATAATAACGTTACATCTATCAATATAGATTATTACTAACCGTAATTACTGTGTATTAGTGCGTACCCGACCAGATCAGAAGTGGTGGTTGTGTTGTGCAAGATGCTGAAAGATAACCGAAAAAGAAAATCACGAAGACCGTCAGATTGTTGATGATCTCGATGTTCTGATAATAATTTACCATCATCCGCAAGTTTGTCGGCTAGTACTAGCGGTAATAAATATAGGAAAAACGAGAGAAAGTATAGAAAAACATGCCCAAGTAAGTGACTTTAAAGATGTTATAAAATGTAGCGATCATATGGAGCTTGTTATGTCACAAATTATACGGGATTTTGGCCAGAAAACTGCAGCTATTGATAAATGGGTAGAAATAATAGAATACAATAGTTAATTATATGTTCGGTCGAATAACACAAAACTTTATCACTCATTAAGTAAACTAAAAGAGTAGACGTAATAGCTACGATCTATTGATCTCTGTGCGAATTTGAATTTCAACACTTAGCTAAAATCAATAAGCTACATCTAAATTTTCCGAAGAAGATAAAGTTTTGAGAATAATGGGGAAATGAAAAATCATACTATGACATCCGCGATGGAGGTATCATATGTGAAGGACACAAATGTATTAGTAACTAGCTGTTTAAAAAACAAACGAAGTACGACAACAAAAACTTATTAAAAATAAGTTTGATAACACTCATACCAAATATAGCTCAACCTATCCAAGACCTAGCAAATAATATAAATATAACCCGGCCGCAATTTATTTTCTAAATAAATATGATAAGTTGGTGTCCATATCATGTCACAAACCAGGTCATGAAGGAAATGCATGTAGGCATAGAAATCAAACATGGCTTTGTTTTTGTACTTAAAACAAAAAAAAACAAGGTCACATCGAAAGAAACTGTATAAGGATGACCGAACGAGAAGGAAGACTAGTGCAAACCGGATTCGATACTAGCTACCGCCGGAGAAAACATTAAAATTAAATTAAATAATTTGACACACGGAAAAGTAATCTCTCGAACGAAGAAATAATCACTTGGATGAAATAGTTGATTTAAGGAAGTTCATACTCTACTGAACATATTCAATAGAGGAAGTTACTTTTTGCTTAAGAAGTTATCTAACTTGCTGCAAGTATTTTATAAATTTATAACAAAAGCGTTTTCTATTAAAGCAAGTAAGTACTGTACTATTATTGTGAACACAGTAAATGGTGTTGCAAGCGCATTCTGTAACGTGAAATTTTTGGTTGAATTACCGGTATATGTATATGATTTTTACCAAAATCAGAAATAAAAGCTCCACATTCCGTCTTGATATTAGCTACTCTTGTGCCCGGAAAACAGGTTACAGTAGACTCCTATAACGCGGTTCCTACAACGCGAAATACTACAAACGCGCTAAAAACTTTGCTACTACAACTTCATATAACGCGATTCTCGTACAACGCGCATGCGTAAAAATTTGCGATCCTCAAATTCCTTTAACGCGTTTTCATAAAACGCGTTATATTAAACCGCGTTGTAGGAGAGTCTACTGTATTTGATAGTTATAGGTTTAGCATATCTGCATTTGCTTTAACCATAACAAGGTACAGTAGGCCTTGTTTTCAAGAAACAAAATGCTCATGATTGATAAGTATAGTTTTTCTCTTGGTCCAAGTTACTTCTAGTATTGTTGCATTGGCTCCTAGAATACTACTTGTATTTATTGGCATAACCTATGCTACAACTTGTGTTAAGTTCTAGCAGAAAACCAAGTAGCAAAATGGTTGTCGAAAAGAACCAACATCTTCCAAAATGATGACTACTCCTCCATTTCTTGGACTTGCCAGTTGTTGTCAAATTGATAAGGCCTGTATCAAGTGTTGGATTAACATATTTCTAGTAATTTCATGTAGCCAATTGGTAAACAATCTATATGGTTTCAGAATAAACGCAAACGAAAGTTTAGGGAATCGTTCAAAGTGGCGGAAGTTGTACCTAATGACAGGTACCAGTCTATATTTGTCGGAAAGGCAGGCGCAAAGCCCGCAGCACTTGGGCCACAATAGGCCGCACGTACTAACTTCCCCGAGGACGGACGCTTAGCCCTCCAGTCAACTCACTTCCGCGGCTTAGCCAGCCGCGCGACAGCCTGGCCTCCTAGCCAGCTTAGCCATCCAGCCTAGCCTAGCACTTCAGCCTGGTCTAGCCGTCCAGCCTAGCCTAGCGTGCCTTCCGACGCACGATGGCGGAGTGCAAAATCCGTATTTCTACCCTGGTATTCGAATCAAGGACCTTTGGAGTGCAAGGCAAACGCTTTGCCACTCAGTCAAACCGCCCAGGGTACAGACATGTACATGTGAAGGAGGACATCCATACCTCCAGATTGCAAGGACACGTCATCATATCGTACGTCTTCGTGGCAATTAAGCATCATGGTCGAGTGGTGTATAGTTTATATTTGACCGCCTGACCAAATTTCATTGTTTACACATGGTAAGTAACTAATTGACTAATTGACCTCTCTACTCGGCTAGCTACTTGGTCGGCCACTCGAATAGCTTTGCTACCCGCCCAACTACTTGGCAGACCACTCGACTCGCCTTACTATCCGACTGAAGCAACTTAGCAGGGCCATTCGACTCGCTTTTAGCCACTCGAAACTAGAAAACTTGTAAGGCACATATGAGTGGGCGGAGATAACGTGCGAAAAAACGATTTTCCTTTGTTCAGGCCTGTCGGTATTGATACACCTTAGTGAGCAAATATATTTGACGGGTGTTCAAACTCCGGACAGGCCAGACGTTTGATAAGGGAAAGGAAACGGGAGAGAAGACCTGAAAGAAAGAAAGGAAACGAGCATTCGTTGAATACTGATTTTATTATCAAATTGATTGAGAATATATACTAATGATAATCACAAC
Organism: Aphodius sticticus; assembly: GCA_963966075.1. NCBI lineage: Eukaryota > Metazoa > Arthropoda > Insecta > Coleoptera > Scarabaeidae > Aphodius > Aphodius sticticus. The sequence continues at coordinate 32,057,197 of OZ014507.1, forward strand.
AAATGCAGTTTAATAATACAAATTTCATGCTTATGCGATCGAAAGGTTATTGCTGAACTTGCAAGGTAAGTTGGTCAATACATACAGCTGTAAGTAGTACAGCGTAACAATTGTATATGTAACTCATTTTGCAATACATTTTGCAAGAAATTTATATACTTTTGTTTAACTTGAGATTAAACAACGGGATTGCCGGGTAAGAGGTTAAATTAAATTAAACTTAAAAATTTGTACCGAGTGCTGAAGGATTGTCGATGAGGCCTATTAGTCCAAGACCCCGCAATGGATTTAGTTACACCATAGCGAATAGGGCTAGACCAGCGGTCGCCAACCGGTGGTCCGCGGACCCTAAGAGCAGAGCGCAGCTATGAGGCTGCCCTGATATATATATATATATATATATATATATATATATATATATCTGGTATATTATCTATTTCTGGTGTTAACCAGGAACAATATTTAACGAAAACTGTGTCGTTGATTTGATCTGTCCTGTGTAAGCTTGGATATCTAGGTATAGTAGTAAAGCTGCAAGAGCATTCGAACAAAGAGAGCGGATACTTTTTAAATGAGGGTGACAGTCGTTGAAAAGGGCACTCACTGGCTCGCCGCCGAGCGTTTTCCAATTGGGAATTATGCATAAATGCGACAACGGCGAGGGGTCGGCCGCACGGCGGAATTGCGAACTAATTGTCCGGACAATGCGACCGCTGATTGGTACACAGAAAACCGCTTAGCTAGCGGTCCCGGGAGCCGCTCAGCTTTCTCATAATGCTAATATCTCTGCAGACCATGATGGCGCAATATAAAGAAGAGTCTTTCCAAATTACGAATTTACTTTAATGAAAGTTAAAACCTAAATGGGGTGGTGCTAAAACTTCTCTCACGAGAAATGAATAGTTTTAAACAAGTACGAAGAAGCAACTTGTATAGGGGTTGTATCGTAAGTTGATACTCCCGCCCAGTTAAAAAAACTTGAGCTCAAAGTCAGTTGGCAAAGTATAGTTTATATATATAACATTTTGGCGAAAGAAACGAAAGTTAGCATATTTAAAGGGCCAGTTTTGTTTATGATATCAACCAAAAGAAGTAAAGTTGAGAACTGAATTTTAATGTTTTACTCAAAATCTAGCCAAAGGATAAAGACGTCGGTAGTTTAAACATTAAGATTTAATTTATTTTAATTAATTTATTATAAATTTAAAATGATTTGTATTGTAGATTATACTACTGATGATGACAGTGAACTGTTGAAACTGGTATAGTAAATTAAACGAAATCGCAAAGAAAATAGGCCTTAAATATTTTATATTAAAATGATGTCATTATCCATTTTTGAAATTGTCGACGTTTTCTTGGCTGGCATACCAATTTGGATTTGAATATGCTGCAATATTTTCTGACTACAATGATGGTACTTAATCATTTTTTACAACTGGAATCCATGTTAGGCGAATCAAATGACGGTTTTTAGTAAAATTGCATTTTCACGTGATGAATATTGCAAACAGTTGCATTTTTCCACAGATTACGAATTACGTCACAATTTTCCCACTATTCACAGTAAGACAATACCACATGTTTTCAGAACTATTTTTTTTTGGAAGTTTTCAGGGTCGCTGATTACGAAAGAATTTTATATTTAATATGGTGGATTCAAAATGGTCACCAAAATGGTGAAACATCGCCGGATTCGCATAAAAAATGCAATTCGGAGGAAAAAAATGAACCAGGTAAGAAACATTTGTTCATATTTAATTTTATTTATTTATTAAGGTACATAAAAATAAGTCACATCAGACACAGTTAAATCTATACAAAAGAATTTACATTGAAATAAATTAATTAATGGAAGTAGAATCAAAACACTATCACAGCTATCCCGATGGCTTCGTCGACAAACATATTTTGGTTTAACTACCATTGGTATTGGCATGTATGTCAAACCTTTTTGACTATCACGCGGCGTCGTGTTTTCTCTGGAAGCAAAAACACGTTTAGACAAAAACGTTTTCGTCTAAACGTGTTTTGTTCTAACATGACGTATGTGTGCGCCTACCCTAAGACCGAATAATAAAGCAAAATATTGAAAAAATATGTCTGTGGTGAAATGCACTGAATTAAATAAAATTAACGTGGATAATGATTGTATACAAAACCATCCGATGCTCTACCTGCTGTTTAGCTACTTTAAAATACAATAGGATGCGGCATAATTTTTACCTTCTTGACGGGCTCAGGTACTAAGATGTTATCGCGCTCAATGTAATTGTTATGCATTTTTAAAGAGATGTTCAAAGTGCATACGAAAATAGTAGAATATACTTTGCATTCTCATTCCATAGCTTAAAGTTTATGATACTATTTTTTCAGATAGAAATACTTTTCCTGTTTTTACAATTTACGGAATGTTTAAGTCGCTTCTTTTGTTTTCATTTAACTACCATTCACCAGGATCGCCAAAGGTTGTAGGATACAAAATTATTGTATTTTACTATGTATATTTTTATAATTACTACTTGTTTGCGAATTTTGTAATCAAGTTTCAAACAGTACATTGAATTGATGCAAATTTATTATACAAATATCTGCGAATAACGTAAAGAAAAAGATTCTCGAATCTTGCACTCGATTCGAGGATTTTTCTTTTCCGCAATTTGTGGGAGAAATATTTACCTGTAACATTGTCATTGTCGGAAGCATCGATTATGATGGCGTCTGACCAACGTTGGACAATCTTCAAAACTAACGAAGTTGTATTCCTCATCAATTTCCGTCCATCCGCAGTATACCACCACCAAGCATGCCACCAGATTTTTGTGATGTAGAGTGCTTGCAATAAATTGTACCCTCATCTACATTTTAATTTTTACTTTATCATACGTAGTATGTAAAGTATTGTAATCGTGCCAAAAAAATTTTTTGAGATTTTAGTGGGTCCCCTGAACATTTTTGACCAAGGTACAAAAAAATGTCTGTGTGTGTGTGTGTGTGTGTGTGTGTACCCGTTTTTTGTGGCGACGATTCCGGAGAAACTACTAAAGGTATCGGGACGAAACTTCATATTTAGAAGTTTCATAACCAAACTTAGAGCTGAAAAGCTTTCTGTTGAAAATAGTCCAAAGGAACTGCAGGTTTAGTCTTAGCATTTTTGAAAGATTTTGCAAATAAGCCGCCATTTCTGAAATTTCGTCGAAATAGTTACATAATAAATTAAAGAAGATGAAATTCTGAATAATTTATCACTAGGACATTTTTTGGTACAATCAATAGTTTAGCTGCATGAGCAAATTCTATTCCATCGAGATCGGTCGTACTCCATTAAAACTAGTAGCCAGGATATGTCAGATTATATGTCAGATATGATTCTAATGACAGTACGTAGTGTCAAACGCTAATGTTTTGACAACCTACTGTCAATATAAACTGCGTTTGGATATAGTATACCGCGTGGTATTAAGATTAAAGGTATGATCAATTTTGGGACGAATTTACGACCGCTACTGCGCAGGTGATATATAGACAACCAACATTGCATATGTCAAACTTAGGGGTTACGCCACTAACAATTTATAGAATATAACAGACAAATGTACTTGTATAAAAAGAAAACTTTCAAGCATTTGCATTATGTGCGCAGAAATAAGCATAAATAAACAAAAATTGGTTTGGTACTAGTTATGTTTACGTTATTAGGGGTTATGCCACTAACAATTTATAAAATATAACAGACAAATGTACTTGTATACAAAGAAAACTTTCAAGCATTTGCATTATGTACGTAGAAATAAGCATAAATAAACAAAAATTGGATTGGTACTAGTTATGTTTACGTTATTATTCTTCAACCATGCAGCGCCGCCCAGCGGATATTAACGTAACGAAGATCTTCGCAGATTCTCATCCCCCACTCCACATGAGTATGAGCATACCTCTAATAATAATACCACGGTATACCGTACACTTTTTACACCCAATAACACGTAAGTGTCATTTGGACAGTGTACCCGGTGTCAACGGAGTACAATATCCGAACGCAGCTTTATTCGACATATCTGTCTAGTTCTACTAGTTTTATTTTAATGCAGACATAGCCGCTCTCGATCAAATAGAATCTCATGCAGCTAAACTATTAATTTTAAATATAGTATGATAAAGTCATGTGGCCACATCAATTTTTTTAATTTATATTTACTCTGATTTACACTTGATTTGCAATTTTTCATTGAATTGCTCATTGGTGCTTTCGGCGATAAAACTCTTGTTGAATATCTGGAATTTTGCGCCATTAATTTTGTCCAAACCGGCGCTATACATTTCGCACATGAATTTCCCCAAAGGCCCAAAGAGTGAATCCATTGAATCCGACGGATGACCATCACCGAGATTTGTGAAAGGATTATTGGTATTAGACTGATTTCCTCAATAATTTCAAGAATCTTTGTTTGCTTTTGCTGTAGCATGCTGAGTTAGTCACACCCAGTGGTGGCATGAACCCCAGGCAGAGTCCGTCATATCGATGGACCTAATTTTTTTGTATAATTCTGATAGGTCAAGATGTCTGATTGTTCCCAATTCCTATTTCCATCTAAATATGCATAGTAGCATTGATGATCAATGATAAATCAAATCTACCCTGATTATTTTTCTGTAAGTAGTGAAATTTTGTGAGCCATATTGGCCCCGTCTTGATCCCACTTTCCACCCACTCACCGGTTTGGCGATTTTTTTTTGTTCACTTGGGACGTCATATAATTTTATTATTTCTATTTCACAATTTGCAATTATCTTATTGATACGCTAGAAGGGACAGATTATGAACGGTCTAGCCCAGCGGTTGCCAACATCCTCCCGCTGTCCTTCTCCCGCTCAGGGCAGCCTCATAGCTGCGCTCTGCTCTTAGGGGTCCGCGGAACACCGGTTGGCGACCGCTGGTCTAGCCCTATTCGCTATGGTGTAACTAAATCCGTTGCGGGGTCTTGGACTAATAGGTCTCATCGATAATCCTTCAGCACTCGGTACAAATTTTTAAGTTTAATTTAATTTAACCTCTTACCCGGCAATCCCGTTGTTTAATCTCAAGTTAAACAAAAGTATATTTCTTTTACTTACAAACAATATTCATCCTAAATTCCAATTATAGTAAAATTGACATTGTATTGCAAAATGGCCACCAGTGGCGGGTCGTGCTCTAGAAAAATGGGGGTTGGAACATTCAGGTACCTACCAGTTTTATATGACACACCTGTTTTATAGAAAAATATCTATATTTGTGCACTAATCACGAATCACCTGATCGGATTTACCAAGCGTCGCCCCGTTTGATTTCAGCAGTTGACTAGTTTAGGATTTGTATCAGTGCGATAAAATAGATGATACGGGTACCCGTACATTTTTTTTGGACGATCTCCAATCGACAATAGACTTGTTTATTCTCATAATGAAATACATAATATTTTAGACGTATAGAGGCAAACAGCATACAGGGTCTCCCACGACGAGCTGCCATTAGAAGTATATGGAGAACCAAATGAAATGAGAGATTGAAAATGTGTGGACTTATATTGTTGCATACGATCGTCTCAACTAAAATATTTTGAGTTTTCAGTTCCTTCCGGTTACACCAGAAATGATGTCAACTTTTATATTTCAAATGGAACACCCTGTATTTTATAGCATTTTTGAAATCTTCATAAAATTTTAGATCAATTTTATGTTACATTGCCTATACCTAACATGTGTCATTTTTGAGATATTCATTTTTTTTCATTAAAAAATGACAGCTGCACGGTTACATTCAATTATTTATAAATTATCCCCTGTGAATGTTGGAAAAAAGTTGTCCGGCAAAATTGTTGTGAAGGTAACATATTGTTGCGGAATACCTATCCTGACAACGTGGTTGCCAGACAACGGGGACAACCGGGACAACGGGGCAATCAACAAGGGAGTGTGTGACATTTTTTGATGTTATATCGTTGTAATTTAAACTCTTAAAGTCCTTTGAAATAAAGAACCATAAACACGCAACAATTGGCGTCAGAAGTGGGATATAGTAAAAAGATGTCGAGTAAAAAGTTTCTACAAGAACTACGAATCGCCGAATTGAGAGATGAATTGGCTAAACAAAATCAACAGACTGTAGGAATTAAGGCAACTCTGGTTTCAAGATTGAGAAAGGCTTTAGAAGAAGAAGGTCTGCAGCGGAACCAGCAGCGGAAGTTTTACTCAGTATTCCAGAAAATCAGCACAAAGACTATAATGCATTAGTTCAAAGTATTGAATTACGATATGGAGATGAACATCTGCAGCAAGTTTATCGTATCCAGCTTCGCAATAGAAAACAAAAAACTGGAGAATCTTTACAACAGCTTCAAGCGGATATCGAGAGACTAGCTCATCTCTCATACTCAAATCCCGATTTTCTAAATGAAGTTTCAAGCGAGACATTTGTCAATGCCATCAGTGACAGTGAATTACAGCAAGCGTTACGTATGGCAGGAAAGAAATGTACAGCCGAAGCACTTGCATTTGCTCTTATGTTTGAGTCTGCTAAAACAGCTTCCTGTAGTGCTGTGAGGGTAAGAGAATTGGACGTGGAGAAATGTCTTTGCAATAAAGCCCAGGTATTCTGTAGGAAACAGTAAAAGGAACCTGTACGTTGCTGGAATTGTAATCGCATGGGCCATTTGCAAAGAGACTGTAAAGTTCGAAAGACTGCAAAACAAGTAGTACTGTGCGATAAATGTGGCTAGGATGTGGAGGATCATTGCCGTTCACATGAACGACAAATTGAAGCCCCAGCATAGGAAAACTAAGAACAACTAACCTGGCGGGACGACGGTTACCTCAATTACAACGAAGTGAAAACAGTCTTTTTGTATATGGTAAAGTAGGGCGGATCAATTGCAGCATGACGGTAGATACTGGAGCTTTGAGATCTATACTTACGAGAGATTTAGCTAAAAAGAAATGGCATACCAATATCTCGAAGTATTCGTTAAAGACTGCAACAGGGGAAAAAGCTCGCGTGTATGGAGAATTCAGAACAAACATTAGTCTGGGCACAATGATATTTCCTCACATTTTTTTAATCGCAGACATTGTAGATGAGTGTATACTTGGAATAGATTTTATGATGACTCATAGAATCACACTCGATGCCGGGAGCGAATTCTAAAATGCCACAACGTTGAGATTCAGATGATGTTGGGTGCACATAATCATTCTATACTTCGAACAGAAATTGAGAGTGATATAACCCTCTCACCACTGTCTGAAACAATAGTTTGGTGCCGACTTAATGACCGTGCAGATAATGGAAAAATCTACATTGTAGAACCGAGGGAGGTGAACGTATCAGGTATTTTAGTCGGAAAGGCGTTGGTGAAGGCCCATGGAAACCAGAAAATTCCGGTAAGGTTGTTAATACATTCCAAAAGGCAATCAAATTAAAACACGGTGATATTATTGGAAGTTGTGAACCCGTCTACCAGGTAACTTCTATGGAAGAGATAAGCCCTGAAAATGAAGTTATCCACAGGAATTCTAAAGTAATAGACCAACTCCTGTCAGGCTGCGAAATGGATAATGAACAATCCAATCGAGCCATGCTTCTGATAGCGGAATTCGCCGATATTTTTGCCATCGATGATAAAGACTGTGGTAGAACGAGTCTTGTACAACATCGCATTGATACGGGAGATGTAAAGCCCATTCGTCAATCGCCCAGGAGACTACCTCTGGCAAAACAAGCGGAGGGAGTTATAGAGGAATCATCAAGTCCATGGACGTCTCCGGTAGTTCTGGTAAGAAAAAAAGACGGAAGCACTCGGTTTTGCGTTGACTATCGTCGATTGAATGATGTCACGAGAAAGGACAGTTATCCTTTGCCCAGGATTGATGATACCTTGGACACGCTTGCTGAAGCCAAATGGTTTTCAACACTAGATTTAAAAAGCGGGTACTGGCAAGTCGAACTTCATAAGGACGATAGAGAGAAAACAGCTTTCTCTGTTGGTAGTGGTCTTTGGCAATTTAAAGTAATGCCGTTTGGTCTCTGCAATGCACCAGCAACATTCGAGCGATTAATGGAGTGTGTACTGCGTGGGCTCACATGGAAAACTTGCTTAGTGTACCTGGATGACATTAACGTAATTGGTAAAACCTTGGAGGAACATCTGGCGAATTTGAGAAGCATTTTTATGAGGTTGAGAAACGCAAACCTGAAGCTTAGTACCAAGAAATGTCACCTTTTCCGCACCAGAGTAAAATGCTTAGGTCATATTGTATCAACTCATGGAGTAAGCACGGACCCGGAGAAAACTGAAGCAGTCCTGAATTGGCCGGTTCCAAAGGACAAACGCCAGTTGCAAAGTTTTCTTGGACTGGCGACCTACTATCGTCGGTTTGTGCAGAGTTTTGCAGATATTGCCCGAAGTCTACATCAGCTTACAGAGAAGGGGAAACAATTCATTTGGTCCGAAGAGTGTAATAACAGCTTCGAAACATTAAAACATAAACTGTACCAAGCACCACTGCTGCATTATCCAAAACCTGGAAGCATTTTCATGCTGGATACGGACGCTAGCAACGTGGGGATAGGTGCAGTACTTTCCCAGGAGTACGACAGCCAAGAAGCACCTGTGGCATACTTCAGTAAAACTCTTAATAAGACGGAAAGGAATTACTGTGTCACTAGAAAGGAGTTATTGGCTTTGGTGCAGTCAGTGAAGCATTTTCATAAATATCTTTACGGGCAAAGATTTATCCTCCGGACAGATCATGCATCGCTTAAATGGTTATTGCGGTTTAAGAATCCGGAAGGACAACTTGCAAGATGGCTTGAGCATTTGCAGGTGTATGATTTTGAAATCCAGCATAGAAAGGGACGCATGCACGAGAATGCTAATGCTCTGTCATGCCGACCTTGCAAGCCAAGCACTGTCAACGAATAGAACGAAAGGAGAACATGGTATTTTTACAGAGAGTAAGCATGGAGCCAGCACTTGGATGGAAAAACGATGCCGTACGCACTGCTCAAATAGAAGGTGATGACATCGCACCAATCCTGGCTTATATGGAAGAGGAGAATAGACCTATATGGAAAGATATTGCAGAACACAGCGAAACCACGAAAGGTTATTGGGCTCATGTAACGAATTTCGATAAAATTCGTTAAAGTGGAAATAATTATGTATGTAATAAATAGTTAATTTTGTTTAAATCAAGAATTATGTTTCATTATTTCCACTATGTTCCTTTACAGCGGAAACTAGTTAAAATAAACTGGTCTTGTAACTAGTTTCCGTCACCTCGTATATGTAGAAGTAAGCAGTTTGTTTTGTATCAAGTTATTTTTATTATTTCTACTATTTTCTTTGCATCAGAAACTCGCCGAAGTAAACATGTTCCGTATCGAGTTTCCGTCGATGGTGCCCCGTCTCCCACCAACTTTTGCGGCTATAAAAGCCGAGGCATTCGCGCTTAGAGATCAGATACGCTTGAGTTGGCATCCCGATCGCTAGCCAGGTAAATCTCCTTGAACTATGCAAATATCACAGTTGGCCCCCGCCGCTAGCGTGATACTTTGCCCCGACGCCTCGTAGATGTTACAGTTGGCCCTGGCCGCTGACGTAGCATCTTACTTGGAACCGCGTGACTACCACAGTTGGCCCCCGCCGCTAGCGTGGTAGACACTAACCCGAGATACGATTATTACAGTTGGCCCCCGCCGCTAGCGTAATACATTGTTGAGGGCCTGGCAGTAGTTACAGTTGGCCCCCGCCGCTAGCGTAACAAGTATAGATACCGTCCGTAGAATTTCTGTTTGTTATTGATATTATTTTTTTATGCAACACATGTTTATTTTCTTATGTACAGGTTATCGAATATATTTATTTTTTTCGTTCACCAAGGAAGTTTGTTTTGTGTTAAGGAACCCAAAGTCATAAAGAGCTACCTTCTACAGGAAGAAATATCTTAGAATATTTTATTGTGTAACCGGAGCTCCGATCCGACGAAGCTCGTTACACTCAGTGGAATTCTCTCGTGGTGGACTATGGTGTACTTAAACGGAAGTGGGAATCAGTAGATGGAAGATACCACAAGATGCAATTGATAGTCCCAAGGTCAAAAATAAAAGAAGTTTTGAAAGAAATTCATAATGGGTCTTCAGGTGGACATTTAGGTGTAAACAAAACCATTAATAAACTTCGGGAAAGATTTTATTGGCTGCATATGCGACAGGATGTTGAAGACTGGTGCCGTTGCTGCGTTGACGGCGCAGCAAGTAAAGGACCTCGCACTAGAGGTCGTGCTAAACTCCAAAAATATATTGTAGGAGCACCTTTCGTAAGAATTGCTATGGATATAGCAGGGCCATTTCCACTGACCGATGGAGGGAATCGTTATGTGTTGGTGGTAATGAATTACTTTAGCAAGTGGTCAGAAGTATATGCAATACCCAATCAGGAAGCCATAACTATTGCGGAGCAGTTAGTGAGCGAGTGGATTACCAGGTTTGGGATTCCCCATGAGTTGCACACTGATCAAGGACGGAACTTTGAATCCTTGATCGTCCAAGAAGTTTGTAAGCTGCTTGGAATTAACAAAACGAGGACTACGCCTTGGACCCCCAATCTGATGGAATGGTGGAACGGTTTAACCGCACGTTAACTGAACACTTGAGGAAAGTTGTAGAAAACTACCAACATGATTGGGATAAGCGTATCCCAATATTTTTAATGGCGTACCATACCGCTTCTCATGATAGTACTGGATATTCCCCCGCTAACCTGGTGTTTGGAAGAGAATTGCGCTTGCCAATCGACCTTAAATTTGGTGTACCTCCTGGAAAATTGACGACAATCAATACCTATGCAATGGAACTGCGCCAGAAATTAATCGACATTCATCACCTTACAAGGAAAAGACTAAACACTAACTATGAGCGGATGAAATCGCGCTATAACTTATTGGCTAACTCTACAGTCTTTGAGAAAGGTGAACTCGTATGGTTGTATAATCCGTTGCGGAAGAAAGGATATTGTCCGAAATTGCAACAACAGTGGGAAGGACCCTACACCGTCGTGACAAGAATTAATGATGTTGTATACAGGATCCAGCGGTGTGCAAGAAGGAAGCTAAAGATTGTTCATCACGACAGATTGGCCCCATACCTAATACCTCCGACAGACTAGTGTCGCTACAGTTCGGGTCGAACAGTCCTAAGAGGGGAGCAGTGTTGCGGAATACCTATCCTGACAACGTGGTCGCCAGACAACGGGGACAACCGGGACAACGGGGCAATCAACAAGGGAGTGTGTGATATTTTTTGATGTTATATCGTTGTAATTGAAACTCTTAAAGTCCTTTGAAATAAAGAACCATAAACACGCAACAATATTATCGACACATCGGTAGAGTTCTTCTAAAAGTTCTACAGGGTGTTCAAATTATAAGATCAAAGTTGAATTCGAGAAAAGTACTAAGTCGATTTTTTCAAATGGCAACCCTAGCATATGAATACATTTCTCAATTCTATGGAGAATTTATATTAACTTTGTGTACAATGTCCTATACTTAAAATGTACTTGTATCTACTGAAATCGATTGAATTCGATTGAATGCTAGATTGCGTTTGAAAACAACTCAACAATTTGGAATAAACAGAACTTTATTGAACCATTTGTTTTATGTCAATTTTCATTATAATTAATTTAGTAATAAAATTATAAGCCTACAATACAACACAAAAATAAAAAAAGATCGTTAACTAAATTAAAAATAACTGCCTAATTCTATTTGAGTAATTGTCCAAAAACGTTGCCGTTTTCCTCTAAACAGACTTCAATTCGTTTTATCATATTATTGTTGGTGGCTTCCCTGATAGAGTTAGCCCATAACTCATTGAAAGCTGCTCGAACTTTATCTTTCATGTTGTCCTTATCCATTGTTGGGTCCGCATAAACTACGTCTTTAATAGCTCCCCAAATGAAAAAATCTATTGGCGTCAAGTCGGGGGAACGCGGTGGATATTTGTATGACCCATTAAGCGCAATCCATCGATGGTCGAACATCTCGTTAAGCAAGCCTCTTACTACAACAGTTGTGTGCGCTAGACCACCGTCCATTTGGAACCACGCATCACGTGCTTCCTGAACAGGAAGAAGTCGCAATGCTTCCCCCACAACATTGCGTAAAATACCTTGGTAACGCTCATTTTTAAGTTCTCTTCATACAAAAATATAGATAAAAATATGTCGTTTTTTTATAGCGCAAAATACGTTAAAATTCCAACTTTCTTGAAAATTTTGTTCACGAACAACTCTAGGATTTTCCGGTGCCCAAAAATGACTATTATGCCTATTATACATGCCATTTTTGCAAAATTTTGCTTCTTCGGACCATATTATGTTTTGAGTCTTAGTTAACAACCATTTGCAAAATGCTACCCGAGATCTTCGTCTTTCAAATGCTGAACTTCATGGAATTTCAACGGATTCCACTTGTTTGTTTAAAATTCGGTGGATACCTACTACTACTATGTGAAACTGGAAGTGTTTTTTCGCCATCGTTTACAGAATTTTTAGGATATACTTTGTAATACGCAAGGACCAAGGTTTCAATATCCTCATCGCCAATAATGGGTTTGGTCCTAATAACTTTTCCTTTAAAGGTTCCAAATTCAGAACAGTTCTTCAGAAGCCTTTGCAACGTATCCTTGCTTGGTTTTTGACGGGTTGGATATCTTTCTGAAAACAGCCGACAATTCGGTGTCAAAGTAATCTTTGTTTGTATCTCATTGACAATTTCATTTTTGCGATGTTTTCAATATCTATGATGATGAACTAAATATCGATTTCAGTAGGTACAAGTACATTTTAGGTATAGGACATTGTACACAAAGTTGATTTTACAATTTTCCATACAATTGAGAAATGTATTCATATGACAGCGCCGGAAGGATGGATATGGGACGATAGTTAGTTGCTTCGGTTTGGTCTCCTTTTTTTTGTACGGAGACAAATATGTCTTTGGAGTTGCTGTCGTTCAGTGAGTGTAAATGGTGGTAAATTTCCTGTTCATGAACTGGGTAGAGGAAGAATGATGTTGGTTGACTATCAACTAACTTCTCAAGCAACTCCTCCGCTGTTCTGGTTCTTTTTTGCAAAGTGTCATCTGTTATACGGCTACCGATTGTTGTTCAGAAGTTGTTGAATGCCTGGCCACGCCCTGTACACTCGTTAATAAGTTTCCAGGCGGCTTTCATTATGTTTCCCGAGCTTAGAATTTTCTCTCTATTGAAGTGGCCACGTGTCTTGCTCAGTTCTGCCCTGTAGAACCGTCTGTAAGTTTTGTACTGTTCTAGATGCAGGTGAGGATGGGAAAGACAATAGTCTCGGATCAGCAACATAGTCTCATGGATGTTTTTGATTTTCGTGGTAATCCATGGGTGCGGAAATGCTTCATTTGCGGCTTCCCGCAAATCGTTTTTTTCAGTGAAGATGTTGCAGAAGCAGCTGACGAGCGTTGAATGGAATGCCTGAAAATCTAGACGCCCCAGACCAACACGCGCAGACAGATCGGATCGGACTACTGGAAAGCTTCTGGTCTTGGACTCAACTCGTTCGCAATCTTGTAGTGAAGGCTCAGGTGATCCGATGGGCCTGGATCCTCAATGCGCAGTCGGCCCTCCGATGCGAGCGAGTTGATGATGGTGGGTTTTTCGACTACCATGTAAATCCCATACGAGTTCAACAGATCGATTAGGTATTTTTTTGGGTTGCTGTTTGCCAGAAAGTCAATGCTTAGGTCTGCACAGATTACTGTGGGCCTCCTCGCTGGCAGATTGAGGATTTTCTCAAATTGTCGCAAGAAGGCAGTTATATAGGTGCCAGCAGAGCGGTATATGATAAGTATAATTGTTTTGTTGATCTCTGTTGCCACCACCTCAAATACTCGCTCCACACTGCACTTGAGAATTGGTAGAAGTACTTTACAGCTTAGTTTTTTTTTTGCAAATATAGCTACTTCACTATGTCGGAATTCTCTTCTACGGAAGCGTGAGGCTGATTTATATTGTTCTGGATGATTACCATTAGCTGGCCTTCACACATCCAATGCTCCACAAGGCACATGACGTCGTCACCAGCACCACTTAAGTAAGCATCCAGCTCCCCTACTTGTTGTTCAAAGACTGGATTTTCAGGTATATATATATATATATATATATAAAGGAAGGCTGGTTAATCGACGGTAAGATATAAAGGAGAAAGGTATTTGTCGGGCAATTCCGTCATACGAAGATCGAAGAAGCAACCGTATACACGTGTTTCGGACTATTAGTCCTCATCAGTACGGTATAACCAAGGAGCAAGATGGACACTCAATGGAAAAACACTCAAATGGTAACCATTCTCCTTATATATAGGAGTATCTCTAGGGGCTCTTTAGTCTATTGGGCTCACAGAATCGCATATTACTCAACAGCTTACAGGTTTTGTCATAGGACTTAATAGGAGTGCTCAGAATCGCTCAGAATACCCAATAAGAGTATTATAAGGGTATCTATAGCCTATGAGCCCTCAGAATTTTCCGATTGTGTGTGCCTACACAGAATCGTAATATTCCTTATAGATCTATAACGACTTATAGGTTTGACCTTATACACGGTATAGATTTGCACAGATTCGACCCATAAGAGTCGTTTTTACAATAATGGTGGTAAGATACTAGGGAAAACGTATGCTTGGAGTATGCTGCTATTACTATGGAAACACAGGTGGTGGAACCAATTAGATGCGGTATAGTATTACTAATTCTGGGAATAGCGATTCCACTGGTTATATCACACTAATAAAAACGGCCCTAAAATAAATTTACATACGTAGTTTTGCAAACTTGATAACCACGGGTGGCTTTGTCCATCCACCTCGGCCACATAATAACCAGAACAGTGATGCCAACCGTACTATAATTATAGTATTTGTGCGATAATTCGAACTGTATGTACTATAAAATTTCACAGGCGATATAGTACATTGTACTATAACCTGTTGTTTCTTGCCGACACAAAATTTTAAAATTGATGTATTTGTTACAGGCAAAACCCGTTTTCAGGTAGAACTAGTTTAACCTAGGTTAAACTAGTTCTGCCGAGACGCGTTAGGTCGAACTAGTTTAACCTAGGCCAAACTAGTTTAACCTAGTTTGTAAACGCATACTTTAGGTCAAACTGGTATGGATTAGGCCAATCTGATTTCGATTAACGGTATTGAAATGTACTATTATACCGGGTGGTCCATGCTGTCATTTGTGGAACCAGACGAATGAAATTTGGATAGCTATAATAGACTAAAAATTTTAATTTTTGGGTTATACTTGATGTTAGCATGACTTCCGTCGTTTTTTCCGGAATAGACGTTATCTTTGAAATTGCACACTATTCTTTGTAATAATTCTATTCTCAGTAATTTCAAAAGCGATGATATTCTAAAAACGAAACACATCGATTGAAAATTTTTTGCTTCTTCCGGTTTTTCCGGAAATTGCTTCATGTTTTAGATTGTAAACTGCAGGCTATACTTTGTCAGCGGTATTTTCAATCGTGATGATTTTCTGAACCCAAAATGTAATGATTAGTAATGAGTACCTACCTCCATTAGACCGACAGGCGCCAGATCAATAATTCCACAAATAATAAATTGTACTTGCGAGCTGATTGTCTGGTGTTCGACCTGCGATATTTATTCGTAACTTATGGTGATTTAAAGAGCCCAAACATCGTCTGGTTCCATAAATGAAAAATAGTTTACAGTAGTCAACTCAAATGAAAATGACAAATAAAATTTATAATGCAAACCAGCTTCGTTAAACTGAGCAGTGACTAGGGGCCTGTAATGTATTTGAATATGTGCGGGATTATATTTATGTTGCTATACCAGTCCAGTTTTTATGCTGACCGTATGTGTGGATTGAGCACACATTCGTATACGAGCTATCGTGTGTAATAGTTGAGTTTATAGAATAAAGTGTATGTTGGAACTGAGATGTACGAATTAGTTAATTATTACCTGCCACCGTAATATATAACAAATTGGCGACGAGGATAATAAAGAATTTTGCTGGAAATTGAAGAATACGCATTCCACGCGTCTGGTTCAAGATGACTGACGCAAACGCTGGAGTTTATGGGCAAGTTCGAGAATTCAATCCTCAAGATAGTGATTGGACAATCTATATACGCCGACTAGATAATTTTTTCATCGTTAACAAGATCAAAACGAATGAAATGAAGAGAGCTTATTTGTTGAACGCGCTAAGTGAAGAAGCGTACAAGTTACTCTACAATTTATGTTTGCCAGAAAACCCGGAAGAAAAAACCTACGACCATTTAGTCAAGTTATTCAACGGTCATTTCAAGATAAGTGAATCGGTTTTTGTATCCAGAAGTAAATTCTACAACGCGACCAAAGCTGTACATGAAAGTTCACCCGATTGGGCCGCGAGGATAAGAAGTTTAGCGGTACGTTGCGAGTTTTCCGCCGAAATGCTGGAAATGCTCATGCGAGATCGTTTCATTGTTGGTTTCGAAAAAGGACCAGTACAGGACCGTTTATTCGAGGAAAAGTTAGCAACGACATTCGCAGACGTTATAGAAGTAGCATCAAACAAGATGGCCGCTAGACAAGGTTCGACTTCCGCCCTCTTGGTGAAGACGGAAGTTGGTGTACATCATGTCCGACGTCATACTACGTCACAGCCATACGTCAGAGGGTCCGAAGGAGCAGTTCGTTCCAGTAGCAATGGTACGCAAGCGTGCTGTGAAGTTTGTGGAAGACAAAATCACCTCACGGCAAAATGTCGCTACAAGTCCTTCACCTGCCATGTTTGCCACGAACAAGGACATCTAGCCACGGTTTGTAAGAAGAAGGAAAAGAAGAAAAATACCCAAAAAACAGTCGGTAAAACTTTTCCTAATAACAATCGTAATTCACAAAATTTTATAGAAAATTCAGATAATTTATTTTCATTGATTTCATCGGATAAACCTATTTTAATAGACGCTAAAATTAATAATACTGTTGTGACTTTTCAGTTGGACTCAGGATCTGGCATGTCGGCAATTTCGGAAGAATATTGGAGGAACCACTTAAAGAACCATGAATTACATCGATCAGAAAGAATTTTTGTATGTTATACGGGAACACAGATGAGACCGCTTGGTAAGATTTTAGTCAGATTACATTATTTGAATACTATTCAAAATTTGAATTTGTTCGTAATAAAAAATGGTGGCCCACCAATATTAGGTCGTGATTTCATGAAATTGTTTAATATTTCATTTTCGTTGGTTAATTTCAATTCAGGGGATCATTATATTACAAATTTAACAAAAACATATTCTAAAGTTTTTGAGCCTGGATTGGGAAATTTTAACAGAGCTGTTATATCATTGGAATTTAAAGATAGCAATATAACACCTAAATTTTTTAGAGCTAGACCACTTCCTTATGGTATAAGAGATAGTGTTGAAAAAGAATTACAAAGACTTGTTGATTTGAAGGTACTTAAAAGTATAGAGTATTCTAATTGGGCTAGTCCCATTGTGCCCGTAATAAAAAAAGACGGTTCGGTAAGAATTTGTGGCGATTTTAAAATATCAATAAATCCACACTTGAAAGTAGATCATTTCCCTCTACCACGTATAGAAGATTTATTTTCAAGGTTACAGGGTGGTTGCATTTTTTCTAAAATAGACCTTTCTCAAGCTTATGCTCAAGTTAGTTTAGATGAGAAATCAAGGGAATTAGTAACTATTTCGACGCATAAGGGTCTTTTTAGTTATCAAAGGTTACCTTATGGAGTAACCTGTGCTCCGAGTAAGTTTCAGAGAATAATGGAGACTTTATTGTGTAAAATTGAAGGCGTCATTTGCTTCTTGGACGATATCTTAGGCCGGGTGTCCACCGGATCGGGCCGATTATTATCGGCCCGACTAATATCGGCGCGACCTTTATCGGCTAAACTGAAATCGGGTAGAAAACCGTCAAAATTGTCATTGTCACCCAGTGAGATTACTGTCATCGTTGTGTCAAGTCAATCTATAGATTATCTCGCACAATAGTTATGTCGTCGAGTGAAGACGAAGCTATTCTCTTATTTGCACACTACAAGAGACAATTAAAACGACGTCACAAGTTTTGGGTACATCCATTTATAACCAGAAACGTAGATAGAGGTGCCTTCATATGTGCCCGTGAACTCGCCAATCACGAAAGCAAGTTTAAATCCATGTACCGCATGTCTAAAGAAAGCTTTCGCCTCTTGGTAAACTTACTGCGTCCACATATTTCCAAAAAGGATACTAATTACAGAAAATGTGTGAAAGTGGAAGAACGGGTTCTTATAACACTAAGGTATGTATAGTATCAACTTTATATTTTCCAACTTATAATACATATTACATATTATAATAATTCATGACATGTCTCTTGAGTTGGTGGCGCATCATTTAGGGGGATGTTGACGTCTTCTTCCTGTGTGGCATTGGAAGGAATGTTCGGTAAATGTGGTGATTGAAGCTCATCCAGAAGATCGAGAATGCGCCTTTTAAAGCTTCTAAATTGCTGTTCAGTAAGATCATGGACTTCCGGCAGTACACTTAATAAGAAACACTTTCTCGGATCTTCTGGATCGACAATTGGCTTTTTCTTTGCCTGGAAATATTCAATAAATGCCCTATCAACCTCGGATAGGGCGTTTGATCTTTTGGTTGAGCGCTGACGTGGATATAAATTTATTTCTTGCCTCTGATCTGCATCTAAAAGCGTTCTAGCGTTCTGATCTTCTTCAATGCCTAGACTGGCAAGTTCCTCTCCATCATCATTTGTCTCAATGTGCTGAGTTTCCTGGCGTTGCGATGATGTAGATGGTTGTGGAGAGGATTCATTTGGTATAGGCAAATTACTTCCTGTCAATCTTACTGCTATCTTCAGGTGCGGTATCAAAAACTGAAGATACTTATTCAAGTAGTACTCTTTTTTAAAACCTGAACCACTTTTTGGAGGCCTCGATTTTCTGCGTATGTAGGCAGTTCGCAAATTAACCCAACGCTTTTTACAGGTTTCTCCTAAAAATACAAAAGCATCAATGTTATCGAGTTTCTTTGATTATGCTTTTAATTAAATTATTTAACTTTTTAAGGTATCTAGGAACTGGAGCATCGATGTCCTCTCTTGCTCTCTACTTTGTCCGAGGACACAAAACTGTGTCCAGCATAATTTCATCAACCGTGAAAGCAATATGGGATGTTCTTCATGAGGAGTACATGGCTAGACCAGACGAGGAAATGTGGAGGGAAATTGCAGATAAGTTCACCAATCTTTGGAATCTTCCCAACTGCATTGGAAGTATAGATGGTAAACACATCCGTATACAGAAACTCCCACATGCCGGTTCGCTAGATTTTAATTACAAGCACTATCATTCGATTGTTCTGCTGGCATGTGCAGATGCGGATGGAAACTTTATGACCATTGAGACTGGCTTTTATGGGCGAATGAGCGATGGTGGGATATTCCGCCAGTCCAGATTAGGTAATTGGCTTGATAGAGAAGGTTTGGAAATACCACACAATAAAGCATTACCTGGTGATAGGAACATCACAGAATTTCCATATTACTTTATCGGCGATGAAGCGTTCCCTTTAAAACATAGGCTTATGACGCCATATAAGCAAAGAGGACTGACTAACATAAGACGTACATTTAACTATCGGTTGAGTCGTGCTCGTAGAGTGGTGGAGTGTGCTTTTGGAATGATGAGCCAGAAATTTCAAATCTTGAAATCATGCATTGTGTCCCCAAATAGAGATACCATAGAAAACATTATTAAAGCATGCTGTATTTTGCATAATTTTGTAAGAAAACGGGAAGGTCGTGCTTACGTAGCAGCAGATAATCTACAGGCGGCAGAAAGTGCGAGACCTGCATACATGGAGCCAAGAAATTTTTATTTGGAAAATCAGCGACCAGCATCATATAGAGATTACCTTGCCCACTACCTCGTTAGTGAAGAAGGCGCTATCTCTTGGCAGTGGAATTACTGTGTGGATAGAGAGTATCAGTAACTTAACATGTCTGTTAAAATTTTTACTTTCACTGAAATAGATATGTATTTATTAAAATGTGTATTTTTTTTGGAAATTCATGGTTGTTGCTCCTCTTTTTGAGGATATATATATATATACAACGAAGTTTTGTCAGTTACCTGATAATCCTATTTTTTCACCAATTTCAGCCCATGCTCTCTCCAAAATTGGTCGCTTTGAATGATCATCGCGAGTGATGTCGTATAAACACGGGTGCTTCTCCACTTCGATACATAAATCAATATTTACTTTTAAATCGCAATCCTCCATAATAAATAAATAAACTTGAAATCCTGGACCGTTGAGAACTCGCTTCGTCGGTTTGATCACGCCAAAGCCAAATTTCAATATTTATCGTAGGTTACCTAGGTAATGTCATAATAGGTAACCAAGGTACACACAATGATATTCATTTTGTTGCACGTCCTACTTTTGTTTGTGTCATTCCTATGCATGGATACAACGAATGATTTGGCATTTTTGTGTTTAATAAAAATAATGAATAGTAATAATTAGATTAATTAGTAACAAAAATAATAAAAGGAAGCAAAGGGTAGTAGTGATAGTATTTACTATTTAGCGGTACTACCAACAATGTGTAGGTCACCACACCGAAATATCGAAATTCAACTTTGGCTGCAAGAAACTCGTGGTCACAAAAGAATCGAGCGCTTGGTTCGGTTTTGAACAACAAATCACCTCACTACAAAAAAACGATTTTTCTTGGGTTAACTCGAGTAGCCGTAAAAAAAGTACGCACATTTTTGATACTCACGGCCTGCGAACTGATATTATTGAATATACGCGGACGTATCGTGTGTGACCCACGATAATGATCGTGCAGGAAGTGTCTTGCCGATACAGATCGGCTACGATATTAATCGGGCACGATGCACTTCTGTCAATGGATCAGTTCCTATAGAAATACATGTGCACGATTTTTATCGTGCGACACAGATCGGGCCGATCGCGATCGGCCAGATCTAGTGGACGCGATACGTTGGAACTGCTACGATATTTATCGGGCATGAAACACATCGTGTCAGTGGACAGGTTCCAATAAAAATACATGTGCACGATATTTATCATACGACTCAGATCGGGCCGATATTTATCGGCCCGATCCGGTGGACACCGGGCCTTAGTTTGCGGTAAGGATAGAGATGAGCACAATACAAGGTTAGAACAAGTACTTGATTGTTTACAGGATTCAGGGTTAAAGGTTTCAGTGGAAAAATGTAGTTTTTATCAGACGGAAATCAAGTATTTGGGCTGTGTCATTGATCGTGATGGTTTGCATACATCAAAAGACAAAGTCTTAGCTATTCAGAAAGCCGCACAGCCACGTTCGGTTTCAGAGCTTAAATCGGTTTTGGGAATGATAAATTATTACGGGAAGTTTATTCCAAAACTAGCCACTGTATTATACCCATTGCACAAGTTATTAAAGAAAAATTCTAGCTTTGTTTGGGATAATGGTTGCCAAAATGCATTCGATACAGTTAAGAATCTATTATCATCAGCCCCAGTGTTGACTCATTATAATCCAAATTACCCTATGAAATTAATAACAGATGCAAGTCCGCATGGTTTGGGATGTGTGATTTCGCATATATTACCTGACAAAGTAGAAAAGCCGATTGCTTACGCCTCGCCAAGTCTTTCAAGTGCAGAAAGCAATTATAGTCAAATTGAACGAGAGGGTCTTGCGATAATTTATGCTTTAGGAAAGTTTCATCAATATTTGTATGGCCAAGAATTTATTTTGTCGACAGACAATAAACCATTAATTGCAATGTTTTCACCAACTAAAGGCATACCTCAGTTTTCTGCAAATAGACTGCGTCGTTGGGCTGTAATATTGTCAAACTATAACTACAAAATTGAGTATGTAAAATCAAAGGAGAACATGGCTGATTTTTTATCCAGAGCTCCTGTTGATAATAAAAATGAATCTTGGGAAAATGTCGATGTGGATTATAAGCAATTATATTCTGTTAACGATCTTGTGGACTTTGATACGGTTTTGGACCATGTTATGAAAGATGAAGCATTGTGTAAAATTATCAGTTATGTTAAACATGGATGGCCAAAATCTGCCAAGCATAAAATTGAAATTAAGCAGTTTTACCCAATTCGTCATCAATTAACAATAGAAAATAATATTTTACTCTGGAATCATAGAGTCGTTATACCAAGGGGGTTAAAGAAATCAATGTTATCTCAGTTGCATATTTCACATTTGGGTACTGCAAAGATGAAGAGTATAGCTAGAAATCATTTCTTTTGGCCAGGAGTTAATAAAGACATTGAATATTTAACAAACAGCTGCGAAAGTTGTTTAGCAAACAAAAATAATCCTGTAAAGTCAACCTTAAAGCCTTGGAAGTGGCCAATGGAAGTGTTTGATAGAGTTCATGTTGACTATTTTGGACCTATTTTGAATCACTATTTTTTAGTAATTTTGGATGCACATTCAAAATGGATGGAAATCTTTCCAACAAAGACTATGACATCAAATTTTACTATCAAGGCATTACATGCAACATTTTCAAGATTTGGTTTACCGAGAACATTAGTTTCGGATAACGCAAAATATTTTTGTAGTTTTGAATTTTCAGAATTTTTAAAGAAATATAAAATTAATCATGTTACTTCTCCGCCATTTTATCCACAATCTAATGGTGCTGCCGAAAATTCGGTTAAGACAGCAAAGAATGCATTAATTAAAAGTTTAAACAAAGATGGGGGCAATGATATCAATTTGGCAATTAACAACTTTTTATTCGATTATAGAAATGCTGAACATTGCACAACAAATCGTTCACCATCTATGTTAATGTTTGGCCGAAACACACGCACTCGATTTGATTTATTGAAACCTGATAAAGTTTTAAGGGATAAAATAGAAAATGAACAGGATAAACAGAGGGTGCATTATGGGGGAAAGGATAGATCTGGTTATTTTAAGATTCATGATAAAGTAATGGTCAGAGATTACAGAACACAAAATAAAGTATCTTGGATACCAGGGACTATTAAGAAACTTATTGGTGCTACCACAGCTGTTTGTCATATACCTAGCATTAATAAAGAATGGACACGTCATTTCAACCAATTGGTTAGACCTGATATTCAGGGTGTGTTACCATTTGCGAGTTCATCTGTGATTCCGGAAGCTAGTGGCATTGCTGAAGAAGTTCCCGACATTGCCACATCCGAGGACCAACCTAGCGAAGCTACTGATTTTCAGGAAAGGGAAGATAGACCCCGAAGAATTGTAAAACCACCTGATTACTGCCGATATTAACTTCCGATTGTTGTATAGAACTGATTTTTTGATTTTTATTGGTTTATTAATCACATGTATGTAATTAAAAAAATAATAATTAAATAGTTGAGTTTATAGAATAAAGTGTATGTTGGAACTGAGATGTACGAATTAGTTAATTATTACCTGCCACCGTAATATATAACAGGGCCTAATAAAAAATATTTTAGTAAACTGAACAGAACTATTATAAATTTATTAAAAAATAGAAATAATACAAATAAACATAAAATTCTCCATGCTGTTAACAGCAAACAAACTCATAAAGTCAACAACTAATACAGGATCATGCTAAGCAAGTCATATGTTTTTACCTATATTTGTTTTTCCTAACCCGTTATGGTACAAAGTAAAAAATTGTTGAAATGTTACTTAGCAATAGGGGTCTTACACTAAGTCCCAAAATTAAAAATTAATACGCTCTATTAGTGTCAAACGTATACCGAACTGTCCGCAAACTTTTTTTAAAGAAAAAAAATCGATTCGTACAAAATTAATAATATTTAAATCGGTGTCGTCCCTTTAAATATGATCGCGGTGATTGGTGTGACGTAGCATGCCTGGTCGAAGGCCACGTGACATGAGCTAGTTACGATGCGATTGTCATGCCTTCACTCTTTCTACAACATGTGAAAAGATTGACATTAACGTTCGACGTACGTCTTCTCAGACGACTGTCACTTTTGACAACACGCAAAGATTCCATAACCCAACTATACTTATTCGTTATCAGAACGCACACAACGTCCTCCAGATGCTATACCTTCAACTCGATGCCGTTTTCGTGCCCGTAGGTCCTATTTTTTCGGCTGCTCTACGGCGTAGGCTTGCTGAGCTTCTCACCAATCTTATGACGTCACGGAGCGTTTTGGCGCGGTTTAAATTTAGATGTTCAATAACAATTGAGTGCAACAACATTCAGGGGAAATATTTTAGACCTGGGTTTCTTACCACCTGAGGATTTTATTTGTTAAGTTAGGTAAAATCATGCAACACCCCCATTGAGTTGTCTGATTATTATAGCTTCTACAACAATAGACTAAATGTTGATGTTCACTGAAAAATATCAGCTTACGATGTTTCGCATTTAGAATACCACCCCTATTGAAATTACTGCATGCACAGTATTAGTGTGCAGATTGCAGTTGCAAAGATAACGTCCATTCCGAAAAAAAGACGAAGTCATACTAACATCAAGTATATCCTAAAAATTTAAATATTATAGGTATCCACATTTCATTCGTCTGGTTCCACAAATAACAGTGTGTCGATACCGTTTGACCTAAAGTATGCGTTTACAAACCAGGTTAAACTAGTTTGGCCTAGATTAAACTAGTTCGCCCTAACGCGCTTCGGCAGAACTAGTTTAACCTAGGTTAAACTGGTTCTACCTGAAAACGGGTGTTGCCGGTAACATATGCAGTGAAATGACATTAATGACACTCTTCACAGCCATTTAGCGCCATCTAATAGGCAATTGCCCAATTAATCCGTACTGCACAGCGCATGCATTGCAGTAAGATGGGGGATTTACCGTATTATAAATATTTTGTCAATTGGGATTACAAATTATGCGGGTATTGACGGGAAACAAGTGAAACAACCATACATAGTAGTAAACAAGACAACGACGAGAGCTGACAGTCTACAAAGTTGTAACATTTGTTTGTGGTTTCCAACAGTGTGCACTATTTTCAAGTAAGTGAATTATTTTGTATAATGTATATGTATATCTAGTAAACACTTTTTATGTGTAGAAGTCGAATATGGATACACACCACCGAAAAAGAACAAAACAACACAAAAATACGATATGGAGTGTGGGAGTTGCATTTTAAATACTAAAACCTGATGTTGTGC
Source organism: Aphodius sticticus (assembly GCA_963966075.1). Classification (NCBI taxonomy): domain Eukaryota; kingdom Metazoa; phylum Arthropoda; class Insecta; order Coleoptera; family Scarabaeidae; genus Aphodius; species Aphodius sticticus. Next base: position 32,082,546 of record OZ014507.1, read on the forward strand.
TTTGATGTATTTGCGGTATATTTTAGTTTATCATATAATTATTACTTAAGTATACCTCTTGTTTGCCCTCGTACTTTATGTGTTATCTATTTAAAATAAAAATGTTGCGTAATTCTTGTTTTTCTTTGATTGTACTAAATTTTTTTTTATTGTACTATAATTTATTAGTGATCGTACTATAACAACGTCCAACACAGTTGTCAACACTGAACCAGAAGCTGGTGTAATTCTGGTGTAACCTGAAGTTGGTGTCGACACCTCTAATTTCGAGGGTGCCATTTTTTTCTGAACTTCAATACCATCCGGTGGTACTGACGTCACAAAACATCAAGACTCTACGTGGCTTTACATCACAATAAAAGAGAGAAGAAGGGCGGATAACCACCCTCGGACCACGTGCAACTAAGTACTAAGTACTACTTCTCACTCCCTCACACTTATGCATTTATGACCTCCCATTTGACGGAAACAAGACCTAGGTTGTCAATAACGTTTGCAATGAGAATATGATTCTTTATTTTTATTTTACCTATTAGCATAGGCGATTAGATCGTTTTCTGGGGACGGTCTGATAGATTCCGCTGTAGATTAACATGATGTTACGCGGTTCTTAGAAAATAAGGCCATAATATATATTTACTAAGAAACCATTAATTGACATTGATACATTTTATAGTTTATAAGCTATCGGTCAAGCTGCAACCCCAGTACACGTATGCTTATAGGAATATAATTAGAAAATGCATGATGCGTATGCATTCCCTAGACATTATGTGTTTTAAGTTCCTGAATTTGAGTCGTTTGCATGTAAAATTCATCGTGGAAACTGAAAAGCTGGTTAACGTAGATTTAAATTTTTAAATTGTTTAGACGTATACCGTGGTAGTAGTTTTTAGTCCTCTACCATTAAAATAATTATTAATGGCTGTGTGCGCGCTGACAGAAACGTTTAATTGATTATTAATGGACGACCGATTATTTCTAATGACCGGTTCCAAGCATATCCGACGGCCGAAACGCTTCAGCGCAATGGAAACGGTATTTATTGAATAATTAATACAAAGGCAGCGCCGAAGCTCCCGATTTCCCGCGGTTTGTATTTTTAAAGCCCGTAATTATTTCATTAATAGAAAAATTATTGTTACACGGCATATTCGTTTCACTGGCAATTTATGATCTAAGCATAATGATGGAGAAACATTTTTAATTAATGTAATTTTCACCGCCTGTTTAGAAATGAAATCTTTTTGCTTGCCAACAAAGGTAGACACTCCACAGATCCACTCTACAAAATAAAACAAACACGAAGTCTTCTTTTCGAGTTTTCACGTCCAAATAGCTATTATCTTCCGAATCATTGGTTTGAAACGTATAAGGTGCATTAGTTCATATGCTACTATTTTGACGAAATTACATAAATGGCGGCTCATTTGCAAAATCTTTGAAAAAGTAAAGAGTAAACATGCACTTCCTTTCGAAACTTTTGAACAAAAAGCTTTTCAGCTCTAAGTTTGGTCATGAAACTTCTAAATATGAAGTTTCGTCCCGATACCTTCAGTAGTTCCTCCGGAATCGTCGCCACAAAAACGGGTACACACACACGCGCACACGCACCCGCACGCGCACACGCACAGACATTTTTTTGTACCTTGGTCAAAAACGTTCAGGGGACCCAACAGGACATACTTACGCTAAAATCTCAAAAAAAAATTTCGGCACGATTACAATACTTTATATAGTTCCATCAATGGATCTTTGCCTCCCTGTCAAAGTTAGCCGAATCTAGGTTGTCATGCGATTACTCTTTCTACGACATGTGAAATTATTGACACTAATGTCGGACGTACGTCTTCCATGGTTAAGACACACGGTCTCGGATACTAATGTTACGTACTAATATGTATAACAAAGACGGAACTATATAAATGACATTGTGTAGTTCGTAATTCCAGCGGCGTCGCTTTCAGGGGTCCTGTCATTGTGAATTTAAAAATGCCTGGAAAGCGATTAAATTCCCAACATGATTAGTAATAATCATGCACCAGATTTTGATGGTGTGGAGGTCAGACGAACGGCACAAAACCGAAAAAACAGAGAATTTTTGGAAATGGTCGAAATTAACAACACTCCAAATAATATGAATTTCAAATCTGACGTTAACAATCTTAATGATATTTATTCATATATTTTGAGCTTGGGTCGCTCCAACAACAATAATATCAATCACAATACTTCAACTTTCAGCCTTCAGCATTAACACTTTTTGTAACAATTCCATTAGTTGTAAGATAGGTAATTTTATCATAACATTGTCACATTTCATTTATATTTTCATATTTACAATTTCAAATATCCCACTTATAACCCTTCGATTACTGTTCGCATCCACGCCTTGAAAAAGAACCTCGCTCTGTCGAGGTAACCTGTCAGTCGCCATTTGTCCGAACAGAAACATCGTTCGATGCTTGTTATCTCAAAATAAAAATAATTCAAGGCTTGGGAGCATGTAATTGAACCCGCATTGATGTTACGCTCGACTATTGTACAATCTTCGCAAACTCTCACCCTACGTTCACATTGTAAGTAGAATTATATCCTCTAATTATCAATAAGTCACAATGTTTCTCTTTTTTTATGTCCTTCAGATGACCCTGATGAAGTATGCGAAATATTATTGTTGCTGGATTCCCCAAGAAAAGTTCTCTTACTTTTTGTTACCAACGGCAAAGATACCTTGTCTTTTTATATTATACAGATGCGGTACTTTCAAACTATCACACATACCTACGGAAAGGACACCACTCTCACACTCAAGAAGTGGCTTTCAACATCAGAGAAACTGGCGCAGTTGACAAACAGGAGGAATTTCTTACTGCGTTGCAGAAAACACGGGATAAAGCCAAAACACATCTCACAGGGCACAAAAAAAATCACAGGCCTACTGACGACCTCGGACCACGCCATGAGAAGAAAGGCGGCGACATTAAGTGAAAGGTTGGGACAAAGAGTACTAAATTTAGAAATTTCAATAACTGTCAGATTTGAAATATCATAACTCACAATTAATTTTTTTTGAACAAAAAGCTAAAGATATATTGCCAATTCATGTTTTTAAAGACTTTCAAGTAACTATAAACAACAAGTATGAGACCATTTTCAAAAAAACCAAACTTGCTAATTCACAAAAATTCAATCAACTCTACTCTAACATAAAAAAATTTCAGTATTTCAAAGATAATTCGCGCTAGTTTGTCGATCGCTCAATCGTGGGTGTTCCACAGGTGATTAGGGATTTTCTTTCGTTAGGCCCCAAGTTTAGTATACCGATAACTCAAAAAATGATAAGAGCAGATGAACTGCTGGCGTAGGGTGAACTTATGTTTGGCTATCTGGAGGCTGAAGATAATAACATACGTAGAGCTAAATTCACTAATATATTAACCAACTTTTTAACACAAAACACTCGCGGCCCGGGCGTTTGGGGGATGCCATCAATCAGTGCAAGAGGTTTTTAAAGAGAATCCTAATATATACATACTTCAAGCAGATAAGGGAGCAGTTACGGTGGCAGTGGAGAAGGGTGAATATGTGAAAAAAACACTGGAACTTTTAAATGACACCAACACATACCAATTAATAACTGATGATCCCACAGTTAAAACACAAAGATTAATTAACTCGTTTATAAAGAAACTTAAAGATAACAAAGAAATAGAGGCCAATATATACTATCAACTACATAACACTAGCTCCACTTGCCCCAGATTGTACTCCTTGCCAAAAATCCATAAACCTGAAGTCCCTTTCAGACCAATTGTGTCGAGCTTAAATTCTCCTACCTACTCTGTCGCCTCGCTGCTTGGGGGGATCCTAATTAACGCCTACGCTGACAAAAAAAACTACGATGTCCAAGACTCCTTTCAATTTGTCGCACAATTTCAAAACTTTCGGCTTCCGGAGGGCCACAGGGTGATCTCTCTTGATGTAGTGCCTCTCTTCACCAATATACCTCTAGATCTGGTTTTACATATTTTAGATAGGGATTGGGACTCCATAGCTCTTCACACCAAACTCAGCAAAACTTCTTTTTCAAACTAATCGATTTTATCACCCAACATAGTTATTTTACATTTAACAATCAAATTTATTCTCCAATAGATGGCATGGCCATGGGGTCTCCAATCAGTCCTATCCTTGCCAACATAGTAATGGACTTCTGCTTAGACAATATCATTAAAGTATTACCTTTTCAATTTTCTTTTATAAAAAAGTACGTGGACGACTTGATTTGTGGTTTGCCTGAACGGGAAGTCGGCTCAGTGATCGACATTTTTAACTCTTAAAACATTCAGTTCACCAGAGAGGGAAGCGCAGGAGGATCAGAAATGAACAAAATCAAATCATTATTGATTGGTACAGAAAACCATCTAACTCGTTTTCGCTTTCTAAATTACTATTCTAATCACAAAATTGGCCACAAACTTAATTTAATAAAAGGCATAAAGAACAGGGTGACAAGAATCAGTCACCCCACCCTCCTGCAAAAAAACCTCAACATACTTTCAAATTTATTTGTGAACAAAGGTTACCCTAAAACTTTGGTCAATAAAATATTATTCAATACTCAAATTCAAGTCATACAGGAGAGAGCTGAGCCGCCTTCCGAGTTTAGATACTTTAGGTTTCCCTTCCTACCCCAGATTGCACACGGAATATCGGGCGTTTTTGCGAGCGATAAAATCAGAGTGGCTTTTTATAATTACCATCCTTTGGGCAGCTATTTCAGCAAGTTGAAAGACAAAGTACAATTTAAATACAAATCCAACGTCATTTACGCGATTCCTTGTAGGGATTGCCATCAAGTGTACCTCGGCCAGACCGCCACACGGCTAAGCCAAAGATTAACTTTACACAAAAGTGATATCAGAACCAAAAAGCTAGATGCGCGCTTGCCACCCACATGATTAGTAATAATCATGAACCAGATTTTGATGGTGTGGAGGTCAGACGGACGGTACAAAACCGAAAAAACAGAGAATTTTTGGAAATGGTCGAAATTAACAACACTCCAAATAATATGAATTTCAAATCTGACGTTAACAATCTTAATGATATTTATTCATATATTTTGAGCTTGGGTCGCTCCAACAACAATAATATCAATCACAATACTTCAACTTTCAGCCTTCAGCATTAACACTTTTTGTAACAATTACATTAGTTGTAAGATAGGTAATTTTATCATAACATTGTCACATTTCATTTATATTTTCATATTTACAATTTCAAATTTCCAACTTATAACCCTTCGATTACTGTTCGCATCCACGCCTTGAAAAAGAACCTCGCTCTGTCGAGGTAACCTGTCAGTCGCCATTTGTCCGAACAGAAACATCGTTCGGTGCTTGTTATCTCAAAATAAAAATAATTCAAGGCTTGGGAGCATGTAATTGAACCCGCATTGATGTTACGCTCGACTATTGTACAATCTTCGCCAACTCTCACCCTACGTTCACATTGTAAGTAGAATTATATCCTCTAATTATCAATAAGTCACAATGTTTCTCTTTTTTATGTCCTTCAGGTGACCCTGATGAAGCATGCAATGTATGTACACTTTTGCCGATTTTGCCTTTAAACCATGTGAGACAATAGTTAAAGTCAGTAGGTAGATGACAGTATCCAAAGATATCAGATACACTATACAGGATGTTCATTGAACTTCGTAAATTTTGATGTTTTTCAAATGGCTTTTTCTCGAGTTGTTTAAATGGAACAGCCTGTATAATATGTGTTGGTTGTAATAACTCTGTACTTTTAGGTTAACTATCGTGAAAATTTGTTGACTTCTGAGTGTAAAAAATCAGATTTTCTTTGATGTGATTTATGTGCTCGCACACAAAAACCAAATATGCGACAAAAACAAACTGATAGGCATCGTTAGACTCAGATTTTCATTCATAGCAAAAAAAAATCTATTAAAAACACTTCCAAATAACCCACTTTCCATTCATTCACATTATCAATATTACTCATACTATCATTTATATTATCCCAATTTTGAATTGTCTCTCCAGAAAAATAACTTATTTTAAATCATCTAACAATAGTAAGTAGATATTGTTGGTTGTTTTTTGTACTGAATACAAATCCGTTCTAAACGTTGCTCATCAAGACATGTTTGAGCGTTTCTGTTTGTTTTTGTGTATGAGCGCACATACTATTACAATGAAACGCTTCCGCACAATTTTCACACAAGTGAACAGTTTTTCACGATAGTCCCCCTAAAATTGCACTGTTTCTGGTTTACTTCGGAGCCCAACTGAAGGTACTAGGCCCTCGGGTTCGCTCGCTGTACGCTTGTAAAAATTGCAAAACATACTTATAAAATTGTGTAATACCTTGATAACCGTAATACTTTTTATAGGAATAAATCTAGTTAAATAGGTTCAAAATCGCTTCTTCTATAACCCTTTAAATATTTTACATCATGCGCTACTAAGCACACTGTATAGAGTGCAATATTAAGATACTAAATAGCATACTACTCTTTAAATTCCAAATATCAGAAAAACTAGTAAAAATAGATATACTATATAGTGAATATAAATTACAAAGAACTTAAGAGACATTTCAAATAGCAAATAATATACAGGGTGTTCCATTTAAAAATCTCAAGAAAAAGCCATTTTAAAATGTTTAAAAACTAGTGCATGCTACGATCACCCTGTATAGCGCATCTAACTTTTCATGACATCAGCATCTAGCCATGGGTTTAGTTATTAGGTGACAAAATTTTTAGGACAATATCTGCAAAAATGTAGTAATAACGGTGTTTTTAAGAAAGGCCTGCAATTGCAATTTTTTTGACAAACAATTGAATATCTCAGAAACTATTTAGTTTACAGAGGTAAAACTTACCAGTTGGAAAGACAACTTCCTTAGTATTCCTAATATGGTACGATATACAGGGCGTTCCATTTAAAAAAATGTACTGACTTTCCGTCACGCCTAAATGCAACACCCTGTATAAATGAAAATAATTTTATGTTATAGAAACTAATGAGTCAAACAACTCTTGTATAAAACATTTTTTTCTTTCTCAAGCGATTTGATGACTATCGACCGCCGGGATACTACATACGCACCAAGTAACTACAATGCTATTCCTCTTTTGGACAACATTCAGCATTATTTAATTTCAGAAAAACATGTTACAATTACATCTTTGAAAGAAGAGCTGCGTGAACGATCTCTTTTTAGTTATGGCTCTCTACGAACACTTTTTTTTCTCTTTTAGGATTTAAGTTCAAGGACAGTAACCGGAACGGCTTTAATGGAGACACCTAACATTGTATCTCTGAGACCAACATTTCTAAGAATGTATGTAAGTTTGATATATGATACAAAATCGAATTTGTTAGATTATCATGGTGATATGAATGCCGAAATGTTTACTAAGTGGGTGGAAAACAAATTAATACCAAATTTACAGGGGCTAGTTTAATTATTATGCACAATGCATCATATCACAGTGTTCAAGTCGAAAAACAGCCAAGTTTATTGTGGAATAAAGCTCAAATTGCTGAGTGGTTGGACAACAATAACGTTGCATACGATACATCAATATTTAAAGCGGAACTGTTGAATCTTGCAAATTTGCATAGAAAACCGTTAAATATAAAATTGTAAGAATTGTATATTCATTGTAAGAACATGGGCTTGAAGTTTTAAGATTTCCCCCCTTACCACTGCCATTTCAATGCTGTTGAAATGATTTGGGCACATGCAAAAAATATTATGATAACCACATAGGAGCACATAGGAGAAGATGGTTACGGAGATGCCACAGTGATACTTCACTAGTTAAAATATATAAGATTGTTCTGTTTTTACCGTTATTTCTAAAACAAATATTTAAAAATATAAGTAAAAAGATAGGAACGTAAATATGTAAATGATTTAAATACAATGTATTTCCCCTGTTCCTTGCTATGTATGCTTTTCCTGGTCCAATGTATAAATATACTTAGTAATTCCCATAACTCAAAACATCATACTGTACTACAAAGCCGAATTAACTTAACGTATACGTATACACCACTGACTGAATGACAAGCGTTGATTGCGCCAGACTACTGTCATTATTGACAGGGAGGCAAAGATCCGTTGATCGAACTACTGCGTATGATAAAGTAAAACCGTTTCCAGTTTAAATCACCGTTTGGAAAAAATAATAAATTGGCCTTAAATCTACAATTTTAAAGATCTCATGTAGCTTCCCAAAAAATCTGTATAAAATGGTTCACAGTGTTTCCAATTTTGCTTTTAGCTTTTATGATTTTTTTTTACGTTCAAATGTTTTCAATTATAAGCTAATCATATAATTGGAAAGAGAATTTACTTAATGTGAATGAATACCATTTCGTGGGGTGAATGGCTCTAGAGGTAGAGTTTTGGTCTACTGTTGAACATCTCTGGTTGTCGATATGACTTGTATAGTAGTGAGGGGAAAGCTCAAAGGGCCAATTGTGGCCTAGGAGCTGCGCGAAAAAAAAAACCGCACTCCTACCGATACATTTACCTTTTTTTTCTTGATTTATAAATCCATGGGTTTTACCGGTACCGAAAACTTATGCAAAATTTTTCAGAATATTGGCCAGCATAAAGATGCGTCTCCATTTGTGCTTTTTGTATCACTTCAAATACAAAAGCCATATCTCTCGCGAATTCAGGAGTACGCAATATAATTTGTGGTGTGCGATCAAAGAAGTTTGGAAATCCATAGTTTGTTAAACCACCAAAACGTGATATTGTTTCTTCGGATATAATAATAATAAACAACGGATAAAAATGCGAAAGCATGTGGTGAATATCAAACACAAACGAGTTATTAAATTATTACATGCAGTTACGGCATATTGTATGTAATTTAGCGACAAGTGCAGCCTTTACAATGTCTTACAATGCAAATGATATACGAACATTGAAGCGTAAGTACGTAATGGTCAGGATAATCGGCGCTTCTCATAGGAAAAGTGGTTTCGTCGCAATAGGGGGTGCAACGAAACGGTGCAGTTGTGCGCATTTCCGGGGTGTTTATGGGATAATAATATACTATCATTTATGTGTTTGTCCGTGTCCATAACCACTTTCCCCTTATTACAAACACGGCAAATAGATATAATATACCTTTATTAACCGTGTTTGTTCACCGTATGCAAATCGATTTAGAATATCCCTGCCGTGTGCTAGTAGACAAATTAACGGTTGCAGTTTTGCGTGAGTACTAATGATTTTCCATGTACGTATACGCTGGTGATGACTAGAACTAGACCGCCTGGGGGTATCATTCACTGATAATTCACAGATAATTAAGGATGCATATATGATGGAGTCTGACAGATAATTAGGGATGGATTTGATGGAGTCGGAACGGAAACCATTTTTTTGATAGACACCGGGCAAATATTAAACTATATACCAGTAAAATTACATATGCTCTTCACAGATTGTAATAACAAAAATACTGGACTTACTGGGTTACTGGTGGTTAAATGTATCGGAGGATTTCAAACACCTATGCAAGAAATACAGACTGTATGTACTATGGGCAAGACTGAAAATTGTAGGAAAAATCCTGAGAAGATACTGCAAAAAGCAATATGCAGATAGGTTAATGTAATTAGTTCTGACAAATTCATGGCTTTTGATCACATATTAAACTGTAAACCCCAACAAGGAAACCTCCACACGAAACAACGTCTAATCCTATCTTTGCTGCCCATCATGTCAAAAATCTTCGAAAAATTACTACTCAATAGATTGAAGCCAATAATTGAGAGAAAAAAGGCTTGTTGTTCCAGACCATCAGTTCGGATTTCGGAATAAGTACTCTAATATTGATCAGATACACCGAATAACCAACATAATCGAAAAATCGTTAGAGGAAAAACGGTTTGTTCTGCAGTCTTTCTAGATTTGGCACAGGCGTTTGATAAGGTCTGGCATAAAGGACTGAACAATAAATTTGGAAGTATCCTCCCGAAACAGTTTGCACAACTATTAAAATCTTACCTGACTGAGAGATACTTTAGAGTCAAACAAGGCGATGCATGCTCTGCCCTTAAGGAAATAAAAGCAGGAGTGACGCAAGGTAGTGTTTTAGGGCCGGTCCTTTAACTACACTACACCAGCGACCTCCCAGCACTAGAAAATAATACTGTCGCAACTAGCTGTTGGGAACAGGAATGAAGAAACGACGAGAAAACTCCAAACAGCTCTTGGTCATTTTTAGGTCTGGTCAAAGAAAAAAAGGATCAAGCTGAACGAACTCAAGTCAGTACATGTTGACTTCACCAACAAGAAAACACAACACATCCCGGTTATTATTAACAACCAAATAGTACCGTACGCAAACACAGCCAAATATCTCGGCTTGACATTAGACGCCAGGCTCCGCTGGATGGCCCATGTCAGAAAGAAACGAGGAACGAGGTATCCGTTACAGAGAGATGTACTGTGGCTGCTAGGAAGAAACTCCACGCTGTCTATACATAATAAGCTTCTCTTGTACCAGCAAATTCTAAAACCCGTGTGGACGTATGGTGCTCAACTCTAGGGTTGCACCAAAAAAAAGTAATAATAAAATTGTCCAGACCTTTCAAAATAAAGTATTGAGATGCATTGTCAATGCGCTTTGGTACATTAAGAATGATGATCTCCACAAGGACATCAACATTGAGTTTGTGTACAAAGAAATTCAAACAGGAGCAAGAAGTCACGAGGAAAGGCTTCACCATCACGTAAACGTTGAGGCCATCAAGCTCCTCGACAACACCGAATTAATCCGAAGACTCAAGAGAAAGAAGCCTTTTGAGTTAGTGTGAGTGTGAGTTAGTGGAAAAGCAGAGTAAGTGCTAGTTATAGGTGTTAGTTCTAAAAGCAGACACAGTGCTACGTAGTGCGCAAGAAAAACGTACCCAGTATACCAGGACTAACTAAGAGACATCGATGGGTGCCCGTTAGGCTAAGTTATGCTAGTAAAATAAGTTATAATTAAGTTACTCATAGGTTAATTATGACTAGATTGTAATGCACTTATTGAATAAAAAAAACCTAACAGCTCAATATATGAACCTGAGAAGGAGCTTAAACGTAAACGTTTGCTGAAAAATTTTAATTTTGTTTTTCAAATTGATTTCTAAAATTCTTATTTCTATTCGGGTTTCATTATACATTATGACATTGATTTCGCTTTCATAAAAAAAACCGTCGGTAACCATGATTACGGCGAAGACATTCTGACTGCAGTTCCAAAATTTATATAAAATTAATGACCCAGAGTAGAAAAAATACCATAATAAACTCGTTTTATAAGACTTCTTGGCGTTTTCTGAACAGGCCAGATCATTTCCACCAAATGTCTCGCGGCAGCACCACATCCTGTGCGAAGTAACTAGATTATTGTTTGGTGATTGAAAGTAGATACTACCAAGTTGGATATCAAGAACTATATCTATGATATAGTGCTAAATATGTAACGTAAAAATCAATACGGTGAATGGTACCAACTTAGGGAAAAAATGCAAAAACAGTGTTCTCTAACCGTGTTATCTAACTTAATTGTTTCACTACCATGCTGGTACAAGATGCAACTTAGACGGGCGACCACTGTATAGCGTCCGTTATGTGTTCTCTATGTTGCTACCGCTGTTACGATACATGTCTCTCAACCCTTTTTTTGCACACTGGATGGCTGATTCGCTGTTTGGTAGGCCTATTATGTTCTATTAGCTTGACTATTCTAGCGTCGCTCTTTGTACTTTTATGTTTTTTCAGTTCTGAAGATGCCTGTAATAGTAGGCGAAAGTACTCAACAATTTGAATAAATGCCATAAATAAGAAAAAACTTACATTTTTTTCTATCATTTTCCATTTGGGCTTTTTTACCGGATTATCCAACCTTACATTATTACACTGCCCAGTATAACCGTTGTTATTATTTAGTAAGGTATAATGTAATCATAAGTGCCTGGCTTATTGTTACTTATATGATTAATCATAAATGACATCAACAACAACTCGTTATTTTTCAGGACTAAATTGGCACCTCAATAGCTGGACAAACTTACACAAATAAATCAGCAGGAAAATATTTTTCAAAGTATGTAGTAAATATACATAAGCAGAGGCAGCTCGTAAATCGAATAAAAGAAAGAAGAAAACCCAAAGTGTTTCAAGAAATATAAACACTGACTATGGTGTTCATGCCGAACAAGTCGCTTTGACTATAGACAAAATGGAATTGGAGAGTTCACGATTATTATCCACACTTCAGGTACTTTTTCAAGAATTGTTGGAAAACTGTGTTTAAAAATTATATAAGAACAATTTACTTTACAGGTATTACTGTTATACTATAAGCTACATATACACATGTACATATAGTTGATGCGACTAGTAAAGATGAGGAAGAGTAAATATTTAAAAAATATGTTTGGTTGAACATATCATCCCAAGTTCATTATGTTCAATAATTTGATACGATATATATATATATATATATATGCTGCTGTGTGGACAGTAGTATAGTAAAGGAAATATAAGAAAATAGGACCTACTGTAATGTAATAATATTCATTTGTTGTTCATAATCTACAACATTGTTTTTGGAAATATTTGTTGTTCAAAAGCGTCGGAATGACTGTAATTGAAGACCTTGCTACAAAAAATGTAGGTACTTAAAAAAGTAGTAAAAATTTTTTTACTATTCCATTTTAAAAAAATTATTGTGAACGAAGAAGTGCTAAAAATCGCTTTAGTTTAAAATGTATTAAGCAGAACATCATCCAAATGTGCATCCCATTTTTGCATCATGGTTTTCAATTTGTAGCGACGCTGACACATACTATTTAATAGGTTCAATGATAATATATATATTTTTAGTAGCATGATCTATTTAATTCCTGAATTTAACATTGGTCTTGTGGTGGTAGTTATTATTGCATTAGATACCTAGTAATAACACTTTTAGTAGCATGTTCTATTTTATTTGCATGGAAGGAAAAATGTCGTACAAGCAGTGTGGTGCGTTATGGTTATTCGTATGCAGCACCAGTGGCGGCGGTCCGCCCCGGGTGCCAAGCAGCAAGGGGTGACAACGACAACTCACTCGCACAGCCAGATAGTACTTACAGAAGATGCTAACACATATTATGTAATATATATATATATATATATATATATATTAATATGTATCGCAAGTTTATTTTCATTTCCTTTCGAATATAATTTCGTAAAAAAGAATGAGTTCAGGTTGCGCTTTGTTGAGCGAGTGAGTAATGCGATCAAAGTAGGTGCATGTAATACGCGCGTTGCATCGAGCGCGCGTTCCGGCAAGTACGGAGTGGCTGGAAGGGGCAAAGAGCGCGCCCCCACTGAAAAATAATTTTGAGAAACTTCTATCAACACTCGAAGAGATACCTATGATCCCAGCAGCAGAGAACCAGAATCTACACTTATACCAGCTTTGTGTGACTTCAGCTTTTTATGATGCTATCTTTCCTTTTGGTGTGAAGTTCTAGAAGAAGTTAATCAGACACAAAAGTATATACAAACATCTGGGCTATCACTGGAAAAGTACTGTGTGATAAAAATCAAAGCCCTAAACAAATTTCTTCTAAGCCAACGTATTCCAATAGTGGAAAAAGCTATTTCCTATGCATCAAAAACATGTGAGGACTTGGACATTTCGATTGAAGGAAGAAGAGGAAGGAGGAGATTTCGAAAACGTTTGCCAGGAGAAATGGCCCGAGATGCTGGACTAACATTGCCAGAGGACCTGCAGAGAGCTATGTTAGAATATCTTGATAAATTTTACGAAGAACTAGACCATCGTTACAGGGCAATGGATGCTATTCTTGTAACGTTTAGCGTTGTTCAGCCTAAAACTCTGCTAACATCACCAGTAGAAGATCTTAGTGGAATAGTTCAAAAATCTACGATGAATTTTCTGCAGAAGACGTAATTTTGGAGATTTTACGACTGAGGCGCCACTTGGAAGCCGCCAGCATTTCTCCCCAAGAAACGGTTCTCAATGGACTACATTGAAGTTTCTCAGGTTCATAGTAAAATGGGGCTATTGTGAGTCTGTTCCTAATCTTTAATTTTTTTCTATTGAAAAGGACAGGAAAGTTAATTTTGTTAATGTAATAGCACAAGTCCCGTAAGCACGTTACGCCGCCACTGTGCAGCACATGCATAATTATATTTGTCACCACTATGCAGATGCACGACTGCATGTTTCACCTTAATCTTATTTCATTAACTCATTTTTGCTTGAATTAGATAACTAGTAAACAGCAGCAAATAGAACTGGCTGAAAGCTCGGTGGGCCAATTTGAGACTCATATATACCGCATGTTAAAGAAAAAAAGTTTAGCAGCTTCCAACATTGGATAAATTATTAATAGAAGATCAACCACAGTTTCTAATAATCTGATAGTCTCTGTTAACTGATACAAATTTTTGTACCCCAGCAATGGAATATGGGAAGAAGAATGAATTTGTAGCTAGGAAATTATTTGAAGAGCTAACAAATTGTTCTGTAAACCCAGCGGGTTTTATATATAGACCTCCAATATGTTTTTGGGTGCTTCTCCTGATGGTAACTATAATAATTGAAAATGTAATAACTATATACAATTATCCAAAAATAGTAATAATACAATTTTTAACTGTAGGGCTTGTTGGAGATGACAAAATCGTCGAAATCAAGTGTTTATATACTCCACAGAAATAATTTAACTGTTGAAGAAGCACTCGAGAGAAAAATGTCCATATGTCTCCGTAAGAAGAACGGATTTATTGAAATAAAAGAAAAGCATAACTACTACTATCAGGTATAGATGTTTTGATATTGACCTTTAATTAATTTTGCCTATCTTTATATTGTTTTGACTTGGTGTTTCAATGTTTAAAATTTCTGATTTATATTTCTATAATTGTTAAATTTAATTTCCTGAATTTGAGTTCGTCTCATTGATTTTTTTTGAAAAATTGGTGGTACCACATTAATCATTATAAATATTTTTAGTTATACAGTAGAGCTACAAAAGCATGGGTTGTACGCCTAATAAAAGTTTTGTTGCACGATTTTTGACATAATTGACATAATTCATCTGAAACCATACTCGAAACCAAAATCGATAAATCAGATCCCGTTTTCTTAGCAGGTGGGATTTGTATAATAATGCATATCAATTTGCTTTTATAGGTGCAAGGACAGCTCAACATCACTGGAAGGAAAATGTGTCATTTAATCCATTATGTGCATGATGAAAACCTCTCCATGTCGTGCAGATTGAGAAAAACGAAAAAACTGTGCCAAAATTATGTAAATTTTATAAAGATGAAGCAATAGCTGTTTTGCCTGCAATTATTAACATGTAGAGCTCAATGAGCTTATACTTTATAAGTAGTTTTTGCTTTATATATAGTAGTTTTTATATATTTTATATGCAGTAGTTTTTGTTTCCTGCATTTTTTTCATTCACATCTAACATGCAATCTAATCAATGAACCTTTAAACTCCAAGGTCATACAAAGACTAAAAAAGCGACTTAAATCAAAAGAAATGTTTTTTTAATGTCTACATTTTAACAAATGGCTTATTATCAAGAATTCATGACTACTATTAATTATAATTATTGAAATTCATTCATACATATACAGGGTGGAAATAAAGTAACGGAATAATTCGATAATTCCATTAACAATTAAAATATAGAAAAAGTCTAAAAGGGGTATAGCGATTAAAATTATGGAGAATACGGAATACCTATTTTCATGGATTTTCATCAATATTTGTAAGTTATGACGTCATCGATATTTTTTTTAAGAAGAATGCTGCTTATCTAAGGAAAACCAAAGCTTCCGGCTCAAACTGGCAAGCAAGCACCTAGACGTACTAGAATCTTTACCTCCTACGGTACCTCGCTTCTTTAAGTGCCAACTAGAAAATTTCAGTAAACCAGAACAGGGCCGACGATTGACTTTACAAGGTAAGTGCTTGGCGTTAGGGGTCTACAAGCGGAGCCCAAGAGCTTATCGTCTGCTCCAGGAACTGTTTCTACTTCCATCTATACAGACAGTGCGGCAAACATTAAATAGACTTCCTGTGCGTCCAGGCATTTTGCATTCTGTTTTTTCTTGCCTGCGAGAAACTGTTGCGGGCATGTCACCAGAAAACAGACTCTGCACATTAATGTTTGACAAGATGTCACTATAGCAGAGTTTGTATTACTATGCCCATGGATATTATAGAAGGCCTTGTCGACTATGGATTTGAACGAAAACCATTCATGTCCAGTACAAGTGCACAAGTAATAAGTCGGACTTTTAAAGAATTTGTCACAGAAGCAACTGCAATAATTGAACTTTCAGTAATCGCTTCTGTTTGCGATCAAGGAGCTACCAACTGCAAGGGCAATTTGAATGCTTAGGAGGAGACGAGGGCAAATGCTTTGAGGAGAAGTGAGGATCCGAAGGATGGTGTCATTGTTATTGGGAACAATACAATTATACCACTTATGATCCTCCACATCTCCTGAAATGCATTGGCTAACTAAGGATTTATTGTTCTGCCAGGAAGGCAGAAATAAGGTAGCTCGGTGGTCACACATAGTAAGACGCTTACTGTATTGATCGAAGCTTAAAGCTGTGTGTTAACGAAACAGACAGATTTCCATGTCTTGCCTGGAAAGGTTAGAAAGATGAAAGTTTCGTTTTGCACACAGGTTTTTAGCAGGCAGTTTGCAGCTGTGTTGGGTTCCTGGAGCTCTGGTTCAACCCATAGTACAGACGGCAAGGTCACGTTAGGAGAGATAGCTCAGGATACAGCTGATCTGTTGTATTTCTTTAATAACCTTTTTGATTCGATGAATGGGTCCTATTTTGGCAAGAATAGGAACCTGTTGAAGGGACCAGCATACAAGGGATCTCCTCATGAAAAGGTTTGGCAAGACGGCATAAAAACCCTGAAGACAATGAAATTACCTTGGCGGAAAACCACCTCCACCCGTTTTCGCAAAAAAATTCATTTCAACGCTTGAGGGCTCCGAAAGGATTTCACGACAGCTCCAACCTGTGGGGTGTAAATCCTTCCCAACAAGAGCGTTCAATCAGGACACGGTAGAAAATTTCTTTTGCCAGATACTGCAAAACTGGCTGAGAGATAACAATCCAACGTGTCAGCAATTTGTTCCTCGATTTAAGTCACTCGTTGTGAATAATTTTATGAGGACTAATTTTAAAAGTCACTCTCGTGGAGCAAATTGTGAAGTGATACAGCCACCATCGCAAGATGTTATACAGCCACCATCATTGGCAGATTCTCTTCACGAGGCACGTTTGGACAATGTTGGTCCTACAACCGAAGGGTTTGCACGGTTGTAAGTTCTCGCTGTTGCATATGTTGGAGGATTTGTTGCTCAACACACCATTCCAGAATTCAGCACGTGTGAAGTGAAGCAGAAACATCCTGCATTCTGGACCTGAGCCGTTGGGTATCCATCAGTATTTCAAATTGAGGGAATACGACAAAACCGAAAATGATTTGACATACTGTAACCCCTCCTTCGTCCGCTGCCTTCTCAACATATACCATACGGCATTTTCTATATTTCCTCACATCATTCATTCATCTAATATTATCAAAAAAAATAGAATCCTTAATTTCTTCCAAGTGCTCCTTGGAAATTTGTCCACATTCCGAAAAATTGAAACACAAACTCCAAATCTATAACACATCCTCTTCAGAAAACACCCAAATTCGTAACCCCGACCATTTCGAACAGCAAATTTTATCCTATATGCAGAAACACTACCAAGAAATAAGAAATAATAAATACATTTCTTTATTTTCTGTTTTTATTCAGTCTATTAAATAATTTCTTTTGCAGACATAATTTTCCGAGGCAAATCTTGCTGCTGGTTATAGTACGCTGTTTAATCTCATTCTGCTATGAAGTACTCGAATGTACTATTCTAGTATCCCATAGGCACCATTCTGAAAATTTTAACCTACATGTGGAAACGTACTACCAAGATGAGAGGTGATACATTTCTATATTTTCTGTTTTCATTCAGTCCATTATTAATTTCTTTTGCAGCCATAATTTTTGACATAATACCTGCCGCTGGTACACCATTATTGTAAACAACAGAACCTCTTCCTACAAAATATTACTCCATGTATTCTAGTATTCATCCAAAGCCATGGGCCTATCTCCAACCATCTCCCAAGCGGAAGTTCACGCAATCGACTTGTGTCCAGAAATGTTCCCATAGGAACTTACGAAGGGCAAACATCTACATGTGCTCAGACAGTCAGGCGACCTTGAAAGCCCTGCAATCAAATGTCCACAAATCCAAAACGGTCTGGGATTGCAAACTATCCCTGCGAAAACTAGCAAAAGAGAACAAAGTTTCACTGATGTGGGTTCCAGGACATTCAAGAATCGAAGGCAAGGAACAAGCCGACATCCTAGCCAGAAAAGGCTGTAAAACCCTCTTTTACGGACCTGAACCCTGATGCAGTATATCAAAAAGCCACATCAGGAAGATGGTACAAAACTGGGAAGATAAAGCTAAACGAGCTTACTGGGAAACATCACCTGGCGTGAGTCAAGCTAAAGCTACCACCTTCTCCGCCTCCAAGGCTAGACTGTATCTCAAGTTATAAAAACGGGCCGTTGACTGTTTACAGGTCTCAGTAGGCCCCTGCGATCGCAGTGGATGGCATGGTTGAGCGACCAACTCACATATTCTAATCTAAATAGAATCTAAGAAATGAAAAGTATTGAGTCCATTTAATAATTCATTTTGTAGGGATAATTCTCCGACGCAACTCCTACTGCTGGTGGAGTACACTATTATTATACTCAAACTGTTTTAATACTGCTCACAACTGAACTAAGCATATTTTTAAAATTTGTTTTGATCGGACGGATTTGTTAGAAACGTACCATTTTGTATGTTTCTTTTTCACTTAAAATTCAGAAATAGTGGTGGTAATGTAATATCAATCCTGTAAGTGTAGTCACTGTCTTTATAGAATGAAATACTTCAGTATTAGATCGCATTCACTAAACCAGGTAATTCTTTTGGTTTATCGATGAGCAGTTTGTGTTGACATACAACCCAGTTAAGCGTTGGGTAACTATTGTTTGTTCTACTCTAAGACCTGTTAAATGTTTATAATTGTAAATTTGGTGCTATTTTATTTTTTTAACACTGTTGCTAATACATGCTTTTTATTAAATGTATATTGTTATTATTGTGTTTGGTGCATATATTTATAGTCACTGTTAATCCAGCTCTGAGAATATAGTACTTTATATATCTCTGAGAGCTCTACTAATAGTTATTCTACTTAGGGTGGGTTTTTCAATTGCGGTTTATCAGAGTTTAACTTAAACTATCGTTAGTGTCCATATGCGAGCTATGTGGAGCCTAACGATACTTTGCTAAAACTCCGCTAAACGGCAATTGAAAACCCCGCCCTTATAGTTTTATTTTTAGTAATGAATGGGGGACAATTTGATATATTCAATTCAAATTTCCGCTGAATTAACTTTAGTTGGCGGAACGACCAATGGTGGTGCTGTTGTACGTGGCGAAAAATTTAACATGGATCATAGCGTTACTCTTTGCCCATTACGGCTGTTGAAGGATAATCAACCAATATGTAAATTGACTAGTGAAGGCGTAAAGAAACAATTGGCAAGTATCTCGCAGTAATACTTTTGCAGTCGCACTTTATTTTTGCAGTCAGTTTGCAGTCATAGGGATAACCACCAAGTTGAACTTATAGACCAGCTAGGAGGTGACGATGCTGAGTGACGTACCTAAACCTTTAGAAGTGCTCACTGACGCACAATTCGTTAAAATGTTTCGATTAAGCAAGGAATTATTTAAGAACTTGACGGACTGTTGGTTGCGACCATCTCTGAAGGAGAAGGTTAGAGAAACGGCTTTGGATGTCGATACGAGGGTCAGAAAACTAAATAAGTCATATTTATAATAAATTATAATTATATTATTATAAATTTTAGATCCTAGAGAGTTTGCGCAGTCGTTTTACGTTATAGTTATAACCAATTTTACCTTATAAAATAGTGTAACAAATAATTCGTAAAATTTGATTGCACATAAGTCATCGTATCAGTCACGTTATAAATGGCAAGTGACAGAACTGGTTAGGTTAGATTAACTTGCGTGTGCTTAAGAGATGAATACGCCATTTGAAAACGTTTTATTGTGTAATAACACTGAGAGTATGTGATTATCGTCCTTTCCTATTAATGCACAAGGCACTAGAGTAGAGAAACGGTTACTTTACAACTGTAGTCCATCAGAAGAGTAGTCCATCAGTTGCTACATAAATAATGTAGCAACTGAAAATTTTAATTTCTTTTATCGATTTGAGATAAACATATACAACTTCACAGAGCTCTGCAAGTGGCCTATAGGTTTGAAACAGCCGATAGGCACATTATTAAGGGTTTATTATAAAATTACTTTGCCATTTCACGATTATAAACATTATATTTATTTTTAATTTTTGGGGGTGGAGGATTTGTGCATTTTACTCAGGAGATCTGCGTACCAAAACAGACTGAAAGAGTTGCGAAGAGTTGAGAAATGAATTTGGTGTGCAATACTCTTTTTTTTATACAAAGGGCGAAGGGGCCCAGGAAGAACCCACCTCCACGCCGCTGCCTGGTATCCCCGTGGGGCATTCTGCAGTGCAGCGGCATCTTCCTTCTTTACCACAACAACAATTTGAATATAAAAATCTGGGCCCCTTCGCCCTTATGCTTTAGTGAATTTATTCTTAAAAAACAAATATAATCAAACTCAGCCGGAGCTGACACCTTAACCGGTTTACATAAATTACCCTTAAAAGTAAACATACAAACTACCTACTTAACTACCCTACAGTTCTAAGTGTCTATGCACTTTACCCTAACTACAGGCGTCCTCGCGCACTCACTTGGACATCCTAGCCTATTTTCCGAAGCATCGGTTCTTTTTCCTGCGGGTCCTCCGCAGACTCCGGTGTAGCCAGGAGTCCGTGGTCCGGTATTTCCAGAACCCTTTTCTTTCATGCTCCGATTCTCCGGGACATTCCCGCGCCGGTTTTCCGGTCGCTTTCATTCTTGTTTCCTTTTGTCTCTGTCAGTCCCGTAGACCGTCCCTGTCCCTTATAACTAAGGGGTGGGAGAGTCTATCTCTCCTTGTCGCCTGTCTTCCTCGTTATTTCGTCGGAGTATCGTTCCTATGTTACGGTGCAGCATTCTCCGTACCATTCCTTCTAGGTGTGCAATACTCTAGCGTCAGCAAACTGCTGAAAACAATTTGTGATTTTGTTTATGTTAAGTGGAGTAGATTATTGTTAACTTTGAAGAGAACAAGTGGTTTACGCTTAAGTTTTTAGAAGAATTAGCTCTATTAGTGCATGCAAAAGCTGCTCCACTAAAGAACTGTATTGGGTTTATTGCTGGAACAGCACACTCTACATGCAGACCAGCAAGAATGCAGGAAGAATTGTACAGTGGACATTAAAGGGTGCATTGTCTTAAATTCCAATCAGTAACTTTACCTAATGGTATTGTTACATTTAAGTCAGTCATAATATCCAGGTAGACGCCATGAAGCATTTACTTTAAGAGCCACACAGATAATGGAATAATTAAGATTATATTGAACACAATTTTGTATGTATGGAGATGAAGGGTATGTTTTAAGAACTTAACTGAACAGCAGCAAATGTTCAACAGAAAAATGTCCAGAGACAATGCGACGAATGGAGCTTAGGAAAAATTGTGCAACAATTTGCATTTGTTGATTTTAAAAAGAATCAGAATCTTTTCCTGCAACCTATAGGTAAATATTAGATCTCAAAGTCCACATGAATTAAGTATTGATATAAAGGAATAAATTCAGGGGGTCCCGCAGACAAAAATTAAAAGCTGTGTTATTATATAATTACCGACTACCCTAAGGTTCATATTTTGATGGTAGGTGAACCGGCTCCAGCCACAGTGTAACATAGGTACAATAATGCACATGCACATAAGACAATCCGTAGTTTGATTAAGCGTTGCAATGGTTTGCTGAAAATGAGGTTCCGTTGCTGCTAAAAACAGTTTTACACTATGTTCCGGGGGTTGCTAGCAAGATAGTAAACGCATGTGTGGTGTGTGGCTACATAATATGTACATCGAACATAATATTCCTCACCCTCCAAATCCTGATCCGGAGGCGGAAGGTGTGCAGCACGAAATCTGTCTTGGTAACCACGTTACTTACATTTGTTTATCAGACGTTTCAAGGCTTTGCTTTCAGGGATGGATGTACATATAGAAGATAATGGCGACGATCAAGATATTGAAAGGCACGCTAATGTTGAACTAGCGGAAGGAAGACGAGCCAGACAAAGACTAATTCGTAATGTGTTTGCCAACTGATCGACATGTTGCAGGGCTAGCTTTTTATATACCTTTTTGTGTTTACGCTTGTTATTTTCCTTGCGATAACCTGTACTTCTGTCTCGGGAGCGAGGATTGCAAGGAAGATTGCTTTACTAATTGTTTTGTTTTCACTTGGTGCGTTCCTTGCGATATCTAGCACTTTGTCCTAAGAGCTTCCGGCTTTATTTTGAACGAGTGTGTTGCACGATTCCAAGAATCCAACTTGTGTACAACAATTCTTTCTTGCAGAGTTTAGTGTTTTATGTACTATGTTGTGTTATGCTTGTTAGGTTCCTTGCGATAACCTGTGGTCCTTTCTCAGGAGCAAGGATTGCAAGGAATTCCACTTTACTAATTATTAATAACTTTTCCGTTGTAGGTATCTTTTGCTTAGTAATATTTTGCTGCTGTTTGCAATGTTCAATACAATGCATGCTGCAGCATAATAGAGGAGCAGACAAAGAGCGAGGAATTCTGGGACACGATATGGGCCATTATCCAGAAGATCATTTAAGAAAAGGACGAAGACGAAAAGAGTAGAAGGCCGTAGCCAGAATACCAGGAATCCAACACCAATAGAAGGAATGCGAAAAATGGTCCCTGATGGTTAGGGAGCCTGATGAGGGGTTTTAGTGGGTAGGTCATTCCACATCAGGGGAATGAGGTCATTCCGCATCAGTGGAATAAGGTCATTCCACTGACGTAGAATAGAGTCCCCCATATACAGTGTTGAATTAGGAACAATACCTGGTTATATAAAAATATTCTAATATGCTAATAATACTGATCTGATATAACATTTCGGAGCACAAAACTCCGAAAGTAGGTAAGAGGTATAATAAATACTTGTGACCAGTGATATCTGTTAGATTTATTCAGAAAGATGTACCTACGTGTAAAAACTGTGTATGTAGCCTCTAACCCCAATAAAAAACAATTTTATAGTTGCATAGAACTACAATTAGCATTCTGGAAGCGCCGAAGAGAATCAGCGAAAGACAAAAACTGTTGCTAGTAGAACTATGTAAAAAGTCGGCCACAGCTCACCAGCGGAAAATTTTCGCACAAATTTACACTGTATGACCAACAACAATTATGGATAGAGGTGGTATAATCGGACTCGACACGTAGTTGTAGCGGAATGTAGATCGGCACGTCAGGCCAGATTTCAAAACTATACCAACGAATTTGACTGGGAGAGATACGGGCTACAAAATTTGCCGGTTTACAGAAACAATTTGTTAAACGTTTGTAGGTTATACAACTTGTGTATAGAAAGTTGTATTCAGTTTTTCTGATACGGCAAACCCAAATTTTTACATTACTTAGACTATAATAATTTATAGTATTTCCCTTGTTATATTTACTTTATTGGTATTAGATAACAAAATATGTACTTCTTCTTATGTAGGCAGACATTGAGGAGCGACAAGTTGCACCGACAATGTTCCGCAGAGCGTGGATATGAATACGTGACGCGTTCTGCGCAGCACATTCATGCAACTGCTCGCTAGTCAGGATATAAGGTTATGTGATGTTTGTAGAAAATATCTATTGTGCGCTAGACGGTACTGTTGTTAATTGTCAGTTGCACTAATTTAACAATCACTTGTTCAAACGCGATATTAACCCTCTATTGCATACTGTTCCCATTTGGGAACATAATATCAAACGTTCTACAGTTTAACCGTTCGGTCAATTTTAGTCGTTGCGCACATGCTGGTTCCAAAAGGGAACGTAGGTGCTTTAGACTGACACCAATAGATGGCGGTAGCTGTCCGGTGTGTAGATAATGTCATGCACTACTCTGATTTTACGAACTTTGTTACTCGTTGCAACTTGTTGATGTGTGGCAATTGTATATAGTGCTGTTTTGTCACAACATTTGTTGGAAAATTGTTATTTAGGTAAGTTTATTGTTTATAATACCAAATAAATTTATTTATCTACGGCTCACATATAATAAGTTCATTGCATACGTATTTATGACTATGTAATCCCCATCATGATACGCGCCAATGATTATAATGACACTAGCGTTGTATAATAATGACAGTTCGTTCAAATAATGACTTAATTATTTGAAGGAACTGTCATCATTATACGAATGTACTGTCAAAGTCAGTGTAAACCTACGTGGATGACAGTTATTTGACATTTCGCTTCGCCACCATTGACAAATACATTTAAAAGATTTCATATAAAATGGAATTTATGAGTCGTAGATAAAACGTCCTATTCGACTCGCACACAACTGATATAAATCGCTCGCATGTTTATACGCTCGCCTACGGCTCGCGTATATGTCCTTAGCGATTTATGTCGTTAGTTATGTGCTCGTCAAATAATATACTATTATCTATAAGGTCATGTAATACAAAATAAAATTGTTTGAAAGTATGTTCCCGACTGGGCACTAAATGGATCCAGGAATGGACACGTCAACTTGTTATGGCAAACGTAACAATATAGTGAAGCCGACTGTGCGAGATATTCCATCAGATAGGGAAGATTCGGAACTTGAAGATGAGCTTGACAACGATGAACAGGAAATAAATAATGCAAACGGTATTGATTATGAAAGTGAAAATTATATTCCTCTCCAGCAATTGATTCCAGTCCGTGCTAGATCTACAGCAGCAAAAGCACGAGAAAAACTTGTATGGAAACCTACACGGACAAGAAGGAATGACACGAATACCGCGTTTGTAGGAAATACGCTCTTATCAGAGGATATTTTGAAACTCAATACACCATACAAGATATTCAGCTTTTTTCTCAGTTGCGAATATTTGGTTGAGATACTACGACAGACATATATTTACAGTGTTCAAATTTCTCCAAACACTCCCCTCACCACGAATCCAGAAGAAATTCAGAGATTTATAGGTATTATTATTTGGATGTCTATTATTAGACTACATACAACACGCAGATATTGGGCCCCAGATACAAGAATTGCCCAAGTTGCAGATACCGTGATTTGCAATCGTTTTGAAAAGCTAAAACGGTTTCTCCATTTTTCTGATAATACTGAGAATCAGGATAAGCTTCATAAAATAATGCCAGTTCTGGAACCAATAAGATATGCCTGCTTGAAAATTCCAATGGAGGAAAACTTATCTTGTGATGAACAAATAATACCTTTCAAAGGAAGGTCAAGCCTAAAAACTTTTAATCCCAAAAAACCCCACAAGTGGGGATATAAAATGTGGGTACTTTCCGGTGTATCAGGATTTTCATATAACTTTGAAATAGCAGCTGGTCGAGGTGGCTACATAGACGTACCTGGAGCACCAAACTTGGGAGCAGCAAGCAACGTTGTAGTCCAAATGTGTAGCATTGTACCAAATAATCTCAATCACAAAATATATTACGATAACTATTTCGCTGGATTACATTTGATAGCATATTTACATAAGCTTGGAGTTCAGAGTGTTGGTACAATGCGAACAAACCGCCTAAAAGACTTTGTGGGAGAAACAGAAAAAAATATGAAAAGACAAGGTAGGAGATCTATGACAGAGCATACTACCATAGTAGACACCACAAACATACATGTTGTGCAATGGTACGACAATAAACTGGTAACACTTGCGTCGTCATATTGTGCAATAGAACCAACTTCAATGGTAAAGCGATTTTTCAAGTCTGAAAACAGACACAAAGAAATATACTGCCCCAATATAGTTATAGAATATAATCGTCACATGGGAGGTGTAGACCTACATGATTCTTTGCTGGGACTTTATCCCATAAAACTGAAAAGCAAGAAGTGGTACCATAAGATATTTTATCATATGCTGGATGTGGTAGTTGTAAACTCATGGCTGTTAGACAAGAGGATAAAGATACAACTTGGGCAGGAAAGTAAAATTGTTTCTCTTCTTAAATTCAAGACAGAACTAGCTGAAACACTATGCAACAGAGGCACTACAAAGTCTGCCAAAAGAGGCCGGCCTAGCAGTAGTGATTGCAGTGTAGATCAGCGTTTCCCAACCGCCGGTCCGCGGACCGGTGCCGGTCCGCGGACCGGTGCCGGTCCGCAGAAATATTTTACCGGTCCGCGAAAAATTTCGCCCTTATCAAGGCAGCTGAAATATGTTTCTATACTTTACAACACTTGCTATAGCTTTCACTAGATGGCACTAATACCAGTCAATAGAAATGCGTGTAAAACATGCACAAAAAGTATATTCCAAATACTCGTACATATCATCTTCAATTATTCTGAACTACATAGTGTACGATCATTAGTTTGGTTGTGGCAACATTGCTCACCTATACATACAACATAATTTACAACGATTCGTGTATGCTCCACCCCAGTATTGTGTCAGATCGTTTGTCTTTTATTTTATCGCGCTCGAGCGTATTGTTTTTGAATATTGTGCGTTATAGTGTTGTGTGGTATTTTGGAAAATACATTTTCTTTCGTAAAACTTGAAGCCGTACAAAATGGTACCTAAAAAGTCAAACAGCAAAACCTTCTAACTTTCTTTGGTAGAAGCAAGGACAATATTCAGGAGAAAAGTACTGATGGTATCGAAATTATGCCAAGTACCAGTGCCTCAAGTGTAGAAGGACCACAGAAAAAGAAATAGGTCGATACTACTGAATATACTATACAAACAAAAAAGAGAAACGGCAATTTTATAAGGCAATAAGATAAGGAGTATCTAAAGTTTGGTTTATTATACCCCTGGCAGCGAACTATCGCCACTGCCTTTGTGTGTAGTATGTTCAGAAATTCTTTCATATGAAGCTATGAAGCCTTCAAAACTAGCTCGTCATTTGCATTCCAAGCATAAACATTTTACTGATAAGCCACTCGACTTTTTTGAAAGATTACACGATCAGATGAAAATTCAGAAAAGTCAAATGAAAATTATGATGACTACTATAGTAACAAGTCACTGCTTCAAGAGTATTATTTCGTAGCTCTTCGTATAGCTAAAACAAAAAAACCATTCACTATTGGTGAGGAGTTAGTAAAGCTTTGTGTCTTAGATGTCGTTCAAGAAATGTTGGGTCCTCAAGTTGCTACAAAATTAGAGGCTGTACCACTATCGGATACCACAACTCAACAACAAGTTTCAGTGTGTGTCCACTTTTTTAGGCCGAAAAAAGTTTAAGCATGTACAGTGTAAAAATCAATTTTATTCAGAAGTTACATAATTTACACAAGTCTTTAAAATCACGTACATATTTAAAAAACTTTAACAAAAAAATGAAAATGGCGGCGTACCGGCATTTCTCCTCAAAACTCGTTTTAAAATCATCAAATACGTTGAGTCGGGTATCACAGCCAATTGATAACCGATTGACTTGAAATTGAGACAATCTCCTCCGATACATATACCAGTCCAGCAATTTTTTTTTATGAAATTTTCAAAACTTCTTTTTGGTTACAGCTATTTGGTTATAAAATTGTCGAATAAAGAGTGTTCAATAACATGCCGAACTGCGAAAAAAAATACTATTTGCTAAAATCCTATGTATTGAACTGGGTTTTGTATCAGAGAATATATAAAATCTGTCTATGTAGTAATTTGAAATCAATCAGGTGTGAATTGGTTGAGATATCCGACCGTTTTTGAAATGCAAATGATTAAAGAAAGTAAAAGACTTATGTCAAACAGAATAGTATAGCAGAATATTTGATTTTTGAATAAAATTGATTTTTACACTATTACTAGGTATCATTTTTCTACCTCCAGGGGTGGTATTACCCCTTAATCGTCAGCCGGTCCGCGAAATATTTCCCCTACTTTAGCCGGTCCGCAGGCGTAAAAGGTGTCGGTGAACATTGTTTTGCCGGACCCGCCCCGTGTCGTCGCCGTCCCGTGGTTCCATAAATCGTGTTGCAGTGCGCTTACCGGCAGAGTCGCTAGAGACTGCCTGACAACTGAAAGTATTCGACGAATCACAACAAACATGAATGAACGACTGATTGAATTGGTAAGGAAATATCCTGTGATTTATGAAATGACCCACCCGAAATATTTAGATATCTGTATAAAGGGTCCATATGGAGTAGTATAGGGCAGGAGTTAAACCAAAATGGTAAAGAAACATTTATTTTATTTTTCTTATTATCTGAAGCACACACAGTCGTTAACCATTAATATCTAATCCCGGAAAGCTTATGAATATGCCTCCCCATACCTCATTTTTTGACGAAATACGGCTGCAATACGGGCCACTGACACACTCAATCATTAAACGGGTAGCTGACTTGCACGATAAAATTACTAAGGTTGAAAACCGGAAAAAATTTTTGGTGAAATGCCGATCCCGAGACTTAATACCTAAGCACATCCAGACACACACGTACTGTCTACAGGACATCTATGACCACCATCCCACATACATTAACGAGGCTGAAAAGATCAATAGGAGATACAAGAAGTCGGTTCTTAATTTGGAAATAAGGATTACTTACGATACTCTGAAGACATACACGGGTACTTTATCCGCACTTACGGAAGAATTAAAGCTACAATTACCTGATTTGACATTCCAAATGTTCATAGAAACACAGAGTCGTAAGCAACAAAGAGCTAATGACACCTTACGAAGAACCAATATAGCTAAGATTGAATTGTTGACTAGAGAGAAACACTACGGACACCAAGACATCAATATCTCAGTGGATGAAGCCTCAACAGTCAATCTATCCACTGTTGAAATACCCCAAAGGCTTAACACACTATTATCGATGGGACGAAAGTTTGCCTTAAACCCGACAAAATCTGACAAACAAACTATGTTATCTGTGATTACAGATATGGAGTCAGCCCTGATGACAATCTACAAGAGCGATGACGACTTGAGGAATCGTAAAAGACAAATGGTAACTAACATCTTTGCTAACTATTTGAGAAAACCTCAGACACAGTACAAAGCGGAGCTATTCCTCCAAAAAGAGTTCAGGTATGCCAAAGAATGGTTGAACCATAATAGTGACATCATAATCACGACATCAGATAAGGGTAATAAAACCGTAATACTCAACACTGATGTGTACCATGTTAAAATGCTTAACATCGTTAATAGTCAAGAGACCTATGAGAAGGTCAATTTCAATCCTCTAAATAGAATTACCACTAAGCACAACAAAATTATTGATACACTTGTTAAAGAAGGGCAAATGGATGAAAGGACCGGAAAACATCTGAAGTGCAGAAATGGAATCCTCGGCAGGATCTATGGCCAAGTCAAGTTGCACAAAGAGGATAAACCTCTTAGGCCTATCATAAGCACTATTGGCACCACGGTATATAAAACATCCAAAATGTTGAGCAACATAATTAAAAATATCACAGGCAACACACCGTTCTATGTTAAAGATAGTTTTGCGCTTTCTGATGAGTTAAAACAGATAAATGTGCCACCTGGACATGTGTTTGTCAGTTTTGATGTGGTAAACATGTTCACTAATATCCCAACTGATCTGGTACTCCAAATAATTCATGAGAAATGGGTGGAACTGCAGGACTTCACCACAATCAATGAACAACAACTAATTTTACTAATACAGTTTATTTTCGATAATTGTTATTTTACATTTGACAACCAATGTTATAGACAGAAAGATGGACTTCCGATGGGTTCTTCCATGTCGCCTGTCCTTTCTGACCTGGTTCTTGATAAGTTGATTGACGGTGTTGCCGCTGATATCCCTGACCAGATATACTTCCTCAGACGATATGTGGATGACCTGTTTCTCATACTACCTGAAACAAACGTCAACACTGTCTTAGGCAAATTTAACAATTTCCATCCAAAGATTAAGTTTACAATGGAACAGGAGGAAAACAGACAGATCAGTTTCCTTGAACTTACCATTAACAGACACATAGATGGACAGATCAGCACCAGCTGGTACAGGAAACCCATCGCATCGGTACGATACCTCAACTTCTACTCCAATCACCCTTATCATCAAAAGACTA
The DNA here is from genome assembly GCA_963966075.1 of Aphodius sticticus. NCBI lineage: Eukaryota > Metazoa > Arthropoda > Insecta > Coleoptera > Scarabaeidae > Aphodius > Aphodius sticticus. Next base: position 32,113,042 of record OZ014507.1, read on the forward strand.
ACATCATTAAAATGCTAGCGAAGAGAGTATATCAGTTTTCACACCCAACAATGGTCAAGACAGAGTTAGAAAAGGTGAAGTCCATCCTATCAAAAAACAGCTACCCTCGCAATGTCATCAATAGGTATCTTAGACGAGAGGTAACTCATGTCCCGATTAACAATGCTATACTCGACGTATCTTCAGGTAGCAGCGTGCCAGGCCCAGACAATAACAACGGAATTAATCAGGTTAGCTACATGCGAATACCTTACGTCAGGGGCTTGTCGGATTTGATACGTAGCACTTTAAAAACGGAGAATCATGACATTGTCTTTTATCATACCCGTACTACATCGGCGTTGTACACTGTAACCAAGGATAAAGTACCAGAACCACTTCAGAACCAAGTAGTATACAAACTTACCTGTTCTTGTGGTCTACACTACATAGGTGAGACAAAACAATACATTAAGGATCGCGTCCAACAACACAAAGCATCCATACGAAGGTTGACCGAAGGAAAGTTGAGGGTTGGTGAACATACCGGTGTCACTAAACACATCGAGGATAATCCTGACCATAACATCCAGTTCCATGAAGCTAAAATCATAGACAGGGAATCCAATTACTTTAAACGCCTGTTCAGAGAAGCGACACATATTTACATGACGCCGAATAACATCAACCTGCAGTCCGACGTCGACGGCCACTTGGTCACGACAGTGTTCCGATCTTGTTTGTAGAGTGAACGGAACCTAATCGTGAAGGTATTTTCGGCCGTGTGTGTTTGTTTTCTTAGCTTGTCAACATGCTAGGTTATGTCAATAGTATTTATTTACTTTGTGGCGCCCTCTGTCTTTGTCATGGGTTACCACTTACCGACGCGTAAGTTTGTTAGTGTGCTCTTTTACCGACATGGTCGTTTAGTTGTAGGATACACCGTTTGTACGCCACCAAGCGTCTGTCCAAAAACGTAGCGCCATTGTGATAACATTTTTATTGTGTTGAGCCTGTAGGATTGTTTTGTTTTAACACCCTACGTATGCCCTACGTGTAGTAGTCAGCAGAATTTTATTGTACTATTTTAATTATAACCCCGTGATGTATGAGTCGCAATTTATGTACTAAGACGATCTCTACCTCGTATGAAGTGAGTAACTCGAGAACTGTGTGTCCTGTAATTGTTTTCTGTACGATTTAATTATTGTTTTATAGGCCCTGAAGAAGCTGGAGAACGACCAGCGAAACGTCGGCAACATACACATGTAAAGAGAAATAGAACTTATCCAGACTGACAAGCGTTATTTTTCTTATTATCTGATTTATTTTATTTCTATTACAACACGTTCAGCTGGCAGCACAAAATAATTTTTAAATATTTCTCTAACTGCAAATGCATCAAGTATTCGCGGTCTCGGCTTCAAACTGTTGATCGAGTGTGATTCTTGTGAGCCAACGAGTGTAAATTCGAGCCCATTGATAGATGGAAATGCTTACGAAATTAACCGTAGAATCACGTTTGCTTTCAATATATTAGGACTGAGTCATACAGCGTTAGAAAAATGTTGTGGTTTATTGGATCTGGCAAAGTCGGTCTATCGCACGATGTACGACAAAATTAGTTACAAAATTTGAAAAGCAGTCAAAGAAGAAAAAGAGCAAAATGATGGGCGCGCAAATTTTACAGTTTCCGAAGACGGGACATGGCAGAAACGCGGATTTTCATCGCCGTTTAGAGTTTCAACTTTAATTGGCTACCTGACTGAAAACGTTGTCGATATTCTTGTAAAAACTGCATATTGCAAAGAATGTGAAACGTGGGAGAAAGTCCGGAATACGTTACGTGGCAAAAGAGTCACGCTGAGCACTGCCAGATCAACCACCAAGGGTCAGCTGGAAAAGTGGAGGTCGACACTACCCGGGAGATGTTTGGACGGTCCGAGGAAAAGTACTCTGCACAATACACAAATTATATCGGAGATGGTGATAGTAAGACCTTCAAGGCAATACTAGACGACAACCCTTATGAACAAGTTACAATTATGAAGAAAGAATGTATTGGCCACGTCCAGAAGAGGATGGGAACACGCCTGCGAAACTTAAAGAAGACGAACAGAGGTCTTGGTGGACGGGGAAAGTTGACCGACAAAATGATAAATAAACTGTTTATTATGGCGTTGCTATAAGAAGAAATACAGAGAGAGAGAGAGCAAGGACAAAAAGAAAGACCCAATTTGGGCAAAATTTTTCCACAAGGTGTCAAATCAACGTCCGCAGCATCATTTGTGTGACCTCTCTTGGTGCTCTTATCTCCAGGCAAAGGAGTCCAGTAGCTTAAAGGACTATGGTCATTCTGATCCTTTGCCACAAATTGTTCAGGATGCGATCCGACCCATATATGTGCACCTCACTTAGGATGATTTATTAAAAAGTTGTGAAGAGGGATTCACACAAAATAACAACGAAAGACTGAATTCCGTCATCTGGTCGATCGCTCCCAAAACGAAGTTTTGCGGCAAGCACACCATCGAATTTGCGCCGTACACCGCTGCCAGCATCTTCAACGATGGTTATCAGCATCTTATTGATGATGCAGTTGCTGAGCGTAGTCATTGGATAAAATAGCTATGATATATAAGTAAATAAATAAATAAATAATGTCTTTATTGTATAGATAAAAAAGAATAACACAAAAAAAAAAAACTATAACTATACAATACGGCGAAATCCAGGTCCACGCCAAGGTACGTGCCCTGCTCAATTTAACCGAAAACCAGAGTCTATACATACACATTATGTGTAAACATTGCCCGTTTTGAATTCATACAAAACTAAATCTAAACTTGCTACCTTGCCTATCCTCCGATAACACCCGCGGTACAATTTTATCCCTGGCCCAACAACAATCTTTGTTTCACTTGCCGTCTGAATGACACCATAGACAGAGTGCGTGTGCAAGGGGGTAGAGCGTTATATGTTTTTGCGACACAGTAAGCAAAACATCTCTTATAAAATTCGGTAGCATGCATAGGTGGAGTCAGTCCGCCCCTGTATCGCAAATTTAGTGTGTGTACGTCAGTCCTGAACTGTATCTTCTTGTATAAGTACTGTGGATATCCGGTTTGTATTACTTTTTGGTAAAGGCAAGTCGCGTGCAACTCGCGCCTATTTGTCATACTAAGCCACCCGACATCTTAAAGTTTATGCGAAATTCGCTCGTACTTCCTAATACCGAATATTAATTTGAGGCATGAGTTTTGCAGTTTTTGGACCCTAGACCTATCCCTTGCATCAAGGCATGGACCATAAAGAACATCACAATAATTAAAAAATGATAAAACGAGGGAATCACACAGTAAGGTCTTAGCCTTAATATCTAAAACATGTCTAATGTTATAAATCTTCCTCAAATTCGAATATGCCCGCTGCATACAAGCCGCCATGTGGTTCTTGTAGCGGAAGGAATTATCAATGACCACTCCCAAGCTCTTAAACTTTTCCCTTACATCAACCTGCGTACCATTAATCTTAATTGCTATCACGTCACGCGTGCGTTGAACGTCGAGCACTCTTCCAAACACCATGGCTGCTGACTTTGTGGGTTCAGTTGCAAGCAGTGACAGCGAGAGAAATGCCATAGGCGGTTTAGATCTTCGTTAAGCCAAGACTTTGACAAAAACCGAATAAACAAGGCGGAGGTAAAACGGTACGATAGCACGATGCTAGACAGAAGCTTATCGCCGCTAAGACAGTCATTGAGGACGGATTGAAACTGAAGGAGTTCTGTATCGACCCGGAATTGATGACTGAAGGTCAGATCAAAACATTTTCACTTTATTACTTTGTAAAGTAAGTCAAATCTTTAAACTCATTTTTCTCAATATCATGTTTTTTAAACTTAGCGCCACTAGATCTTGGGAACTATTCCCTCATATATAATTATTTATTATTTTTTTCTTCAATTATATTCTCCCACTTTCCAGGGCTACCCGGCGATGGCGGTCAGCAACGCGTGTTGTTTTTGTAGTGGTAAAAGAGGAGGTGACAACTGGAGTATCATATATATTTATTAGTTAAAATATTATCAAAGCAGTAAAAATATAGTATGTGTATAACATACAAAAACCCTGGAGTTTTTATATTGTTTTTGATGCCTTTAAAAAATTCTCAAACTTTGACTTTTTTACAAAGCTCAGGGTGGGGTCCCCCCTAAATGTAATTAAACCAAAACTTGAGTGCTATAATTGCGGTCAAATTGGCCATATGGTTAAAGATTGTAGAGCTCCAAGGCCAAATGGTTCCAATAACAGGCAACCAAAAATAATTATGATGGTTGAAAGAATTTTTATACAAATAGTAATAAATAACAATCTAATTATAGGCCAAGTAATTATAGATCAAATTCAGGATATACTGGACCAAACCAACAAAATCAACAAAATTATGGTCACTATCAACAATCCCAAAATTTTAGTCGTCAACACAGAAATTTTAATCAAGGTTTTCAAAATTCTCAGCAGAACCACCATTTTAATTGGGGTTATCAGTACCCTAATCAGCAAAACCATACCGTTAATCAGGCTTATCAAAACACTAATCAGCAACAACAAAATTTGAATCGGGATTATCGAAACTTTAATCGGCAAAATCAAGGTTTTAATCAGAGTAGATATATAGAAGCCAAAAAGGGTAACTCGCGTAACGGTACCAAAAAGTACAAAATTCATATTTTTTAGATCATAATCAGGGAAGTACTTTAAACCAGAATTGCCCACTGTTTACTCCCCGAACCGGGGGCAATGTTCAATAACCAACGATTTTAATTCTGCACCAGATAGTTTTGAAATGGGGCAACACTCGTTAGGAGTTTTTTCAAATAATACTTGTGGTATATGGTAGATAGAGATATACCCATTATACTATCTTCGTCTAATGACGTCGAGTTGTCGATAACATCGTAGATGGCCACACTGTCTAGACTCGAACATCGATGGAAAAATTAGGAAATATACGACGCCGATTCTTAAAAGGCGTGCTTTTATTTCTTTTCATTTATGGGAATTTTCTCAAATATTACATTGACGTAAAGTGAAACAACGGCGGACTTGACACAAAAAACATAATTGAAATGTAATTCCTGAAATCACGACATCCAATTATACGTCTGTTTTGAACAGCAATTGTTTAAAATTGGGCATGGGTATAATAAATATGCATCTGGTCCTACCAAGAAGAGTTAATTTAGATTGTTGTAATCTTAGAAGATGCTATCATTAGTCGATAATAAATCCACACGAGCCCTGTACAGTTTGAATAATTGGCCGAATAGTGGAGCACCAGAACAGTCCTGAAGTTAGGCTGAACCGGCCTCTAAAGGACTATAATAATAATAATAATAATAATAATCTTTATTGGTGTCGGTTACATAAAAAATGTTTACACAAGTGAAAAGGGAAAAATCAATGAAATTAAATCATATAAAGTTCATAAATCAGCAAAATTACAATCCAGACACTCATCAAAGTTGTAGATACATTTCTTTAACAAAAATTTTTTTATTGTCGCTTTAAACATTTTGTGCGAGCACGACCTAATTGCAGCCGGAAGAGCACTGTAAAGCCTCAGCGCCCAGTAATTAGATCCATTTCGTGATCTTTGCAGTCTCAGAAACGGCGGGTGATAGTGTTGGTTCTCGCGAGTGCTGTAAGAGTGAATCGCACTTGATCTAACAAAGCTCTCTGCATTGATCTTCGCATACATTAGACATTCCAATATGTATACGGATGGTAGAGTTAGTACTTCAAGGTCCCGGAAATGATCCCGGCAATCTTCCCTATAACCTATGCTGCGCAGCACTCTTATGCAACGACGCTGTAATGCAAAAATTCTGTGGCTATGGGCTGAATGACCCCAATTAAATACCGCGTACGTCATGGCAGAATGAAAAATGCGAAATAGGCAACCCTGAGGTATTTTAGCGAGAGCGAGCTCCTCAATATCCTCAAAAAATATATCACCTTCGCAAGCTTTCCCGCGGCATATTCCACGTGACTTTCCCACTTCAACCTGGAGTCAATTACAACACCCAAAAATTTGACCTGATCGCCCTCAGCACCATTTAAAGACGGATCGTTTCTCAGAGTAAATAGTAGAGACATGCATTTTTCCATATTAATACACAATTTGTTTGATGAGAACCATTCCTTAATATTTAAATCACATAAATCAACTACATCCAGTAGCGTTTCATAGTTATCCCCTCCTGCTATTACCGTTGTGTCATCGGCAAATAGAACGATTTTAGAAGAAGCAGCAGCATTGTGAATGTCATTGATAAATATCAAAAATAGAATGGGACCCAGAACAGTACCTTGTGGGACTCCGAATTTGCAGAGCCTATTTGAGGAAATTCTGTTGTTAAATTTAACGTGTTGATATCGATCACTCAAATATGACTCTAATAGCTTTATGCTGGATTCAGAAATGTTGTATTTGTGCAGCTTTTCTAAGAGAATATCATGGGAGACGCAGTCGAAAGCCTTTGTGAGGTCATAAAAGGTGGCTATGGAGTGATGTCCACGCTCAAAGTTATTTAATATGTCATTAACAAGAGTATCAATTGCAACACTAGTCGACTTGCCGTGTCTAAATCCAAACTGTGACTCACTGAATAAGTTGTTATTTTAAAAATGTAGGTATATTTGTTTTTTTAGAATTTTTTCAAACAGCTTGGATATGACAGGGGTTAATGATATGGGCCGATAGTTATTGCAGTTGTCGGTGGCATTTTTCTTGTGTATCGGTATCACTGTTGAAATTTTAAGACTTTTGGGAAAATAGTTTTGTTTTATACAAAGATTGAAAAGATTGGTAAGTGGGTAAACAATGACATTTTTTAGTGTTTTAATTATTTTTACATTGATACCGTAGCAGTCTTTGCTTGGAGAATTTTTTAATGTGCTTATTGTATCTCTCATATCATTAAAGGAAATAGTGCTGAATTCAAAATGTTCGGTTTCTGGTTCGTTCATGTATTCAAGCGGATTCTTGTCAGAGTTGTTTAAATTCTTAATAATGTCCTGAGGGACATTGATAAAAAAAGGTATTAAAATCCTCCGCTGTTGGTGCATCCTGTAAACTAGTTTTCTTAGAGGGAATGTTATGTTTTATTAACTTCCATAAAGATGTTGACTTATTGAAACTGCCCTCCACATAACCATCAAACGCTGATCTTTTTGCATGAAGTAGTTTAGATCTATAGTTCCTTCTAAAAATTTGTAGTTGATTTGTCAATACTATAGACCATAGAATACGTTTCGGACTGAGTGCACCACCCCAAGGTTATGCGTGTTCTTGCGAATTAGCAAAGTCACGAATCCTGGGAATATAGGTCCACGTGTTGAACTTACTGCCAAAATACAAATTGAGAAAAAAACTGTTATATCTCAAATTCATTCACTAGTCTAAACGTGTATATTCATATCAACCTGTGGGCAACATACAGAGAAAGCCCCAAGGTGGCAACTTGCGACCATCTTCAAGTAGTAGTTCATGTTTACTAGTAGTAAAAATTTAAGGCCGTTTTTCTTGATTTGTATTATGTAACTTATTAAAAATTTTATACTTTTGAATACAGAATAAAGAATCCTACCAAAATAAAAGTATAAGTGCCATTACAAAAAAATGGTTGACATTATAACCACCAAAAAATAATGGAAAAAGCTGAATTTGAATGATCTGTAATTTGAATCGCTATACGCCTTTTACATTTTTGCTCTCTTGCAAATATTTACGGAGTTATTGATTTTATCCGCTACTTAATTACTACTACCCTGTATATTCAGTATACTTGGTTGCATAGGTGGTGTACGACATTTTTTAGAAGACGCATATAACGTCTAACCTATACAAACATCCATTGATAAATAAATTAGTTACAATGTATAATGACACGCTAAATAAAAGCCAAGCTGTTGAAAGTGTAGCTGGGCGGAATTAGTCAGAGATATTTTCGCGTTGACTAGCGAGACGGTGTCGCAGTCGTTTTCGGTTTTGATGGCAGTCTCGTAAATGGACCTCATTTGTAAATGTGCGCGCTATGCGTGGAGAAAATGTAGACTCAATAAATCAGCGCCGTTGTTAAGGATGAAGCGGCGCATACTAACGCAGTGTGGACTGCACCGGGCACATGTGCCGGATGGTGTCCGCACAGCCATAACCGTCGTCGTTAACTATCTGGATAAATGTTTCACGGAAGAACGGACACGAGCTTTGACTATGCACCGCCAGAATATGCCTGTATTACTAGTACGACTCCGAAAGACATCTAATAAGCAATTTGACAAGTGCACAGGACTTAAGACTATTAGAATAGTATGCAGTAATTATACTGTTCAGTCGGTCTTAAAGGCGTAGGTTTTCAGTAATGTAGGACGTTATGATGTTAAAGGTCATTTCGAGCATTTACTTTAAAAAGAAATCGCTGGAAACAACCATTTCGCAAGTCATAGGCAACTGAAAACTCTCAGAAAACCAGCCAGTTGTTGCTGGGTATCGCTAGTAATACAACTGCTTCAATAAATATAGTCAAACATTAAAAAAATCAAATAAATGCATTTAAAAACTCATCGTGTAAGATACACCTACTTGAACAAGAAACCAGTAATTGGATTGGAAGACCTATCAAAGGAAATGGGAAAAATAAAAGAAACGCAAAAAAGAAATAATAAAACGAAGAGCACAATGTAACTAGATAAAACCAGAGATCATAAAGTACATAGAAAACCCAAATAAGGCATATAATTTATATAGAAAAAAAAAGAACACCAAAGTGCGAAAAGTCAGCTCTATGAACTAAAGAAGCAAACCTCTTCAGCGATAAAACTACCAAAAGCTGACAACTATAAGAAAAAACTCCAAGCACTAAAAAATGACAGTAGAAAGACGTGGGAGATAGTAAACAAAGTGATTAGCAACAACGAAACCACCAGCAGGACAGTAAAAGATATAGAAATAAATAAAGGAGAATGGGACCAACAACAAATGGTAAATTAATTCTTACATTAAATAAATAAATTCGAAGGAAATGGTTATTAGGTATAAATCTTGTCAGTACTATGGAATCAATCAAAGAAGCGAATGATAATTATTAATCCAGGTCAGGAAAACATACCTCCCCCTGGATTTGAACCAGGAAGCCTCCAATTTCCGGTTGATATCTCTTCCAATTGAGATACAGAGGCAGTAGAAATTTATATGCTGAATTGTCACTTCAGGGGATACAATCCGAGTTTCTAACAATCGCAAACCCGTTGTGATACCTATTGGGGATAGCTAAGAGGTTCTACCTAGACCCATCTACCTAAACTCCGCTTCTGCCATTACAAGTAACCAAGCATTGTAGAATGATCAGCCATATCCGACATAAATACTTTCGCCTTAATTATTCCAACTTGAGATTTGATGTAAATAAAATATACAGCCATAATATTGAAAATGCGCATGGAAATCCTTCCCTCATGTCGTCAAGCACTAATAATGTGGTCAGTACAAAATCGTAACTATTGATTCTAAATATCCTATCAATGCAAACACAGTGCCGTATTTTTCTAGAAATTTACTATGACCTGTATTCTATAATAAAATATTGTTAACGGGTTAAAATATCCCAACAAAGGTGACAGATCTGTCACATAACCATTCAGGACTTTGTAGGTAGATGAAAATACCAGCACTTAATGAGATTACCGTTCAAGATCCTTGAGGTCGAAAGCACAAAAATCAAAGGATACGCCCGGAGTGTTGGGACTTATAATTTCTAACACAAAAACAAATAAAGTGTTTTAAAGTAACGAACACAAAAAATAAATAAAGTGTGTTATACTCCTGAATCATTTCTAAATAACATGAATTAATATCAAAAGAAAAACATGGGCGCGAGAAGTGTGAAAACGCACCAAATTTCTGCTCTTAAAATAAACCTCGTCTGTCTGATTTTTTTCATCGTAACCATTTGCCCCAAAATATTAAATTTGTATCAGGTCAAATTTTGAATGTCGTCTATTAGTTAGTATTTTCTTAAATTTTTATATAATAAAGGATGTAAACGAGGGTTTTACTGGTGCGGAATGCGGATATCTCTGTAACGAATGATAATACGACAACGCAATTTACATGTAAACAATCCTTATTAACTGTAATACTCATCCATGGATGTATAATAAATAATAACATAATAAAATTAATTTGAGTATTTTAGGAACGAAATGAAAGTAATCGATCCTGTGGGCAGCTTGGCTTCCCTCGGGGAAAGAAGATTTCGCGCAGGCAACGAATCGAGGTTCGCGCGATGATTTCAAGCGATCAACTCTCAGGACAGTATTGAATATTTTTATTTTCTCGTTCGGTTTTTTTATGGGGTTTATTATTTTACAATATATTTCTGCGGAAAATCAGTGGTTGGTGATGATGTAGTTGTTGCTGTGGGTTCTGGGACTAAACCGAACGTTCCGGTATTCATATGTTTGAATTGCGAAATTATTTGTACTATACTTCGAACGGTTTGTACAATTCTAGAAGAACCATCAATATTGGAACTACCGTCGGCAATTTCTGTATCATTATCTTAAATCACTCAAAAATAAATGTATAAGTGAGACTTTGTTTTTAGTTATAAACTTACCATCGCACTCTTCATTATCTGTACTAGTGTAGTTATAGTTTAATAATTAGTCATCATCAGCTTCATGCAAGTTGATTATAATTGATTCTACAAGTGTGTCCACAATATGATCGTTTTTAATGTATATTTTCGATTTGCTTGCAATGTTCAACAGAATTTTGCCATCTCTTAAAAAACAATTCCTTCATTCCGTAAATTTGATATATTTAATTTTAAATGTATTGTGTTTTCTTAACGTTTTTACGTATGCCCAGATGTCATAATCGCAAACGTCAAACCGAATCGAAAGCTGTTTTGATTGGACAAACCAGTCGGTCGCCATCTGGTGGGTATATTGTGTACAATTGAAGGCATCAGAATGAAAAGTGGATAAAGACCATAAACTTAATTTTACAGAAGAGACGAAATACTGTTTTCAACAGGAAAACGCAATATTAGTGTTAATATATTTGGCGGTTGTGGCATATTTTACTCATTTATGGTGATCCAGTATGCAATATGCAAAATTATCTTAAGACCTTTTTTCTTTGTTTATAATTTTTGATATGTTCTGTTTTCATTCCCATTTACTTTTTTGGTCAGTTTCCACATTTAGAAATGTTTTTTTATTTAATAAAACACTGCAAACTAAAAAGTCAAACGATTTTATTATATGAAATTAACAAACTATATATAGTATGTCCGCGGATAGGTGAAACGACTCTTATTGGCACCGTGCGCAGTACGGAGTGGGGGATTGAGGAACGCTTTATGCGCCCATGGCGGAATATATATCCGCCAGAAGTTTTCTCGGTCACCGCTGCACGCAAAAGCGCTGTAGTCGACTTTATTTATTATTTCTGTCAGCTGATAGCGTTGTGCACAGACTAGCATTGTGTATACAAATATGGTTAACTCGTGCTGTGTGGTGAATTGTCAAAATACGGAAGAAATGCGGAAGAAATGGATATCTGCTGTAAACAGAGAAAAGTAAGCTTCTAACCCTATTTCATTTTATATACAGTCAGTTTTTTCATTGAAAATAAGGTACAAGTACTGATGTACATTTGTGAATTTAATGTATGTTTATTGTTTTAGTATTGATGGATCACCATGGAATCCAAAAGCACATGACAAAATATGTAGTGGTCATTTCATCGGAGGGAAGAAATCGGAAGATCAAACAAGTCCGAGTTATGTTCCAACATTATTTCCTCCACTCTATCGATTCAAGAAGGCGCAAGGACACAAGAAGGAAATATGCACAGTCAATACGCCTATGTTACATACTCCATTAGATGTTGAAGAAATCGAAATGATTCCAGATCAAAGAGGTTTGCTATTGCAACTAAATGTAGATTTTTTTTACTCTTTTGTGCATTTCAAAGCGCTCTCAAAAGCAACGTATATTAATAATACCACATTGTTGTCAGTGACAGTGCCCGTAATAATTTTTCTGACATTACTTTTTTCTCTTTCCGCACATGTTATAATCGTTGGGTTAGATTTACCATGATGTGTTCTATCGGAAACAATAATTATATACAATATATAGCAAGAGAGAGGACAAAAAGTTTATATTCAGTCAGCAAAAAAATTCAGTTATTCATTCTTTAAATTCTCCTAAAATTAGGGATCAATATACTCTAACACGTTTTCTGGGAATGTTGTACTTCTAAAAATATTTAATGCTCAAGTACGTTAGTCTCTGCCACTAGAATAGCCCAGTCTGATAATGTAATCGCACAGACTGCATTATTTATGTTCAATTTCCTGTTTTTGATAGTTTGTTTATTGTTAAAAGTGACGAAAAAAACTTGAGATATTATTGGGAGATACTTACAGAAAACCCTTTCATTTATCGGCAGCTACTAAAATCACCATACTTTTAAATTGTTTAACTGTTAAGAAGTGACATGTGTAACGTAACAAATATCTAATATTAGAATCCCTCTAAATGCAGATTTCCAACACCAACTGAAGGCATAACCACCGCATCCATATACATTCTTAACTCTTTGTTCTAGATAATGAAAGTTTGAAAAGACATCAAGAATGCCAAGTCGAAACATTTAATCAGTATCCAAATACAGGAACCACATTTATTTGCAATAGATACATTTATACGGACATATGCCATGCTGAAATTCAAACAGAAATACATAACCCAAGACCTTCAATGATAATCAGTTTAAAAAAAATGAAAGATAAAATTTGCGGTACAGAACAAAAAACATATGTTGATGGATCTACTACAGCGCATAATGATTTTGCTGGCATTTTGTCTATTCATAAAGATGAACAACTAACAGATCTTGCAGGCGTCACATTCAACAATTTCAAATTCAAATTCAAATTCAAACCAGATACGCTACTAATTTTTCTGATGAAAATTAAAACTGGGTTAACATTTTCTGCGCTAGGTGTTTTGTTTGGAGTTCATCGAACAACTATTTCGAGGATTTTTTATGCCACTTTGGAGATATTAGCTAGTGCAACATCAAATTTAGTTTTTTGGCCAAGCAAGAATATTGTGCAGTCAACAATGCCGTCCTGTTTCATTCCGGAGTATAGTAAGACTAGAGTGGTCATTGATTGTACGGAATTTAGAATAACAGTCCCAGCAAGTGTAGATGATCGAATCTTTTGTTACTCACATTACAAGAAAGGCTTTACTGCGAAACTGCTGATTGGTATTACTCCAGGAGGATTTATTTGTTTAAATCGAAAGTAGCAGGTGGTAGGAAGAGTGATTCACAGATCACCGTAGAATCAGGACTTGTTGATTTATTAGAGGATGGAGATATTGTGCTAGCAGATAAAGGTTTTCCACAAATTAAAACTCTTTTAAATGAAAGTGAAAAAAACGTTACAATAGTTATGCCACCTTTTCTACAGCACAAAGAATTTACAAGAGAAGAAACAGAACAAACCTATAATATTGCCAGAGTTCGTATTCATGTGGAAAGGATTATGCAAAGATTGAGAGTTTATCAAATATTAAACAAAATCCCAGAAAATTTATTCCACTGTATAGATGATATTGTTCATATTTGCTGTGTTTTGGTAAATTTACAACCTCCAATATTTGGGAATGAAAAACAAAAATCATAGACTATATTATTGTTATGTGTGAACAAACTTTATTACTATTATTTGAATACATATATGTTAGGTATTCTCTGTTCCTACAGTGTTTATTTTATTGTTATGTGTGAACAAACTTTATTTGCTGTTATTTAAATACATATATGTTAGGTATTCTCTGTTCCTACAGTGTTTATTTTATTGTTATGTGTGAACAAACTTTATTTGCTGTTATTTAAATACATATATGTTAGGTATTCTCTGTTCCTACAGTGTTTATTTTATTGTTATGTGTGAACAAACTTTATTTGCTGTTATTTAAATACATATATGTTAGGTATTCTCTGTTCCTACAGTGTTTATTTTATTGTTATGTGTGAACAAACTTTATTTGCTGTTATTTAAATACATATATGTTAGGTATTCTCTGTTCCTAGTGTTTATTAGTCCCGGTTATACTAAGAAGAGCTAGCTTTAATATATATATATATATATATATATATATATATATATATATATATATATATATATATATATGTAAACAAATGCTTATTTGTAATAATAAACTGAGTTGTTTTTTTTTATTAAAACATAATTTCCTGAAAATTTATTTTATTGCGTAATAGATGTACCTACCTGTACTTGTGCTGCACTTTGGTAAATCAATTATTTCCAAAAAAAAGAATGATGGTAAGTAATAGACTTAGGACTTAATAATTATTTGTGGACGCATATTTATTAAATTACTAATAATTGTTTATTAAAATACATTTGCTATTTATCAGTAACTTCATTTATTTACTAATATTTATTTTGAATGTTTTTCCTTTATTAAAACTCATATTAATTTCTGTACATTTAATAAAACTTATCCATACATAAAAAAAATGTTGCATATTTAAATCAACGAAAGTAAGAAAAAATTATGTTCTTCAACTTCTTGCAATTGGTGATAAATTGGCTGTATCTTTGCCAGTGAAACATCTTTTCTCCTGCTCCAAATAATCACTTCTTGCCGAATACAATGCTGGTAGATAATGTTTAAAATAAAACTTTTCGGCACTTAAAATTACAGTTCTTATAAACTGTTCATCGCGGTCCACTCGTACAGTGCAGCTACCTTCTTCTACTGGCGAGTACACAAAAAGATCGCACATTGTCATTCCTGTTATGTACATTTGTACTTGAACTTGTGTGTAATATGCAGCACTTTTTTTCAACTCCACCTCATGATTTACGAATTCTAGGTATTTGACATTGCATGACATATTATCAAAATATACGACAGGTTGCCGCTTACATACCATTGGGCATTTGAATTCTACGAGCTTAGTTATGCACCCATCCTCGGCGACAACTCCATCAATGCTTGCACAAAGCCAAGGTTGATATTTGCTTATTATAACACCAATGCGTTTCACGTGACAATTATTTAATTTTTCATATTCCTGTAATGCAGCATGTTCGCTACTTAAGCCATATCGTGTTGCTTCACTATCAAGTTTTTGTGGGTGTAAGATGTTGGAGACTAAACTTTTAATTGGTTTTCTTGTACGCACTTTAATGTTATGCACATTTGTACTCGCTGACATTCTTAGTTTTCTGGCAGCATACCACTCGTGACACATTGATTGTTTAATCGTTTCACAACACAATTTAATTATCTCCTCATCCCTCATCACAACTGTCTTGTCATAAAACTCACTTCAATGTTTTTCGACTGCGTTTTCGGTATAATAAACATCAAACTCTAATAGAAAAATTGAAAAACTGTTTATACACTCTGCACAGTCTTCCTGTTCTAAATTTGTTTCTACTTGTTGTAACAAGGTTTTCACCACATCATTTATTACAAACGTGTCCCCAACTTGAGCTGACGCTGCCATCACTAATTTTAAAGGTGATTCATCGATTAACTCGGACAGATGTAACAGCTGTAGCCCGCAATTTTTTTTCGCCTCTGAGGGGAACATTTCTTCAAAATATTTTCCCTTTGAGTACTTTTCTTTTGCAAACTGGCGTGTACTCGGTTGTCCCCACTGCTGCTCATCGCTGGTTTTTGAAGCGCTTTCTTCATTGTTGATAAAGTAGATCAAAGCAGCGACATGCTTGCATTTGCCACTTTGATTATAAACACAATCACAACTGACATCAGTGACGGCTCGCTCAGCATTTATCTGTAATAAAATGAATAATTTAAATCCACGTCACTACAATAAAACTGAAAATAAACTTACATTCAAAGATGTCTTGTAAGGCGTCAAGGTAACGGAGGTTTGTCTTATCACACGAGCTCGTATCGCATAGCTTTGGCCATTTAATCGCAACTCTTCGACAACTCTAATATGTTGAGCAGACACACCAAGGCAAGGCTTTTCCCTTCGTCATGGTTTGCGGCTGGAACACTATATCATACGTGATTCTTTGAAATCCAGTTTTTATAACTACATCCATAGTGAGCTGAAGAAGAAATTACATTTATTACTCTCAAATCAGTAATGTTTACGTGTTGTTGTTGTACCCAAAACATAACCCAAACATTTAAACCTAACTTAATTATTTATAACTAAAACATACTTTGATATAATACTTACTTTTATTATTCTCCAGTACAACGAAAGAAAACGCCGCTTTATTCACTACAAACCACTACAAATAAATTACTTGCTTCTACCAATTAACCTCATTTACGTACGGCAGCAGCTTTCTTGTTTATGTTTACTTAGTAGACGCGCTACAGGTAACTACCACGTGGGTGATTACTAGGAAGGAAACTGCATAGAACAGCGCCACCTCGTGGCGATCTTAGTCCCGTCCGGCGGCAATAGAGATGGGCATATCGTACGCGCACGGTGCCAATAACAGGTAAAAAGTTTTCGATATTACCTGTCATTGTTTGGGGTTTAGCCCAGCTTGGTTACAGACTAATTTCGAACATATTTTAAATGTTTAAAAAACAAGTGAATCTTGACAGTGAATAAAAAACTGTTTTGGTGGCGGGTAAAGTACCATTTCTGTTTACAATACGTCAACATCTGGCGTTCCTTTAGCCATAAGTCACTTCGTATTAGCCCGCTTGGCTGATGGTCGTAACCAGGACGACGCACGGTACTTGTTAGAAACAAAGCGTTCGGCAGTCTTGTTAACTATCGCTGAGCAACGAACGTTCTTTGTTATAGTTGTTGATTTTTGTGATTAGTATAATTTGTTGAAGATCAAGGAGAGTTTTCTTTCGTTTGCCGAAAAGTGATTTATAGTTGAAAACTGGTCAAAACCTAAAATTGGCAAAAATGTGGCGGACAAATATCATCTTTTGTGTCACCATAGAGCCGCGAAAATGACATTTTCGCATAGTGTAAGATAAAAAATATTTGGTTTTGTTATTTATTTGATTTCTTTTGATTGAAAGTGCGTTAAAAAGTTTGCAATCTAATAATAATAAATGCCATTATTACACAAAAACCGTCAACGCTGGTTAAATCATAAATACGATGTTTCCTTGATCCTGTTAGGTAGGATTTTATATTAGATTGTGTTTGGTCAGGTATGTCACGGTATCCATAGTGATCGTAGTTGTTATGTAATATAGTTTTTAGACAGGCTATGGGGACTCTTAGTTCCACTACCATCCGCTAGTGGCGCGTCAAAAGCGCGCGCATTTCCCCTACCAATAATCGCGTGGGGTTTACACGGATCTAGAAATCCATGTAAACCCCACGCGATTCTATCACGATTCTTTGTTGTTAGCAACGTTGTTTGGCGACATTTTTCTGCGTTTTTATCAATTTTCTTTTATTACGCGCGTTACCGCTGATTATATAATTGCAATCCACGATGGTATCCAGTTGTTGTGTACCAGGATGTTATTCAACAGCGGTAAATCATAAAATGTATCGTTTTCCTAACGAGCAACAGGTACGTAGGTTAGCCATTTTTTTAGTTATTTCGTTAAACAGGTAGGAGGACTGAAGTACATTATTTTGTTGTATGTTTCAGTTACTCGACAAATGGGTTTAGTAATTGGAAAGCGCGATATGTTAAACCTCATAAAGGAAGTGACATTTTTCTCAGGATTACTTCTTTACGTCAAATAGAAATAGTACAAATTTAAAAAGCAATGCAGTTCCAAATTTGTATGTTCGTGGTAAGTTGAATGATGTGATTATTTCGAATATACTGCTGTTGATCAGGCACTCAAAATATAAACACCATATGTATGCAACTACTTTTTTTTTTAATTGATTTATATACACATACATTTAACATTTTAATGGGTTCATAAAACCAAAATATTGTTGCATTCGAAGAAAACCCAGATAAAATGATGTTGCGCAACATGAACAATGTAGGTGCCTGATTGACAGCAGTATCAGGAGATTTTTGGCCTGGCCGAAGATAATTTATTTACTACATTTATTTTGAGGTTCTACTTGTTCCCCCTTGCGATCCTTATCTGAACGAGATGACAATTTACCTGCTACTTCTGGAGCCAGTTCTGCTTACGAGGATAATTTACCAACTACTTCTGCAAACAAGAAGAATTTGCCTGGTAAGTCTGGGCCTTCCTCTGCAAACGAGGACATCTTACTTGGTCATAAGTTAGTGTTAATTATTTATTATAGGTTCAAGCATCAAGCAGACTGTGGTTGCGAGTGCCGCACAGTAGGCAATAATCTGATCTTAGCGTACCATAAGTATTCATATCCAAAATTAACTATTATTTGTGCTGTTTTTTATCTTACAACTACTGAATAGTGTTCTGTACGTACGATATGTGTTTTGAAACATATTTGTGTAAGGGACGGTGTTTAAAAGGATTTATTTAGTCCAATCAAGGCACTGGCCATCTCTCACAGCACGTTGTCTTTATCGCAGCATTTCTCAGCCATTTATTCGCAGAAATTTAGTCAATTTGATCAATTTGATAAAGTTTGTATAAAGTTTTGTATCGAGCTGGACTTTTAAAATTTGTTATTGGGTTTTGACAAATCTAGTTTCAAATCTGACAAAAAATACCTATTTCTGGTGGTTTACGGGAAACGAAGACCAAAGTTGAATAATGTACCATTTAACAAATGTATAATAACCCCTCCTCTATACTTATACAAAATTTTATGAAAAAACATGAAACAAAGAAAACTGAAAAAGAAAATTCCATATTTCCATAATACCTAAATATAAATACCTATAGTAAATGCAAATCAGTAGGTAATGGGATCCTTGGGACGACCTCATTTGACCCCCGACTGTAACAACCGCTTAAGAACCACTAAGGAACCGTTAACAACCACTTAAGAACAGTTAACAACCGCTTCAGAACCGTTTACAACCACTTAAGAACTGTTAACAACCGCTTAAGAACCATTAACGTTTGTTACAGTCGGGGTCAAACGAGGTCGTATAGATTTATTAAAACAGTGAAAATGCTCTTCCTGCAGCTTTTTTTAAATAACCTTCTTCTAACCTCACCTCTATATTTTTCTACTGAGGTGAAACGTGTGGTTGTGTTGCTCTGGAGGTTTTGTGAATTTTTGAGTGAGTTCCAGACAGTGGACAAATATGATCTCTTGCAAGCAATAAGAGGGAAATTCGACGTATCCGAATCAGGTATTTGTGCAACGATAGGTTTGATATTCGAGCGGTAATTAATAAATGTAGATATCGTCACGTTGTACGAGGCGATCTGGTTCTGGTTTTTTGGCGGGCCTTTCGACACGCTAGACCGGTCGTCGCCTGTATAGACTGCGAGACTTCGGGACATTTTTCTTTTATCAACGACATCGGCCCAGGGCCGTACTATCCTTGTTTGTGTTTTATTATTATCCCCCCTTGCCTACAATATTGTTAACCTGATTTCCTTAATCCGCGGCCTTCTGGTATGTCTAAGTTAGCCACCTTAAAGGGCCCTACTAAGGTGTGAAGTGTGTGTCCCTGTTTTTAGAACCTTTTATAGTTAATTTTTGTACGCTTTGAAAGACCCGCGCACATAATTCTTAACTGACACTACGCTTTTTGACGCCCATTACATTTTACCATTGCATTTTACCTTTTATCTCTTTATTGTTTTTAATCAATGATGACAACCAGATCGCAGAAGAACAGAATCGCTAGTAAAGGCACGGAAGTAACCAAATCAACAGCTAAATCGGTGCATAACAGTAGTTATTTGTCAGTTGTTTGCGATGATGCAACTAGTGATGCAATGGAAACCAGAGAGGATATTCTTGCGGATCTTCGAAATAAATTGGCTGCCATGCAATCGGAAAATCAGGATCTGGGTGAGCAGAATGCAAAAATTAAGCGTGAAGTTGACGACGTGACATCCAAATGCAACTACCAGGGGAAATTGATTGGCAGCCTTCAGAAAACGGTGGAGACCCTGAGTGCCAGTATTTCGTCGGTACGCTGCGTTGAGGACTCAACCCAGACGGAGGTTGTTGGTGGAACCGAGATGGGGACTCAAACGGTTGGTGTTCAGCCTGAGCGGTCC
This sequence comes from Aphodius sticticus, assembly GCA_963966075.1. Lineage (NCBI taxonomy): Eukaryota > Metazoa > Arthropoda > Insecta > Coleoptera > Scarabaeidae > Aphodius > Aphodius sticticus. The sequence goes on from OZ014507.1 coordinate 32,133,261, forward strand.
GTCGTCTCTTAGATGGCGTCGGTCTCTCGGCGGACGGCGGTAGCCCATGTGCATGGCCCTCTGTCGGCCGTGGGTCCGTCGGGTGGAGGTGGCGGTGGATGCCTGCGGCGGCAACGCATTATGGTCCTTGCAGACAGCCATGGCAGGGGTATGTCGGGCATCCTCAGGAAGCATTTTAGCCACTGTGATGTGGTCGGTATTGTCAAGCCAAACGCGACTATGGATATGGTCACGGAGGACCTTCCACAACTATTGTCAGAATATACAAAGAGAGACTGCGTCATTATCATGGGTGGTGTTAACAACGCGATGCGTGGAACTCCGGTTGGTAACGATTGTCTGAAAAGAATCGGAGAGCAGTGCATCACAACTAACATTGTGCTTGTGTCTGCGCCAAATTGGCATGGCCGACCGGTACTTAATCAATTCATAAAGACAGTGAACGACAAGCTCTCCGAAGAGGTTAACCAAGAGCGTCAAATGGTATTCCTTGATAGTGGAACTTTTCTGACAAAGGCGGATCATACGACTCATGGACTTCACTTAACATGGGATGGAAGAAGGAGACTTGTTGGTTACATGGCGTCGGTCATAAAATCAATTTTCCTGATGAGTTATGATAGTGTAGTGACTGCGTTTTTATAGAGTGTTCGTCGGGAGACTTGTGCATACTTCATTGCAACGTGCAGGAGCCAGTTTTAAATCATGCTGTAAATACTGGAAGCTTTGTTGAACAAAACATCCAACAAACCGAGAAGGAAGCAGAACTACAAATGCAGGAGGAAAATGACACTGAATTGTTGAATGCGGACGTGGACGACGATGTTTTAAAAATGAAGTTCATCAACAGTTACATTATAATTCACATAAACGTTCAATCAATTTTTAATAAGTTAAGTCGGCTTGAGATTTTGGTGGGTGATGTTAAACCGGAGGTGCTGTGTATTTCGGAGCATTGGGCTGTTTTGGATGCGATCGGCGGTGTGTCTCTGTCAGGTTACGTTTTGGTGTCGTGTTTTTGTCGGTCTATTAGAAAACACGGCGGAGTGCTTATTTATTGCAGGGACACACTGCCCGCCGTTTCTGTAGATGTATCGACGTTTTGTAACGAAATTAATTTTGAATGTTCAGTTGTTAGCTTTAAGTGTGGTCATTTTAAATATGCGGTGATCTGCGTTTACAGAGCCCCAAGTGGAAATTTTAACATTTTTATTAAGCAGCTTTCAGCTGTCGTCAATTTTATCGCTCCAAACCACTGTAATATTGTCTTGTGTGGCGATTTTAATGTGGACGTGAATAAGGACACCCACCAGTCGAAGTTATTAATGGACATATTCGAGTCGTATGGACTTATTGGGGATTTGATTAGTAAAACTAGGATAGCATTTGACGTGCACGGAATTAAGGCAGAATCGACACTAGACTATATGTTGACCGATTTGTTTAAGGAAAATTGTCGTTTTTGTGTTTTTGACGCGAATATTGCCGATCATATGGGGGTTCTATTGGAGTTTCGCGGGGTGGGTCCTTGTAATAATGCCGCTCGGCCCCAGGTTCGAGACGTTAGACGGGTGACGTCGACAGCTGTGTTGCAGTTTTGTGATGCGCTGGGTGGTTTGGATTGGGATTTCTGCGCTGGGGACGATGTGGATGGTGCTTTTTGTCGCTTTGTGAATGTATTCTGTTTTTATTATGAATTGTGTTTTCCAAAGACTGGAAATGGGAATGGTAACAAACCTAGAAAGCAGTGGGTTACTCCGGAAATTGTTAAATTAGGCGCCGAACTTAAGACCACATTTTGGCTGATGAGGAACTGTGATACTCCTGGTATTCATGAGGTATATAGAGCAAAAAAGGCATTTTATAAAAAGTAAATAGGTGAAACAAAAAAGTTATCTTATGAAAATAAAATAAACGAGGCACCAAATAAAACCAAGCAGCTCTGGCAATGTGTGGGTGAACAGTTGGGACGTGGCGGGCCGGTAAGTGAAAGCGTGACTCTTTGTGTTGATGGGACGGTGATTGATGGTTGTGTGGATGTTTGTGAGAGTTTTGCTGAATATTTTTCGGGGGTGGCGCGGGGGCAGTTGGTGGACAGATATGGTCTTCTAGGTAACGAGAAATGCACCACAATGGGCGTATGCGAGCACAGTGTATTCTTTTATCCAGTTACCGGCACAGAAATCTTTAACGTGATAAATGCTCTAAAAAATACACGAAGTGCTGGGCTGGACGATGTACTCGTGAAAGGTGTTAAGACAGCTGCTTTACATCTGTCTGAGCCACTTGCTTGTCTGTTAAATGGGTCGGTGATGAGTGGTCGTTTCCCGTCGATGTTAAAAGAGTCAAAGGTTATCCCGATATTCAAAAAAGGCGATCGACGGGCCATCGAAAATTATCGACCTATTTCAATTAATAGTGTTTTTTCCAAAATATTTGAATCGGTCATCAGTAAAAGATTGCTAGATTTCCTTGATACTTACGGAGTCTTGAATGATGGTCAGCACGGTTTTAGACACGGTAAATCGACGGAGACGGCGACATCTCAGTTTGTGCAGTATGTGTACGATGCCTTGAATGGAAATTTATATGTGGCTGGTCTGTTTTTTGATTTGTCTCGTGCGTTTGACAGCTTGGAACCTAATTTTGTTGTGGATAAATTGTATTGTGTGGGTGTACGTGAACCGTTACTGAGCTGGTTGCATAGCTTCCTGCTTGATAGGCGCCTGAGAATGGTCATGGGCGGCTGCAGGTCCGGCGTTGCAAACATTGATGTGGGTGTCCCTCAGGGATCCATCTTAGCACCGCTGATATTTCTATTGTTTGTGAACGACCTTCCCTTGTGTATGACTGATGTAAGCGTTGTGATGTATGCTGATGATACTTCGGTTGTTGTGTCTGCAAAAACTCCAGAATTGCTTCGTGAAAAGATAAAAAACTCTATGGAGTCATTTGTTGAGTGGTGTGCATTAAACAGACTGGTAGTGAATGTAGATAAAACGGTGTGCGTGCAGTTTACTCGGCGAAGATTCGTGGATTTGGATGTTTGTGAGAATGTTGGTTTGTCTGAAAGTGTGAAGTTTTTGGGGACCGTACTAGACCATGGGTTGAGTTTTGGAGATCAGGTTGGTGGAATATGCGGGAAATTGAGTCGATCATTTTTTGCGTTGCTTAGGCTGAAGCTCTCATTACCTTTCAGTGGTCTTATAACCGCTTACTATGCGCTGGCATTCTCGGTTATGTCATTCAATGTTATTATTTGGGGCCGGGCAGTGGGATGGAGACGCGTGTTCATATTGCAGAAGCGAATCATTCGCCTAATATTTGGACTATCGCCACGGGAAACATGCAGGCATACCTTCATATCAGGTAAACTTCTAACATTTCCCTGCATTTATATTTATAGAGCGGTGCTGTTTGTTAGGAACAACCCGCACATGTTCACCGTATCTGCTCGTCACTACAATACACGCCGCGACAATTTGATAGCACTACTTCCCCACTCCTCAGCACTTTTTGAAAAATCACCAAAATACTCGTTTGCTAAAATGTATAACGCCTTGCCTGCGACTATCAGGAGTCTCACGGATTTTAAAAAGTTTAAGGCGGCTGTAAACTCATTTCTGTTGGATGGAGGTTACTATTCCTACGAAGACTACTTGGATGTATCTCGTCGTGATTAGATGCAGTATCGTTACCAGTCTTTTATATATATTTATTTTGTGTGTCGCAAGTATGCTGATGTACCTATGTATTTATTTGTATTATGTATTATGTTTTGACGTGTCACATCTACGTACTGTAGCTAACGTGAATAAAGATCTATCTATCTATCTAACAAATGTTATACAACATAATATATTTAGTATCCTTAAAGGAAGTTTAAAAGCGCAACGACGCGACACTTACTTCACAATAACAATGACAACAGCAAATTTCGGTCATAAAGATACTTCATAATCGAAAACAATTCAAATTGACACTGGCTACAACAGTTTCCTAACAGTTTCTTTTATGTATCCACTTAAACTGGTTACCACAGAGTTAGTATGTTGTTACAAAATAGAATTTAAATCAAAAACAAAATTAACAGCACAACAATAATAAAATTCACTACTAGTTCTTCATGATCAGTAATTTCAAAACATCTTTAGATAATGTTGATAATTTACGCTTTGGGAGAGGTCTGAAAGAACTTATGATCGGGTCTGATGAAATCAACAAAGGGTGAATGAAGTCTTCGTTGGTTTTTACTCTAGACGTTTTCCGTGTATTATGTCTGCGAAATGTCCGGTATTCCTTGTGTCTTGCCTCAAGGGCTTCTTCGCCTAATTGACCAATTGTCCTATGAATTAATATTTTGCGCACTGAAGCGGGCATTGGATACCAACTATATAAAGTGACGTATAGTTTAGCGGTTTCTGACGTGTATTTTTTAAATTCCTCCACATTTATTTCATAGCCACAACATATTGTATCCAAAATCACAGAAAAACGCTTGATTAAATTTTCATCCACCCCAGTTATTTCGGAAGTTGTATTGCGGTATTGGCAAAGAATCGTCGTGACGTGATTCCATCATTTGATGTTCCTTTACCCTGCTTGACAACAGCTATCAGCAGACCCATTTCCGACCTAAATGCGTCGATTATAGTTTTTTTTCGATTGTCGATAGATCCTTTTGGTACTCTCCATTGCTTGATTTCTAGTCTATAAGCAATATGAAGAATACACTCTAGGAATCGGATTCGCGCATGCAATGTTGAAAGCCCGAATGCATATAATTCCGTCTTGCAAGGTCTTGTTGAAACTACATCCAAGTTGTTCATGTGTTTTGGTGAAACTCCATAAATATAACAAACTTGTGACGATCTATTCCTAGCCAAAACGTTACATACTTTCCCATCGATCATAGTTTTATGAAGAATATGTGTTACTTCAATCGGTAATTGATTGTCGATTACAACAATTGTCGGTTGTAGCTGATTTATTTGGCATTCGATCGCATTCATTTCCGCACATAAATTTGCTTCCGTTTCTTTACAAAATCTAAACCGTATTGATCTACAAAACCGGGTGGAACTTGGTCTCGGATTTTTCCATACTGGTATTGTTTTGTTTGTTGTGCGGTATTGTAGTTCCAGTGGCACTAAAGATGATTGGAGGATATCCGAGTCACTTTGGAGTGGGTTTACGCATTTAGTTTCGCGCATTTAGGTACAAACCTCTGGCTATAAAGAGAGTGACCCGAACTTCCATCCGTGCCCCATTTATGGATCATACTAAATGAGCCAATAGTTTCCATTCCTCCTACAGTGACTTGAGATATAACTTCTTTTTGTATTTTCGCCAATCGTCGTGTAGTAAGATCTAACAAGTCTTGTAATGCAATATTGACGAACATATCTGTTATTCTAACATTATTTGGATAGCATTCTTCTTTCGCTTTCTGCAGTCGAAAATAGGGAGGATACAGTTTACTTCCCTTCGATAACGCGCTATTGCGAAGCAAAATACTGTGCCTTTGTTAATTTGCAGGTAGTGATAAGTCCTAGAGGTTCGTCAATTGTGTATTGTTGTCTTGTAGATGGCTGGGGATCGCTTGTTGCAGCGATTTTCTCAAAGCACTTACTCATTTTCCACCTTCATTTTCCATTTTCCATCAGGTTACATAAAAAGGGTCTTATGTCCGATTCTAACGTATGATCATTGTCTTTAGTAATAATATGCTGTTTCAGGAAATCGACTAATCGACATATTGCTTTCCTAGCTGCTCCATACCGCAACACATTTTCTGAACGCAATATATTGAACATGCTAATACGGGTCACACAAGTTGGTATATCTGTAAATAACAAAATAGCTCAAAAAGGATAAACGTAAACAATAAGACCTATTTAAAATGATAAATGGCATATATACTTGGACATATGAAACTTTTCTTCTAGCCACCTACGTTGCTTTATTAAAAAGATTTTCTCAAAGCACTTACTCGTTTTCCACCTTTTTATCAGGTTACATAAAAATGATCTTATGTCCGATTCTAACGTATGATCATTGTCTTTAGTAATAATATGCTGTTTCAGGAAATGGACTGTGATGTATTTAAATATATGTTCCCGCGCTTTGTGGATATATACCAGTTTCATACAAAAAACCTTTTGGAGAATGTTCGAGCACGACTAGGGGACATTCATGCATTTGTATTTAACGTGTGCAGTTGCAATAAAGAGTTTTAAAAGTTTCCCGGATTATATTAATTACTCAACCCCTCAAACACTACATCGACTAATCGACATATTGCTTTCCTAGATGCTCCATACCGCAACAAATTTTCTGAACGCAATATATTGAACATGCTAAGCTAATACGGGTCACACAAGTTGGTATATATGTAAATAACAAAATAGCTCAAAAAGGATAAAAGAAAACAATAAGACCTATTTAAAATGATAAATGGCATATTAAACTACTAGCCCAAAGATGAAAACCCGTGATACAACGAGAAACATTTTTTATTTTGCTATTGAAAATTAAAATTGTAACATAAATTTGAGGTTACTACATATAGGGTTAATATGAGTCAAACGCTTACTTTCTTTAACTCTGTCCATAGCTTAAATCCTCTACTTCGACTTAAAAATTAAGTAATTTCTCAATTCATAACCTCTTACGACAATCTGTCATAATTTGCACAGTACAACTAGTGCGACCGCAATTGTCACTTGACTTTGCCGCTTCATGGCAACGCGATAACAAAGGTAACATATTTAAATAGTACATCCTCTGATGCTTTGGACATCAGTCATTGCAAAATAGTTGAATGGGTAGCGTTTCGCAACACTTCACATCCTGGACTTATGGTATGCTACGAACAGATTATTAGCCACCGTGTGCCGGTTCAGCAGGACCTCCTCACATTGATGGTGCGTATGATTCATTTTTATTAGTAAATACAGTACAATCACATCAAATATTTAAAGTAAGAAAATATAAAAATACATTATTTTTATTCGCATTATAACAATAAATTCTCTCAGTTCTCATTTTTTTACCTTAAGGTTGGAACTTCTTGAAATAATACACGATAATTCACTAACATATGGGCGGGCATTCATGGGGAATGTATTTTCTACTACAGTAGCACATTCACAATGTTGAATTGTGTTGCAAAATTTGTTATAATGTTGACATATATGGCAAAACAACTTTCCTAGTAGTTTGATAAATATTAAACAGGAAGAATGTATTTTTGTATTTCCATACTTTTTTGCATAACACGCTTATACATACAGTGTCCGGCACTAATTTTTATAATCAATTTTCAGAAAATTTCAGTAAAAAGTTCCTGTTTCGTCTTAAATCTAAAATGCAAGTATTAGAATGTAAGTATCTGCTTATTAGCTATTAATTACTTTAAGGTACTAAAGTTTGTTAAATGCTATAATTAATAAGGAACAAATAAACAAGTTTAACATTATTTGTTGTTTTCGTGAACACACAACCATATTATATATTATTTATATTTGTTTATTTGTTTTGCAAGAAAGCAGTTCAATTAGATTTGTTGACGATTTGACATCTGAGGCATGTTTAGCAGCAAACAGGTTTGTTTCTAGACGGAGTAATGAACGAAATGAAAGTAATGAATGTACTTTTGATAATGGTATAAATTTTGTAGGGCCAAAAAATGAACTAGAACAACTTGGTAAATTTTTAATGCAGACAGCACTCAATTAGAATCAAAATTCTGTGAAGAAAACGTGTTGTGGAAATTTATGCGTGTGGGAAGCGGGAATTAAAATGGTTAAACACCATCTGAAACGTGTAGCAGGCAACGAACATTTATTCATTGTTGATTTTATAACGTTAATCACACAAATAGAGTAAATATTAAACTCCCGTCCTATCTGTCCTTGACTGACCCTGATTACTTCGAACCCCTCACCACTTCACACTTCATAATTGGGAGACCAACTACATCAGTGCCATGACCCTCACTAGAAAACCTATCATCTGAGAAGCTGAATATCTATCAACATATCCAGTTATTTATTAAAACAATATTTTTGGAATCGGTGGTCCAAGGAGTACATTTCCAACCTTCAGCAGCGTACAATGTCGTGCAAGAAACAACGAAACGACAGTGGTGCACTTGTTCTGATAAAAGAAGAGAACCTTCCATCCTTTTGCTGGAAGTTGGGCCGCATCAGAGATGTCCATCCAGGAGCTGATGGAATGGTTCGTGTGGTCTCTATACAAACTACGGTAGGCAGTGTTGTCAAAAGAGCCGTTACAAAAACCTGCCTATTACCAATTCAGTAAAATTTCATTTTTTTTTTGATTTATTGTTTGTTGAAAATTATCTTTCAACATCGGGGGTATGTTAGGATTTTATATTGATATGTTGGTCAGGTATGTCACGGTATCCATCGTGATCGTAGTTGTTATGTAATATTGTTTTTGTGGGTTCAAATAGAGAATGGAGTTTGACGTTTATAGGAAGCCTACAAGCACAGACACCATCATACCACATTCATCATTTAATTCTAACTCTAATAAGGTGGCAGCCTTCCGATACATGTTCACTAGAGCCTCTAACATACCCCTTAACAAGGACAACTAGGACAGAGAAATTAGAAATATACTTAGAATAAGATATGATAATGAATATGATATAAAACATACAAACTATATACAATGACATACAACATAAGAATATAATAAGATCTTTATACCCTAATTACACTTCCAGAAATATATTCATGGCACTGCGTTACCAAGGTAATCTAAAACATAAAATACAAAATCAATTGTCTAAGCAGCATAATATAAGTACAGCCTTCAGCAGCAAAAATGAACTGGTAACCTTCTGATTAATAATAAAGAAAAACCAGATATAATGTCAAAAAGTGTTATCAATAAAATCTCTTGCAACGAATGTAATATGCTCTATATTGGCCAATCTGGACGTAATCTTAAAACTCGCTTAAAAGAACACATTTCAAATGGTAATTCTAATGTTCTTAGACATATACAAGAAACTGGACACACTATAAACAATGATAGTGCAAAACTACTTCATAAAATTGGAAAATCTAGAAAGATGAACCTACTTGAGGAAATGCAAATAATTAAACACCACATAAAAACACCAGACCTGCTACTAAATTAAGTTATAGACATTAATCCATACCGTATATATTTCAAATTATTCAAAACCCCTACCGCGAGCCATCTACCGCAGACGCCGCAAGACAACGCATAAAAACTATTCATGGTACATTGGAAGCACGCCTGAAAGATAGATAAAAATTAGGTAGGATTAAGTTTAAATAATACACTACTGCTGTAATTTATATAGTTTTATTGTTAACTTGGTTGTGAATGCAATATAGAATAGTCCACTATTGTTGTTTTTTAGATATAGTATACAAATTGTACCGGACTGATTAACATAACCTAAACGAGAAATCTCAATGACGCACATTGTACATCCAAATCGACGGTCTTTTGTACACTTATCTGATATTAATTGTCTGATGTGACCCCTAAAAATATGAAATTATTGTTTTGTAGTAGCTTGGCGTGAAGACGAAAGGTACTTTCGAAACATGTAGCCAATTAGACCCACAATAAAATACATCGTTAGTAAGCTGGTTTATCCTTTTTATTTTATTCATCTCTGACTAACGCTATGGAGACCTTCATATCAAATCGAGATTATGCTAGGCTTGGTAGTTTACACGTGTAATTTGGGGCCTTTGGGTTGTAGCTGGTGCGAGACTGTCTGCTTTGGTGTTCATGTACAACGTAGGTATGTACATACCGGGTGATAGACACTACAGAATAGTGTTCTGCCATTCCGCACAATTAATGCAAAGTAAATATACAGCAGGTCGGATGTCAGTTTCCAGTGCATTCATAAGGGAATGGTAAAGTTCAACGGTCGGAGCACTCTAACACAATATCTTACCCTGCAGCCAATAAAAAGAGGTGTGACAATAAGGGCCAGATAAGACTCAAAACGTGGCTACGCATATGACTTAATATTATACATTCAGGGAAAGATGAAAGCAAAATAGTCTTCATCTGTATGGTAAGGTGTGGTACAGAAAGTTATAGGCATTATTATTAACACGATATAAGTTTTAAATTTGCGATGTTCCATACTTGCAATTAGTTTGAAAATGGTGATTAGACGAATGAAACCCCTTTTTGATTTGCAAGATATTTTTTATTATAATTTATATAGGATATATGTTTCGGCAGTTACGCCATTATCAATCCTAAATCTACAAAGGAAACAAACAGTATAACCGACATCACATATTATTTACGTTATATTACTTACTGTCAAGGTGGAGATTTATAAGTTGGATTCTTTGTGAGATATCATAGAAGATATACTTTAAAAAAGATTTTCTTCTTGAGAGAAATACAGTGCACATCTAGACAAGTTGAACGCAGCAATGGCGCAAACGAAAAACGATTAAGAATCGAAACGACTGTGTGCGTTCGGTAGCCTAACCAAAAGTGAATATAATCAGAAAATTTCTATGAGCAGACTATCTGTGTGCATTTGGCGTTCCAATTATAAGCATACCTGTAAGGGAAACAGTAAGAAGTCATAATCAATTACGAGTATTGCAATATCAGAACCAAAACAGTGTAGTACAGTAAAATTCGTCATCAAAACTTAACTTCGTCAAGTATGAGAGAAATGCACTACAAAGTGGAGCCGACATGCAAGGCATGTATGTCCTTCATAAATGATTAAATAAAAATAAATAAATAAATAAAAAATCTTTAAAGTGGAAAGCCAAACACAAAAAAATGTCAAAAATCACAATACAAATACAATCAATCGGTAACAGAATCAACAAGTAAAACACAGTGTGTTACATTAATTTTCACAATATGTGTTAAAAAAATTTTTTTTTTTTAAATTTCAAAAACTACAATACAAATACAATCAATCGGTACCAAAGTCAACAAGTAAAACACAGTGTGTTACATTACAAATATAAGCATATATGTGAAGGAATTCCGTAAGATGTTATAATCAATTCTAGATTGCAATATTAGAACCAAACAATGTAGTACAGTAAAATTCGTCATCAAAACTTAACTTCGTCAAGTATGAGAGAAATGCAATACAAAGTGCACCCAATATGCAAGATATGTATGTCCTTCAAAAACGAATAAATAAAAAAATAAAAGTGGGCAATCAAGTACAAAAAATATATCACAAATGACAAGACAAATACAATCAATTGGTAACAAACTCAACAGGCAAATCGAAGTATATTACACCAAAACATTTCAGATCATCAAAAACTTGAGTGAATCAAGTTTAGTGAGAAAAATAATAAAATCTTAAAGAAAAGCACAAGAACAAACTCTCTATATGGAGATGCAAAATCAGGTTCAGGAGGGTGGGAGGGAAAAACTTGTGGAAAATATGATGTTATTTCAAGTTTAAATAAGAATAGAGGGGCTTTATATAGAAGTCGATCTGCTCATTCATCAGATTGGTGTTTGGGTCTAAATTATTTTTACAGATATGGTACTGTTCAATGAGATCCATTTTAAAACCCTTCTTACAACTGTCAAGCAGTTTTGTGTCATTGTAGTTGATCTTATGACCCGTCGTGAGTGAATGTTGGTAAGTGTTTGAGGAAGCGCGGTATGTGTGTTCTTTAAGTCTATCCGAGATTTTTCTGCCCGTCTGGCCAATGTATTTAGAGTTGCAATTCGAACATGGGACGGAATAAACACCACTATTTTCGTGTTCTGGAATCTTCAGATATCTGTATGTCGTCAATTGCTTATAAATTTGATTATGACTACTGTAGGCCGGAGTAATGTTATATTTATTTAAAACGCCTTAAAATTTTAAATTGATGTTGTTATAGAGGAACGGTCTATATAGCTGGTCATTGTTAAGTGGTTCGGGAGGTATGTAGAGGGGTCTAGTTTCTTTTTAATTTTATCGATTAAAGAGGTAATCAAACGTCTAGGGAAATTGTTGTCCTTTGCGATCTGGTGAATAAATTGCAGTTCTCTCATCTGTGATTCGTCTGTGATGGGGTATGTTAAGGCTCTGCGGACATAGTGTTGGATTGAAGCCAATCTATGATTGATGTGGTGGTGGGAGTCATAAGGTATAATTATGTTCTTAGAGGAGGGCTTCCTGAATATCTGAAAGTCAAGTTTGCCATTTTTGTTGATAACAGTTACATCAAGAAAATTCAGTCTTTCATTTTCTTGTAATTCCATTGTGAAATTCAGTTTTGGATGAATATCATTCATGTAATCAAGCATTTGTACCAGGTCATCATTGTTACCTTGCCATAGCATGTAAATGTCGTCTACGTATCGAACCCACTTAACTATTTTATTCCTGAAGGGATTTTTTGTGTTCATGATATAACTGTTCTCAACATGATTAAGGAAAAAATCTGATAAAATGCCTGACAGTGCCATACCCATTGGTAGGCCTTCTGTGATCTGATAAAATTTATTGTTGAAGACGCAGTTCTGTTTTATTACGTGATTGAGTAGTTTTTTAATATGTTCTACTGTGGTAAAGTTAGCGAAGTGAAGGGTAAGATGATCTGAGACTAGGTCAAGTGTGAGGTCTACGGGTACATTTATATATAAGTTCGTCACGTCAAATGATACCATCGTACATTCAGTGGTATTTATGTCCTTAATGGTATCAAGAAAATGGGAGGTGTTGTTCAGAGAGTACGTAGGAGAAAAATTAATAGACTTGAAAATATTACGGAGAACCTTAGTTATTTTGCTGGTGGGAGAGTTGCAACAGGAGGTGATTGGTCTAATAGGTAGATCCATCTTATGTAGCTTCAGTAAGGAATAAAGCTGTGGGAGGAAAGGGTTCATGGGAATGAAGGTTTCGTATCTGTTGTTGGTAGTATATTCAAGTAAAGTGTCTTTGCAATCTCTAACAACGGCTTTAGTTGTTCTGATCATATTATTGAGGGGTTTTTTTGATATCTCAATATAGCCATTATCTCTAAGAAAAGTTTCAGTCTTCTCGATATAGCTCTGTCCACTCATGATAAGAGCACCCGCACCCTTGTCTGCGAGGACAAAATAAGCATCGCCATCTCGCAATTTAGTTTTTATCTTTTTGAGAGTATCCCAATTTTGAGCAGATTGAGGATCAGGTGTAGATTTTTTGTTTAATGATGTTCGATTTCATTTTCTGAAATATTTGCTGGTTGATCTTGACGCTGCTGAGTGCAGTATAAGTTTGTTTGAGTTACTAGGTGAGATCTTATTTCATTGGTAAATAGATATTTAAAAAATTGGTACGGGGTGTCTAAGTCTACAACGTCCTGTGGCATATTTTGATGCCCTAAAAATTTTATTTCATCTGGATCTTTCATCAGATTTCCAATTCTCCAAGCGCCTGGATTTAGCTTTACCGCCAGTTCACTTAGAGGAATGTTCTTATCCTCGTCAGATTCTATCATGTCACCTCGATCAGAGTTTTGAAGTTCATCCTCATTCTCGCTTTCGAAAACTGGAATAGTTGCTACATTATCTTCGTCCTCCGACAAGTCTGGATCGTCGCTCTCGTTGTCACTTGGTAGATCTTGTACATATCTGTTGTTGCCGTAAAAATGTTTTGAATCCATCTAAAACCAACAATTGTCGCATGTTATACCACCGAAAACGTAATTGCATAGTGTCCCATATATGACTCAAACGAATTTTTGGACATAACTCTAAGCAAAATAAAAATTTTGTGAAGAACTTACCTTTAGATAAAACACTCTACGCCTATATTTTTTTCACACACTGAATTTTCAATTTGCTTAGCAGGTGTACCACGTGAATGTTTGTAATTTCTCTGTTAAAACAAATTTGACATGAAAAATCTTGTACGTTCCGCATCATCGTAATTTCTCGGCCGGGATCGGCGACTTTCGGTCCATATACTGGTGCATGTGTTCCAAATATGACACTGCATGCAGTTTTGCGGTTACTCAATTTATAGATTTAGGAACAAATAATTTAGGGTATGTATCATATATGATTCATGGCGCAATAAAGGGTTAAGTTTAATTATTATTTATTTTATTAATTATTATTATCATTAAGTTTTGATGACGAATTTTACTGTACTACACTGTTTTGGTTCTGATATTGCAATACTCGTAATTGATATGACTTCTTACTGTTTCCCTTACATGTATGCTTATAATTGGAACGCCAAATGCACACAGATAGTCTGCTCATAGAAATTTTCTGATTATAATCACTTTTGGTTAGGCTACCGAACGCACACAGTCGTTTCGATTCTCAATCGTTTTTCGTTTGCGCCATTACTGCGTTCAACTTGTCTAGATGTGCACTGTATTTCTCTCAAGAAGAAAATCTTTTTTGAAGTATAACTTCTATGATATCTCACAAAGAATCCAACTTATAAATCTCCACCTTGACAGTAAGTAATATAACGTATATAATATCTGATGTCGGTTATACTGTTTGTTTCCTTTGTAGATTTAGGATTGATAATGGCGTAACTGCCGAAACATGTATCCTATATAAATTATATAAAAAATATCTTGCAAATCAAAAAGGGGTTTCATTCGTCTAATCACCATTTTCAAACTAATTGCAAGTATGGAACATCACACATTTACGACTGACATAACCTCATCAACCGATACCTTCCGGAAGATTTACAAGACGACTGAAATCATTAAGAACCACATCAACTTCATCAAGGTTTGCCTATACGAGAGCCTTACACCAACATTTGCAAGGATATCATCGAAGAACTTAGATAGCAACACTCGAAATCGTCTTCAAATAAAAATCTTAAGAAGAGGGAAACGTAAGCACTTTAAACAACTCAACAACAACTACGAGAGATTGGCATACATTAATAGAAACATGAGAGAGACTCTACATCACCTCGAACTAGAGGAAATCATCAGCAAAGCAAGAAGCGAAGCTGCAATACTCGGAACGGAGGACCAAAGAAAGAAAAGCAAAAAATTGTCCAAAATGTCCAAAAATTCGTTTGAGTCATATATGGGACACTATGCAGTTACGTTTTCGGTGGTATAACACGCGACTATTGTTGGTTTTAGATGGATTCAAAACATTTTTACGGCAACAACAGATATGTACAAGATCTACCAAGTGACAACGAGAGCGACGATCCAGACTTGTCGGAGGACGAAGATAATGTAGCAACTCTTCCAGTTTTCGAAAGCGAGAATGAGGATGAACTTCAAAACTCTGATCGAGGTGACATGATAGAATCTGACGAGGATAAGAACATTCCTCTAAGTGAACTGGCGGTAAAGCTAAATCCAGGCGCTTGGAGAATTGGAAATCTGATGAAAGATCCAGATGAAATAAAATTTTTAGGGCATCAAAATATGCCACAGGACGTTGTAGACTTAGACACCCCGTACCAATTTTTTAAATATCTATTTACCAATGAAATAAGATCTCACATAGTAACTCAAACAAACTTATACTGCACTCAGCAGCGTCAAGATCAACCAGCAAATATTTCAGAAAATGAAATCGAACATCATTAAACAAAAAATCTACACCTGATCCTCAATCTGCTCAAAATTGGGATACTCTCAAAAAGATAAAAACTTAATTGCGAGATGGCGATGCTTATTTTGTCCTCGCAGACAAGGGTGCGGGTGCTCTTATCATGAGTAGACAGAGCTATATCGAGAAGACTGAAACTTTTCTTAGAGATAATGGCTATATAGAGATATAAAAAAAAACCTCAATAATATGATCAGAACAACTAAAGCCGTTGTTAGAGATTGCAAAGACACTTTACTTGAATATACCACCAACAACAGATACGAAACCTTCATGCCCATGAACCCTTCCCTCCCACAGCTTTATTCCTTACTGAAGCTACATAAGAAGGATCTACCTATTAGACCAATCATACAACATTCACTCACGACGGGTCATAAGATCAACTACAATGACACAAAACTGCTTCACAGTTGTAAGAAGGGTTTTAAAATGGATCTCATTGAACAGTACCATATCTGTAAAAATAATTTAGACCCAAACACCAATCTGATGAATGAGCAGATCGACTTCTATATAAAGCCCCTCTATTCTTATTTAAACTTGAACTAACATCAAATTTTCCACAAGTTTTTCCCTCCCACCCTCCTGAACCTGATTTTGCATCTCCATATAGAGAGTTTGTTCTTGTGCTTTTCTTTCAGATTTTATTATTTTTCTCACTCAAACTTGATTCGCTCAAGTTTTTGATGATCTGAAATGTTTTGGTGTAATATACTTCGATTTGCCTGTTGACTTTGTTACCAATTGATTGTATTTGTCTTGTAATTTGTGATATATTTTTTGTACTTGATTTCCCTCTTTTATTTTTTATTTATTCTTTTTTGAAGGATATACATATCTTGCATATTGGCTCCACTTTGTATTGCATTTCTCTCATACTTGACGAAGTTAAGTTTTGATGACGAATTTTACTGTACTATATTGTTTGGTCCTAATATTGCAATCTAGAATTGATTATAACATCTTACGGAATTCCTTCACATATATGCTTATATTTGTAATGTAACACACTGTGTTTTACTTGTTGACTTTGGTACCGATTGATTGTATTTGTACTGTAGTTTTTTGACATTTTTTTTAAAAAAAATTGTTTAACACATATTGTGAAAATTAATGTAACACACTGTGTTTTACTTGTGGACTCTGTTACCGATTGATTGTATTTGTATTGTGATTTTTGACATTTTTTGTGTTTGGCTTTCCACTTTAAAGATTTTTTAATTATTTATTTATTTTTATTTAATCATTTATGAAGGACATACATGCCTTGCATGTCGGCTCCACTTTGTAGTGCATTTCTCTCATACTTGACGAAGTTAAGTTTTGATGACGAATTTTACTGTACTACACTATTTTGGTTCTGATATTGCAATACTCGTAATTGATTATGACTTCTTACTGTTTCCCTTACATGTATGCTTATAATTGGAACGCCAAATGCACACAGATAGTCTGCTCAGAAATTTTCTGATTATATTCACTTTTGGTTAGGCTACCGAACGCACACAGTCGTTTCGATTCTCAATCGTTTTTCTTCAAAATCTTTTTTAAAGTATAACTTCTATGATATCTCACAAAGAATCCAACTTATAAATCTCCACCTTGACAGTAAGTAATATAACGTAAATAATATCTGATGTCGGTTATACTTTTTGTTTCCTTTGTAGATTTAGGATTGATAATGGCGTAACTGCCGAAACATGTATCCTATATATAGTATATAAAAAATATCTTGCAAATCAAAAAGGGGTTTCATTCGTCTAATCACCATTTTCACGATATAAGTTTGTTTTACAGGTTTCTCAAAAACCTCAAAAACCGATTTCCCAAACTAATGATTTACCTTTTGCTGCAATAGGAACTGTAATTTCTCAGGAAGCATAATAGGGGAGAAGCTCAGCGTCTACGTAACCAGCATGTGACTTGTACAGTGTCGTGGTAAGATACCAAAGATGTGTTTATGCTTGTCAATTGTCATGGAAATGAAATGACATTTGCCAGTAGGAAGCGACAAGACGGCAGTAAGGCAAAACTTCCATGACCAACTATGGTAGCATATTATAATTATTATATGGGCAGGGTTGATTTATCAGATCAACTAATAGCGCTCTATCACATGGACCGACATGGACTAAAAATTCAATAAAAAATTGTATATACCAGCATGTATACAAACAAACCTATATTAATATTAAGTTTAAAATCTTCAAATTACTTTTAGGATAATTGCCCGACCTATTCACCGAGCACGTATTGTGCGTGCATATATAGAGAAGCAAGACATAAATGTTTTATCATTTTAGTCCAGACTTGAACCCAGTAGAGAATATCTGGTAACGATGAAAAATATATTTATAAACGAAATGCAACTGCTGCGGAGTTACGTCAACGCGTGGGAGCCAATTACACTAGCGTATTGCCGAGAGTTAGTCTTATCAATGCCGAGACTTGTTAATAATCATCAACTACTCCTGTTGTTCAGACAGTAACTGCTCGGTTTGTAATTTTAGCGTTTCTGAACGGGAGTGGTGCAAGCAGAGCCCGCTACATCTACTCGGAGCGTTGTTACTGATCGCCAGAGGGTTACCACAAACAAGCATTACAAATTAAGACATAATCTATTTCTTTCTAATCCACTAAAGTTACTATAACCTATCTCCACTGATAAATATCAGCCAGAGGGCGGTATTGGCGGTATTGAATTACAGTGAAATTACAGATCTCTGTAACCAGTATGCGAGAGTTTCTAATTATTGCTAATAGATGCCATCCGTACGATGTAGCTGGATCGCACAACCATTGGTTCGTCATGATGACGTTTATTTATGAACCTGTCATCGCCTTGAATTTTAATTCGAATTTGTTTTTGAATTTGTAAAAATGCCGATGTGTATTGTATGTGGCTGTTCAGAGAGTGAAGCAAAAAGATTATTTCGTTTTCCACAAAGACCCGAGAGGTAAGTAAACGGGTAGCACATATATATATTATCATTATCATAAAAGAACCGTGGCTAAAAAATATTCGATTAATTTTTTAATTTTCCAGATCGGATAAGTGGCTAAAACCAATGGGATTGGCGCCGCAGGGACGCATGTCAACTTGTTACAAAATTTGCGAAAAGCATTTTGCAGAAGAAAGTTTTGTTAAGAAAACATGCCCTTTGTGGTTAAAACAAGATGCGATGCCCACAATTCGTGCATCCCGTCATAAGGTATGTATAATTTGTACTTATTATAATTTTATTGATTTTTTAGTCTTGCATAAATGTTTTTCAGAGTGAAACCCTTCCTGGGTCATCTGGATGTTCTACTAGTGAACCTAGTAAAAACCTTGCTAGGAATATCTCCATTATCATCAGTTCTGTGTGAATATGAGTTTAAAAAAAGGAAAGACGAGTCTGATGTATCTCCAACGTCAGCACCCCAGTTGAAAAAAGGGCAAAATGCCTGCAACACATAATTAGAAACGTTTTTAAGTTTCAATCGATGTATTCCATCTCTAACTCCTCCCAACTGATTTCTGACACACAAGACCTACGACTTACCAAGAAAGCCAGATTGATTTCCCTAGATATCACAAACCTCTACATTAACGTCCCCATTATGAAGAGTTTCCTCATAGATAAAATGATCAACTTTGACTACCTGGGCATATTAGACATTGACTCTTTGACTGATCTCCTTAACCTGGTCACAAGACAAAATTTCTTCAAATTTAAGAACAGCCACTATTACATGAAGGACGGAATTGCTATGGGGTCTTCCCTGTCCGGGTTGATGGCAGAATGTTATGTTGTTTACCTCGAACACCTACTTTTCTCAGATCAATACAAACATATCACTTCCGATATAAAATATTATTGTAGATATGTGGATGATATATTTATGATATATGAGGGCAATGATGCGCAACTTGTGGCTCTGCGCAACATCTTTGACAACATAGGAAACCTGAAGTTCATAGTGGAGATCGAGGAAAATAAAAACTTAAATGTTCTGGACATCACCTATCACGAGAAATGACGAAGGACTGATATAACATCTACAGAAAAACCATAAGTACGGACATCCAGTTACACATCCCCAACCTACAAATACGCCGCTTTCAGATTTCTTTTTGACCGAGCCCTCAAAGTACCACTTAATGATGTCAATTTTAAGAAGGAGATAGAGACTATAATACATATTGCTTATGCTAATGGTTATAATGTATCGGATATGCAAGGTATTTACAACAGAATTCATAGGGCGAACGTAACGAAGATGATTTACCCCAGTCACAAACCTGACAGACTACCTCCCCTTAAATTACCATGCATTCCTATCTGACCCAATTAAACGTGCTCGTAAGGATTACAACATTACAGCGTCATTCCGAACAAACTCAAAGATTACCACATATTTAATAAACAACATACAAAAACATACAAACAAAATGGAGAAGAATGGAATCTACAAAATTGCATGCGGAGGCTGTAATGGAATTTACATTGGAATACGTCCTATTTCCTATTTTCTTTAATATACAGGAAGGGACTATTTTTTCCCAAATGTTTTTTAGAAAGTCAATGTGAGTAGACCTTTTCAATAGAATTTTTGTTTTTTAGCTCCTTAAACAGTTACGGTCGTTTGAAATATTAACAAAACAGAGAAAAATAAAATACATATCAAACAATGCGAAAACAAAGAATGAACATCATCAATATCCATTATAACAATAAAAAGTAAATAAAAGTAATAAAAAAAATTAATAAACAAATTAAATAAGTAATTTCATACGAAACTGTTTGATGACATGTTTTCGAAAGTAAATGTCATCTTGAGTTAAAAATTCCAGATGGATTTTTCGAAAAGTTTTGGGGGGAAAAAGTGGGATAACCTATATGTACAGTAATTATCTTATTGTATTATGGACACATATTTACTTTGATTTTATAATATTCATTATCATTCCTTTTTTTGTATACATATTCAGATCCATCTCATTATGTTTATTGTATTTATTTCAGCTCTGCTACCATCAAACAAAGGAGTCTTTTATGAGGACACTCAAAAATAAAATACACCAGTTGAAAAGGCTGCAAAAAGAATGTAAGAAAAACAGGAAGTACAATTGCTAACTTGCTTAGTGACTCGTCTATGGCACTTACACCTACGAGTGCAACTTTCATTGCGGGCCAAATACATTGGCAAATACGTTGGCTAGGTCCCTCCGCATGGTAGAAGGTGGACAATAGACGAAAAAGCATTGCCTTTGTCATTGTTAAAACGAAGGCATACTCGTTGCTTCGAAAACTTACATCCCTCCCAACCAAAAATACATTGAATAGGCTTCTTCAAAAAATTCCTTTTGAAGCAGGAATTAAGGTCCATATTCTAAGGCACCAGGGTATTAATGGCACTTGGAAGCAGCCTATAGCTTATTTTTTAACAAGAAATGGAGTTTCTTCTAACACTCTGGAGACAATTCTCACCGATGTTTTACGGGCAATGTTCGAGGTGAGCATTCCAGTTATTAGAACGGTGCGCGATATGGGAACCAGCAATGTTCGAGCATTACAAAATATGGGTTCAAAAATTGAGAATCCGTGAATTGTGGTTGACGGGAAAAAAATTTACCGTATTTGACGTTCATTTGCTGAAGTGCACACGGTATCTTTTCCGCAAACATAATGTGTCATTGCCCTGTACATCAATGGGCGAATCACAGCAAATGTTGAAGGCACGCTGGACAGACGTTGTCAATGCTTATGAGGCAGATAAAAAGAGCCTTCAATTTCGTCTTGTTCCCAGAGTCAAAGATGATTTTCTCATGGCCAAAGGAGGAAGAGCGATGAAAGTCGTACTTGCAGCTCGTATAATGAGCAGGTCAATGGCATGTTGTATTTTTTAATTAGTACAATCTGGTAATATTTTATTATTCACTAATTACAAATGTAAATTAACTGACAATTTATTTTGCAGGTAAGCTCCCTTCTCGTGCTGTAGCAACAGCCCAATTTATTTATGATGTAGACGAAATGTTTGACAGTCTAACTAAATGATACATCTAAGACTCCTCCGGAAGAAAACCCATATAGGTAATTAGTTATATACCTGAACGAGTATTAATTTTGATAAATGATGCACAATGTTGGCATCAATTAATTATTGATGCCAAGATTATTGATATTGAAACTAATCTAAGAGATTAACCATCAATTTATATGTAAATACTTAAAAGTAGGTACTTTTTTGTAATAGGCTATACACTGATGTCCTATATTTTAGTCTATCCTAAACTAGAAGCATACACGCACTCTGCTCAGTTCTTTTTTTATATTTACTATCCATTATATTAATGTCATATATTATATAATATTAAGTACATAATCCATGAATATTATATAATTTATTCAACAAAACAGCCAGTAAAGCCTATCTCTGTTCAATTTTCCAGCCCTGTAAAGCCTATCTCCAGCCCTACATGAAATGATACAAATTACGTATAACTGTAATGGATGGTATTTTCACCTACGTGTAAAGTCCAAAATACCAAACAAAAAAGGCTAATAAAACTTTTACACGAATACAGAAAATATCTATACCGTGTACATGAACAAATGAGTGCAATAGCTCAGAAAATTTTATTGTTATAAAAAAATTGTTATGATACTGCATTGATGGCTCACAAATTTCACAGGAATTATTTAATAAGGAACCAAATGGAGTAGTTGATACTAATTTCAATTTTACAAAAAAGTTAAAAATAACTAGGACAACTAATACTCTACCTATAGATAAGTATTCAATAAATTAATTGAAATTTAAGACACCTTTCGATCAAATTTGTAATTCCATTTATTTATTACAGATGTATGGTTACCGAAGAATCCGGGCATACTAAATTTTGGGATGAATGTTTCAAAAAAATTACAAAATGGCGGTATAGTAGTGGGAAAGGTTTAAATAATTGCAATCCCTGGAAGCCCCCATCTCAGCGAGGATGGCTGCACACGTTGAATGCAATGAAAGAGATTGCAAACAAATTGACATCCATTGGAATTACATGTTTAAAACCCAGATTTTTTAGTCAAGATGCGCTGGAGAATTTCTTTGGCGGCATTAGAAGTTCTTGCGGTTGCAACGAAAATCCAACGGTGCCCCAATTTGTTGCTGTGTTAAAAACACAAATTGTAAATCGGTTAAGTACTGAAAATTTTGAAAGCACAAACGGTGAAGTAGATGCATTTGAATACTTTGAACCGATCTACGATGTTTTTTACAAATTGAAGCGGGAGATGTGGAAAACGTAGCTGCGGATAATTCTGTGACAACGCCGCCGAATACTGATATGCCAAGTAAAGATGATATTGAAAATGCGGTTGCTGCTGGCTCATTTGAATGTTTATCTGTGACATATGTGGCATGTTTTATAATTTCTAGAGTATTTAAAGATTGGAATTGCGATGTATGTTCAATAGGGTGACAGGATCTCATAGAGGGGGGGAAAATATGTCGGAATCTTGTTCGTCTGGACCCCACAAAACGATTGCCCTTTCCAGATATTGAGATAGCCGAAATTTGAGCTCGATTAAACGACGTTAACCCATGCCGCTCGTCGCTTAAAGTTTGAAAAAATCCAAATTTTTTTGCCAAAAAGCTGACATATGGAGCCATAACTCCAGAACGGTAAACAATAGAAACACGCTTAATATCTCAAAAGAAAGCTAGTGTTGTTCTTCAAAATTTATATTCCATTCATAATTGTTGTTATTTTAAGTCTAACAGAGTTACAACAGCCTTTGGCCCCAAAAATGTGACCTGGTACCAGTAGGAGCCAGTTTGGGAGTATTCTAAGATTTTTACGGGTTTTTACATAATGTGTCCCGGAATTATCATCTTTTTGTTAAAAAGTATTTTGGAACTCAATTTTCAAACATAAAGAGCCTTTTGTTCAAATTTAATCTTTTATTATATGGGGATTACCTGACTAGGTTACCAAAGAAAGACCGGAAAGACCCGTTTGACAGGTAAAAAGGAGGGTGAATCTAATTTCTATTTTAGGGATGGTGATTTTACTTCAGCGTACAACGGACCTTTTATTTATTCAGTTTAGTTTCTAAAGTGCCTTTGAGCTGGTTAGATCGAACAATTATCTAGTGAAGATATTTTAAGGTTTCTTTTTTAATTTTCCAAGTGTGTGTGTTATTGTTTTTATAACTATTATAGTATTATTTTAAAAGACATTTGAAAACATTTGATTGAAATTAAAGTTAACTGTTATTTACCTATTGGAGTCTGAAATGGCATCCACATCAGGTGTACAAAGCCGGACCAAGGATAAAATATTTCTTGTGGGCTATCCCATTCACCAGATCACCGGTTGTAAACTACCCTCAAATCGTCAAGTTTTGTGTGCGTTATTTTATAATTTACGTACTGTGAAATTAACTTTAAGAGAATCAGCAAAACTTATCATACGAGAAGTGTTCATTTTTTGGGAGAAAGCTCGAATCCCGACTAAACATGAGCAAGATGCAATTACTGGAAAAACTTCACGCCGAGTGGAGAACTCTTCAAAAAGACCGGAAGAAAACATCGCTAACGGTCAAGAACAAATTTAAACAGTTTCTTGAAAAGTTTGATGATATTGCTCAACAAGATGCCTTGGCTCTGATGAAATCGGAAGAAGATAAGGCGTTTCTCGTGAAACAGAGGCAGAAGGGCCGCCCAGGTTCCATGACTGGAGTGGACCTCAAGTTGTCTCGAGCTGAAGAAATCAAGGCGCAAAAGGAACTTGCAAAAATGAACCGACAAATCCAAGAAGAAACTTTTGATATTGGTGAGTTTTTTTTATTATTATTCTAAAAAAATAGATAAACAAATAAGTAAATAGTTTCATTATAATTGAAAGAAAATTGTACATGAGAAGAGCATCATTTGGTATCTATATGATTGAGTTTATATTTTTTAAATAATACCTATTGATAATTAGAAGTAGGTAATTTAGTACCTATCCCTACTATATACTAAAAGTCTAACACAGTCCGCGCAAGAAGTTTACGAAAATCGGCGAATCGGGGGAAGGGTCTGCTCCTCGGAGAAGCGAAAATCGGCGCCGCAGGCGCCGATTTTCCGCCTAAGATTGGATTGTACAGCGCTTAGGCTTTTGATTTCGTCCAATTTCCGGCCAGTTCTCGTTATTTTTTAACTCGATTAGGCTAAATTTATGGATTATGCTTTAGGAGTGTACAGGTCAGCGCGTCGCCATGGCAACCGAGCGAGGTTGCTATGCAACGGCCGCGTGCTTCGCGACGCGGTCACCAGACGGCGGCACATCATCATGTCGCTGTTGGCATTACGCTACGAAGCAATAGATGGCGCCCCGTAACCGCTTCGAACGTACGAGATAATCACGTCGCGCGTCTAGCAGCATCCGGGCTTTTTGTTTCCCTCTTAACGCTTCGGCGATCTACCTAGGTCGACCAGCAGGCCTATTAGGCCTGCACATTCTCCTAGTGTATTATTACTATTCTGCTAAAACGACAAGTTTTTATATTTTTTTTTCTCTTTCTTTTGTTGCGTCTTAGAGACGGATGATGAAGATAAGTTCGAAGAAGGAGAAGAAGAAGAAGGAGACACTGAAGAGGACAGCATCTACCAGGAACTTGAGAGCTTGGAGGTAATGGACATCCCTGAAGAAGCTGCAGAAGATCCAGGACCATCTGAGAGCAAGAGAATGAAAGTTTCATTTGCAAGGGGCGTTAAAGAGATTTTAAACATGAAATTGTCCATTTTGTTAGATCGATGTAAGGTATCCGACAGAAATGCCACGAGAATTTTAATAGCTACTCTAGAAGCACTAAACCTTGACCCCCTTGAGTACAAAGTCTCGAAAACTTTATTACATTATAGAAGGCAAATGTTCAGAGAACAATATACTACACAAATTTTAGATAAAGTAAACATTCCTGAAAAAGAGCCCGTGGTTGTCCATTGGGACGGTAAACTTTTACCGGGTGTTTTAAAAAATGAACAATGTGAGCGAATAGCTATTGCTATTTCATATGGCGAAAAGGAACAGCTGCTGGGAGTTCCTGTAACAGCAAACAGCTCTGGAGAGGAGCAAGCCGTAGCCGTATAGGAATGCCTACATGAATGGGGTCTTCCCAACACCGTCAAGGCGATGTGCTTCGACACTACAGCATCCAACACGGGAAGACTCAAAGGAGCATGCGTCATATTGGGGCAAATGTTAGGAAGAGAATTGTTATACCTAGCTTGCCGTCACCATATCTTGGAAACTCTGTTAAGAGGCGCATTCGACACAAAAATGGGATCAACCACTGGACCTCATCCAGACATTTTCAAGAGATTCCTCACTGCGTGGCCCAAGATAGACAAAGGAAAATACGACACAGGTATCAGTGACAATCTAATACAAAAGCAGCTAACTCCAGAAGTAATTGCAAATGTTACTGCTGAATTCGAGTCCAAATTAACTGAGAGCCACCCCAGAGATGACTACAAGGAGCTATTGCAGTTGGTTCTCGTATTTGTTGGATCACTAGACGGCAATGTTGTGGGTTTTAGAACTCCAGGAGCCATTCATCGCGCTAGGTAGATGGCAAAGGCTATTTACTGCTTAAAAATTTTCATTTTTCGTCGTCAATTGAAGATGTCTAAAGAAGAAGAAAGTTCTGTGCGTGCCATTTCTGTTTTCCTAGTTCAAATTTATTGTAAAGCTTGGTTCAATGCTCCAAAAGTTCATCTTGCACCAAAGGAAGATTTAGGTATTTTGCATAGTCTGTTAGACTATAAAGAATGTGACAACGACATTGCAGAAATAGGCCTGACCAAATTTTCGAACCATTTGTATTTGAATGCACAGTTGGTGGGATTATCGTTTTTTGATCCCACCATTACAGACGATGAAAAGTTGTTAATGGCTAATAAATTGCTCACTAGCACAGATGAACCATCAGAGCATGCTAGGGTTGTAAATCCAAAAGTTGGGAAAGAAAAATTAAAAGAGGTAGTTGATGGAGGATTGGTAAATTTACTTACCAAACGTTTACATTCTTTGACCGATTTAATATAAAAACAGATTTCCTAAGACAACATCCAAACACCTGGCGTCAAAATAATGACTTCCGAGAAGGATTGAAAATTGTCAAAACATTAAAAGTAGTTAATAATATGGCTGAGCGTGGTGTTAAATTAATAACCGACTATAACGAACTTCTCACAAAAGATGAACACCAAAAGCAATATGTCCTGCAAGTTTCAAAAACTACTTTAACAAAACCTCTACAATAGATTAGATAACTATGAAAAATTATTAACTCATGTAGGTATGACGCCTGCATCTTTTCTGTGTCTGTTTTGTATGTATTATATACCTGATTTTTATATATTAAAATTATTAATTAATTATTATTATTATATATTAAAAATTTCATTAGACTTATCAGTATTACTTGTTTTTTTATTATATTTCTACTTTAAACTCAAAAATATACCAACAAAAAGCAAAATTTATCACTTAATAACAAAATATACGAAGTATGCTCCTAGTGGTACCAGGTCACGTTTTTTGGGGCTAAAGGCTGTTGTAACTCTGTTAGACTTAAAATAACAACAATTACGTATAGAATATAAATTTTGAAGAACAACATTAGCTTTGTTTTGAGATATTAAGCGTGTTTCTATTATTTACCGTTCTGGAGTTATGGGTCCATATGTCAGCTTTTTGGCAAAAAATTTGAATTTTTTCAAACTTTAAGCGACGAGCGGCACGGGTTAACGTCGTTTAATCGAGCTCAAATTTCGGCAAAGGGGAATCGTTTTGTGGGGTCCAGACGAACAAAATTCCGACATCGATTTTTTGCGGTTACCCTAATGTTCAACAAACCTAAGGTCTGATGACCTCGAACCATTTAATACATACATTACTCTTGCAGGGCGCATGGCTCTAGTGGTAGAGCGTTGGCCTACTGACTAGGAGGTCCGGGGTTCACACCCAGGACCAGCCGAAAATTCGTCCGCCGTCTTTCGGAAGAGACGAAAAACCGTGGTCCCGGCAACCAGTTGAACATCTCTGGTTGTCGATATTACTTGTATAGTCGTGAAGGGGAAAGCTCAAAGGGCCAATTGTGGCCTAGGAGCCGCGCGGAAAAAACCGCTCCTATACCAGACATTTACATTTTTACATACATTGCTCTAAAGAGTCTAAAGGATACTGGCAGTGAAGAAAAAAAACTAAATTATCCTTCCGCACAATTCGCCACCTTCTTGGGCTATGGAATCAGTCAACTTGAGTTCATGTTGCCGACTCTTAGAAAATATGTTGAAATCGAGAAGAAAGATATGGAGAGTTTAAAGACAGCCATAAATTTTAATTTTCTCACGTGTGATGTTCACAAAGAATTTATATAAAAGAAATTGCTAGTCAACATTTGCCGGATTGGCATTAAATGGTACTGCACTCGCGTAGCTAGAGACATCCAGACAACCAATCGTGCCACCAATCGGAAGAAAGATAAAATTTTACACGTATAAAATGTGTTATCTGTGATAGTAGTTAAAATATAGTTATAAATATAAGAAAGATAGAAGAATACGAATGTCTAGATATAAGAAGAATAAGAATATATCGATACAAAAATAAGAATACATACCATGTCCGGCATGTGACATTTTTGCGTTGGTTTACTTGACTCTTGAGTTTTTCATAGTTTTGGTAACACCCGGTACATGCCAGCAGATAATTACATTCTAATATTTGCATTTTAGGTTTAAGACAATCCAGAAGCTTCTATGAAGAATAAATTTGTTAACATGCTGATACAACGGACAGCAAAGCAACAATACAAGTGCTGTGTAGGGCACTCACAACCTTCAGACAAGTACAACATTGTACCGAAGTCCTAACAAAAGCAGCGCAAACAAACAATACGCTTGCTTTCCATTAGATAAAAGGCACAGGAAAAGCCAAGGAAACAGTAAAGCCCATCGCCTGGCAAAACACGACGAGGACGCCCTATATAGAACCTGAGCCAACAATACCACGGTCCCTCAAAACATTACACATCACACTAACAGAAAGTTCCCAAACTCCGTCCAGGAGAAGATGAGACAAAACCACCAAATATATTTTTGCAAAGGAACCCTACGAACCCCTGCCAAAAGACTACAATGTACTACTACTAACTCACCAGAAGCAACCTCAGACTGCCAACCTGCATCGGACTCTGGACCTGCAGGACCACATGTGCAGAGGATGCAAAATCGAGGTAGAGACGATAAAACACTTTCTGTACGAATGTCCGGCATATTCGACAATACGTGAATGTTTCCTTGGTGATACATGGCTAGATTTACCCACCATCAGAGGAGTCCCGCTGAGCGCCGGCCTCGCCTTCACGAAGGCCGCAGGATGCCTCGAAATAGACAGCCTGAGCCGTAACGACCCCTCGGAGGTTAGCAAAAGGGGCCTAATGAAGCCTAGATGCTGTGGGTATTGTCCCACCCTCAAATTTATCCATATTCCATGAAGAATAAAATTTTCTGATAATTTTTTCACATTAGTTTGCAACTTTCTGCTGGATACGCTATATAATATATAAGGATACAATTAACCTTCCATAAGTCGATCCATGACTTAACACAAAAAAGTTTAACTTATCAAGACTTCGAGTTATTAAAGAAAACACAATCACTCCGATACTATAAAAAAAGTTGCTAACTCAGTTGGAAACGTGGTTAGCATTGCACGTTTATATAACTCGAGCGCCATTTATGTTATGTTAAACGTCATGAAAAATAACTTTTACTGGGTCATCTGTTGTAGTCTGTGCTGAACGCAGTCCAGAGTTGTTGGTTAGGTTATGTTTGACGTTTGTTTATCATGACATCGTGAAGTGAAAACAAAATGTCGCAAAATTAGTACATATAAATTAGACGAAAACCGGGCTGTGAAGGAAAAAGGCCAATGCGGTTGCCCTTCTCGGACCCAGCGCGGAAACAATCGGAGCGAATGGTGAGAATACGATAATAGGTAGGAACAGAAAGATCAACACAAACGAAATCGACCATAATAAGAGGAATGGAGCCAACAACGGAGATCGAGGAGATACATAGCGGGATAAGGGAAACAGTTGGAGATGCAAATTCAAATAAATAAATAAAATCTTTATTTATAGCTAAAACAACCTAATACATCGAAATAGAGAAAAAACAATAATCTTCAAGATAATAAAACATTAACAAAATCTTCAATATAAACACTATCAAAGTAATAAAAGTCCCATTGTGAACATTTAAAAATATTTAAAGTTCCACCGTTTCAAAACAAACATTTTTCTCCCTCAATATAAAAACAAAAAATAATCAAAATAATCAATTCTAAAAAAAACAGCAATTCTGGAGCCATATATAAAATACAAACCCTCAAGCAGATTACGCACCATAACAGTAAATGAGACACTAGCCAAGCACAACTCTCTACATCTTTTTTTTAAATAACATAGTAGTCTACGAATTTTTCACGATCATGGGTAGACAATTAAACTGAGCCAGGCCCTTATGAATGACATTATTTTGACCAAAGCTTGACCACACAGTATGAACATAAAAATGTTCTCTTGTTCTTGTTTTATAATTATGCACCTCACTCAGTTTCATTAACTTATTGCACAAATGCCGGCGATACAACCTATTCTTCATTTAATAAGAATTACAGATTACGCACCATAACAGTAAATCAGATTTGAGCACTAGCCAAGCACAACTCTCTACATCTTTTTTTTAATAACATAGTAGTCTACGAATTTTTCACGATCATGGGTAGACAATTAAACTGAGCCAGGCCCTTATGAAAGACATTATTTTGACCAAAGCTTGACCGCACAGTATGAACATAAAAATGTTCTCTTGCTCTTGTCTTATAATTATGCACCTCACTCATTTTCTTAACTTATTGCACAAATGCCGACGATACAACCTATTCTTCATTTAATAAACAAACATAGAGTTTAAAAAAATAAGTTGCCTGACACTCAACAGAGATGTAGCATCCGACATATATTTAATGCATGTATATCGATTACATTTCAGTATACTTCTAACTGCTATGTTTTGTTTTTGCTGAAGACTATCACGCTGCGTGTTGTTCAGCATATTTAAAATAGTTGGGCTGAAATTAAAATGAGGAAGTATTACTGACATATGGAGGGTTCAGAAGCCAAACAGCGTAAGTCATTATTTTCCTGAAACGGAGTTCTATAGCGTAAGACCCATCGCAATGTTTATACTTTCGGTTGACAACACATCCAAGTCACTGCTGACATATATAGGTACCGTTACACGGCGTGTGGAGTGACGCGCCTGGAGTGTAAACTGTCGCGCCACACGCTGTGTGATTGGGTCGGTGCGACGAATTTCACGCGGCGTGTCGAGTCCCGTCAATTGGCGATAAACTGTGCGCACTTCAAAGCAAACGCGCCGCGCGCGAAGTGGACTGGCATGCTATACAGTCCTCACACGGCGCGACGTCTGTCCGTAAATTTTAAAAATCAGTAGCTATAAGCAACAACAAAATCATCTTTTCCACACGAAGCTCCACCATTTCCGTCTGTAACACGATTGCCGTTTACTGTGCCATCCCATTCTCAACCATCTCCAGGGTTTCCTTATTCTGCCCGTCAACCGTCCCCAGGATTTCCGCCTTCTCGCCACTTTCATTATTCTCAACCATCTCCAGGATTTCCTCATTCTGCCCGTCAACCGTCCCCAGGATTTCCAACTTCTCCCCACTCTCATTCTCAACAATCCCCAGGATTTCCAGCTTCTCCCCACTCTAATTCTCAACTATCTCCAAGATTTTCGCCTTCTGCCCACTCTCATCATTCTCAACTATCTCCAGGGTTTCCAGCTTCTCCCCACTCTCATTCTCAACAATCCCCAGGATTTTCGCCTTCTCCCCACTCTACTTCTCAACTATCTTCAGGATTTCCGCCTTCTCCCCACTCTCATCATTCGCAACCATCTCCAGGATTTCCTCATTCTCACTCACAACCTTCCAATGTATTTTCGCCTGCCTCTAATTCTCAACCTCAACCATCCTCAGAAATTTCGCCATCTCCCGCTTCTCTCTCTCTCAGTTAGAGTTGACGTTAAATAGTATATTTAAAAAATTAACGGCAAACCAAAAGCAAGAATTATAGTTTTAGTTTTTTTAAACTATCCTGTTTCTTTAGTTTAAGTTTAACATGTTTTCTTTATGTAAGAAGAGAATTGTGTATCGAACAGTACTTTATTGTTGATATTTGATTCTAATGCTTAACACTACCGATTTCGATCCTCTTTGCTTATCAGGATCATCATCAGGTGTCGCGTCAGAAAACTAAGGCGTAGAGAGAATATCGGGCGCTTCCAAATAAAGACAAAATGTCATTCTAATGAACGAGAAGAATCTTCTGTGTTGGCCGGCACAATGTTGTGCACACGTTGTGCTGCACATTCGCTCTACGGCTGACGCTGACGGCTGACGGCTGATTTAATAAATAATGTGTTTACAATAATTATTGGACTTTAAGTTACTTTTATTTCTCCTCGTAATGTTTCTATCAATGCGTTACAAACATCATCGACGCATTTTGAGACGATCTGTGGAGAAAATTTGAATAAATAGGATAAACTTGCATAACTATCTCCAGTAGCTAGAAATCTCAGTGCTACAGCCAGTCGTTCTTGTACAGGGATGCACTTTCTCATATTAGTGTCCGTTTTCGCATGCGATGCCCAATTTTGTTGATGAAAAATTCAAAGTCTGTTGCGGACATTCTACAGAAATTAAAGAATTTACCAGAAGGTTCCCTGTTTAAATCGCCTGTCGGCGACGGTGATAAAAATATTATAGTGTACAATTTTCTAACTTACTTTGATCGAATTTTGTTGAGCGACCCCATCCACCACCGTTTGCTTTTTTTCTTTTTTATCAAATCATCGCAGTCCAACAAAATATAACAACATGCTGCGCAACCGAGCATCCATTTTCGACGAACGAACATGTTGAAATGACGAAACTTGCCAATCTGCAGGTCGTGTGATCGCGATCGCCAAATTGAGTGAAATGTAAATAATACGTATGACTGGAAAGGACGCGACATGGTGAATAAGTGAGGCAAATCCATTTGGTATGCAACCCGCAGTGAGGTGGGGTAGCCATCTCTTTCTATCTCATATTGTGCCACGACTAAATGCGGTTTGACAGTTTGACATTTTTATTTGAGATATCGTTTTCAATTAAAAACACTACAGCGTTCTGCTATCTACCTACGGTAGTCAGACAGTGTGACACATACCCCACATCATCGCTGCTTCTTTTGCTTGCGCCTGCCTCAATTCTCGCCAGCGAATGTAAAGTGCGCGTCCCTTCCAGTTTCATTAAAATTCACTGGTAACAGATGACCACACATTTATTCTGACATTAGAGAGAAATGTAAAATTGTTCGGAGTTCAAGTGTAAGTCATTTCAACGTTACGCCACTATATACTAATGAGTGGTTTATCGTTACAGTGTGGAAAATGTATCCAATTCTAGTAAGAGATTTATAACCTTTTAAGAATGTATAATTGGGTAATTACATAGAGTATAACAAAATTTTTGAAAATGGCAGTTTTTATGGACGAGAGGGGCGATGTATTACGAAATAAGTAAAAAAAACCCGACCAAAAAATATCGATAAAGTACATTCACGAAAGAAATTAACGAATCACTAAGGTTTGGTCACAATGTCAAAGATAATTTTCTCTCGGGCCGCTAGCCGATTTTGATGATTCTTTTATTCAGTGGTGAATTGTAGGAAATGATACTGTGAAGGTTTTGAGCAATTTTCAGTTTTGAACACAATAATTGGGGTAAGTTTTTTTTTCATTTGGAAATTTTGGCTACTGGGACGCACTTCCGTCAACACTTTAGGCCTTAATTTTAGTGATTTTATTTTATTTATTTATTTATTTTATTTTCGCGAGTATAGATAATAGATTTGATTGCATACAACTTTAAAATTGGATGAAAGTTGAAATACATGGTTTTAGACACTTTCTTGCAATTGAATGTTTCAGGATGTTACAAGGTTGTCAAAAAAACAATGATATTGCAATCTGCACAAACTACGACCGCCGAACTACTTTGTTTCAGATAGTTTGGAATTTGCTGGAGATAGTGAAGTCGAGGCGGAAAACATCGAGGTCCAGGCGGAGAATGATGAGGACGAGAAGAGAATGATCGGGACCAACTTTATTGGAGCCAATGTGGACGCATGAACTAAAGGAAGAAAACGCAAACGGAACGAAAGTGCCTGGAAAATGGTAGTCAATGATGCTAATAGGTACTTTGGAAAAGCTTACGCGAGCCGAAGCGGTAGAAACGTGCCTTAAAAAAAATAATTAAAAATGATGACTAAATGTGCGCGGCTACGTTTTACCACGTACAACCTGAAGAGCGGGAAATTATGTTTAATTCCTTTTACAAGTTAGGTGATAACACGAAGCAAAATACTTATCTTCGTGGGCTTATGCATACTACCACTGTTAAACAGCACCGCGCTAGGGATTGTCGAGACCACCAAAATCAAAATCACTAAAATATTTCTTAACTACCTTAGAATTATCAATTCGTGTATGTAAAAGAATTTTTAAGGACATATTTCAAATAACGCACGTATCTATAAAATATCGTGTCATTCATAGCCATCCGCCTGCATTGATAAAAGGGGCAATAGAGAATCATCCAATAAAGTCGATGTCACTAAACTCAAGGAACACATTGTTAATAAGTATCTCTTGGAACAAGTGTTGAATCCAGTGAAACACTAGTCACCAAACTTGAGTGTATTCTTATAAAGCAACTTACAACGTGTATATATCTATTACAAGTTAAACAATGATCACACATATAGTCATGACGACTATCATTCATGAAGACTTGGTTCGGATGTGTCGCTACAGCATTTTTATACCAACACGCCCTCCTCGAAACAAGCCGAATTCAATTCTTCTCTGCCAAATTCATTTTCATACCATCCAAGCATAGCTGATGTTTCGGACGGGGTAATGGCTTTGTCATCACATCTGCGATCATATTTTCGGTAGGTATGTGGCCAACTTTGCAAATCTTTTCTTTCAAGGCATCTCGTATAAAATGATACCTTATATCGATGTGTTTACTTCGATTGTGGTATACTTGGTTTTCTGCCAACTTCAAAGCACCTGCATTGTCGCAGTAGACTGAAGTATTTGCTAACTCTATAAATCCTAGTTCCAGCAATAATCTACGTAGGTATATGGATTCCTTAACTGTGTCGCTCAGAGCCATATATTCCGCTTCCGTAGATGAGAGAGCAACGGTCCTTTGCTTTCTCGAATCCCATGATATGGGTCCTCCACCCAGTAAGAATACGTATCCAGTACATGATCTTCGGTCAAGAGGGCAGCTTCCCCAATCGGCATCAACAAATCCTGTTAAAGGTGTCGAATTCTTTCCGTATGTAATACCGTGATTGATTGTACCTTTCAAGTAACGAAGTACCCTTTTCGCCGCATTCCAGTGTGATCGGTCGAAATTATTGTTGAACTGTCCCAAATGACTCACCGTGAAGCTAATGTCTGGTCGTGTCGTTGTGGATAAGTAAGTAAGTGCTCCTACTAATTCTCTGTACGGAAGATTTTCATCTTCTTCTTTTTCTGGTGTTGTCAATTTTCTCTGCATATCAATCGGAGTGGTCACGGGATTACAGTTCGTCATTCCAAATCGCTTCAAAGTATCTGTAATGTATCCTCGTTGTCGCAGAGAAACAGTTCCGTCTTCAAATGTAAATTCTATCCCTAAACAATTTTTGACTTTACCAAGTTCCTTTATTTCGAACTGCCTTGATAATTCCTGTTTCACACTCTTTATCATTGTCCTCTCTTTGGAAAATATCAATATGTCGTCAACATACACAATAATAAACACGGGGCTTTTTCCATTCAGCTTCGTGTAAAGGCACGGGTCAGATTTCGTTGGTTTAGCGCCAATTTTAATCAGAGATTCATTTAATTTCTTATACCATGCCCTTCCTGCTTGACGTAAGCCATACAATGCTTTTCTAAGAAGACATACTTTATTTCCTGTCTTTAAGGCTTCAAGCATTCGTTCAGACTTGTGTCTTATATTTCTACAAATAGTCTTTTCCTCGACAATGCTTGCTAATATTTTGTCAAGCTGCTTAGGAAGTTCCATATAAATAATTTCATCCAATTCTCCTCTAAGATAAGCAGTTGTTACGTCCAGTTGCTCTATCAACATGTTTTCCTGCATTGCTAGAGCAACCATTGTTCTAATTGTAGTTATACGTGCAACAGGAGCAAATGTTTGGTTGAAATGTATACCAGGTTGTTGACTGAACCCTTGCGATACTAGTCTTGCCTTTCTTTTATCGAAGGATCCATCGGCCTTGTATTTTTCGCTCAGGATCATTCTGCATCCTACAATATTTTCACTACTTGGCCTGTCGACGATTTCCCAAGTATCGTTTTTAACTATCGATGCTATTTCGTCAGCCATTGCCTTGTACCATTCATCTGCATCAGGTCCTGCTATAGCTTTCTTCAGGTCCATTTCACATGCTAAATTTGTCTCCACTCTAGTGTTCGTTTCGGATATATCGTTGTAAACTTTTCTCGGTCTTCCCGGTCTTCCAGTTCTCAGCAATTTTGGCCTTCCAGGTCCTCTCCGTGCAGATTGATGACTTTCAACATCTTCAGGTCCTCTATAAATTTCCGGTTCCCCGACATTTGGATCTTCGAGCTGGAATGTTTCATTTAATTGTTCTAACAGGGATGGCTGCAGATTCACAGCAAATGGCAGCCATTTCTTTGCTGAGGTGAGATGTTGCCCCACTATCCAAACACCATTTTCCGTACATGTCCACATTGTCCGAACTTGTCCATGCACTTAACGAAGCATTTTTTTCGCCATAGCCTGCAGATTTTTCACCAAATTTCTTTTTGTGCCTATTTTTGCAATCTACTGCTTTATGACCATATTCATGACATCTATGACACTTAAATTTGAAGTTTCCACCGTCATGCTGCCGGGACTTCTTATTTTGCCAATGCTTCCTAGGTGTGAACATAGCACCTTCTGCGCTGCCACTGGTGTTTTTCCTAGCATCATTTTCTTCCAAGATTTTTACCCTCAACGCCTCCGGTTCCGGTAGCTCGTCCCTGGATTCAATAGCACACCTGAAATTTTCAAATGAAGCTGGTGACTGTACAGGAGCATAATGGCCAAAAGATCATGGTTAATTCCTACTCCCATTTCTTCCAACCTATCCACCGAGTTGAAAAATTTGTTGAGGTGGTCATGGACGTCCGTGTCTTCTTGCATTCGATGTAATGTTAGCTGCTTTAACAATGTGGCCTTCCTAGCTGGCCCTGTCGACTGGAACGTCTTCTTCAGCTTTAGCCACACATCACGCGACGTTTCGCATCCCTTCACGTGCTTTAGTTCTGATGGACTGATGCACAATATTATCTCCGAGTTTGCTTTACTGTCGTTTATTGCCCATTTTGCAAGTTCTTCGCTCTTTTGAGGTCTTGGACAGTCACCATTTGCATAACACCAAGCGTCGTTCTTTATCAGTACAGCTTCCATTTGCAGTTTCCACGTGTCATAATTTTCCTTGGTAAGTATGTCAATTCTTGACATGCTTGACATATTATTTATTTCCAGCAAATTTTATCATGCGTTCTATCTTGTTATTCTGGCTTGCTATTCTGGGCCCATAACCTGTTAATAAGTATCCAAGTGGAACAAGTGTTGAATCCAGTGAAACACTAGTCACCAAACTTGAGTGTATTCTTATAAAGCAACTTACAACGTGTATATATCTATTACAAGTTAAACAATGATCACACATATAGTCATGACGACTATCATTCATGAAGACTTGGTTCGGATGTGTCGCTACAGCATTTTTATACCAACACACATTCTATAATTTCCTTCTTACAAAAGCTATTATGCCCGTAGCGATAAGCCAAACAGAAAATGTTTGAATCCAGATTTGAATATTACAAAAATGTTTCAGATGTATAAACAGAAATGCGAACAAGATGGGTCGCAACCAAAGAGATTTTAAACCTCCAGCTAAAGATACCTGCCACTTATGCGATAATTTGCAGAACATCATCGATTTTCAAGAAAGCGACAAAAAGAAACAGAAAGCAACCAGAGATAAGGAACTTCATTTTAGAAAAGCAGAACTAGCAAGAACATCAATAAACAGCGATAGACTTTTAGCTGATGAAAACACTTACGTATTTACATTCGATCTAGAAAAGGCACTACCATTTCCAAAAATTCCCACTTCCGTTGCTTACTATAAGGTAGTATGTTGTAAATAAAATTGTGGCAGGCGGCGTGTGATGGCGGTCATTGCTAGGATCCAGACGGGCCATCACGTCGGTCACCATGAGCGTGTGTTTGGTGTTTCTGTTATTCTGTTTATTGTTCTTGTTCTGAATAGACGTGCTGAAAACTGCTCCTGCATTTTCTTGAGTATAACAAATCAGAACTGGACTTTAATAAAGTTCTGTATGCTTGGCGATATCTTTATAGAGATACAATTCTGCGCGGCGGCGTTTGTGTTTGGGCCAACTGCAAATTGTATAATTTGCCGAATTGTACATTATGGTGACTGATTACTCGGTAGATAGTGGTGAAGTGTCCGATCTGGACTATGAGGTGGATGAACTTGGTGCTGATGAAAAGGAAAACATTAACATGATTAACATGATTAACATGAACAAGGATGGTTAGAAGACGCGTGGAGAATTAAAGCTTACTATTGCAAAAATCGTGTCTGAGTCAATTAATCAATTGACACGACCAGTGGCGGATGTTTCTCAGCCAAAAGATTTTGAGGCGACACAAGGAAAAAACCCCACGGATCCGGGTTTCACAGAAGCGAATAGAGGCGTAACGCTTATCGGTGGTGAAATTGTCGAGGAGTTCGACCCTGACGACAGTGATGTCATGTAGAGCGCCCCCACGGCGATATCACCTTGGGGTCCTTTTAGAGCAGTTAGTGGCGCGCCAGGAGGAACAAGGCGAAACTATGTTAAAGTATTTTCAGGCGAAATTAGAACTCTGTGTGATAGGTGTGGAGTTGTCGGTGAGAATGCAGTATCAAAAATTATTCGGGGGCGCGCAACGGAACTGAGAGCCAATGCATACGCGGCGAGGTATGATACTCCAATGTCGCTATACAATGACTTTCTAATGGGCTTGGAAAACTTCACCATGGCAAACGATGACACGGCCGGCGGCTGTGAACAGTTCTAAGCGGGTGACAGCGGAAGTGACAGATGGGGCCAAAAAATTCAAGTCTAACTCGGAGTTGTCAAAAATAAGGCCACTTCAGCCACGAACTGCAAACGAGGTGGTCACGTAGCTGCGAAATGTAGACAACCTCGAAGGAATCAAGCGAAGAAAGTAAGTCTTGTTGATGCTACTAATATTAATCACACCTACAGGAAAATGACAACTACTGATTAAGGCGAGAGAGTGTCTACCTAGATACCGGCAGCGAACCCTTATCACGGAGGTGTGCGCTAGGCGGTTGGGACTGGTGTTACGTAAAAATGCCACAGCGTTACGAGGATTTTGTGACTTCATTACAAGGCGATTGGCGAGGTGGATTTAACACTATTAATAGATGACGTTAAGCTGTCAGTACGAGCTCTTGTGACATCTTGCGAATGGGCGAACGCAGATGTTTTGCTAGGACAACCGACGTGGTATATGGTGTTACTCTCGTCGTCAGACGTGGAAAAGCGACACTTGTTGAAAATAAACGATGGCAGGCGGCATTTTCAGCGATGGAGTTGGCTGATGATCAGAGTGTGTGCAACGTCAAATTGGCAGAAGAGGTATGCGGAGCTCCGGGCGACAAAAAACCGACGGTGAACGTTGATGGCTGTCAGCCCGGTGAGGTTGTCTATTTTGCATATAAGTCGTTTAAGGATCGAGGCACGTCGCGTTCGAATGACATTGTACTATTTTGAAGATATGTTTGCATCAATCAAAAGGACCAATGCTTGATCTGGCGACATTCCGCTGTCATTGGGTGTTTCAGCAGATCTTTTGCCTTTTTTTATATCTAGTCCCTCTTTCTGAAGATGCAGAAGTAAGCTCACTAACGATAGAGGCGGAATCTCGTTTTCCAGCTTTGTAGAGACTGACAGCTACGGCGTTGTTCAACATATTTGGCGAGACGTTTTCCGCAAACTTTTTTGCTTTTCTGGCTTGAACCTTTACAAAAGCAGTCTCCACAATCTTTCGCAAGTCTTCCTGTGCACTTATCAGAGTTTGATATGGCCTGAAGAACGGCATCAGACAATGTAATATTAAATTCAAGCCATTTTCCATTGCGGCTTAGAAATCTATCTTGGTGATACTGGGGTTTCCTCCATTCTTGCTGAATTTTGGAAATGCAAGTATCAATTAAAGGTTTTAAACTTTTCTGGATATCATGTGAATCGGGAAATCCCAACCTCTCCAGAACAAATGAGTTCACCGCCTCCAAACAATCTTCTGGCGTACTATTAATCCATACGTCACAAATAGATGGGCGGAAATGTTGGACATTATTCTGGAAAACATATTGCGGAAAGTTGCAGAAGGAATTTTTGTATATTATAATACCTCAGTATCCCAGCAATAAGACGTAATATAGTATAACGTAGTATAACTCGTGTCGGAAACCTTCCGGAATCCACGTTTGACGAGTCACCGCCCGGGACGCTAACGCGTAATCCGAACCCATCAAGATTATAAAGGTTACCCTTTCATCGGTGGATGGGTGCACCGTAGAGCACGCTTACAATGAGAACTCTACCACATGTCATCTCTCTCAGCGGCGTCTCATTCCCCACATACGTAGGAGAGGATAGCTCCACATCGAGAAGGGTATAAACGTCATGTGGTCTATAGAGTCTATCCGCACTTGCCTTAATCCCTATTCGGATATACGAGTATATCAGATCGTTCAGTTACTCATGTCGGCACAACTTGCAAAGGCTCCGTTTGACGAGTCACCGGCGAGCTACAGTGCCTGCAAGCCCTCCTTCACGTATATTACTGCCTTGGTCGCCGTTACTGACTAGGTCAACCAGAAACCTGGAATTGGTTGGACTTTAAACAAGACAGCTTTATGGCATGGCCTCGAGATCTGCCAGCCAGCCTGTACTGTTTACAGACGAGTCCAGATTTCGTTTAATCCTTACAACGGTAGAGTACGTGTATATAGACGTCGAGATCGATTTGGTGTGTGGACTATGGCCCCATATCTCTATTCCGTATGACAATCTAGAGTGAAACAGAGACATACAAGCGACTTGCGGCTTGGTATCCTGCTGTTTTTTTCTGTCCTGCGGATTGCGTAGGTGACTGCTTAGAATTTTTCCAAGCTTCTGTGTAGTCGCATCAAGTGCGACGCGCATCGATGTGAACACCAAGGAACCTCACCGCATCCTCCGATCTTTCCCATATGCCCATCTTAAAGGTAATTTGTTCTGTTTTCTCTTCATTCGACGGCATTGAGTTTTCTTCAAACCATTATTTCGCCTGTTATGTGTACTCCTGACTGTTTTTGAAGGTCTTCATTTGTAGTAGCTATTGTGACAATTGTGGTGTCGTCGGCGAATAATTGTTGTGGTGTCAATTTTTAATGGTAAGTCGTTAATATAAATAATAAATAGGATGCCACCCAGCAAACTCCCTTGCGGCACTCCCACAGTGTGGACTCGTAGAAGTCACTCGGATCCCCATTTATTGTCACTTGCTGCAATCGGTCTGTGAGGTACGATCTGAACATTTCAAGTGTCACACCTCTCACTCCATAGCCTTCCAGCTTTTGTAGTAGTGCGGAGTGTGGTATGGAGTCAAAGACTCGACTCAGATCACAGAGTTGTGCTCGACACTTGCATTTCGCCTCCAGTGCTTCGTGGACCTTCTCTATGAGTAGCTTCATCGCATCTTCAGTGCATTTTCCGGCCTGGTAGGCAAACTGCTCTGTAGTGAACAGTTTGTTTTTTTTTTAATGTTCGTGGAGCCTCCGTAGTAGGATTACCTCCAAGATTTTGGATATAGCTGGCAATATTGAAATGGGCCGGTAGTTTTTGCAGTTGTTCTTGTCTCCTCTTTTATAGATTGCAGCAATTCTTGCGATTTTTAGCTTCTCTGGGAAGGTTCCTTGTTGTATGGCTTTGTTGAAGATCATTGCCAGTGGTTCTGAGATGTTGGTACTGGCCCATTTGATCGTGCGGGCACTGAGCCCATAAATGTCTTCGCTGGTCTTTGGTTTTAGTGATTGTATGATATTCGCAAGCTCATTACTATCCGTAGGATTCCAAAATA
This sequence comes from Aphodius sticticus, assembly GCA_963966075.1. Taxonomy (NCBI): domain Eukaryota; kingdom Metazoa; phylum Arthropoda; class Insecta; order Coleoptera; family Scarabaeidae; genus Aphodius; species Aphodius sticticus. The sequence continues at coordinate 32,175,331 of OZ014507.1, forward strand.
TGGACCTATTACAGACTTTGTTGCTCAGGATTGTTGTTGTTGAGGTCATATTGTTGTTGGACAAATCCTGGTAGTATTTGCTAAAGTGGTCACTTGATGCAGTTTCTGGGTAAGAGTTATACTTTCCTCGTCCTGTTTCTTGGTTAATTGTCCTCCATATGGCTTTGCTTTTGTCCTCTGCCAGTAGTATCGTTTTGAGGTTCTTTGATCTGCGCTCCTCTTCTGCGAGTTGGACGTAGAATTTTTGGTACCTTTGAAGGATCTCATTTGTGGTGTTGTCTCCTCTAGCTTCCTGGAGTCGTCCCATCAGTTTCAGGGTTTCCTGTACTTGAGTTGGGGTGAGATTTTTGGTCGTGTCACGGACTTGCATTTTGTTATCTTTGGAAAAACTTCCTTATGATATTTTGACAACATGTGAATGAATTTGGTCATCATTCTATTTGGATTGTCCTCTTGCGTTATTGTGGACCAGCTTTCCCTTTGTAGTAACTCTTGGAGTTGCATTATGTTTGTTTTGGAATAGTCCCTTTTCGTTGTTTGTTGTGGTGGTTGTATGTTTCGTGGTGTTGTTCTTAGTATTAGAGCTTTATGGTCTCCATAGTTTGGGTCTACAACCTCGGTGTCCACATCAATTAGGTTTGTGAAGACGTTATCTATATATGTTTTTGTGTCATTTATGATTCTGGTTGGTTCGCTGAAGACTGCCTTCAACCCGTAGGAACTCGTCAGGTTTATTAGAAATCTTTTATTTACGTTTTCATTATGGAAGTGTATGTTAAAATCACCCGCTAGAACCACTTTGGTGTTGGTGGACTTGTTTGAGATTTCGTTTAGTGTGTTTTCTAGTGTATAAAGAAAGCTATCCATATTTCCATTCGGGGATCTGTAGACGCAAATAACGATGATATCCTGTATTGGCAGGTATGCTCCAACAATTTCGCAATCTGTTTCAATGGAGTTTTCCTTGATATACTCTAGTTCGTTCGTTGTGATGCTCGTACCTGCGTAGATACTGGCTCCGTCGTGTGACAATACTGATCTGCAGAAGCAGCTAATTCTATTGTAGCCCTTTAGGTTGTATAGATCCTTGTTATTGTCGGTAAACCAGTGTTCCGTCACGCAGATGATATCAGCCTGCTTTGAGTCTGCTATAATTTGGACTGCACTGGTTTTATTTGTTATGGATTGTGTGTTTGTTGTGAGGACTATGAGTGGTTTGCGATTTGTCTTCGATATCGATTTGGGCAACTTTATAAAAAAGATTTGTTGTTATAGCCGTTAGCGTTTGAAATTAAATCGCTTATAGCCCACTCCTTCCGGCCAGAAAGCACTGTCATACAATTGGCCCTTTAGGTTGAACCTTGCACCAACGCAGAAGCATTTGTTTTTTCACCAGGCAGCTCTTTTACTTCAAGATCTGGATTATCTAAGAGGTTCCTTTTAGTTAGATACTGAAGCAGTATCTCCTCAGTTACGTGTTGTTGAACTCTATATACATACAACCATACTTTGGGTGTCACTCCTATATTCGGGTGCTCTTCATCATTTGCCTTGCCTACATTCTTTCTTAGTGAGGGTCTTCGTTTCTTATATGTAACCTCTGTATATTTGTCATTATGTTGGTTAGTCTTTTCTGTTCCGAGCGCTCCTATTGCTGTCGTAAAACTCTCGGAGGTGATAATTTGTTACGTGTTGTTGAACTCTATATACATACAACCATACTTTTGGTGTCACTCCTATATTCGGGTGCTCTTCATCATTTGCCTTGCCTACATTCTTTCTTAGTGAGGGTCTTCGTTTCTTATATGTAACCTCTGTATATTTGTCATTATGTTGGTTAGTCTTTTCTGTTCCGAGCGCTCCTATTGCTGTCGTAAAACTCTCGGAGGTGATAATTTGTTGTGGTATTTTTGAGCGGATTCTAGTGGTATTATCTTTGATTTGTTTACTTATCACTGGTACCTGTTTGTTATTGTCAGATACATGTTGTGGAGTCCCCTGTGGGGAGAAGTTGGTATTCAGCTTTATAGGTTTTCGAGTTCTTGGATGTTCCTTGGTTAGGTTTTTTTAGGTTTGTTGCTTGACTATATGTGTATTTTGTTAGGTTATGTACCTTTTCGTGCAATAATAGGTTATTTTCCTTAAGGATATTGTTTTTGGCAGTCATTTCCTCTACCAGTTTACGCAATAGCTGGTTTTCCCTCTTTAGGATGTTTGTTTCTGTGGCAGTAGTTGGGCTTATGTCGTTTTGTATGTCCTCGTTATTTTTATCGCGGAGCTCCGAACAACAGTTGATTAGGTTAGTTCCTATGACTTCCGCGTCCTTCCATGACCTTTCCTTACAGCCGTAGTGGTAGGCCTCGCCGCAGTTTACACAAACGGTTTTAGATGTTTATTCTTACAGCACTTATAATTTTGGTCCTGAATGGCGGCCAGTTTCACCATTTAAATTTGCGATGGCCCCTGCGGGTGTTGACGCAATGCGATTTCTGCCCAGTGCTCTGACGTCAACGTGAAGAAATTCAAGCAAGCGCGGGTAAATGGTGGGAGTAACTCTCTCGCTTATAATTATGTATTGTATCTGCACATACGAGCAATGCTTTAAGTCAATAAAACCAAATGTCTCGTCATCTAATTAGTGACGCGCATGAATGGATTAACGAGATTCCCACTGATAAACTACCTACTATCTAGCGAAACCACTGCCGAAACCCGATCAGAAGATCCAGATGGCGCGCCTCTACATAATACCAAGAGTCCTACACGGGCTGCAAAGCCCGAAAGTCACTGGCGAGGTACTACGGAACTGCGATAGATTAATTCGTAAGGCAGTAATACACATCCTCCATCTACCAGTACACACCGGTGGCCAGATAATTCGCGCCAACCTGAGGAACGGAGGTCTCGGATTTCCCAGCCTCTGAAAAACTATTCCATCCATTTATCATCGTAGGCTCTTAAAAATGGCCGAGGAAGGAGACGAGGTCGTGCGCGCGGTTATGGAAGCGCCGACCACCCAGGCGCTCATTGCCCGTATTGGGTGCCTCAATTCAACCCCTCAACCCGATCATTCTGGAGGGAGCAGATACAAGTCCATACGCTATCAAGAGGACTGGAGGGATGCGTAGAGGACAGCGCTAGCAGAGCTTGGCTTTAGAGGACACCCGCAGGCTGGTCCGGCAGAGGCTTCGTCCGAGCCTTCCAACTACGGGCTAACTGCTTACCTACAATGGGCATTCCATCCAACGCCCCCGAGCTGCGGACATGCAGAGCTGGATGTCGCGTGGAGAGCCTGTCTCACGTACTCCAGGGATGCCGCGTCACCCATTTCGACCGGATTAAGCGACACGATGAAGTGGTCCGAAGACTGACGGTCCATACCAAGCGGAAAGGCTGGAACACCGAAGTGGAACCCAGCGTGTCAAGTCCCACCCACAAACGCCTGTTTATATCGGACTTAGTTGTCCACCTCCCCGCAGACCAACTGGTGGTCTGCGACGTTCAAATATCCTGGGAGGGTACCCGGTCGCTTGCTGAACCCTGGGCGAACAAGCGACTGGTCTACGACCACTTGATCTTCCGTGAAGCTGCCCTACTACGCTGGCCAGGGAAGAACCCATTGTTTCTCTCATTAATCGTTGGAGCTCGCGGCATGTGGCCTCGTTGTAATGCCGAGACGGTGCGCATGCTACCAAGCCCCAGCATCTCAGAAAGGCTTACGTTAATGGATGCTTGAAGTGGGGAAGCACCCTGCATTGAAACTTCATGGCTTCCGTATGGAAGCGTCGCCCACCAGACGCCCAACGAGATCGGAACGAACATCCAGGAGAAGCGCCTTTACCAAACATCGTGCGGCAAAACCGCAGGTCTGAGCAACCCATTCGTGGAGACGAGAGACCACCAAGACCGGCTAGACGAGCAGACCGACCCAACATCGTCCGGCAAAACCGGAGGTCTGAGCAACCCGCACGCGGGGACGAGAGACCGGGAAGAGTGACGTCTAGGAGAGCCCAGCCCGACATCAGGCGGCAAAACCGCAGGCCTGAGCAACCCACGGAAGGTGGGGACGAGAGGTCACGAAGAAGGGTCGACGCAGAATGCGATCAACCTCCACCACCAGCTTCAACGCCGACGATTAGGATTCTTCAAAACATCGTCATCGTGCCGGCGCGCAGTTACAAAGACGGTTCATAATAAAATTTATATCCGCAATGTAAACCCGACGGCCGGGTGCGATCGTAGCCGAAACACATATTGTAATTATTTTACTGTCAATAAATGTTTTAAAACATGTATTGTATCTGCACCTACGTGCAAAATGCTTTAAGTCAATAAAGCCAAATGCCTCGTCATCTAATTAGTGACACGCATGTGTGGATTAACGAGATTCCCACTGATAAACTACCTACTATCTAGGGAAACCACTGCCAAGAGAACGGGCTTGGAAAAATTAGCGGAGAAAGAAGGTTGAGATTGACTGTAGTCTGGCAATGTAAGGATACATGAGAGGTGTAGCATAAGTGGGAGACCATGTCGCCGTTGAAATACCACTACTTTCATCGTTTCTTTACTTACTCGGTGAGGCGGAACGCGTGCGCCGTTTGCTTAGGCGTCGGCTGTCACGGTGTTCTCGAGCCAAGCGTGTACAGCGGCGCGAGGCAGGCTCGTCCCTCGGGACTTGTCTCGCCGGACGCCGATATATGCTCCCGCGTGATCCGATTCGAGGACACTGCCAGACGGAGAGTTTGACTGGAGCGGTACATCTGTCAAAGAATAACGCAGGTGTCCTAAGGCCAGCTCAGCGCGGACAGAAACCTCGCGTAGAGCAAAAGGGCAAAAGCTGGCTTGATCCCGATGATCAGTACGCAAAGGGACTGCGAAAGCACGGCCTATCGATCCTTTTGGCTTGAAGAGTTTTCAGCAAGAAGTGTCAGAAAAGTTACCACAGGGATAACTGACATACAAATAATAATAATACATTAAAATATAGAAATTCAAAAAATATCACAGATAAAGTAAATATTGAAACAGGAAAACAAAATATATTCAATTAATTTTTCAATTTAATTCAATTACAATTACATCGTTACTGTTTATATTTCGAGTATTCGACGATTATGTCAGTGGAGTTACACAGTGTGTTTTACAGTAAGTGCCGAAACAAATAGTTACATAACCAGTTGAGTTGCTGTCGTCCAAGTAGGTTGCAGCAAGTGTAAACTGGGCTTTGGGCTGCAAGCACGCAAGCGCAAGTCCAACCTCGAAGAAGTAACCGCCAAGTTGTTCAGTCGTTTATATAAGTTCGTTGACGTTAGTTCGCCTTTTTTATTATAGTGAGACTAAGTAGCCAATAATGCCGAAAGTTAGTGCGATTGGACCTGCAGAAATGCCCATTTTAGGGAAAATGGTAGGTGCCGAAACAATTACTTATATATACTGGTTGAGTTAGTGCCGTCCAAGTAGGTTGCAGCAAGTGTGAACTGGGCTTTGGGCTGTAAGCACGCAAGCGCAACAAGTCCAAACTGGAAGAAGTAACCGCCAAGTCGTTCAGTCATTTATATAAGTTCGTTGACCTTAGTTCGCCTTCTTGCTTATAGTGAGACTAAGTTTAATGCCAAAAGTTAGTGCGATTGGACCTGCAGAAATGCCCTTTTTAGGGCAAACGCTGTGCCGAAACAAATACTTACATATACCAGTTGAGTTACTGCCGGCCAAGGGTAAAAAAGCCGTATCTACGGTTAAAAAATAGTGACTTAGTGGCTAATAGACCCACATTTAGATATCTACTATCTAAATTTTCTTACCCTGAGTTGCACACGCCAAAGTCTGAACGTGATACAAAATTTAAACTTATTCTAACTCATCAATAGAATATTACATCTAAATTCACGTTATCCCAAAAAGGCATTTCACTCTTCAACAATAACCTCTGGTGTAAAATTTCTTCTTCATTGCCACGAATTTATATACCACTCTCATTACGTTTTACCATTTTGTCTAATTTTCACATTTCTCACCTTGGCATACGCATTACACAAAATTTAATTAAAACAAGATTTTTCTGGCCCAGAAGACTCCTTATCATTCAGAAGACAAACCATTTGTACATAAAAATCTGATTACAAAATTTAATTAAAATTTAATTAAAACAAGATTTTTCTGACCCAGAACTCTCCTGCTCATCATCATTAAGCAGACAAACCATTTGTACATAAAGATCTGATGGATTCTGATCGTTTTTTTTACTGAGATGAGAAGGTAATAGATCTTCTTTATCACCTAGATATGAAGGTTCATTGAAAGTGCTTAAAAATTCACTTAGCATTTCATTCCGTCGAGATTTAATAGATACCTAATATTCATACTATTCATAATATTCAGTCAGTTAGATCTTTTGAAACCAGCTTTTATTTTGGCCAATAACTTAAATTCTACGCTTTCATCTTCACGATCATTAACTTCAAAGAAAAAAGCATAATTTGACCTCTTCTAATTTTCCTATATAATCTTATTATTTTCTTTCATGGGGAACCTATCTGCACCAGATCTACCCTAAAATATTTGTAGTAACACGTTTTCTTCATTCTTCATTTATAATTAATTCTTTCGTTTACCATAGCAACAATTGAAAGGACAGGCTCGACATGCTGTCCAAGACGGATAACTAGCTGCCATTTGCAGTTTACGGTGAAGAATAAGATTAATAAGCCGGTTCCCTTTTTAGATACGTCTGTTATGACATAATGATCAATTGTTAATATTGAATTGGTACACTAAAACCACCTACACTGACCGTTTTGTATTTTTACCTACGACCGTATGTGTAAATGTCCCTTACGTCACGGACTGCTTAGTTCGTATATCGCTTATAACATACGTGTGCCTTTGGCTGTGCGTTTGTGTTTTTTACGCACGACATAATGTCATAATGACAGATGTCGCGCGAATATTTTGATTATTTATTTGTTATTTTTAATACAATTTATATTTATTGAAATTTTCGGTCGTAAGTAAGTGCAATACTCGAGCTGTAACATATTATTACTTGCACGTGATAATTTATGTTGAATTTGTACTGGAATTTTCGATGGACACTTCAGACAAAGTTCTCCGTAGTTGCAGTAGATGTCGCGCGAATACATTGATTGGTTAACCGTCAAATATTCTTACCTGTATTTGTTTGACATTTTTGATACTATTTATTGAATTTGTCGGTCGTAGGTAAAGTTATGTACAATACTCGAGCTGTAACGCATATTACATACTCGTGGAAAATAACAAAACTCGCCGCTTCGCGGCTCGTATGTTAAATTTCCACTCGTACGTAATACGCTATTTACAGCTCTTGTAATGTAATATACTATTACCTACGACCGTATGTGTAAATGTCCCGTACGTCACGGACTGCTTAGCTCGTATATCGCTTATAACAAACGTGTGCTTTTGGCTGTGCCTTTGTGTTTTTAACGCACGACATAATGTCATAATGACAGATGTCGCGCGAATATTTTGATTATTTATTTGTCATTTTTGATACAATTCATATTTATTGGAATTGTCGGTCGAGCTGTAACATATATTAGATGCACGTGATAATTTATGTTGAATTTGTATTGGAATTTTCCGTCGACACTTCAGACAAAGTTCTCCGTAGTTGCAATAGATGTCGTGCGAATACATTGATTACATTTTTGATACAATTTATTGAAATTGTCGGTCGTAGGTAAAATTATGTACAATACTCGAGCTGTAACGCATATTACGTACTCGTGGAAAATAACAAAACTCGCCGCTTCGAGGCTCGTATGTTAACTTTCCACTCGTACGTAATATGTTAGTTACCGCTCTTGTAATGTAATATGTAATATACTATTTTTTAACCAACCTCTTTTTAAAACAAAAGATTAACACCGTCATAGCTACACGCGACGGTCGTCAAGATATCGAACGTCTCCTCCCACAAGGACAATATTATCAGATTCCAGAACATCTTAAAAAATAACAATGGATACCCCAGAACCATGATGCGACGACTTATCTACAGCTTCGGGGGTCTTCCACGTGACGTACATAATACCTCTGACACAAAAAATACGCTTCACTACATCAAATTTCCATATGCTCCTATCCTCTTACAGAAGGTTACAAAAATAACGCGCGTTTTGGATGTTAACATAGCCAACAGTAGCAGACAGTCGGGTACGGTTTTCTCTAAGGCAGAAGATCGTGTACTTCTTCAACAGCAAACCAATCTGATCTACAGAATTTTGTGTGGGATTTGCTTAAATACTTGAAAATTCGTCTGCAACAACACCAACAAGATTATGTCAACCGAAGGGAGGGAAATAGTTCCTAGGTCTCATCGACAAAGGACAACACTTTTTAACATAAATTTTCTGCTGAGAAGGTTGCTTGTCGGAACGGCTCCATTCCTCTTTGAATTAAGCAAACGCAATCGGTTTATATTTGCAGTTGGCGCTCTCGTGAACTGCCTCTGCCCACTACACCAAAGGTTGTGCGCAGAACATTTAGAGGCAGAATGTTTTATAGATGAATAGAATAGAATTGGCAGAGCTCATCCCTCATATCATGAATAGTTGTTTCTTCATGAAAGAAATGTAGCATTTCGAAATACCGTTATTCCAATGTGTCGTTTAAGCTATTTCTGTAAGTTAGATATTCTTGATTTTATACTAACATTGTAAAAACGGCCCTTATAGTCCAGTAATTGGGTACTTTGATGCAAAACTTTGGGAGGTTTTGAAATTTGGCATGAGTATATTTGGGGCTCCTAAGTATGACACTAAGTTTGCGACCTCGGCGGACAGGCGCTCGCGCCTCCACTTTGACCAAAAAAATGGCGCCTAGAACCAATGCTAGTTACACGGCCGAAAAATAGACTTCGAATTTTTTAAAACGCAGAAAAGCGGCATTTAACGCTACTTTTTATCAATTATCCGCAAGTTAGCGTACCTAAAATAGCTTTGTGCAATAAAGCAATAAAACCGGACGCTTCTATCAACTCGTTTCCACACCACCCATGAGGTAGAGTTGAGCGGCGCGTTTTTTTTAACGTGGTGTCCCCGGTAGGCCTAGTCCACACTTGCGTCCACACAAACTTACTTGTTAACTTTCTGCATTTTGCACTTCGCGTATGTCGTCGAACTTAGGTGTTCCGCTATTAAATGGGCTTGTTTTCCCTTGCTGAGCCTTTATAATAAAGTCACAGCAATGAGCACTTTTACGCTAGTTTTTCGCCACTATCCTGTACAGCCTTTCTTACATCTGCAAGGTATTGATAGTCAATTTATTAATCAATTTATCATTGACTCAGACCGCGGAAGTATACAATCTGCAAGGTATTGCTTTTAACTGTGCCAGGGACTACTTCTGACGTAGGAACGGCATCGAGCCCATTGCCTTGTTTTCTGCCAGCAATTATGCATCACATCAGGTCTTGGCGGTAGGCTCGTAGACAAGACTGCCTTGCAGGATCTCTTATGGATCTAAGGGACTCAATATTGACTTCTTCGACACCAAAAAAAAAAAAAAAAAAAAAAAAAATATATATATATATATATATATATATATATATATATATATATATATATATAGCGAAATTTTCCTAATGTGTCCTTTGCAGATGATCAGTTGTAAAGAGCTAATATGGAAGCTTTACCAGCTGCAACGAGAGCACCGTATCTGCTTTGAGGTCCTGAAAGATTGCTACGGTATCACCAACGCATCATTTTTGTCCTAGTGGCTGAGGAACTTTAATTTTCCTTAGTTGAAAAGAGCAGAGGTGTTACAACCACTAAATGCATGGAAGAACAAAATGGTATTTGCCACAGTTTCGTTATACTTAACGCTACGAGTCGAATAAATCGTTCAAAAACTTTTCCCCTCGCCAATTTCAGCAAAGAAAATTGCAAGATCTCGCCATTCTCCGACAACAAAAACACACGTAAATGACGAGGGCATATCGATGGCTATCTGAGTGATATCCACATCATCTGCCTGCTTCACTGTGTAATTTTGTTCTTAAAACATCGACGTAATTAATCATAGCTACATCCAAACTACATCAGTGGATTAATATGCCCTGGAGGGTCGACATCTATTTACGCTTTTGGTATTGCTGGCAGCGGTCAGCTGCGTTCGCTGGATATACATCAAAATCTATAACTGCGTTCCCACCACAGTACCGTGTGACATATTGCACGTACTTCATGCAAATTGTTCCGTACGAATCATTGTGATTCTATGCCACTCGATGAAACAAATAGCTGCCATCCAGTACATGCAAGCTGTTTTCCCGTTCTAAAGGTTGGTCTACTGGAGAAAATGCTTTGTAGTGAGTACTTCGATCCCCTTCCACCGCTCCCCATCCTCATTAAATAGTAATAGTCGCTCTTTTTGGTAATACAGATTCTTTGAAACTATAATATAGGATTGATGGTACTAGGATTAGCAACTTTGACACTTTGACACTGCATCGAAATTATTGTCCACAATCTTTGCTACAGCCGTGTGTGGCAATCTAATGTTTCGTCGCCAACGACGCCGCTGTTGATGGAGAGCAAACTGTCGACTTGCGGAAACGGGTTATGCTGCGACAGCCATTCTGTAATCTTTGTGGCATAATTCTGGCCAGGCTGCAAACGCGTCGGCCGCATATCCACAAGTTGCACCGTTGTGCTTATTCCGATGGCGCTAAAGTCTTCTATTCGCTGACATATATAGTGCAAATAGACTATTCCTGGTGTCCAATGCTTTTTATGGTGAGGATTAAAGTTGTTCGATGGTCATATAAGACCAAATGCCGGACTAAAATTTGTCCGACTGTCTGATGTTGCAATGCCCTCTCTTTGTAGGTCGAAAGCTCTTGTATTCAAGATGTCGTATGAAAGTACAGACGGCCTGACTTAACATACAGAAAGTGGCCGCTGGCATTTAAGGATGGACATTGCTTGCATGGTCTCCATATATAGCTGCCAATTCCCCATACGTTCAGCGTTAATGAACAGTTTTAGCAAGGAAACCATGCGTAAGCATTGCACCCAAAACTTTGGACCATTCGACTCGAGTTGCGCTAAACGTACTTTGAAATTTTGTGCGACCGATTTATAGCACTCATTGTTATCTACCCACAAAACAGAGGACCTGTCGATGTCACTGAGTATCCTCGCCAATTCAGTTATTGTTCCTCACTTACGTCGCACTAATCCAAACGATATTGGCAAGCGTCTGATAACATAAAATATGTGCCTTGATCTCCCTAGCGTAAGCATGTGCGCTCAACATTTTCTCTACGGACTGTTAAGCGTAGATAGCGGACAATACATCCTTTAAATCGCTGCTGCTGATTACATAACCGATACATCCCATGAAGAACATTAAACAGTGAAAACCGCCAAGTCGGGGATCCAATTTTGGAGCACAGTGACTGGCGAAGATATCTCTAGCCTTAATATAGAGCGGTTGATCAAATGTGACAAAACATGTTTTGTTTCCTTCAAAGTTCTGCATTGCTTGGCGGCTGACAGGCGCGCAGTGAATAGTTTATGGCGGTTATTTGTTCGCACATTGAGTTAAATGGCAAGCTGCTTCCTCCATGCAACCGTTTCAAGCTGGTATCGGCGTTATGTTCGCACTCTTACCATACACCCACAGTAAATCGCAACTCGGGGCAAGATGTCCTTGTTGCATGGATGTACGGACTCTAGCTCTTGAATGGCAAGTGTTTGCAACTCTGGTCCGTTATTCTTCCAAAAAATGTGTATGGGTACTTTTCCCAACAGCCCGACGAATTTAGGTGGCGGAATTCTCTCCCTACGAGGAATTGCTTAATTAAGAGTTAATTTTATACCCGCTACATTTAGTGTAGGGGGTAGTTATGCTCGTCTGTCTGTCTGTCTGATTACACGATAACTGCCATAATGTTGAAGCAATTGATCTGAAACTTGTTATACAAGCTTATCTCTTAAAAAGTAAGCACAAGTTCGTGAAAGGCAAAATCGGTTCACTTGTTTATTTTCTTTTTTAATATTTTACGGTGGGGGTATTTTAACTTCAGGGCGGCTGAAGATAATTTTCGTACTAGTTCTATTTGGAATTTGACTATTGGTCCTTGGGTGTACTTAACAAGGTCTTATTTTTTCCCAAAAAGGTGATTCCATAAACTTGACATAGCTTTTAGCGTTTAGTGCTTTAACACTCAAAGGTCTGATTATTGAAGTGAATAATGCAATTTGAGAACCAAACATCGCCGAGGAAAGATCTGTCTTTTGACAAGCTTATTTTACAATTTTTATAAATTAAAAAGACCCATAAATAAAAATCTGAAACATAAAAATAAATTTGGTAATTTTCTTCTAACTTCTTTACGATATTGTGGTAGGCATTTTTGTTCAAATAATATCGTTTCGAGCAAGAATGAGAATAAGTTTTTCTTCAAAATTTGTAGCACTGTGGTATTCACTAGCTATAACCGCAAATAAAAACGGGAATAGAAGAGTAACCCAATGTTTTCTTACCATTTTCTTTTTCGATTCATTTCACTAGCCCTTTGAATATCGGAGATGCAATGAAAACATAAAGTAATAAGCCGTTGGTTCTGCATACTAAGAGTGGGATGAGAAATCTTCAGTACTGAGACGTATCTTTCCTTGAGGGAACGAACGAAGGTAACAGCTACGATTGATTAGAAAGAGCTCTCTAGCAACCAAGTAAGCTGTTGTCACAGAGTAACATTTATCAAATCGTTGTGCTACAAATCAAGCTTATTTGACCGTCCAGAAACCCTTTGTCGGTTGGAGATGTATAGGCAAAAAAAAGCTGAAAAATACCACAGCCTACTACCTGGTATGTTTGCTATGTGTGTTCACTGTGCAATCTTGTCCTTCCTGCTGTATAAATAATGTGAATAATTCTTTTTAGAAATTATAGCACTACTGTTGGATTCTACTTGATTCCTGTGTTTGTAGCTTGGGGTGAGTGCTAGAAGTTGTGATAAGTCTTATTTATTCTCACTGTTACACTCTGTATGTGCTCAAAACGCATATTGATGCAATATCAGTTATCACCTATGCTTTAATCATAATGATACATAGTATTGCAGCTAAGGCATCGATTTTTAAATACATCAATTGAACAAAAGAATCATTATCGGATAATAATTTTTTTTTGTAATGTTACTACTGGAACCATAACGTATCGATTGGTTTCAGTTTCATCGACTGCATTTGACTGCAGAATGACTGGACTATAACAATTAAAACTTATATTTACCAGGAAATAAATAAGATAGACTTTGCACAGCAATTATTTCAATATTTGGGAGAACATACAATTGTGAACAATTATTTTCTAAGTATTTAAGTAAAAACAATTATCATTTCCATTTTTTTGTAATAGATTTGGTTAAAGTTGACATTTACGACTAAAAGTGCAATTGATCAAGGTGTGTACAATTGGTGATTCATCTTGTGCCTGCCAAGTCAACAAATATTTATGAATAGGAGCGAGATTATTGGAGTACATGTTTAAATTAAATATGGACGTTAAAGCCATATCAACCATTTTAATACAAAGAGAAAAACGTAATTTAAACAGAAACTGGTTGTGTACTAAACTACCCCCACAATTATTGCAGGGATGGTAGACATAATCATTGATGAACTGTGGTACAAGGTGGTATAGGTACCATTAGAATGAAAATATTAGTAGTATAGCATACTTTAGGGAAATAAATTGTGCAGGATATCATAGAGGATAGCTCTTTTAAAACAAAATAAGTTTTCTTTAAAACGATTCTTAACATTGCTGATGAGAGTCAAATCTAATCGGACACTTATTTTGGTACAAAATAATATTCACCAAACGGGTACATTTATGTGGCAGAGTTAGTATTTTTCATCCGGCCAACTTATCACTTTTTATGGTCTTATGTGGCCCTCCTCTTGAAATGTTTTTGGACCTCTGCAGAGGTCCAAAAACATTTTGACGACCCCAGAGGTCTGGGGTCGTCGAACAAATGTATCCCAGGAGAATGGAAGCCCTGTCAACTGTACACTAAATAACCTTTGAAGATTTTTTTAATTGGAATATAAAATGTAATTAAGGTAGAATTAACGGTCAATTGAGATAGATGCTATGTAACTTTTGGTCTATGAAACTTGTCCCATTGGCATTTTAAAGTTTCTGCTGACAGATCTAACAGTACCCCTAGAACTAACACTGGAGTTACCAAGTACGTAATGACTTACATACTATCGGTACTATAGATCAAGCACTGGTACTGTGCCTTGAAATAAATTAGTCATTTGTCATTTTATTATAAAGTTGGCTACAACCAATAATGACAAGGACAGCAGGTTGAAATTATGATTTGATTTGGCCATAAATTTTTAAATTAAACATGACTTAACAGCTAGCAGCTTAACAGTGACTCCTATGAGTATGCCGAGCAGATCACTGATGAGAGACCAATCAACAAATTTTACTGGCGTGTCTGCTGGAAATGGCCATAAATAAAAATCAAATTGTGTCTTAATAATCGTAACGTAACAATACAGAATGATCCATTCATCAACTATAGTAATTTTATTTTAAGTTGGAATAATACAGCTTTGTTAAATCAATGAGGTTGTTTCTGCATATTCTTCTAAAAAATGGATATATTTTTCTTAAATCCTTTTATTCGTTATTTAACCGTCTGTAAATTTTAAAAGGGTATACCTCTTTATAAAATTGTTATAGGACGTGAAATAGTATTTACATATTTTAAACAGCTACCAGTATTTACTTCATCAATATAACAAATATATTTAGGGGTTGCTTTAATTTACTAACCAAAATAATTAGCTTAATAAAAAAATCCGTAATCTTTTGAGTGTACATATAAAAACATTTCACAGATTTCCAATTATGTAATTAGTCAAAAACAATAAATGAAACTAAATGATTACCATGGCCAACAACTAAAGAAATCGAGCAAGTGACAACTGATTCTGGTGTGATTTTTTTGTACTCTGGATCTGAAAACAAAAATTGTGAATTTAACCAAAGGTTTTTTTTGTAGAATCTGGATCTGAAAACAGAAATGGTAAATTGAGTCAAATTTTTGAGAAAATCAGTGCCGTAAAACCTGCAAAGAAACCCATTTTTCATTTCAAAAACTGGAAACAATTCATTGAATAGAGTCCAGTTGATTCAGATTCTACCAAAAAAAAGCGTACCAGAACAAGGTGAACTTGGTAGCTTTTTTTTATTATTGGCCAGGGTAGTCATTTAGTTTCGACAAGGTAGTTTTTTTTTGTGACAGATTAAGTAATTGGAAATCGGTAATTCAAATCTTTATTTAAAGTTAAATCATTTTTTTAACTTTGACGGCATGTTTTAAAATTATGGAAAACTACTGTAATTGTTTATTCGGTCATATAACAATTTGAAGGGATGGTCCTTGAAAAAAAGAATTTTGAAATGAAATGAAATGAAAAACTGCTGCGTCATTTGACTTAAAATTATATTCAGTTATGGTGTTTCATTTTATTTATGCCACATCAATCACCCTGTATAGTCTGTAAAATCGTTTTTAAATAAAAGTATTCTAAATCCTCATAACTAAAAGCATAAAACCACAATTATTTTGTTTCTATAACGTTGCCCCTTATCACCATGGCAGAATATGTAAATTAAAAAGTAAGAAAAATATATTTAGATAATCATAATGCCAGCAGCATTTATTAAAAAAAACAGCACATTCGAATAGGCAATACAATTAACATATAGAAAATACTCCTATATTCTTATTCTTATTATACCTGCCTTCCTTTTTATATTTTTAAGTAATTACAAATGCAAAAATATAAATACCTGTTTCATAAATAAATATAAACTATACAAATTTACCATATTTAGATTTAATTCTGTTGTGTTGGCTTTCTTACACGATGATAGTTTGGTAGCATTTTCGACAACGTATCCATTTGCAGTGTTTGCAACTAAAAAGATTTATATAGAATTGGCTCATTTACTCCAGACATTGTAGATTTTTTACCACAGTGTATAATAAAATCAAAGCAGTTGATGAAACTTCTATCAATCATAGTTAACAGGAAAACTTATAATTAATGAAAAACCAGTGAACAATTGTGTCTAACCGACTTTCATCTTTCATTCCTCAAATCTTCCTCACTTAATCGTAAAAAGAAAAATACCACACTGTAGCGGACAAAATTTAGCATCAAAAGGATACAGGAACCTACTCAAGAAAATGAACGGATAAGTTGGTATAATTGATTTAAGTAATTTTTGGCAATTCCACAACAACCAATCGGTTGACATAGGAAATGTGCGTTAGAAATGTGAAGCGGTCGTTTGACGTGGAATCGTCAAAAAATATTCAATTATATTAAATTAACCGTTCATTTTCTTGGATAGGTTCCCAAACCCTTATGATGGTAAATTTTGTCCGCAACAGTGTGCTATTTTTATTTTTACGATTAAGTAAAAGTGAGACTCGAGGAATAGAGGATTAAAGTCTGACAGACAGATTTGTTCAGTTTATTTTTTAATAACTATAAATTTTCCTAGTAACTAGTATTCTATAGTATATTATTTGACGAGCACGTAACGCGAGCATGGACAAGAAGTTTATACGCGAGCCGTAAGCGAGCGTGTAAACATGCCAGCGATTTATATCCGATGTGTGCGAGTCGAATACGATGTTTTATCTACGATTCACAGATTCCATTTTACATGAAATATTTTAAATGTATTTGTCAATGATGGTGAGGCGAACTGTCACATAACTGTCAGCCACATAGGTTTTGACACTAGCGATGTATAATGATGACAGTTCGTTTAAATAATAAAGTGATTATTTGAACAAACTGTTATTTTTATTCAACGCTAGTGTCATTATAATCATTGGCGTGTATCATGGTGGGGATTATATAGTCATAGATACGTATGCAATGAACTTATTATATGTGAGTCGTAGATAAAACATTTTAATATGTTACTACAGGAACCATAAACAATCGATTGATTGATGAGTTTCATCGACTGTATTTGATCTTAATGTGCACAATCTAGAACAGTATTTCTCAACCGGTGGTCTGCGGACCACTAGGAGCGAAGCAGACCTACGAGACGACCGTAAGCGAGAGAGGACAGCGGGAGAAGGTTAAGAAACGCTGATCTAGAATGACTGGACTAACTCTGTAATATGTACAATGTTGACACTTACGGATGGTCCACACAGTGTTTCTCTACGATCACATTTCTCTCCAAATATAATCGTATTTTCCGGTAAAATTTGTTCCTCGGTTACCACACAGCCAGCACCGATAATGCAACCATTTGTAATGGTAACCTTATTTCCAACAAAACATTTTGATTCGAAAACATTGTTATCACCTATATTGCATGCTTCGACATTACAGCCAACTTCAAATACGTTATTTGATCCTATAACTAAAATGGGAATGTTTTCTTGCTCCTGTCTATCCAACGGAGCTCTACAAAAAATAAAACGACACAATAATCCCCAATGTGTATAAAAACCGTGTACCGCACCTGTGCATTATTTTTGATTGCTCTTCGATCAAACACTTCTCACCGATGACAATCGGACCAGCTTCCGCATTAATATGGACGCAAGGATGAATTATTGTACCTGCTCCTATTGTGACATCACCTCTTAGTTTTACTTCTTGACAAACCATTGCCCCTGGCATGATTTTAATACTATAAAGTTAGGTTAGATAATTGAATACCGCAAGTTATATATTATGCTTACTTGTGTCTTGAGGACATTTTGCATTCGTCAAGGAGCTAATGAATGCAAACACTTTACTGAAGTTTAATGCCTACTGCAGACTATTGCCAGCGATGAGAAATATCAAGAACGACACTCGCAGGGCGGTACGGTACCATTGACTTCGGTGATCGGTGTTCTTGGGTGTTCTGCGGTCTCTGCGCCCTGCGGTGTTCCAAGTTTGTTTACAAAACTAGTAGCGACAGCCGTGATTTAAAAGAGTCCGCTAGATGGCGCTACCGCGGAAGGCGTGTAAATTTAAATAATGGCAACTAAAAACTAATTATTCTTATTACTTCCCAATAGAATTATATGAACTGATCAAAACAAATTTAATTATAAAATATATTCATTTTTATACTTATAAATCTATTTACTTCACATGGATGCAGAAATACTATATTAATTAAAAATACAGTGAAAGAAGAAAAAAGGAAACAAAGTACACCTTCTTATACAACTTTTCATTTGTCAACTTTTACAATAATTGCCTAATTTAAAAAAATACATAATGTAAAATAAATACTTAGCTATGTTGCCAAATAATTTTTCTGAGAGTTTTTTCTCCAGAGGTATTTACTGATTTGAGTTTTTGTTTATGAACTTATATATACAGGGTTAGCCAAAATTACCGGAACACCCAAATAATTCCACAACGGTAAAAAATTTCAAAAAAAAAATCAAACAAAAGTTTTTAGACTTTAAACAATCCATCGTTCAAATATATTTTGAATATACAGGGTGTTCATTTTATTATAGAAATCGCGTAAATTTTTTTTTTCAAATGGAACACCCTGTATCTTTTTACATTTTATAATTTTAGGACTAATTCTGGACATTGTTTATTAAAATAATTTTTTTATAAAATGCGTCATTTTTTAGTTTTAAGCAATTAATTAAAATTAGTCAAAATTACCGGAACACCCAAATAATTCTCCATCGGTAAAAAAAATTCAAAAAACATTCAAACAAAAGTTTTTGACATTAAACAAGCTATCATAAAAAATATATTTTTAATACACAGGCTGTTCATTTTTTATGCAAATTTGGTTAACTTTTTTTTTCAAATGGAATACCCTGTATATTTTTACATTTTATAATTCTAAGACTAATTCTAATAATTTTTTATTGGAATAATTTGTTTATAAATTTCATAATTTTTTAGTTATAAGCAATTAGATGAAGTAATACCTCATCTCCTAGTTATATTCAACGAAGATCTGAATAATATTTGGTTTCAACAAGATGGTGCACCGCCGCATTACGGTGTCCAAGTTCGGAATTATTTAAATTCAATTTTCCCGCAGAGGTGGATTGGAAGGAGAGGATCCATTGAATGGCCACCTAGGTCGCCGGATTTACAAATACTGGATTTTTCTATTTGGGGCCACCTAAAGTCCAAGGTTTACACCAATAGGCCGCAAAATATTGATGCGTTGAAGCAGAGGATAGTGGACGAAGTTCAGAGTATTACTGTCGATCATTTAGACAACTGTTTACGGGAATTTGTTGATAGGTTGGGGCATTGTCAAGCCGCTCAGGGATGGCAGTTTGAAAATTTAATTTAATTGTTTTGTTATTTTTTCTTCACATTGTTATTATTTATCCGTTCGGCTAAAATAAATGTTTTGGAGTTTTGATTAATTGCTGATAATTAAATAATGAATCATTTTAAAAAAACCTTCTTGAAAAAAATTCTTAGAATTAAAAAATAAAAATGTACAGGATGTTTAATGAGAAAAAGGAAAAGTTTTCCATACTTCCATAATAAAATAAACACCCTGTATATTAAAAATATATTTGAACGATAGCTTGCTTAAAGTAAACAATTTTTGTTTGAATGTTTTTTGTCATTTTTTTACCGATGAAGAATTATTTGGGTGTTGCGGTAATTTTGACTAATTTTAATTAATTGCTTAAAACTCGAAAATGATGCATTTTATAAAAAAAATATTTTAATAAACAATGTCCAGAATTAGTCCTAAAATTATAAAATCTAAAAAGATACAGGGTGTTCCATTTGAAAAAAAAATTACGCGATTTCTATATTAAAATGAAAACCCTGTATATTCAAAATATATTTGAACGATGGATTGTTTAGTCTAAAAGCTTTTTTTGAATTTTTTTTGAAATTTTTTACCGTTGTAGAATTATTTGGGTGTTCCGGTAATTTTGGCTAACCCCGTATATATATATATATATATATATATAGGGTATATATAATAGCATTTATCTACGACTCACATAGGCATAATAAGTTCATTGCATACGTATCTATGACTATATAATCCCCATCATGATACGCGCCAATGATTATAATGACATTAGCGTTGTATAATAATGATAGTTCGTTCAAATAATGACTTCGTTATTGGAAGGAACTGTCATTGTTATAGTATTGTAGTAAATATGCAACCAATGTAGCACGGATCGATATTATGTACGTGTGTATATACAAGATGGCGAAGCAATACACAAGTCTGCAAGGAAGCTGTAGTTTATTTCCATAAACATCTCCCATATACAACAAGAATAAAACATGGTGTCAGAAGAAATTGATAGATAGAAGATTGAGGAAACGCCAAGCTGTAATATTTTCGTCCGAAGTACGAAGAAAAGCGAAGAAGGAGCAAAAGCATCATATTCATACCAGTTGAGGAAGAAAAAAGCTACGTGTTTGTCACAGGAGGTTCGATTGGAACTTTAGATAGGTATCGATCATCATTTATATTGATCTGTAGTAATTTGTACTGTAGAATAGATAAGGGTAGTTGCTTTGCGGTTTGCTTAAAGATAAAAATGGATACTAAGGCTATGTTCGACTTCTTAAAACAACAAAGTGATCTTCTGCAGGTCATGGCAGAAAAAGTTCAAGGTCAGGCAAATTATGATATGGCAAAAATTCCTTTACCATCTCCATTGAATATAGAGCGAGATATAGCTCAAAATTTTGAATTTTTTATAAAAAGTTGGCAAAATTACTGTATAGCAACAGGAATGGACCAATGGTCTGCTGAAAATGAAAATAAAAAAGTGCACACCTTTTTAACTGCTATTGGGGAGAAGGCAATGGTTAAATATAATCACTTTAATTTATCAGATAGTGACAAGTTAAGTTGTACAAGCGTAATAAACGCCATAAGAAAAATACTTTCGGGTAAGAAGAACGTCATATATGAGAGGGCTATGTTCAATAGCACATGTCAACAGGACAATGAAACTTTTGATGAGTATTTAGTTAAATTACAGGGTCTGATTGACAGTTGTGAGTTTGGAACATTTAGAGACGATCTTTTAAGAGACAGGATTGTGCTAGGCATAAAACATAGGGAAATTAGAAAAAGATTAATGTCTAAACCAGATTTAACACTGGAAAAAGCAATAGATATTTGCAAGGTTGATGAGATAACCACACAAAGAATAAAAAATTTGGATCAAGATCAAACAGTAAACAAATTAACAACTAGAAATTATCAAAATATTAAACAATGTTATTTTTGTGGGGGCAAGCATAAATTTATAAAAGGAGCTTGTCCGGCATATGGAAATAAGTGCAAAATATGTAATGGCATGAATCATTTTGCTAAGGTCTGTAAAAAGAAAGATAAAAAGCACAAGAGAGTTAAAGAATTAAAAGAGGAAACTGATAGTGATGACACAGATGAAGATCGCGAAGATCAATATGTCGAAAATTACGAAATTAATAAAATTATTGATAAATCTACAAATGGAGGCAATGTTAAAGCAGAATTAGACTTCCTGATAAATGGAAAAATAATTAAAGTTAAATGTGATCTAGATACAGGAGCTAATACTTCTATTATAGGAATTAAACAGCTATATAGACTATTAAAAACCGAATCTGTCAATTTAAAAACAACAAACCACAAATTATATGGTTTTGGTGGCAGTGAAATTCCAGTTATTGGCGAGATAACACTTAGATGTAACCACAAGAATATTGAGCATTTCATACAGTTTCAAGTAGTAAAGATAAATCATGGGCCATTGTTATCCGCTGGGGTATGTAAAAAATTAGGACTTGTAAAATTTTGTAATGCGATATATACAGAAGAAGCAAACAATGTAAATTTAACCCTCAAGAAGGAAGTGGAAAATATAATTAGAAAATACGAAGACGTATTCAAAGGATATGGGAAAATAAAAGATACTATACATTTAGAAATTGACCACCAAATTCAACCGAATATTCAGAAAGCTAGACGTATACCTATCCATTTGCGGGATCAATTAAGGAATGAATTAGAAAAGTTAGAAAAACATAGTATTATTAAGAAGGTAAATGAACATACTGACTGGGTCAGCAACATTTTATTAGTAGCAAGAAACCAAAAAATTCGCATTTGTCTTGACCCAATTCCCTTAAATAGAGCGTTAAAAAGACCTAACTATCAATTTACCACAATAGATGAGATATTACCTGAATTAGGGAACGCAAAGGTATTTTCAACGGTGGATACAAAAAAGGGGTTTTGGCATATAGAATTAGACGAGAGTAGCAGCCGTTTAACAACCTTTTGGACTCCTTTCGGAAGATACCGTTGGTTACCGTTGGAATGCCGTTTGGAATGGCCCCGGCTCCAGAAATTTTTCAAATTAAAATGCAAAACATCTTGCATGGTCTTAAAGGTATAGAAATATTAGCTGATGATATTATTATATTCGGATGCGGAAATAATGAAACTGATGCGTTAAAAGACCATAAGAATTTAGAAAATCTAATGAAAAGACTCAAACTAGAAAATTGCAAACTGAACAAAGAAAAGCTAAAATTGTGTCAAGAAACAATACATTTTTACGGACATGTCTTACCTCAGGATGGACTTAGACCAGATGAAAAGAAAATAAATGCAATTCACAATTTTCCAGAACCCAAAGATAAAAGAGAACTTCAGCGTTTTTGGGGCATGATAACATATCTGAGCAGGTTTATCCCAAACTTAAGCTCGGAAGTTCGTCAATTAAGAAATTTAACATCTGACCAAAATGACTGGGAATGGAATAAACCTCATTTAGACGAATTTATTAAAATAAAAAATGAGGTAACGACTTCGAACACTTTGAAATATTACGAAAAGGGAAAACAGATAACAATAGAATGTGACGCGAGTGCTTACGGGTTAGGAGCAGCTCTTTATCAAAATAACCACGCGATTAGTTTCGCATCACGAACACTCACTAAAACGGAATCAAACTATGCACAGCTTGAAAAAGAACTACTAGCAATCGTGTTTGCGTGTGTTAGATTTGATCAATTCATTATAGGGAATCCCAACATAATTATAAAGACCGACCACAAGCTTCTGGTAAATATTTTCAAAAAACCTTTACTTAGTACACCAAAAAGGTTACAGCGAATGCTTATGATACTGCAAAGGTACAATCCTAAAATACAATATGTAAATGGAAAGGATAACATCGTGGCAGATGCCCTATCAAGAGCCCCTTTGACAGAATATGAACCTAAAAAAGAAGACCTTAATATTTACACTTTACACAAGACAACGGAAGACAAATTCTATAAGGGTCTAGAAACTATAAACTTAGAAAAAGAAGTGAAGATATCAAAAGACAGACTCGAAGAAATACGAAAGAATACTTTAAATGATACATGCTTACAAAGACTAACATTACATTTTGAACGAATGGCCAAAGAGTATAGGTCTATTACCAGATGAGATCAAAAGATTCAACCAATATAGACACGAATTGACTACACAGAATGATAGTATCTATAGAAACGATAGTGTTAATTCCATATAAATTAAGAAAGAAAATTATTGATATCCTGCATACAAGTCATAGCGGTATTGAAAATACTCTAAAGTTAGCACGAAAAAATGTGTTTTGGCCAGGAATGTCAGGTGATATTAAAAATAAAATAAAGGAATGTGATGTCTGTACAGAACTATCCAGCTCACAAGCACAGCCAACTATGCAATCTCATAAAACCCCTGAATATCCATTTCAATATGTCTCACTAGATGTTCTAACAACTGATTATAAAAACAAACCAACTAATTTTCTTGTTACTGTGGACCACTACTCAGATTTTTTTGAACTTGATGTTCTAAAAGACTTAACCGCACGAACAACTGTAGATGTTTGCAAGAAGAATTTTAGTAGACATGGCATTCCAGATACATTATGTACTGACAATGGTTCAAATTTTGCTAGTAAGGAATTTTATGACTTTGCTACAAAATGGAATTTGGAACATACTACTTCATCACCTCATCACCCAAGAGGGAACGGAAAGGCAGAATCAGCAGTAAAAATTGCTAAGAACTTAATAAAGAAAAGTAAAACAGAAGATGTATGGCTTAGTTTGTTACATCTTAGAAATACACCGAACAAAATTGACACAACTCCCGCTCAAAGAATTTTTTCAAGATTCACTAGAACATTATTACCAACAGCCATTAAAAATTTAACACCTAAAGCTATTAAAAAGGTCCCTGAAAAAAATAGAATCAAATAAGCAACACAGCAAATATCACTATGATAAAAGAACAAGGCAACTCCCTAATTTAGAAATAGGTCAACCAATTGCAGTACAATTACAACCCGAACAGTCAAATAAGTGGTGTCGAGGTACCGTTCAAGCAAGACTAACCGACAGATCATGCAATGTTGATTGTAATGGTAAAACATATCGAAGAAATATAGTCCACATCAAGCCAGCAGCAGGTTCCAGTCCTATTAGCGACAACATTACAACCGATCAGATGCGTCCAGCACCTCCACCAACACCACAGATACCTCCAACAAAACAAACAACATTACCAATGCGTGTCGAAGAAGAAGAAAAGGAAGAAGAAAGAAGTGTACGCAGTGACATTGAACTCACCAACGAGTCAGCCATAGAAAAGAGGCAAGAAGGAAGAACGGAAAAAGAAACAACACCAATGAGACAACGGAAATTACCGATCAAATTCCAAGACTATGTCTGCAACTAATCTTTCAGTTCAGATTTTTTTATTATAGCGTACACAGATTAGAATATGTGTTTAGTTTATTTTTTTTTGTATGACATGTATTATTATTATTTTTTTTAAAGAAAAGGGCGTGTTATAGTATTGTAGTAGATATGCAACCAATGTAGCACGGATCGATATTATGTACGTGTGTATATACAAGATGGCGAAGCAATACACAAGTCTGCAAGCAAGCTGTAGTTTATTTCCATAAACATCTCCCATATACAACAAGAATAAAACAGTCATCATTATATGAATGTACTCAAAGTCAGTCTAAACCTACGTGGATGACAGTTATTTGACATTTCGCCTCGCCGCCATTGACAAATACATTTAAAAGATTTGATATAAAATGGAATTTATGAGTCGTAGATAAAACGTCGTATTCGAGTCGCACATAACTGATATAAATCGCTCGCATGTTCATGCTCGCGATTTATAGCCTTGGTTATGTGCTCGTCAAATAATATACTATTTTGCATATAGCATAATAAAAAAACTTATAGGGAAAATGTGGGCACGGATCTCAAATTTTGAAAAATTGTATATTACAATAAATTGTTTATAACTTCTAAAAACTTATAGAAATGTTCAATGGTACTTTCGATATTTTAAATAGCTCTAGTTTACATCAAAGCAATCCAATGAAAAGAGCTTATAAAAGGGAACGGACCCAATTAAAAATGTTAGAAAATTGTTTAACTTATGTTGAAAACGTTAGTGTTTGACAAAAATAACTGTGAGATTGCACGAAAATTAAAAGTATTTCGTTGTTTAGGAATCACCATTCGCGTTTTGCTATTATTATGGGACACGATTAAACATGATGGGTTCTCATCAGTGATGTGGGCCGGGTAAATACCCGAGCGGTTGGAACTTATAAAATTTACCCTACTTAGGGTAAATACCTAAATTTTGGGTATTTATCCTTTTTATCCTTAAAACACCATTTCACAGATATTTATACAGGGTGTAATACTTTTTTCCCGCAAGAATTATTTTTAGATAGTACATGTCATTCTGAGTATAACTTTTCACATGGACCTGAATGTTTTCTCAACGCCAAGTTACAGCCGCTTGAAACAAACATTAACTAAATAAAGAAAAATAAACAATAAACTACATATCAAACAATGTTAAAACTAAGAAAGAGCACAATCAATACCCATAACAAAATTAAAAATAAATAAGTTTATGAAAATAAATTTAAAAAAATAATAAAAATAAACTATATAAACAAATGAACGAAAACAAAATACATATGACACTTTTTATACATTTGTTTCTATACAAATAATTTTCCCTCCGAGTATAGAGTTTCTTTCATGCAGACTTATTGGGTTTATCAATTCCTAAGAAGTTAAGTCATTTAATATACAGTTTTGCAATTATTTTACAATTATTTCAAACGGTTGTAACTTTTTAAGGAATAAAGAAAACAAGTAGGTCCATATGAAACTTTTTACTCAGTGTGGCATTTACTATCTGAAAAATAGGTATGCAGGAAAAAAATGGGTACTCTGTAGATGTGTACTGTTGATTACAAATAATGTAAAATATTTGAGTTATATAAGAATATTCAGTACATTTAGTTGGATTCATAGCAAAATAAGAAATTGATTAAGAACGACAAAAGCCGTTAAGTTGACATACATATAATCATAAGTTTCTGCTAAATCTTCGATAACAGAATCAGAAAATATGGAAGATTCACACGATTGAATGGACGAGGATGACAAGGAAATGTCTGCTCTTGATATATCGTCAGATGACACTGATTTTATTCTTTGTTTTATAAGAATAACTTTTATTTTGTGATAAGAGAATACCTTTTGATTTTGCGGTAAAAGAAAAACCTTTATTTAGTAAAGATTAAAACAATACAAATTGTAGTATCGATGATCGATTTTATTTCGCAATATTGCTATGCAATAACCAGTTTTCGGGTCACCCCGTCATCAGTTGCAGCAAACTACAAATTTAAAAGAAAACGCATAAGCACAAGAAACGAAAAAAGCCGTTTTACATACCGTCAGTAGTCGAAGTAACAGTTAAAATTACACATAACATTTATTTAAAACTTATTGATATCGTATAATGGCGGACTGGACCGGTGTGAAAATATATAAACAAGAACAGCGCTGTCGGAAGCGGCGAAAGGAGTCACGAGTTATGGAGGGGCGGGACGAACAGCATCGGGCGGGACTTTCAAAAATGGTAAATACATTCTGTTGGTGCTGAAATCAGTATTGTCGTTAAGAAGTCTATCCGGGTTGGTCATAATTTGTCTATTTATTTCCATCTCTTCAAGAAGGGTCATCTTAAAAGATTTAGTCAGACCATGCAGTAGTGTCAAGTTGTTTTTTGTTATCGTATGGTTAGTATCCGAGAGATGTCGTCCCAAAACTGAGTTGTTATTCTTATTAGTTTTATGTTCGTTGAATCTCACTTCTAATTTTCTACCAGTTTGGCCTATGTAACACTTGTCGCAGTCATTGCAATTAATTTTGTAAACACCACTCTTCTGAGTCTTGTTCAATGTTTGTTTACAGTTGAGAAGTAGATTGCTCATTTTTGAATGCGTCTTAATAGCAACTGAGATGTTGTGGTCCTCCAAGACACGGGAGATAGGGACGGAAAGGGAACTGTGATATGTCAAGGCTATATACTTGGTGCGTTGTTTAAAATGAGGATAGAGTAAGTTGGTAATGTTATTCTTGTGGATCTTGTTGTAAACCATTTGGATGTCTGAAATTGTATAGCCGTTGTCAAAACCGATCTGCATTATTGTATGTATTTCAGTCTTAAAATGAATCTCGCTTAGGGGTACCCGGAGTGCTCTGTCAAACAAATAACGAAAGGATCTCTCGGATACTAACCATACGATAACAAAAAACAACTTGACACTACTGCATGGTCTGACTAAATCTTTTAAGATGACCCTTCTTGAAGAGATGGAAATAAATAGACAAATTATGACCAACCCGGATAGACTTCTTAACGACAATACTGATTTCAGCACCAACAGAATGTATTTACCATTTTTGAAAGTCCCGCCCGATGCTGTTCGTCCCGCCCCTCCATAACTCGTGACTCCTTTCGCCGCTTCCGACAGCGCTGTTCTTGTTTATATATTTTCACACCGGTCCAGTCCGCCATTATACGATATCAATAAGTTTTAAATAAATGTTATGTGTAATTTTAACTGTTACTTCGACTACTGACGGTATGTAAAACGGCTTTTTTCGTTTCTTGTACTTATGCGTTTTCTTTTAAATTTGTAGTTTGCTGCAACTGATGACGGGGTGACCCGAAAACTGGTTATTGCATAGCAATATTGCGAAATAAAATCGATCATCGATACTACAATTTGTATTGTTTTAATCTTTACCATTACTACCGATGAACATGGAGCTATTCCTCGCTAATTTATTTAGTAATTAAATATTTTCTTTTACTGCTATTTTTATAACAATATTATATTGATAAATACCCCTATAAATACCCACTTTGGGTAAATAACCGGGTATTTAGCTGAGGTATTTACCCTTGATAATAAATACCCGTGTATTTAACATCACTGGTTCTCATACCTATTATACAGAAGGCTGAATCAAGATTCACTAGAAAATTATTTTGGCACTGTTCGTAGGCAGGGTTGCGTGAATACAGATATGAAAATGTAGAGCACAATGTAATAAGATATATTGCTGGACATCTTATTAAAAAAAACATTAAATATTCACACATGTAAACAATGTGTTAAGTTTGCATTCGGAAATGAAATTATAGATGAAACAATCTTACTGACCGAATTCAAAAAATATGACCAACACTCATCTTTATATACACCAGATAATGCTCGTTTTTACATGTGTGTCAAATGGATAAATTTTTCAAAGACAATTTTATATGTCTATGTTTAGAGCGAGAAGTTATAAAAAATTTATTGTAATATACAATTCTTCAAAATTTGAGATCCATGCCCACTTAGTACTAACAGCACGAGTGCTCAAATGTCCTAAACTAACTAAAAACAATGGACATTTCGGGAACGGTCTGAGTCGAAGACAATAATCAATATAATGAAAATCGCAAAACACACAAAGAAAAAGTTGTACATGTATAAGTGACTAAATATTACTTACAGTGTTTTTGGAAACTATTAAGGGAGAACATCAACGGTCAGTTGTTTCTTAAGCACACTCTAGCAACAGTCATTTGTATTAAAAGAACAATAATTAAAATTTAACGAGACAAAACAACGCGTGCGGCCTGTCACATGGTATTTTAGGTTAACAGCAAAAATATATGGTAAAAATTAGAACAATTTTGGAAGGTCGGTGTGGTAGAACACTATGTAGCAGGTCGGCAAGAAAGAACTCGGTTCAGCATAAAATGAATTGCAGCAATTAACTTAATTGTGAGTTTGATCTCTGTGCTGTTCACTAGACTGTTTATACAACTCAACGACGTTGTAGTACACGCAGCTCATGCCTTCAATGTCTGTGCGGTGATTTATGGTGTTAGTACATGCTTTTATATGAAACATTTCAAGGAACAATCTTCCATAATAACTTTCTTCTGACGTTAGAATTTTCACGTTTTCGAAGTCAAAATTGTGGTTCATGTTTAGAGCATGAGCAGCTAATGCACATCCGTCTCGTCCCGTACGTATGTTGCTCCGGTGCTCAGCCACGTGTTGTTTTGTCTCGTTAAATTTTAATTATTGTTCTTTTAATACAAATGACTGTTGCTAGAGTGTGCTTAAGAAACAACTGACCGTTGATGTTCTGCCTAAAAATAGTTTCCAAAAACACTGTAAGTGATTTTTAGTCAGTTATACATGTACAACTTTTTCTTTGTGTGTTTTGCGATTTTCATTATATTGATTATTGTCTTCGACATTGTAGAATTAACCCGTTCTGATGAAGCTTTACCAATAAAAAGCGAAACATTAACGGATGAACCAAGTGTTTCATTGATTTTACTCAGACCGTTCCCGAAATATCTATTGTTTTGAGTGCCAACAAGTGTCGGTCGATACTTCTTACTAAACTAACTAATACACCAATACCATTAGCAACAGACCCAGTTAGTACCTGTGTGACATAGGAAACTTCATTTTAAGGGTGCCGAAACGGGTGCGGGTGCGGAACCGCAAATTGGGTAAACGTACTTCGTACCGATCTTTTAATTTTGCTTTTAAATTTGAGATTTTTTATTATGTTCAAAAAAGGGTTGATCTTTAGAATTATTTAATAAATTAGCTAACTTAATATTACTTGACCTCATATCGCCTAAAATTACTCGGACATTTAAACCTATATTTGCGAGTTTATCAAAACATTCTTTTAAAATCTGTAATAAGTGCTGCACATATGCTGCACAACAAGCATTAAGAAAAAATAAGCCAATAAGTTGCTTCCAATTATTGCACAGTCCTTTCGCCATTAATACAAGGACATTCATTGCAGGAAGAAAGGATGATGATAATAATAATAATAATAATAATAATAGTGGTTTATTGTCTTCAAGTTGCTACAAAAAAATAAATCAAGCCATACAAAATCCAAACAAAATAAATCAATCCATACAAAACACAAAATCTAAAAATAAAGTTTTGAAGTACAATCTTATGGCAGGTTTCAGCAATTTATGGCTGCTCTACCAACTCATATTGTCGTCTTCACCGAGTACGGAGTGTAAACGTGTCGGTGCGAGAAATTTTAATATTGTGCGAGTAATTTCACACGGCTTTTGTTGAGTCTAACTTTGTCTGGACCGCTAGATAGTCAGGAGTCCAGTTGTCTGATTGTCTGCGGTATTATTGCGACAGTGAGAGTGCAAATTGATACTTTTCGTTGCTTCTGTTTGGTTTACTGGCGGTCGGACATTCGAGCAGGCGTTTTTCTTCCTTGCGAAACTGGTATTTGGGCGGCAAGGATGAGTTCCAAAACTAGAACACAGGTAAAACTTGCCTCGGAGAAAAGAAGTGTACCGATAGTACCTAATACTGGCTACATCACAGAGATTAGCGATAATGATTATCACCGAGACAATTGCGGATCCTTACAAGACATCGTTCCTGATCTAAGAAATAAGTTGGCTAGTGTTCAGGTTGCGTATGATAAGAAACTTGATGATATGAAGAAAATGAACCGTAAACTTAGAATTCTCAAGACTACTGTGAGTAATAAAGATCTATCTAGTTATTGAAAAATTGGAGAACACTCTACGACTCTTCTCAGAGAGGAAACCTAATAACCTCAAAGACGAGTGTACTCAGGTTGACATCCCAGTTAGGGAAGTGCTGACTTTTGCCGAGGAACGGGATTCACTACCTGGTGAATCTGTAGCAATGGAGGCGCCTGATAGTGGTGATATAATCGAAATTACGGACCAGGAAGCTCCGAATTCAACTATTGAAGATCGGGAAAAGTCGCTTACGGCCCAGCGTAGTAAAGTGGTAGTGATTGACGACGGAGTGGAGCTTTTTCCGGGCGGAGGTGAATTACAGCCGGAAGTGCAGTGCGTTGGCGATCTTAGTGAGTCATGTGTCAAACCCAGATTGTTGTTGTTGGCAGACAGTCAGGGTCGCGGTATTGCGCAAAGAATTATAAAGTGCTGCAGCGGTAGCTATGCAGTTGAGGTAATTTTCAAGCCTAACGCTTGCTTACTGAATGTTATTGCTGATTCAGTGAACCTCACTAAAACATTTAATGAGCGCGATTTTGTGATTTATTTAGCTGGCACTACCGACGTCTTACAGCGGAAAACTTTTGACCGTTGGGCATTTTTTGATATCGCTTCAAAACTAACTCATACCAATCTTGTATTTTTTACTGTTCCTGTGTAAGAATCTTAAACTAAATAACTCGATATACGATTTTAATCTTGATTCATATAGGTTTTATTGCGATTACAAGAACTGTCTAAATTTCACATACTATGACTTAAACTATTTAATAAAACAGGAAACTGTCAGTGGACATGGAGTTCATTTGTCAAATCGTGAAAAAAATAAATTTTGTCAGGTGTTATTGGATATTGTTAGCAATAGTCATCTAACGAAAAAACAGATTTTATTAATGTAAATAATTTAACTTATGTGGACACTTCGTTTAAGGGGAGGTTCCCGTCCAAATCGATGAAAAAACCGATTTTTTTTCCTAGTTTTCATCCTTATGTTGTCGAGAATACGTGAGAGAAAGGATTTTTCGGTATATGATGTAGTTCTCGAGATAGACTGGGTCGGGCGGAACAGTGTGTCGGCGCTCCGGACTCACCGAACGGGCGCTCGGCGCGGCTAAGAGGCGAGACCTTTTTTCTATACCTGATGGGTTGAGTATACGGCATGTAGCAAGTTTAGGGTCTTCAAGTCTTCTGGACGAATTTATACACGTTCCAATTTATTGTAAACTCGCTTATATGTACGTTGGTCTCCAAAACAAGGCCGGTTACGCATTGGATATATTATGATATTTACCTGCACGTATAGTGCGTATTTTCAGTTTGGACGACCGTTTCTCTTGAAGCAACGTGCACTCAGGCGTGCGACGATCGTGTGAATAGTAACGTGGCGTAAAAATGCCGAACACGCGAAAAAGTTCACTGGGAAAAGCGCGCCCTGCTCGTCCGCGCAAAAAGAAAGTCAGTTATAATCGAGAGAAAATGGAAAATGAGAAAGACTTTGTCAGCACTTCCGCCAAGAAATTGAAGACCGCGAGTTACCTTCCTTCATAAATGTTCCACAGACGAACCGAATCACGAGAACTGCCCGCCAGGAGAGAACAGTTGCAGCGCGTTCGGTTTGTCAGGGTGGGGTATGGGGAGAGCAATGCTCAGATAACCTGGGTCGGCTGTCTCTCTCTTATATGCAGATGAACGCCGTATGACATTAGTCCGCCTATTATGCAGCGCGAGACTCTCACCGTACCCTACCCGATTATTCGAACGCGCTCTTGGTGCAAGTGGCGTGTTGCAGAAGCTACGGGTCAACTTGCCGATTTCCACCATGAACCTGCCCTTCAAGAATCTGTCCAAAAAGACATTCGACCAGTGTATGAGGCACTTTCCAGTGATCATTTATTGCAAAGATGCACCGGAGGAAAAACAAAATGATAACGAAAGTTTCAACTCTTGCATTTGGAAGCTTTCTCCCAAACACATTCTTTGTGGTGTACAAACGATACAAATAGCAGCATATAGCTGCTGGTATTTTCAATGAAGGCTATTCATATATTTTGAGAACTGTGAATACGCTAGGAATCGTCATTGGGAACAACAACAGAATTTTCGCCGAGAGAACTGAAAAAAAGCGCATCACCGCAGGGGCTAAAGAATTGTCGGAGGTCAAAAAACAGGCCAGGATTGAAAAAATGATGATGTAAATCCAAAAAAACATACTCCTCGAAGAAGAAGAAGGGACCCTATATGGTACTGGAATAGCTGATTAAATGTAAGTTGTCAGAAACTAACGTTGAATACGATTTTTTATACGTATAACTTCAAACGCGTTTTTCTAGAAACAACATTTTTCGACGCGCGGTACGCTCTAGAGCAGGGATGCACAGACAGCGGCCCGTGGGCCGCCATTTTCTTCCAAAGGGATTATTTAAAAATCGGAAAACGATAGGGCCCCACAAATTATATCTATTTTACGAATCTTTTTGTGTTTTTGGGTTTTTAATTTATTTTGAATCAAAAAGAAAATCCTGAAATTGAGGCATTTTTGGGGCCTTTAAACGGGAACCTCCCCTTAATTGTCCTGGTTCGAAGTATTTTTATCGCAGAGAATTACGACGGGGGAGACAGCACTGATAGTCAAAAGGGCACACTTTGTCATGTATTACACATTAATGTACAATGTCTGAGAAGCAAATGCTTAGCTCTAGAGTCCGTTCTGGCTACGTGTGCTTTTTTTGGCGCTGTGTATTAACGAGCATGGCCTTCGACGGGATGAGATCTCTGGGTTGGGGGTTTTTCGGTTGTTGAGTCCTATTGTACATCAAGGAAAAAGAACGGTGGTGTGGCTGTCTTAGTTCGATGCGATGTGGAGTGTACACCGCTAAACCTCCAACTGCTCTCTTTGGAGACAGATGGTGAAATCGCTGCTGTTTGTCCATAAACTTAACCTTTGTATACGCTCAGTATACTGTTCCCCTTCTGGTGATTTCAACACATTTTTGGGTGTTTTGTCCCGTGTTCTGGATTCTGTGAATGTTTGGCGACGCAATGTTTTGCTGACTGGAGACTTTAATGTCAATTTTGGGACAAATGACGAGCGGGTGTTTCGACTGGTGGACTTACTTTTTGAGTTTGTTTTTGAGTCCACATTTTGTCAACCAACCAGGCTGAAGAACTGTTTGGATAATATTTTTCATAACCTGACAACACCGGTAAAATACCGCACGGCCGACATGTACACTTAATACTAACGATAAAGCTTCCAAATTGATTTCGTTCTTGGAGGTAGCAGCACGGTCCTCATTTCCATCTAAGAGGTTTGTGGGTCGTAATTCTGACTCGCTTAAAATACGTTGGTTTAGTCCCGAGCTTAGAAGTATGAGAGCTCATTTGGAGTTTTTTCATGACATGTACCGCACAACAAAAGATCCTCGGATTCTGGATTCGCGCAACAATTATCGCACTCTATATAGACAAGCTATCTCGAATGCCAAAACAGTAGTTAGTGACAAATATATTTTAGCCCATCAGAGATCTCCGTCTGCTGTCTGGAGAGTTATTAAGAATGGTGGCTCCGCTGCTCCGCGAGATTCCTCCTCCGTTTTAACTGCTCACAGTTAATTTTTTCATAAATGTCACCGCTGCCCTCACCGCTGATCCAATACATTTAATGTGTACTTCTGATCAACCAGGGTCTGGAACCGAATATTTCGAATTTCAAGCTGTTTCAGAGGTCCAAGTGCGTGATGCGGTGAGGAATCTCAAAGCTAGTAAAGCCTTGGACTACTATAGACTAAATGCGCCAATGATAAAAAAGATTAAAGATTTACTAATACAACCACTCACGCGGTTGTTGAATCAATCAGCCCAATTCTGTATCAAAATTGTTAACGCTAGCAACCGTGAAAGTTGCTAAATGCCAAGGTCAGTATGTAAATGAGAACTTTGCGAAAAGCTGCAATTCTGCAGGACCCTTATAGCAACTGAGTGGTTAAAACATTTATCAACTGAGTTGATAAGTAACCACTATGAATCTGACGGTTGTAAAAGTTTGCAACCTGGGTGCGTGATTAATTTTAGCTTATTAATCGCGATTAATTTATGTGGGAAATGAATAACTCTTTAGGTTCTGATTAAAGTTCACCCGCCGGTACATCGGAGAGATTTACCGAGAGATTTTATACTTCATTTGAAGATTTCAGTCAAGATGAATTTTAGGTTAGGATTGTTTAGTTGCATCTTACAAATCAGACAAACAGGCTGGACTGGAAAGCAATAGACGTGTGAATTCCTATGGGCTGGGAAATTCGACGTATCTATACAAAATGTCACCCAACTCATTTTGCATTATCCACCTATATCGATTCGGCCATAATATTGGCAATAGAAGCGGGTCCATAGTAATTATTGTAGAACAATTATCATAATTTTCATGTTCCTAATACAATTGCAGAAATACACATCGTAAAATACATTTTATTATGATTATGTACTTAAATAAAGAATACGATAAACTGTTGATATTTGATTTTCTTTTATTTAATTTTGTATAGACATACATATTTTCAAATTGAAACAATGTACCAATCTGCAAAAAATTATTTTCCAACTATCATTTCCGATTGCGCAGGCATAAACACTGTAATTTGACATGAATCATCTGCAAAACAACATCCATTATTGTTATTAGTAGAATAAGAACAAATTTTACCTTACCTTGTAAATATTTCAGTGATCACTGCATTCCAGAGGCGTTATTTTACCTTCATCTCCGTTCATCATAATGATATGTATTTCCGCTCCCGTATTTAGAATATCAATATGATCGTTAATTTCCCTATAATACTACTGTAGCCACTACTATAGCTAATAACCTCCAAATCGACATCGGTGAACCCTTAGAAAGACATGCAAAACGTAACACGCTCTACTGTTCTGTTGTAATGTATTCTACAGGATTTTCCGTATGCAAATGGTGATATCTTTTGCATTGATACACAGCCAATACAATTGCAAAAGTTTCTTGTTTTCAAGCCTAGAACGAGTGTTTACTTTATAAGATAAAACAATTCCTACCTAAAATTTTTCTTCCCTGAAATGTTCAAATGAAGTCGAAAATATCACGGAAATCGGTCATACTACCTAATAAAAAGTCCGTTGTTACAGAATTGACAAATTGGAATCAATTGCTACGAAAGTTGTTAAAACTTAAGCTTTAACATTTCACTTTCGTAGCAACCGAAATAGCAACTGAGTTACAGAATTGGACTGATAGTATTGAGACCGGAAATTTTCCGGATGCAATAAAAATAGGATTAGTATCTCCTATCTATTAAAATGGTGATAAAGATACTCCCGATAATTACAGGCCTATTAGCATATTGCCAGTGAACTCCAAAATATTTGAAGCCTTGTTAAAGGATTAATTGGTTATGTATTTCGAGTCTAACTCCTTACTAAACTCGCGGCAATTTGGTTTCGGAGCTGGGAGATCAACTGCCGGGGCTATTGCGAGTCTGGTGGAGGTTGTCGTTGAATGTGGATTCACAGTACTGTACGGCCTCCTTCCTTCACCTCTCAAAGGCTTTTGACTGTGTTCCGCATGCAGTCCTTTTGCGGAAGCTATACATGTACAATATATCCCCTGTAGCATGTGGTTAGCTGTCATCGTATTTGTCCAACAGACAACAGGCAGTCAATTTTAACCGGCAAACTTCAGAGCTTGGTTATCTCTCTTGTGGTGTGCATCAGGGGTCAATTTTGGGCCCCTTGTTGTTTTTAATTTTCATTAATGACCTTCCAGGCACATTGAGTTGTAGTGATGCTGTGCTGTATGCGGACGATACTGTCGAGAGGGTCTGATATTGTTAGTGTGGAGGAGGGCCATGTTCGGACTCTGGCTGTGGCTAGGACGTGGTTCCGCAGTAATTTGCTCATGTTGAACGAGTCTAAGACGGTTGACATGACGTTCACTCTGAGGCAGAACGTGGATGCGCGAGGGACTACGAGGTTTCTTGGGGTTGGAGTGGACTCGGAGCTGACTTGGATTCCGCATGGGAAGACATTGTCAAGTCGCCTCTCCACCGTGGTATTTAAGCTGCACCGCTTGATGGACTTTCTGTCTCCTGCAATTCTGCGGGTCGCATATTGTGCATTTTTCCAGAGTCACATTTTATATGGACTGCTATCCTGGGGGCACCCTTCTGCCATGCCACGCATTTTTTTTGGTGTGCAGAGGAGAGCTGTTCGTGTTATTGCCCGACTGGGTTATCGGGATGATTGTCGGCAAGCGTTCGTCACCCTGGGTATTCTAACACTACCAGCACTGTACATCTATGAGTGCATTAAGTACCTGACAGCAAACCTGGAGGCTCATGTGACCCATGCCGATAAGCATAATTACGGCACGCGCCACTACGGTTAGAAAGGTCTCGAAATAGCTACAATTATTATGGCATCAATTTTTTAATGTCCTACATGTTAAATTTAGGTCTTTGCCACTTGCTTCGCTTCTCAGGCAACTTAAGACATACTTAAAGAGTAAGGCATTTTATACTATAGAGGAATATTTGTCTGATCCCCCGATCAGTATTGTCCCCTGAAGCTTGAGTGTGACTGTTTTTGTCATTAAGTCTAATATATGGAATTGTTTAATATTTTTGTAATGTACCTACTATTTTTTGTGAACTATGTGAGCCTTCGGGAATGTGTCATCTATATTGCCTATGTTAATTAGGTACATGTTCTTTTGCAATTTTTTTATTTATTATCAAAATGTATTATGTGACTTGTGTAAGCCTCCGGGCATTTAACACCAATAAAATTATCTTATCTAACCTACCATATAAAAAAAAGTAGAACATCGGAAGCAGATGACCAGTTACACAAAAAGATGATAAAGTATACATGCACCATGACCTCTCTCGGCTATCCAATTTTAGAGAATATAGTGACAAACCATTACGACTAAGTTCTGGAAATCTATCACTGTAACTATTACTGTAACTAATACTAGCGGGGGTTGGGAAATCGATTCGATCCAAAAAGATGCCAGAAATACTGGCAAAACAAAAATATGTAAAGTGAGTATAAAAAGGAGAAAAGAGGGAAAAAAAACACAAAAAAGCACACGAAAAGCTTACTGATACTCAAACAGCGCCCTTGTTAAATTTTTTAAAGTTTGGACACCGATGAATATTGCGGTTGAGAGAGAATGTATTTATTATACATGAAATATATTTGGTATGTAAAGCGACGCTTAAATCGTTCAGTTTTATCGAGAGGTGGTGAAAGGGCGCCTCCAAACCTAATAATGGCCGTTTTACACTACGCTATTAACGGCGTAAGAAGTTACTCAAAACTTGAAGCAATCGAAAATTGCGAAGTGTCAGGTACAGAAATTGCGTTAAAAACTGTCTGGTGTTCGAAATTGTTTCTCCTGTTCCATTTCTACACAATTTTCTGGACGTGTCATGCGCATTGCGCGCATTCGTAACCGCATATCCACCATGCACCATATGTCCACAACTTCAATCAATAGTTTCGATCGAAGCATATTTACACTTCCACGTCCTTGATCCCTTCGCTGTAACCAGTTCTCCTGCCATGTCTTTCGTGTTTTTTTTTTTCGCTTACTCAGCCTGTCTTTAATTCTTTGTAATAAAACAACGGTTAATTGTACTCCCACCCTTGTTAATTCCTATACGTAGATCTGACAGTGACACTGTTGCCACCCTGTGTTGTCACATCCCAAGCGTCTGTATTCTCACCATTATTTGAAAAATTCCCAGTTTTTGGCCTGATTTTCCACCCAAGCGGTTTTATTTTCAATTTTGTTCCATTGCCAAATCAATCTTGCAAGTTTATTTAGATGAGGAAACTGAGTGCCCCCAATTTTATTGATGTAAACCACGGCTGTTGTAGTATCGATACGTAAAAGTACTTCACAAGTGTGAAGATCTGCAGCATACGT
The DNA here is from genome assembly GCA_963966075.1 of Aphodius sticticus. Lineage (NCBI taxonomy): Eukaryota > Metazoa > Arthropoda > Insecta > Coleoptera > Scarabaeidae > Aphodius > Aphodius sticticus. Next base: position 32,214,317 of record OZ014507.1, read on the forward strand.
TTGTAAGCCCATAAAGTTTGCCAATAATGCCAAAGAACTAATATGCAAGGTACGTTCCTCAGCATTCAAAAAATCAAGATTGTTTACCGGCTCAAAAACTCTCCAGCCCGTTAAGGAATCATCTGAAAATATTTCCATATTAAACAAGTGTTGCCTAATTGGGGACACTGAACTCAATAAATTTGAGTCCCACCAATAGAAACCCTCCAAAAGCTCATTACTCAACAGCATTTCCTTGTCATAGTTACCTTTATTTCTAGCCACGGCAATAGATAGATGGCGTTCAAAAAAGTTTGCAGTATAATCAACCGTCAGAGATGCCAGGACAGCTAGCTATTAATAACCCAATTACGTGGTCAAAGTCTCTGATTTTGCATTGTTTTCTTGCCTTAAACCTTTTGATTAATTGTAGTAAATGTGACCTCTTTTCAGAAGGTAATTATAGTGTTAAGTTATTTGCATCTAAAATAAATCCCAAAAACCAGCATTTTCTTGTTGATACAAATACAGTTTTCTCAAGATTAATGATAAAACCTGTAGTAAGCGTCTAGTTGCTTTAACGTTAGATAATCTTGAAACGAATTACCAAAACAAAGAATATCATCCAAATAAATGAGAAAAATAAAACTTCGCAAGTTATTAATAACGGGTTTTAAGACTTTGTAAAGATATAAGGGGCTGTACATAACCCAAAAGGTACACAAGTAAATTCATAAAATATACCGTTAAATTTAAACCTAAAAAAAATTTCTGCTTTGAGGAGATACTTTACTTAAAAAATAAGCGTCTTTAAGATCTATCGAGGCCATAAAAACTCCAACAGTCAAGTTTACAAGCTGACCTAATATCCTAACCTCCATTTTGATATGAGAGGTATCAATAAACTTATTAAGATTTTTTAAGTTTAAAAGTGAAACATTTCGATCCATCTGGTTTTGGAACCAGCAAATATGAAGATAAAAATGACTTGCGGCTGGCTTGCAAGGGTTTATTGCTCCCATTTTTAGTTTTTAATCTGGACTTTGAATTCTGCACGAGATCTAACAGGCTCCTCTGGAAACCAAGCTTGTCGAATACTGCTATTAAGCTTAATCTTATAGCCCTTTATAATCTTTAAGACAAAACAACTTTCAGTGATAGAAGTCTCAGCCAGTCTCCCCGCCATTTTTACCTCTACTGTCGTGTTTTCCGGTATGGTGTCCAATTCCTTGTTGACCCCATTATTTACTGCGCTGCTCCTTTTACAGGTCTGGGGTAAACTAACTGTTGATCTCGTGTCCTCGGCTTCACGCCCACCGGTGCAGAAGGATAAGCACAATGCGGTTGTGCATTGGTCCTTCTTACCGGTGGACTTTTCCAGTTTAAATTGCTTCTAGAAAAATAGGTTTTCTTAGTGCTTGTTGAAGATTGCCTAAGGTCCAGTCCACTCTTTTCTAATACTTTTGCTTCTTTGCTCGTTCAGACAGCTTCGTCCCTCACAGATATTCTCCAACCTCAGTTTTTTCAAGCAGCAATCGAACCTCTCGATTTATACCTGGTGTTATATACTCCTTTCTTCTTTTGATACTTTCAAACTGAGAATGGACTAAAATTTTCCCAGCATTGCTGAGTTTTTCAGCTAAAGCTAACTTTTTTATAGGTTCCTCTATTGAGAGACTTGAAATTGCAAACCCCAAGTCGGACATTGCAGTTCCCACCAGAGTCTGTGATTCAACAGCCCTCTCATCTCGGTTTGTGGCAGTGCTGCCACCTCTACCGATTTTTCGGTAGATCTACCGATTTTTAGTTCTATCTACCGATCTACCGAATAGTGACCTTTTTCTACCGAATTCTTAGACCAATGGAAATCAATCGATTTGAATATCTTATTAATCAGAAAACTTTTTAAACGGCTTTGGGAGCAAGGTAGCAATAAAACTTTGTCTACTTTGTTGCTGACGTTTCGGCTTTATTTTTAGCCTTAAGCATACCTAAAATATAATAGATTAATACAAGAATAGTCAAATTATTAAAAAATTACCTTAAAGTAAGTTCAAATTACACAACAAATACATTCACACGTGACAACCGACGGACGTTAACAATGAACAATTTCAGAACGATATACATTGAAGCGCACGTAAAATATTCTTTTTGAAAAACGGTGTGATGGTTGCATAACAAGTAGGAGTCAAACGGTAAGACAGAAATCACGTTCGAATAAATACTACTTAAATTATCTGTGTCTGACCGTAGATTTACAGTATTTTGTGTCATTTTTATGTATATCATTTCCATAATACACCGTTTTCTATAGATGGACTCCTTGATAAGAATCTCCGCCGAACCGAAATTGATTGCGTTGCCACTCGACAAAGCGTGTAAAGCAAGGGCAGTTTTTTCCTTTTTACTAACATTTTTATTTTCGCAATCGTATTCATGTTGCTTCATTCTATTTTTGAAATATTAGTTAGTTTGTCCCACGTATGTCATCTCACAGCCGCCACAATCAACACGATACACCAACCCACTCATATAATTGCTCTCAACCTTGTCCTTCATCTTGGAATAAAGATTGCCAAGATTTTTCTTATTGTAAGTTACAATTTCTATGTTGTTAGTTTTTAATGTTGAGATCAATCTAGCAGTCAACCCCGGTACACTTGGAAGTCTACAGTATTTTAAGTCCCCCACTTCATCACGACTCACGGCATTATTGTTGATATTATCGCCTCTCATCTCACTAAAAAGTACTCTATGAATCAGTGTTTTCGGGTAATTACATTTCATAATGCTTGCTCCCAAAGCCGTTTAAAAAGTTTTCTGATTATCACTTGGAGCGTAAACTGGGATTTAATTATCTTATTAATGTTTTAATATTAGTATACTGTGTATACTCATATATTGGTATCAGGTACAGAGTTCTGTAACTCACTGTAGGAATCAGTCGGCATGCCACTGCACAACCAGGAGACAGCGTTAAGTACCTGGGGGTGAGGATCGAAAGAAACCGCAGGTACCGAAGGCACGTCGAGGAGGTGGCAGCCAGAGCGGAGAGAACCACCGGGGCCCTGCTAAGACTTATGCCTAGAATGGAGGGACCGTCGGCGGCTAAGAGAAGAGTATTGGCGTCGGTTGCGGAATCAGTGATGCTATATGCAGCACCAGTCTGGGCAGACGACATGCAGCTAGAAAACCGGAAACAAAGGCTCCTGCGAGTACAGCGAAGGGCGGCCGTCGGTGTCACGTCGGCATACAGAACAGTGTCCACGGGCGCTGCTTTGGTGGTAGCGTCAATGGTGCCGGTGCACCTGAAAGCAGACGAAAGAAGGAGGATATATGACGGACGCGGACAGGATGGCGCCTCCAGACAAGAACATCGTCGACGCACGATGGAAGCCTGGCAGAAGGAATGGGACGAGGACAACAACGGTCGGTGGACGCACCGACTGATACCGGATTTGGATGAGTGGACGAGTAGGAAGCACGGAGACGTGACCTACGAGCTCACCCAAGCCCTAACTGGGCACGGATGCTTTGGAGCCTACCTCTACAAATTTAAGAGGAGGGACGGCCCCGAATGCAGACACTGTGGAGAGGAAGAGGACACCCCGGAGCACACGCTATTTGTATGTCCCCGATGGGAAGTCTATAGAAGGGAGTGCCCATGCGGGGATGACCTCAGTGTAGGAGGAATGGTACGGAGAATGCTGCAAAGCACGGATGCGTGGGAGCAGATTACCCGTACCATAGGAACGATACTCCGACGAAAGGACGAGGAAGACAGGCGACGAGGAGAGAGAGAACCTCCCGCCCCTTAGTTATAAGGGACAGGGACGGTCTACGGGACAGACGGAAAGGAAAGCAAACAGGAATGTAAGCGACCGGAAAACCGGCGCGGGAATGCTCCCGGAAAACCGGAGTATGAGAGAAAAGGGTCCTGGAAACACCGGACCACGGACTTCTGGATACACCGTAGTCTGGGGAGGAGCCGCAGGAAAAAAACCGCTGCTTCGGAAAATAGCTCAGGATGTGTCCCAGTGAGTGCGCGAGGACGCCTGCAAATAGGGTAAAGTGCATAGACGCTTGGAACTGTATGTTATATGTTACTTTTAAGGGTAATTATGTAAACCTCTTAAGGTGTCAGCTCCGGCTGGGTTTAGTTGTAATTTGTTTTTAAAAAAATAAAGTCACTAGAGCATAAGAGCGAAGGGGCCCAGATTTTTATAATTCAAATTGTTGTTGTGGTAAGGAAGGAAGATGCCGCTGCACTGCAGAATGTCTCACGGCGATACCAGGCAGCGGGGTGGAGGTGGGTTCTTCCTGGGCCCCTTCGCCCTTTATTAAAAAAAAAAAAAAAAAAAAAAAAAAAAAGGCATGCCACTGCAAGAATCTGCCGCAAGCCGGTATCGGGTTTGTTTTCAAATCGTGTTCAAACTTGAAATCAGTATATGGCTTTGCTTGGCTTTGCGGCGTAGTTATACCGTACACGACTATTAGGTAGTAACTAAGACGACACTACGTAATTAGTTGAAGACTGGAGTTCAAGTGAATATCAAACTGGCGATTCTGGCGGTGATCTGTGTGTAAAGGTGCGTTTCCATTAGTGCTAATGGCAGTGGTAGTAAACGTAATTATAGTATTTCGAATAGAAACTTGCTAGTGACTCATGTTTATGTAGAAGCAAACTAATATGTGTCACTATCACGACATCTGAGAAATACTATAATTTCGTCTGCTACCACCGCCATTACCTACCATTACCACCAATCGGAACGCACCTTAATTCTAAAACAGTAACTGTTCCGCCGGTTTTAATAAAATCTACCCAATTTTGGCGACATCAACCGATTTTTTTAGAGTAGCATCTACCGAATTTTGGCGACATGTACTGATTTTTTAGAGTAGAATCTACCGAATTAGAAATTCCTTGGCGCGGCAGCACTGGTTTGTGGCAGCGTCGTTCAGAATTGACATGATTTCGGGATTCGTTTTGTATTGTGAGATTACAAGCACGTTTTAGGGGATACTTCTTCAGTAAGATCTGCTTCATTTCATCATCGATGCCCTCTGTAATCCACAATCCGGCCAACGCTGGTTGCATGGTATTACTTGGTGTAACATCAAATGGCAATTGCCCTAAAAATTCTTGAACATGATGGTCTCTTTGTGGGATAACTTTGTTGCCTCTTCCTCACAGCCTGGTACGCAGATAAAAATTATATTTCTAAATTTTAACTTAGTAAACAGATCAAACAGCTGGTGAAATTGCCTCATCCGAAAACTGAGCTTTAATACATCCATTTATTAAACTGAATACAAATAAATCAATCTAGAAATTTAATTGCGTTGTCTCACCCGAGGTATGAGCGCTAGCAACACCATGTCTTAAAAATGTAAAATGGCGTTGTAAAATATCACGTGTTTTGTCTCACCCTAAGTATGAGCGCTAACAACACAAAAAAACAGCCAAGTACAGGGGTTACGTACGTAGCCAGTGTTTTGTCTTACCCGAACTATGAGCGCTAACACAAACGTCCTAATAAAAAACATAATGGCGTTGTAAAATTTCACGTGTTTTGTCTCACCCTAAGTATGAGCGCTTCCTCTTTACATACTTTTCCAACTCTCTTATCCTCCTCTTCAATTCTTTACTAGTTTTGCACATATTTCCGAAGAAAATCACACCATTGTTCACAAAATATAAAATGCGTACACACGCCACCAGCGCGAAGAACAGACTTGAGATAGGTAGTGACCGAACCATTATATGACAGATTCGTTTCTTTCTGCCAACACGCGCCATCTAGTAGTAAGAATAGGTACTACAAGTGGTAATCTGTAGAAGGAGGCGAGAAATATAATTGGAAGATGAAGTCTTGACAGTGGGGGGCAGCTTCAAACATGGGGCAGGTTTAAACAGTTTCAATTTTGGCGCCGACTGTTGACAGATTTTTGTTTCAATGACGGAGATAGGTTGGTATTATTGTAATGCAAAATGGATGTTCTCGGTGAAGCTGTCAATTCTGGTTGTCTTGTATAATAAAGTAAGAGCACCTTTTAATAGAAAGCTCAACCTTCTCGGGACGAAATTGTAAGGCTATAACATCAGGCAAGCATATGACAGAATAAAGTCGCCGAGAGCTGTGATTCCATGCAACATTTATCCATTATAATTCGCAACCGGATGATGAAAAGTCCTAACCTAACTTTTTTGTTTGGCTGTTCAACATGAATTTGTACCACGGGGCACATTTGAACATACATGATGGGGCATATTTGAACAGTGTTCAAAGGTGCCCCAAGTGATACTTAGTTTAAATTAATGCCTTTTTTTTGTTTTGTTTTTCTTGTTCTTTTATATATTAAGAAGCGAACTAAAGCAGATGTGGTAGAGGAAGACATGAAAGCGGCTATACAGGCTGTATAGCGGACGGCAGCATCAACTTTTGGAGTTCTACATACGACGCTCCATATCAGGATCAAGAAGAATACTGAAATAACAACCGCATATTCAAGTAAATACACTCGGCATCAAGTGTTCACATCCGAACAAGAACATCATATGAAGGAATATATTCTCAAATCCGCTAAAATGTATTATCGCTTATGTGCCAATAAGAAAAATGGCTTACGATTATGCAAAGCTTCTTAAGTGTCGATACCCAGAAGCTTGGGATGCAAAGCAGATTTCTGGTATTGATTGGATGAAAGGTTTCATGAAGAGACATGCAGATCTTTCGCTAAGGAAACCCGAAAACACTAGCCTGGCCAGAGCCACTGGTTTTGATAAAACTAATTTGGCCGAATTTCAAGCGAATCTTGAACAAGTTTTGCAATTTTATTTCTTTACACCAGAAAATATATACAACCTTGATGAAACTGGTGTGACCACAGTTGTGCAAGCTCCAAATATTGTAGCGACAAAGGGAACCAAAGAAGTAGGCCAGGTTGTCTCTGCAGAGAGAGGCCAACTGATCACAATGTGCGGGATCGTAAATGCAAGTGGGAACACCATTCCGCCGGTTTTTGTTTTTCCTCGGGCTAGATTACATGATAAAATGCTAGCAGGAGCCCCCGTCGGTAGTCTTGGTCTTGTTAATAATCCTACCAGCGGGTGGATGACTAATGCGTTAGTTCTAAAAGTTCTTGAGCACATACAAAAGTTTACAAGGTGTTCTAAAGGGAACCAGATACTCATTCTGATGGACAATCACGAAAGCCATTGCAGTTTGGATGCTATTGTTTATGCGAAGGATCATGGAATGGTTTTAGTCACTTTTCCTCCACATTACACAAACAGATTGCAGCCATTAGATGTATCTGTTATGGGACCTTTTAAAAGCAGACTTTCGATTGCTGAGAATGATTGGCTTCTCAACCATCCAGGCAGAACTCTCACTATTCATGATCTGGCAGCTCTTATCAACACGGCCTATGTGAATTCGTTCACAATGAAAAACATTATAGCCGGATTTGAAAAACCTGGGATCGAAGCAGCATTGGTGACTGATCGTGATCCACCTTTAGTTGAACCTGAACCTCCAATTTCTATGGCTGCGTCAACCCTGGAGGATGCGTCTTCAACTTTGCACGTTGACAAACCGTCAATTACACATCAACTCTCAACATCAAGTTTTCAAGGAAATGTCGCAATAACTCCGGAATCTATAAGAACCTATGCAAAAGCCGGATCGAGAACCAAGAACAGACAAATCCGAAGAAGAAAGAAGTCCCGAATCCTCACACACCAGAAGAACAAAAAATCGAAGAAGAAACCTTGCCACGTCTATCAAAAAATAGGAAACCGAAATCTGTTCTTAATTTGCGTAAGAAAAATCGCGTGTTAAAAAAATCAAGACAAAATACTGAAGATGAGTCAAATGAGAGTAGTGATAGTCTGATGTCGTAAATATCAAAGATATAGTCAAAAAGCTGCCGCCTCCATCAATTTCAGGTGGAACCTCCCGAATTAAGACTGTTTTCACATTTAAGTTGTTACAACATTATCTAAAGTAGTATTTTGGCGTCTGTTTAAATCTGCCCCCGCCGTGTTCAAAAGTGCCCCGTATATGGGGTAGATTTGAACAGTATGCACCAAAATATAAAAAAATTACAAGTTTATTTAGTTTTCTTATAACAACTTTTCTTCTTTTCTAAAAATGTGGACAATGAGTTCTGCAATATTGCTACAATCAAGGAAATGTATGTTTTGTTTTACGGTTTAATAAATTTTTATTTTTCTTAAAGTAGTTCAAATGTGCCCCCCTCTCCCCTAATCAATAAGCTTAATGTCCGGAATGCGCTTAAGGTCCAGTGTCCCCCAAAGGCTCAGATTAAAACGCGATCTAAAAAAAAAACAAATAGCCTGGTGAACATGAATGTAAGACCGTTTCCTTAATATGCTGGCATGTACTTGCTGTACTTTGTATTTTTTTTGTTTATATTGCGAAGTTTATTAGTTGCTTTACTTGCTTATATTAGTAGTTAATTAAGAGTAGTGATAATTTTTCTGTTTCTAATTTTATATTTTTCTCTGTTCAGGGTAAGTATTTATATTGTTTTATTTGCTTTTGTACTGCGATCTTTGTTGCTAGTGATTAGTCCACTCACGTCGGCCGTTTATATACCACGTTTTCTGATTTTAATGCGTTGTGTTTGTTTAATGGTATGGTTGCTGTATTCGATGTCATTGTCGACTTCACTAAACTACAAATTCGTGTGTTCTGATGAAAAAACAATATAGTTTCGAAATATTAACATGAAAAAGTAGTTTCTGTTCTTTTCCTGATCTTACTCCCGAAAGAAATTTACTGTTTGCTACTGCTAACGAGATCGAACAAAAATCTCCTGCTCGGATACTTCCACAGTGATTAGTCTAGGATAATATTGTATTTTTGTTTGTACATATTGTTTGATGTTTCTTCCATTATCTTGCTGTTGTCTTTATATTTAAGCATGAAGCTGGCGCATTTGAATGTTTGTCCTTTGACCTCTAATTTAATAAATTTTAAGATTTGCTTAACACTAGTGAATATGAGCTCGTTCGTGGGTTTGAGCCAGGCTTGTCTTACTCCTTATGTTGATTCGGTTGCGGTTGGTGTTGATGGTTTTTTGCTGGAGAGAGTTGATCGGGGTGCTAGAGGGGGAGGCGTTGCGTTCTATGTGAGTAACAAGATTAATTATATATGATTCATCTGATACTTCTGAGTAGCTTTGGATCTCTTTTCTGATTGATAAGCTACGTTTTGCTGTTGGTGTTGTTTACAAACCTCCCAGACTAAAGTACTCAATTTTTATTGATGAGCTGGAAAGTACTATGCCCAGTGTGGTACCGACCCTCGACCGGGTAATTTTGATGGGTGATATTAATATTAACTTGCTTGAAAATTCAATTGCAGCAGATGCATTTGTTGGCCTGTTGAGTTCGGTTGGACTAATTCAAATTATATCTTCTCCCACGAGAATGATAGCTAATTCGCAGAGTCTGATAGATGTTATTTGTATTTTGGATCCATAAATTGTGCGTGATAATGGTGTTTTGCATGGTTTTAGGGACCATGAGTTAGTATTTTGTGACGTTGGGGTCGTCTTGCCATCTCAGTTTTCACCATATAAGAATGTAAGGTGTTTTAGGTATTTTTATTACGACGTTTTTTGCGTGACCTGTATGGTATCCCCTTATTCTTAATATTTGATTTGATTGATGCAAACGATAAGGTTAATTTTCTCACTTCAAGTTTATTATCAGTTATCACGCTCCATTTAAGCGCTGCAGGTTTACGAGACCGCCAGCACCCTGGATTACACCCACGGTTAAGGAGATGCAGAGGTTAAAGGATGATGCGTTACAAGTATTTAAGGCAAAAAGAAGAACACAGGCATGGCACTATTACAAACAGATTAGAAATTTGACCAACGCAGCAGTTGACAGGGAGAGGAAGGCTTTTCTGGAAAGACGGGTACAACACGACAGGAATAACCCCTGGAAGGTACTGAGGGAGATGGGCGTGAGTAATTCTAGAAATTCTATCATACCGCAGCATCTTGAACGCCCGGATGATTTAAGTTTTTACTATATAAACTCAACCATTGCCGCATTTGCTCCTGATACTGAACTAATAAATTATTACAGAAATAATAAAATTGCCAACACACATTTTTAATTACAATTAGTTAATGAATTGGATATTCTACAAGCTATAAACGCAATTAAAACAAATGCAGTGGGCATCGATACATTAAATATAAAGCTTATTAAACTTACATGTCCCCATATTCTAGAATATTTAAGACACATTATTATCAATGCTTGTTTATCGGAGCGCGTTTTCCCTAAGGCCTGGAAGGTTGCGTTGGTCAGACCTTTACCCAAGATTAATCATCCCTCTACATTTTCTCATCGCCGACCTATAAGTGTTCTTCCGGTGGTGGAAAAGATTATTGTTTTCCAACTACAACAATATATTTCTAAAAATAAGTGACTCCCGGACACTCAGTATGGGTTCCGGTTGCGATATGGTTGTGCCGCTGCGTTATTAACAATAGTTGATGACATCGTTGCAGATTTGGATAGGGGGAGAGCTACTGTTTTATGTCTGCTAGATTTTTCTAAGGCGTTTGACACAATAAACCATGAAATGTTGCAATCTATACTTCATTTTATTGGTTTGGATCATATGGCGGTGAAGTTGTTGTATTGTTATGTAACTGACCGTAGACAACATGTTGTTTTGAATGGTAATGTGTCCGAACAGCTCAGCCTAACATCAGGTGTTCCCCAGGGGTCAGTACTGGGCCCGTTATTATTTACAATTTATACCAGCCGTTTTTCGGAATGTTTGAATTACTGTACATCACATTTTTACGCAGACGACACCCAACTGTACCATTCCTTTTTCTTAGATGACGTAAAAACTGCATGTGACTATATCAATCGCGATCTCGAGGCCATCATTGTTGATGTTTCTCGTCGGCATAGTCCCTTCCTCCATGGCATAGTCTTATAAACCGAGTTAATTCTATTTGTACCGAAAAATATACGTGAGTCCATCTTGTCGCATCTGACTGTTTTTGTAAACAATGTTAAAGTACCATGCATAAGTTCAGTAAAGAGTTTGGGCGTGATTATCGACGAAAACTTTAAATATAATGATTTCATAAATAAATGCACACAGCGAGCATATGCCAATTTAAGGTTAATATATAGCTGCCGAAAATTCTTAAACAGGAGAAGAAAGACGATGCTATGCGAGTCGCTCGTATTATCTCATTTTAATTATTGTGATGTGTATTCTTCATTTTTATCATCAGTTGCTGCAAGGAAGATTCAGAAGGTGCAAAATTCGTGCTTGAGGTTGATTTTTGGTGTTAAATATGAAGCATCGAAGAATGTTACATTCAGCATGTTTGTATTTTAAAATTGTCTTTTGAAAAGCCACCTTATTTATACAGCAAGGCTATGCTCGGGTTGGACGTGCATACGCTTAACATTAGATTTAAGGGAACTCTAACGCCTCCTACTCACGCACACGAGTTTTTTAAAAAATGTTGTTACCAAATTACAAAAGTCTGGATTAAGCAGCGCGCCCATTGAATCGGCTCGGCTCAGCACGGCCGGCACGGTACGTTCGGTTCGGCAGCGACCACCGCACACTGAATCGGCGGGAATCAATCTGTCGGGCAACGCCCGACATTCAGTACCGAACCGTCACTAGTTAAAGCAACAACATGGCTTCAAATTCGTCGTCGAGTTCATCAGAAGAAGATGTTATGGTCGCATTGGCTTGCGCAGAAATCGAAAAACCATCACGCAGAATTTGGGTACATGACATACACCTAAAACGTGAACTGTATGGGGAATTTTACCATTTGTTCCCTGATCTACACAAGGACGATGAAAAATTTTTTAAATATTTTGATAATTCTTTTCGATTGATTCCTTTTTATAATTCATAACAATAAAATAAGAAAAATATATTATTTACCATCAAATAAATAAAAAGGAATTTTAAACATGCTTCAAAAGTATAATTTTAATTAGATACTGTAATGAAGTGAATTGTCATTTCATTCAAAAATTAATTTAAGGAAATAAACACATGTTAATAACTAACATTTATTATAACTATATACGTAGGCTTTCACGGCCAGAATCATTTAGAAAATAAACTGCTTCCGGGTTATGCCGTGTGTCAAGATTTGTAAATGCTGACGTTTCGCGAACCATGTTGCTCGCTTCTTCAAAGCTAATTGAATACTGACAGTATTCAATTTGCTTCTTTAGTTCAGTTTTTTTCATTTTCTTTAGCCCACTATCGTATTTTCCAACGTTATTATTTGAAAATAATTCAGAACATTTCAATGGAAGTATTTGATATTTACATATTTGTTGTAAAATAAATAGGAAAGTAGGAAATTTGATGTACCAATTTAAATACGAAATATCCTATGTACCGCCGGCCGAATATGTACCCGGTATGTAGATAAATAAATCTACAATCATTTCGAATTTGCGCGGAAATTAAAAAAAAAACAAAAGTAACTTTTTTAACAATACTGTATCTAATTAGCTGTATCGAAGTAGCAATTTTGTTGAATTTGCAGATCATATTCACAGCGACATTTAAAACTATATTAGGTCAGAAATAATCAAGTACAGGTAAACGTCGTTTTACGCCGGGGTTCCGTTACAAGAGACACCGGCGTAGAAAAAAAAATCGGCGTTAAATGAACACAAGTAGAATGGACGATATAAGGTGAGGTTCCAGGCATATTGTTATTTGTGCTTTTTTCGCCAATGTTTGAGTTCTGAATCACTATTGTCGCCCATAATGAAATTACAAATTGAATATTCTTTAAATTTTAATAATAATATAATTATTATACCTTTTATTTTTCTTAAAAACAGAACGAAAACTAACTTGGAAACAATTTCACACACATACAACAGGCTGCTCGCGTACACGGTAATAGAATAAAAAAACGTGTAAACGTAAAACAACTGTAAAAGAATCGCGTCGCCTACTGTCGTCCTGTCGTCTGGTGTCGGCATAACCGGGGGAATCACGGCCGAACGACCTGGGGGATCCCACGCCGGTACCAACCGGCGTAATTATTTGCATTTTTATTTTCTTTCAATAAAGACCTTTATTATTATTATTATTATTATTATTGTGAATCGGCGTAAATCGAACCGGCGCAAAACGACGTTTATCTGACATCAAACTTTTTGAAACTTGTAACTGATACTTGAAAGTTTGTATTCTGTATTAATGTTTCCACACCGCTTTTGCAATTCCTTTGTTCGGCGGACATCGTGAACGGGAAATTTAAAATAACTAATTTCCTTATCTTTTATTCGATTTTTAGTACAATTTATGTACATACAACAATTATTGCCTGCCATTGTATCTGAGGTAGCTCGAACAAAAACGACTTCTCTCGCTGACCTAAAACTGACAAATGAGCGTTGCACCAGTGTTGCCAACAGTTGTAACTAGTGCCCCGCCAGAAATGCCTTGAAAAATCGCCAGAAACCCGCTAGATCATAATACGCTGAGCAAATTCAGAACTAGTTCAGGCATCTTTTTATATTGGACCAATGCGATGTATTGCTATGGTTCCCTTACCATCATCACACTGACACATCCGGTCCAATATAAATTACGTCCCGAACACGTTCCGAACGCATTCAGCGAACAAAACTATTATTGCAGTAATAATAAAAAAAAAAACTTAAAACTTAAAAAAAAATATTTACAAAAAAATACAAACAATATGCATTTAACATATTATAGAGGACCAACGTGAAAATTTGAAAGTAAATAAAAAATAGTTCTTCTAAAAAAATAGATATTAAAAAACGAATAACACAAGAAACATTAAATGTTCATAAAAAATCAACAATATTTGGAATATCTATTTAACATATTGAGACTGTCGTGAAAATATACAAATAAATAATTCTTCTGAAAAAGACACAAATAATTTAATTTATTTATTTATTAATTTATCATTCTGTTAATGAAAGGAATAACAAAATAACAATATCATATTAAATTTTTATAAAACGTATATATGTATTTACAAAAAAATAACGTCCTTTTAACATATCGAGATCAACGTGAAAGTATAGAAATAAATAAAAAATAATTCTTATAAATAAGCATATATTCATTCTGTAAATTGAACGAATAACAAAAATACATTCTTGCATACAATTTAAATAAAACATATTAAATAAATATATCGAATGGTTCTTCTTCATCGGTAAAAGTTTTATAGGACTTAATTTGTCTTAATTTTCATTAAAACATTCAAGATACATCATAAGTATAGCAGCATTTTCCTTCTGCTTTTAACCCTGCCCTAATTCTCAGTATATTTATTACTAAACATAGAAATTTTAATCCTGTTTCTGGCTTTTGTCTTTATTTAATTCATTTGACTAACGAGACGTTCCATATCGGCATTTGAATGTGGCAGAGACAAGCAAAATCATTGCTTGCTTGAAAATGGGCCAACGCCATATGCCCGTACTTTGTACAACGTTGGTAATTCGAAACATGGGATAAATAAGAACAATGATCTACTTTTGACCGAGTTTTATGTAGAAAGGGTATAAAACCGCCAGAAAATGTTATTACATGTAGAGCAGACCGCCAGAAAACCCGGTAACCGCTAGATGAGAATTTTTCTCGCAATTAGCAATTTCAAATTGACAGTTTGAGCGGCAAAACCGCTAAATCGGCAACACTGCGTAACCTCAACACGGGTCGCGCCATCTATTGCTAATTTGCCTGCACTACATTCACTGACCTCAAACTGAGAACTGAGGGCAGGCGTTAACCTCAACACGGGTCGCGCCATCTATTGCTCAGGTAACCGCTGTGTTTTTTTAAACCTATTACTTTGCCAGTCTAGTTAGTCTTCAGTCAACGATTTTACATAGAGTATTATAAATATATATAATTTTATTCTTTCCTCTGTGCGTAATTGAACTGCGACGGTACTACTGCGACGGTTATTAGATGCTAATTGAGTATAATTGGAGGAGTGGGAAAGGAAGGAAGGTGGGGTTGGGGGTTTGTCAGTGGGAAGCGAAGAAAGGGGGGGGGGTTGTCAGGATTTAAATACATTTGTGGAGTAGAAAGGAAGTGAGGCAGCTGTGGTGATATATTGGGAAGCGGTTGAGAATGTGATGGCGTGGGCGGATTTTCTTCAATCAAATTTTTTACTTCGTATTGGCTTACTAAATTTGAAATTTTATTTTTGATTTCAATCTGCAAGCGTGGTGAAAAGGAACGGACTGTTTCCTCCATGCAATCAAAAATTTTTTTCAAATGATCCGGTTGTTTCTTTGCCGACCTCGAGGCCTGCTTATCTTTAAAATAATTTAGAACACCTGCGCCATCGGTGAATTTCTTGATGAAGCAGATGATTTTGGAGTAGGTGGTGGTGACAAATCACGAGAAGCTGGCCGCGGTTCTGGCGAAGTAAGCGAAAGTTCTTGGGAAGTATTTCCGTCTTCTAATTCAATAGAACTAATTTCTTCTGTGGAAGTGTTTGGTAAATTTGACAGCTGTGTCCGTTCGCCAAAATATGGGATCAGAAAATATATGGTTTCCGCGAACTTCCACTTTTTACTGGGATAGCGGCATCTCCACTCTTTGTCTGCCTATTTTTTAAGGCCTTTCGGACGCTACCTCGAAGAGACGTCCATCTTTTTTGCAATCGTTTGCTAAAATAACATTAATAATAAAATATGTTATATGCAAAATGCCAGATTAGCCTTGGTTACTTGACAATGTGCGTGACGTATTTTGCGCAACGGTACACAAAATAATGAGGCATTACGGATAGTAATAAAAAATATTATTTTTGTATGGTGCAGTAAAAATATTTTCTTTATTTTATTTTATTTTATTATTTATTTTATTTTCTGGGATATGGGGATTCTTTTGCGTATATCCTTCAGTTATAGATTAGGGGAAACAACTGTGAGGTCAATTAATTACGACACATGCGAAAAAATATGGTCTACATTGGCACCTGTTGTAATGCCTGCTCCAACAACTGAACACTGGCAGAAGGTAGAAGAAGGATTTAGAAATAAATGTAATTACCCAAACTGCGTGGGTGCCATTGATGGCAAACATGTTCTTTTTGAAAAACCACCAAATTCAGGATCTCTTTACTACAATTATAAAAAGGAATTGAGCATCGTACTACTTGCCTTAGTGGATGCTGACTACCGTTTCATCACTGTAGATGTTGGGGCCTACGGGCGAAATAGTGATGGAGGTATCTTCCGTTCTTCACAACTAGGAAAAGCACTGATGTCGCAACAATTACATCTTCCAGCAGATAAAAAACTACCTGAGACAAATACGGTTCTGCCACACGTAATTGTTGGCGATGAGGCATTTCCCTTAATGCCCAACGTAATGAGACCTTACCCAGGAACGCAGATGCTGAACAACGAAGCTATCAAAATCTATAATTGTCGGCATAGTAGAGCCAGACGAGTTAGCGAGAATTTATACCTTCAAAATGTCCTATTTTAACATCTTATATGGTAACCAAATAAACTAAAATGCATAAATGCAAAGGTGTGTCCGCTCGCTCCCCACCTGCTTCATTCCACTGCCAATGTGTGTTTTGTACTTATTATATGTATTGTATTGCTTGTATATGTATAGCAGAAATTATATTGAAATTTAATTTTTTTTACTCTCTACTGATCAGTTGGTTAAGTTGAAAAGCAGTGAACTTTGCCTTTTAATTTTTGAACTTTTTGTATTATACATGTATTTTGTTTTAATGAAGTCATTTATTATTATTATTATTATTATCAGCGTATGTATGACTGGAACAATGATGTGATTTATTCCCGTGTGTATGACTGGAGCAATGATGTGATTTATTCCCTACATTTTCAAATCCAATAATATTTAGTCATTGGCAATATTATAAAAGAGATATGGTTTTATACTCATTTCATCGAAACAAATTATGCAATTTTTATCTCTTTCTGACAGAATATCAACCTTTAGTTTTAGTGTTTTAAAAACTATATCATTAAAACCAGCATCAATTTATTGCTATACCGTCAGTTAAACGGGACAGGGTTCTTTTGGAAGGAAACATAAAACAGCTTTGCAAAAATGAATATGCATTGGGGCTTAAAAAATTAATTTAAAAAAAAATATTTAAAATCTAAAGTACATATACCTTGCCCCTTTCTTTTTTTTTGAAATAAGCTTATGTTGTTCGAAAATAAAAGCTGCTATTGGCCCTGAAAATTTTGTATGTTTCTTAGATTCCCAATTGTTGTCTGATACAGCGTTTAAAGTTGATTTATTATTTTCTTTCTCCAGCTGTAACTTCAGCGGACGAACTTGTCGCTGTAGGGACTTATTTTTCTTTCGCAACGGTGTGCTGATAAAGCCTTAATTGTCTTACATTCCACACTTTTATGATCTGTAAAACTATACATAATTAGAATACATAATTAAAATAATACGAAACCAACTATTCAAGGTGCCAACTGTTGAAGTTGCTTGCTGATTAATTTCGGATGTGTCAAAATCTTCAGTATTAGCTATTGAATCTTCTTCTGTAGGTTCACTTACAGATTTTAAACATCTATTTTACAAAATGGAAAATTCGGCGCCCAACCCTTCAAAATCTGAAGTGATCTTTACGAAACAAAATCACTAAATGAAAATTAGTAGAAATGTAACTTTAAGAGGAGAAACAATAGCCTTTCGGCACGAAATAAAATATAACTTTTCGGTCACATTTGAAAACATTGAAAACACGCCTCGGCGGGCAAAATTAAATTCCGCCTTTAAGCGGAAATAATTGTCTAAACAAACAACATAAGATACTTCTGTTGAAGACCATATTAAGAGCGGGTATGATGCACGGACCGGCGATTTAGGGATATTAGGCAATCACTCACCCGGAAAAGCTTCAAAGAAAAAAAATTCTATGTATAATTCTTAAGGGGATAGATACTCGAGGATAGATTGGTTGAATGGAAATTCTGAGGTTGAATACATTTCGGACATCATTAGAAGAGACTTATAGTAGGTGTGGCTTCTGGGACTATACGACTGTCGGTCTGGACAGGCCCGGAAAGGATTTTTGAGGTTAGAACTGCAATATTAATATAATGTCGATGAAGAGGAAGAAGCAATGTGGGGATCCTAAATTGTGCCATGTACTCAATTCGATTGAAAAAATAGTCCTAAAATGGTTTGAGCGCACTCGCATATGTTTAGAAATTGATTTACCAACACACAGCGCACATTTGTTTTGCAAGGGTCTATCTTTGGGAAATGTATGAAATGACGATGCGTCACCGTAATATGAATTACACTGAGGAAACAATAGTTTTTGCTTTTATTGCTTCTTTTAGTCGCCCTTTCCGTCTTTTATTCAATAATAGTTCTTGAAATGCAAGTATAACACTATGTAGTGGCCATGTAGTATCCCGCGGTGAGTAATTCAACTTTCTTCCACGAGGGAGCGACTCTTTCGTTTGTTGTGGCGAATGAACGGCCGGTACACAATGACGTCAGTACTGCCATCGATCCTAACCTAAACTTAAACTATGCGTTTAAACTTCTGTGTGGTATTTCTATTTCATATGTTTAACCTTAAGCAAAGCTACACAACACTGGCAGCTAGACGTGAACGTGAATGGGTCTAATAACGTTTTCGAGTTACTGCACTTTTTCTGCACTGGCTTGTCCCAGGGCAGTTTTGCGCGTTCGACTTATAGTTTTCAGGTGGCACTCGCCGAGTGCAGCATGTTTGACTTACGACCAAAGTGGCCCTCAGTGCGCAGTCACGGCAATTTTCTTGTACTAGAGTCGGTGCAGTACCAGACAAAATGAATCTATTCCGGCTAATGGAATAATTATCTTCTTCATCATCTTCGGACGGTGAAGAGATATTAAATACGATGCAGAAAACATGAAAAAAACTGCCGAGAATATAAAAATTGATATTTTAATTGACGATATTGATGAATCTGAGGTAAGTATAATACCTACCAAATCTGTGATCACATCGGTTACACTACATGTATTTTTTGGTTTCGGAATCATTTTCGTTTAAGAAAGGCCACAGTGTTGTAACTAATTATCACGTACAGAAAATCTGAGTTTTATACAACAGGAAGCTGGGAGAGAGGGACAAGTAAAACGTCTGCGGAAAAGTTTTTGCTTGTAATAAAACTTCATTAAGGGCAGTAGCAGTTCAATTTGATGTGGCCATTAGCACTGCACATCAAATAGTTGATCGAGTGATCAACTATTTGCTTGATGTTGCACCTGTATATATCAAATTTACTGTGTCGACTAAGGAAAAGCAAGCAAGTTTTCTGGCTTTCAAATTTATGATGTGTCTTATACATTAAATAACCCAAATCTTTGTTATTATTTCAGGTTGCAGGATATTGGGGTGTATTGATGGGACATTCATCAATATTGTAACACCGACTGGGAAAATAAAATCCACATATACAAATCGGCATAATTTGGCAGCCACAATACTACAAGGTGTGCAGTTACAACCGATCGTTCGTAGACCTTCTTACTGGCGTTTTGAAAAATTACCAACAATGTGTGGCAACAACTACCACATAAGGGAAGGATGGTTGATACGGCAGATGAGACGGCATAGTAGCCGCAAGTCACAAACTAACTGCTGCATACCTCCACAAAGTACGTTTCAAGTTCGCTCGATGTCGCACCATGCGACCGAAGTGAAGTTAGTTCATTTACACCCATTTGAATGACACCACAGGCGTTTGTTGAAAAAATTCGGTTTTAAAATTATTTGTCGGCAATCTTTCAACATTGATAAAGTGAGAGTGCTTACAGAATAAGGAAAGTCCGTATACATATAGAATGGTTTGACTGTAGAGATTGCATGACGTTAGGCGATTTCGCGTGGAATGGTTCGGTTGCGGTTCGACTACCGATTTGAACCGTTCATTTTCACACGGCGATTGATGACGTCACGGTTGCAGTTGGTTCGATTCGGTCCGTCAAAATCTATAACCAGCCTCGCAAGACGGTTGAACTATCGGTTCGTGTCAGTTGTCATCCTTTGGTTGTATAATGGAATATGTAAGCTTTGCCATCAACAACAAATTTATTTTTTTGAAGGCGATGCGGAAACGCTGAAACTGCCATTAATGGGTATGTAAGTTGCAGACGGTTGAAATATCGGTTCGTGTCAGTTGTCATTCTTTGGTTGTATAATGGAATATGTAAGTTTTGCCATCAACAACAAATGTATCTTTTTTAAGGCGATGCGGAAACCCTGCAACTGCTATTAACGGGTATGTACATTGCAGCATTTGCTCAATGTGATTAGAATTATACAATAATTAATTACATTTACTAGCAATTGATAATAATTTTTTGTTGTTCATGGTTTAAGCCATGTTCAAAAACATATAAGTATTGATTGTGGGAATGCTTCCAATCCTACTGTTACACTTAATTACAAATTTAATTGCAGATGATGAATATGCCATAGATTATATAAAGAGAAGTGAAGAAAGCAACTCCTTAGATGCCTATGGAATATTTCCAGGAAACCATTTAGATATTGTTAGAAATAAAAATCAAGAGTTTGCTCCAGAAGTGTGTAAATTAATTAACTACCGAAACTGTTCTTCATCGTTGGATACTCAACCAGAAATGTCAGAAATGTCAACAGGATTATAGATCTCTTTGTCCTGCCAGGCCGGGTGGCAACACTGGGCCAACCTGGGCTAACCTAACCGGACGATTTTCCGTCGAGCGGTTAATGACTTTATAAAAGTGATGACGTTTCAATACCGCTCTGTCATCCACATCCAACCGCCAACCGGAACCCAATCGAACCGTTCAGCAACGCGAAATCGCCTTTAGGATGTTGATCAATATTTAGAGGTTAAGGTTTGTATGACATATCATTTGCGATCTATGCCTGGCAGGTGAGATGCCATACGTGTATACCGTCTCACCCGCATGGTATGCCACCTTATCCGCACTCTGTTAATAATATGTTATATTTCAACTCTATTTATTAACTAATAAAGTATTATTTATAATTCAATAAGGCACTAATAACAATTTCAAATATCTATGCGATACGCACAACTGTTCGTAACAAGGCTCGTAGTTCCTCTGCTGCGGTCAAATAGGTCAGAGTCAGGTGTTCAGCCCCTCGCATCGCTGAGTCACATACATGGACATGTTTCCAGCGGCGTATCACTTATTGTTTACTTATTCCTGACACGTCCCGCCTGACGTTGGGACGTTCTCGGCCCAATCGTCTCGGCCCTTTCCTGACTATAACTGGAAGTATCTGGAGCAAGTGTTACTGGTGAGCCTACATCCTTAAAAAACAATCAATAAATCATTTTGCACGTTTACATCTTTTGGTTTTGTTTTATAATCACTAATGGATGGCTTTAGTAAAAAAAAAACTACGTCCACCCAAGTGAAATTAATTGGAAAACGATTTAAGCACAAAAGCAAATTTTATAATTGCCAGAAAAACACAAATGCTCAAGAATCCACACTGCAATTACTCCTGCTAGTGTGATATGCGCCAGAAAGCAAAACGAAACGCCCAAGCATCAACACTGCAGTACTCCTGCTCTGTGTGATATCCACCAGAAGGCAAAACAGAACGCCCAAGCATCAACACTGCAGTTACCCTTGTAGACTCTGCAACGTCTCCGACACGTCGAAGCTCATACCGGTTGGGTGACATTCGTCATTCTGGTGGTTTAATAGCCAAAATCGTGATAGTAACACATGATCCCCCACTTCAAATGATTTCCGCTTTTCAAGTACCTATTTGCATAAGTTTCCTGTAGAGCTGCATTCTCTTGTATTCGCTTATTTACGAATGCACGTCATTTGTCTTGTTGTGGGGTTGTTACAGGCAGTTTATCTCCTGAAGCTTTGTCTATAAGACGTAAATTTCGGGCAATCTATTATCACAGCCAAAAAAGGTTTGAAGAGATGTTCTTGCTGTTGTTTTGTGTACTGTGGAGTTAATAATTAGTTGAATGCGAGATACTAGCGTACTCCATTCAGAGGCAACTTCTGCGTGAACCCGTAATAGGTTGGCAATAGAACGCATGTACCTCTCAGCCTGGCCATTAGCTTGGTGTACGTATGGAGTTATAAAGTGCCATTCAATATCCTACACGGTCAAAAGGTCATACTTTTGAACGGCACGTAATGATGTACCATTATCAGTTATTATTAGAGCGGGAGTACCGACCAAATACACCATATCTTGGATGCAGTCTGCTATTTCATTTGTTTTAATACCGTTGAGTGTATACAGAAAACAGTATTTCGAGAAGGCATCTGCCACAAAAATGTGAGTAAACCCATCATCTGTTTTCGTCAAGGGACCAAAGATGTCTACGTGAATGGTGTTGAAAGAAAAACTGCCACTTTTGTTATCGAGTGGACATCATAAAATAACTTTCTTGGTGTACATTTTCGGGTGAGGCAGGTTAAGCAAGAATCTACATATTTCTTAATAAACACGCGCATTCTTGGGAACCAAAAGGGAGAGCTTATATTAAAAATTGGTTGTTCTAAACAAATATGTGCTTGTCCATCATGATATTCTTTTAGCAATGCGTAACGTGCGATTTTTGGTACAAAATATTCACTGAAATTTTCAGAATTTATTTGACTCAAATGACAGAGTGTACTACCTATCATACAAAATTGTTTATTATCAAGTTCTCCGTTTTTCTTTTAATTCTATTGTTTCGTTGTCAGTGTTTTGTTGTATGGATAACCAACGATCAGGCATCCAATTATTAACTTCACTTTCGTCTTCATCCTGTTCAGATATATGATTGACTACTGGGTTTGGAGGATTACGACTTAAGTAATCCATGTATCCCATTTGTTTTCCCGATCTGTGTTCGATGGTAAAATCAAAGTCCTGTAGACAGATCCACCAACAACTTACTCGAGGAATCAAATCGCGTTTATTCTGAGTGCTTTTTAAAGCATTACAATCTGTGACGAGTTTGAAAGAAATATCTACAAAGTAGTGCCTAAAATGTTTGAGTGCACACACAACAGCTAACGTTTCAAGCTCATAAGAATGATAGCGTGCTACTATCATGAATTTGTAGAATAATAGCGCCAAGACCACGACTACTATAGTCTGTGTGTAACTCAATTGGCGTCTAGGATTATAAATTGCTAAAACAGGTTCATTAGAGAGGATATTGATGATGTACCGAAACCATTGATTATGCTCTTTTGACCTTTTGAACTCCGCGGTTCGTATTTTCTTAATAAATTTTATTGAGAAATCTGGCACAAACTTACGAAAATAGCCGGCCAACCTAAGAAAGTGTTGCACCTCCCTAATGCTAGTTGGAGGTTGTATAGTTTTTAAGGCCAGTGCCTTCGTAGGACTTAATTTGACAGTGCCATTAGATATTAAGCGACCAAGGTATTCTATTTCTTGTTGCCAAAAACTACATTTCATAATATTTAGCGAAAATCCGTGATATCTAAGCGTAGCAAGAACTATGTGCAAGTTTGTAAAGCCTTCATCAATTGGTACAGATGGAATGAGGATATCATCTAAATATACAAGTACAATTCCTTTTTGGATCTCATCCCGTAAAGCCATGTTAATAGCACGCTGAAAGATTGAAGGAGCGTTGGCCAGACCAAAAACGTCATATCATTAGAAGGTGTATGAAACTCCAATATTGGTATAGCTTTATATTTTAAGACTATACCAGGAATGTACCAGAAAATCTAAGCCAATAATAGCATTGCAAGGAATGGCGCTATCTTCCACTAAGGTGTATTTTCAGCAAAAAATAATGATTATTTAATAATATTTTAACATTAGTTATATTATTCGAACAAATTGAATTGTTTCCAACACCTTTTATATACATTTTTTCTGCAATCACTGTTGATGACATGCCCCTAACCAAACTTGGCTGCATTAGCGAAACTTGCCCTCCAGTATCTAACAAAACCTCATAATTCGTACCATCAATATTAAGAGAATATAAACTCAAATTTGTGTGTACAATTAGGGAGTTAGGGAGATCGGCAAATATTAACATGTTTCGATTTCGTATCCGGACGCATTCTTCTAAAAATTTTTCAAATGTATGGCCCGTTTTTTACAATAAGTACAGTTTAATTCAAACCTACTATAAGAACTAGACGCAGGTGTAATATCACGTTGACTTTTGAAGCCGGGGCTTCATATTCGTATACTTGCCAAATCTGAAATAGTTTGCCAAATGTCATATATTGGGCAAATATATTTGGCAAGCAAATTGAATATTTTTGTTTTTGAAGGCTCTAAACGATGCCATTAGTGATTCCGTTTTCCTTTTAAGTTCGTTCACCGAATATTTCCCATCCATACTGATTTGATTGCCTGCTGATTTTTATAAAACTCAAAAAATTCTCTCACATACCAACAAATTTGTACAATATTCGTCTGTGATTTTGGTCCGTCAGAGTTGCACTGCAACAGCGAATGCAACGAACATTGATGCATGGTCACATAGCATTTTTCAACACGTGAAAATCTTCTTTGGGTACTTGCTATATGCGTACCGAATGGGCGCTAGCTAATTTTTTTGATTAGTTCGCCTTGTTTTGCAGGTTAGCTTATCGCCTTTTCAAATCAAACAGATAATTTTCCGAAGATTCCAATGGAGAACATTGGATTCAATGCATTATGTGCAGATTGTGGGCTTGTGTAGACTGTTCGGGAGCTGAAAAAGTTGAGTATGTATGTGACTACTGTTCGTAACCGTGTTCCCAGTCCATAACCAGAACTTTCTTTCATTTCCATACTTTTATTTTCTGTTTGTATGATTTAAGCTAAGTTTAAGTTAAAAATTTAACTATTTTTTTTATAATATTTTGGGTTATTTTTGAGTTTCACTTTTATAGTGCATTAATGTAATGCATCTATAGTTAAAATTAGATACTAGCCCATATTTGTAGCATCGTTGGTCAAACTAATAAAAGTGCATTGTGTTGATAATTAGCTATTAAACAAATAAACAAAATACTCGAAACAGCTGTAGCATCACGGTGTCGAATCAATTATCTGTGGGTAATTTATTTTAAAAAAATACGAAGTTTGGAGTTAAAAAACAAAATAGTAGCCCATATTTGTGCCAGTTTCTCTAATAATCACTATACCTTAAAACCTTTTTAATAGCTTTTCGATTCAAGCAGCAATCGCTTTTAGAATGGATAATCAAATAGAACAGAATCTAAAAAAACAATCCGTTATGTGGGGTGATAAAGTGTATCTGGGACAAGGTGACAGAAAATCACAACTCTGGCAGCCATATATTCAGGGATACCAAAACCCTTCGAGCAAAATATGATAACATAAAAAAGTAATCAAAAAGAACTTTGATGACGAAAAGTGTAATATAATAGGTACGGGTGGTACGGCAAGCCAACCAAGTATTATAAATGCAGTGGACGAAGCTGTATTTAGCTTAAGACGAAAACAAATCCCAAGCGTACCATCAGAAATTGATGGAGATGCGAGTAATTGTGGTTAATTTTGTTATAGTTATTAACATAGCATTTTAAATATAATATGTGTGACTGTATACATAGCAGAAAGAGAAGATGATGCAACTCCAATAGCAAACTGCAGCAATGTTATCCAGGAGAAACTTCAGTGGAGCAACTTACATACCAGCAATGTTAAAAATTCCGAGAAACAAACCGTCGAAACCCACAAGTAAGACTTTCAGTAACTAATGTCTAATGGTCGGAATAATAAATACCTCTGTAATAGGTTCAAATTTGGCGCGTTGATTTGAAAAGAATTGAATTCGAACTTGGGCGTGCTTTGTGTTAGATTGGTATTGGCGGCAAACGGAAATGGCCATATTCTCAAACAGTGGCTTGGGGGCGTTGCGATCGACACGAGGGGTTCGACCAAAGGTTTAAGCGACCGATACTTCCTTCTTAATTTAGCCATCATGGGGTAAAGATGTGTTTTCTTAAGAGCAGGGGCTCTATAAGATAACTGTGGTGTCTCGTGTTTCTTGTGCTCAACCGAAATATTAAGGTATTTATTTGTTGTCTGTACTTGCTGATTTGTCCATCTCTGCCAAAGTATATCATCTTTGTTAATAGGGATTAAAATTCATATTTCATGTAAGCAGTTCTGCATTGTTGTATATATTTTTGTTAATAGATTTTATTACGGTTTTCTTCGGCATATTCATTTTAGAATAATATAAACCTGTCCCTTTTATAGTAAGGTATTTAGCCTTGCATATAGTGATTAATAATTAGTGAGTTCAAACGTCTCTGACAAAGTCTCTGATAATTAATTCACGCTACCGTAAGATTAATTAAGATTAACTTGTTAAATAAGTGTTAGCGTCGCCAAGCGTCGCTTGGGGCGAGTTACCACCTGCAATATGTGGTGTTAAGGTTAGGTAGTTGAGCAAAGTCCTAACAGGGGCCCCCTTCAGTTTAGAGTTGATTAAAGTATAATAATAAATATTGAGAGGGGTGTCCGCCCCATCACACCTCTGCTCGAGCAGATAAAGCCAAAACGGAGCATGAATGTTCAATACATGAATTATATTTTGTATTTTTAACCAGTATCATATTGTATTTATATTTAGTGCTATGATTTGGTTAAATAAATACGCAAATTTACATGGGCAAAATCATTTTTTGATGTGATAATATGTTGATAATATGTGACATCGCTAATCACAAATACAACTGAATATTAGTTACTTACAGTGTTGCGGCCAAAGCAACATATTCTGAATATTTTATTTATCATTACAAGTTGTTATAGTTGTCCTATTCAACTCACCACCACACACACACACACACACTCACACACACACACTACCCTTGCTGCTATACGGAAATCGAAGGAAAACCAGTTATCAGTGTGCATTATACTCTTATCACGAGTACAAGTGTTATATAGTACGCAAGAATCCCTCCCGCGTGTGACGCATATGTTAATTCTTGGTTCTACCCTGCTTTACTACAAACTAAGTGTATCTGTGTTTGTGACATATATTGTGCCGTTTTGTGAGAAACATACATTTTCCCGGACAACTCTCTTGCGTGTGACGCAATGAATTATTCTCGGCCAACCTCACAGTACAAACTCAGTGTATTGTATAAGTATTACCACTGAACCACTGAAAAGAAAGTTCAGGATTAAATCTACGGCCAAGGTAACCTCAGAAAAAGCTACCACCGGTGAGTGCAAATTCCGTAATACAGTCCACTTTTTATAAACCAAACAACCAGCCAGAACAACAGGCCTTTTCCCACGAATTGGTCGCTACATTTTTGGTCCGTCGAGCCACCGGATTGTCTTTTGATAACGTTTGTTGTCCCGTTTGGATTTCTTCTTGGTTTTCCTGTCACGCGTTTGGCGTGTTTTTTGTCTTGGCCATTTTGGTTCCCATTTTCGAAGTTACGTTCGTCTTCAACATGCCTCTCACCAAGACGTATTCGGATAAGCTCGAAGCACACCTCAGAGAACTTCGTCTCGCTCATTTCTTGTTCGGTATCAGGAAACTCTTCCAAGTCTAGCTAATGCTCTTGATACTTTCCGAGTTATCTTGCTAGCTGTTGATTTATGTATTACGCAAATATCTCCAGCTATCTGACTATAACAATCATGGATCCTGTTGCAAAGAATTTCAATGTCAGTAGTAACACTATTTCTGGAGAAACAGCACTGTTTATAAAATGTTATACTGTACAAATATTTCAACAGCGAAGATATTAAATTATTTAAGTTATAAATAAATCCAATATTTTGGAAAAAAGTACATAATCTGAAATCAAGATTTAATGAACATAAAAATATTAAAAATAATAACTCCGCCATGGGGCGACATCTCTTAGACTCAGGCCACAACATTACTTATGATAACATCTCCCTACTTCACGGTTTGCCCAAGTCGCCCAGAATGAACTTATACGAGGAAATGCAGATACAGAGACATAAAATAATATCGCCGGAAAGCGTCCTCAATTACATTGTTGATGAAAAAAAAAGCAGAATGTTCTTGAAATTCCTTAAAAAGCCTCCCAATCCTGCCCAGCACCACCGTCTTGTGGACATCTCTCAAAGTATTCCATCGGTTCCCAGCGCGAATGCCAGCTGACCGCCGACATTTTGAATATACTTTGCGTATGAGTACATTATTGACCAGTGTAGCAATCATATATTGTATATTATCTGTATATTGTTCACAACATTAAAAAAGAAGCCTCACCAAGCGCGCGTGAACAAACACGAAGGTAATATTATCAGCATGTTGAAAACTTTTTATAGGTTAGTAACAGAAATTTTTATGACTTTTCATGCAGTTTGTCCCCACGAAAATTCTGCAAGAGTGCCCCTGAATTGTAAAAGCCACCTGTCCTGATATTAAGTTCGTAAATGTGTTCTGATTAGTTGAATTGACGGTACGTAGAAATCCGTTTTTTTTTTAACTTGTACTGACTTTTTCCATGTTTCTTGTAGTGGCACTGAAGACGGGATGACGCCCGAAATCTAGATATGCCAAAAATCAATAAATAAATATTAATCATCACCAACGAAGTTTCATTTATTTAATTACGTTGATGAAAAATGGAGTCATTCCTCGCCGTATTAAGGGGGTCTTCCGCTTTGTTGGTTTTAAAAAATCAATTTTTCTTTCTTTTGATTATTCTACTCTAGAAGGTCTCAGAATTGTTCCTGTAAGAGGGTTTTGCAAAATTCGCCCTAGTTCTGGAGTTGCAGCCGGTCATTGTGTGTGCGTCGATCAGTGCTGTGATAAGGGAGGAAGAAATCCCCCCGACCGTGCGAAATGCATCATAGATCTTCCACCACCTTTTCTCATCCATTCGTTCAGTTTTAAGCCGATCATCACGTGATCTACCCGGCCGTTGCGGTGTTTACCAAAGTTCTTGCAACCTCGTTCACGGTTTCCCAAAAGTCGTGTTTTTCCAACTAGTAACCAAGTTTTTGGAAAATGTACCTTTTTATTTGAGACATCGTTTTCAATTAAAAAAAACACTATGCGGTAGCTATCTACCTACGGCAGTCAGACAGTGACACATATCCCATCATCGCTGCTTCCATTCTCGCCAACTAATGTAAAGCGCGCGTTCCTTCCAGTTAGATTAGAGTTCACTGATTCTACATCAAGTCGCAACGGATACGTTTGTCTTGTCAGAATGCGCGGTAGACCACTGCGCACGTCATTACTGCCATGTTCGACATAGGCCAGCTGGTAGACCTCACGAGGCTGTGCCGTAAAACTGTCTTGTTTAAAGTCCAACCAATTCCAGGTTTCTGGTTGACCTAGTCAATAACGGCGACCAAGGCGGTAATAGACGTGAGGGAGGGATTGCAGGCACTGTAGCTCGCCGGTGACTCATCAAACGGGGCCTTCGGAAGTTGTGCCGACATGAGGACTTAACGATCTGATATCTAGTATATCCGAATAGGGATTAAGGCAATTGCGGATAGACGCTATAGCCCACATGACGTCTCGATGTGGAGCCATCCTATCCCACATCTGTGGGGAATGCGACGCCGCTGAGAGAGATGACATGTGGTAGAGTTCTCAGCGTAAGCTCGCTCGACGGTGCACCCATCTTCCGATGAAAGGGTAACCTTTCTAATCTCGATTGGTACGGATAACACGTTAGCGTTCCGGGTGGTGACTCGTCAAACGTGGCTTCCGGCAGGTCTCCGACACGAGTACTTGGAGAAATTCAAGGCTGTGGGATGCACTACCTCTTCGGTGTACGCCCCTAAAACCACCGGGGGCTACCCTATACCATGGTTTCTATGCTGTGGGTCAATGGCCGCCCTTCAAACGGTGTGTACAGATGTTGAGGAGGGGTTCGCACAAGCGGCCTCGCCGGCGTCTCGTCCAACGGTGTCGGGGAAGCCCGACTAACACGACGACCGAGGGGAAGGAGGGCTCCCATGGCTGGTGTGTGCTTTGCGGGTCTTAATTGTATCATGGAAGCGTGCGGGTGATGGCACCAGTGATGCACTGTAACAACTTACTTTTCGGTTATTACAAATGCCAGCCATGGTCTCTTTCAACTGAAGACGGACTCTCGAGGGCAGACACGCTTCCTAGGTGGTGTATACTTGATGCTGTATGGCGAAAGCTGGGACAGCGAACCGACCCCTATGGGGCGGCGATCCTTATTCGTGCCATGTTCGACAGTAAAGACAGTCCGACTCCGACAACGACATCCGACATCCGTTGCGACTTGATGTAGAAGTGA
The DNA here is from genome assembly GCA_963966075.1 of Aphodius sticticus. Classification (NCBI taxonomy): domain Eukaryota; kingdom Metazoa; phylum Arthropoda; class Insecta; order Coleoptera; family Scarabaeidae; genus Aphodius; species Aphodius sticticus. Next base: position 32,244,658 of record OZ014507.1, read on the forward strand.
CTTAAAGCGTGGCGTCCACTCATTGCTATGCTATGCTACGGTGTGGGAATTCTTTTGTTTTAAACACAGCATATCATAGCATAAGTGGACGACTGCGTATTTCAACGCATTTCCTTAAAACTGCTTGCTGGCATAGCATAGCAGTGTGGCTGTGCATCGTTTAGTCTTGACGGCAAGACGTAAACCCTATTGGCCCTTCTTAGTCATAGTTCTCGATTTTGGGTTTTGCATTGGTCTTGGAATATTGTATCGTCCTAAGTGTACTCGCAGCAGCACGATGATTGAATTGGCCGATTGCCTGATGTGTTTAACTGTCGACCGTATATTACGATACATATTTAATCAAGTTCGCAGCATGACATTCAAAGTACTTTTGACAACACCACCTATGAATCTATTGACACAGCAACGCCGATAAAGGACAGAAGATCCACGTAACTACAGCCCCTATCCGGAGACATGCCAACCTAATGATATAACAGGCACTTCAAGAATCTCCGCTGAATCCGCCCCACAGGTATAAATTTTACCGGTACCACACCACGCCCATGTATCTAGCCTAATACCACTAAGGCATAATACAAATGCCGCAACACCACATCAACGTGTCGGTCCGTCACCCTGAAGGTAAAGCCGAGCACAGTGACAATTCAGCGGTGTGCAATCTGCGACGCGCAACAAGCAAATCAGCAGTACGAGTCGGGTACCCATGATTATTTGGCAGAAACTACGAACGTTTCCCATGAACGTACCAAGAGTCCTCGACTACATGCACCGATATCGCAGTTAAAATTTCAAGGTCTTTAAAAATCTCGCGACTAGATGTCGTTGCAGCAACTCCGACAATACAGCGCATAGCTCTTTTTTGCAATATAAAAATATCGGGGATGCACGGAGAAGAGCCCCAAAGAACTATACCGTAACTAATTCGCGAGTGGATTTCCGCGTAGTAGACGCTCTTCAAACATTGCAAGTCATTATTGTTCCCTTAAGCCTTCAGGTATCTCAATTTAAAAATGGATGTATTGATGTTACTCACCAGACCGCTGCAATGATCATTCCACTAAGTCCTCAGACACTTTCAGTCCTAGAAAAGTAACACTTCTCTCAGCACCTACATACTTGTAGCCAACAAAACTGTCAAATATCCGGACATCCGATAACACTGTCGATCTGAATATGTCTATTTGTCTTTGCTACATTCAGTGATAGGGAATTAGCTAGAAACCGGGAATATGCGTCATTCAGTTATTAATTTGGGACCTGTTTTATTTTGCTCTTATGATCGGAAATAAGTATAGTGGTCATATGCGTAATTTAAGACATATTGTTCTTCAGAAACTCAACAATGTCATTAATAAATAATGAAAATAGAAGTGGCGCTAGCACAGAGCCTTGAGGGACACCCACGTTAATCGGTAAAACTGATGACCTAGCGCTTTTATAACCGTTACCAAACCTATACTTAATTTCAACAAACCTCTCGTGTTTGAATTATAAATCTCAAGCCATTATTGTGCCAAACCTCTGAATCCTATCATTTGCAATTTCGACTTCAGCGTTTCATGTTGGACACAGTCAAACGCTTCGCTTGTCGCAGAAAATAGCATCAGGGCTTTTCGCTGTTCCAGATCAGAGATTATTCTCTTGTATATATCTAGTACTACGGTTTTTATTGATTTGTTTTTCCTGAATCCATGCATGTGGTTTGTGATTAGATTGTGCTTGTCTATAAATTCCTGAATTTTTCTCAACATGGCATACTAAAAAATCTTTGATACGTTTGAGATAAGGGATAATTCGACAACTTGCAACGATCTTCCTTCTTAAATAGTGGTGTCGCGAAATATAAGACCACCGGTCATTAAACTCATCGACGGTTCGTGAATAAATCACCACACGGTTAATTAGATGCTTTATTCTTTGTATACGCATGTTACAGTTTTACGTACGGTACGGTCAGACGCGATACATACACACTACGGAGTTCTAAAACCAACTGACAACTGATTATCGCAATACTCCCTAGTCACGCACGCATCTCGCTCGAAATAGCGCCTTGCCCGGTAGGCAACCTAACATGCACCACAAAATAAACAAGAAATAAACACGAATTCCAACAGGTGGCATACTATTCGCACCGTTCAACAAACTGGGAAAACAACCAGTCTTGATGATTCATTTACGAAAAAAGAAATCGGCTTAACTAAAACGTCCATACATTCTTTAGGTAGGGTAGCAAGTCGTTGATATTGAAAAGTACCAATAGAACACAGAACGCTGAAAAGCTTATCTTAATTTTTACGACCTGTATATGCTCCAAACTGAAATATGAATAAAAAAATACTACCCCAACCGATTTTGCGGATTTTTTGTACTGGGAAAGTGCATTGACAAAACCACAACACTTGATAATTTAGTGAATTAATTACTTAGTCATTGTGCAGTTAATACATTATTGACGTTTGTTCAACAAGTTCAATAACCGATTTTAAAAAACCCGGTAACCGATGTGTACTTGAGTTGGTAGATAGTCTATGGAGCATGAACTATGTTGAGTTCCATCTTGTGCTACAACTGTGCAGGAGCATCAGTTGACTCATCCCTAACTGGGATTGCTTGTGTCTCAGCCCATTCGTTGAGGTGGTTGAATGTTTGAAATAAGTCACAAGTTTAGAGCATTTCTCTAGCATAATTTGGATGTCATCATGGTACGTCAGGGCTTTGTTGACGGCAAGTTGAATAGAGTGAGCTGCGCAGGTAGCGTCATCCACAAATTCTGGGGTGTGGGTAAGTAACTTTAGAGAACGTACCATATTTGCGGCATTATCCGTCACAACAGCAATCGCTTTTTCCTGTTAATCCCATGCACTGATCATTCGGCCAATACACATGGCAATATTGGTTGATGTGTGCCTATCCTCCATCTGCAACGTATTTAGGGCATAAGATGCAGGTTCCCACCTGTCATTAATTCCGTGCGCTGTGATGGTCAAATAACAATCCTGACCGCAAGAAGTCCAGCAATCAGACGTGCATGCAATAGATGGTAAAGCCGCCATTTCAGATTTAATCAGGAGTGCCTCTTGATCTTGTAATGCATGCAGTCTTGTTTTTTTTTGTTGCCCCTTCTTTGCATATTTTACAGTTGGATTCTACAACCGCCATGAAGTGTTGAAATCCTTCACTGCTACAAAACGATAATGGCTGCTGATTAATAGCAATCATCTTTGCCGATGCCATAGAATTTCTTCGGTTCTTGTTGGTCCGCATAACCTGTTCTCTATGTTGTCATACTGACGTTTTCGTGCCCTTCGCATTGTTGCTGCTTGGCGTATTTCCTCAGTGTCTGTTGATTCTGACGTTTCCAGTGTGTCGGACATACGAGAGCTATTGATTGAAATGAAAATACATATATAAGTTCAGATACAAAAATGTACCCAAAACGATATACCTACATACGATGTCGCTAGTGGCGGTTTAATTATATGAGAATTTTGTATATGCCTTGCCAACGATCCCGTACTTCCGCCCGCACAAGACAGTTCGGTGTCACCATCGCACAAATTACAAACGGCTTTGTAGACTTTTTTACCAGCGTTGTTCCACACCCAGCTCCGCTTCATTTTCAAAGTAAACTGACAGAACTGTAGCAATAATATTGGTACATGATAACGTAATAATGGGTAACTAAGATCTCAATAACAGTAAGCGAAGCCAACCCGCCCTATGATGCGATCGGTCCGTAAACGGATTCACCCGGACGGTCCGTAACCACGGGCGACCACGACCGGTTATCCGCGTACATCAAACAGTACACGGACCGTCCGGGTACCCGTGTACCGCGACCTCTACTACGGGGCGCTATGAGAATGTCACGTGGGGCCGCGGCCGTGGATCCTTACGGACCGCTAGCTAGTTGTATAGATATTTGAACTTACAGGACAGTGGACCGCTTGTGGGTGCAGTTTTAAGATGCTATATGGGTTTCTGTGGGTTCGGTAACTATTTCCGCCCTATGAGTTTTATATCTATTTTTGTATTAACGGAAAAAAGAATACTTTGTTGATGTCTTTATAATATGCGCTAAAATACAAACAAACAAAACTTAACACAACTTCCAGCAAAATAATATTAATAAGTATTATAAACAAACTATTTATGATATATGGCAAAAAAATTAATACAGAAATGCGGTTGGTCTTCACATTCTTCGCTATAAGTGTTCACTTTTGACACACGATTTTTTGGAATTAAACCTTTCATTTTCTTGTAATAGCAGCTACAATATTTGCTCACTTTATGCGTAATACCTTTTTTCCGCAAACTATGCGTGTTTATTCGGCTGCGTTGTCCCCCGCTTGACGAACCCTTTTCTGCACACATCCGTGTTTACAGGTGCCGGAATAGCTAGCATTCTATAACACTTTCTCTAAATTTGGTTATAGATACTGATGTTTGGTTGATGGCTTTGTAAAGAAAATGGGCATTTACCATGGCTGTGCCTAAAAGAATTTCAATTGCAATTTTTCTATACCACTTCACCGTTCTTCTCAATGCAGTATTATAACTAACCATTTGATCAGATAAGTTAATTGAACTTTTCGCCTTATTATAATCAATGACGGCTATGGGTTTTTCAATTGGCCCTAACCGTCTGTTGATTGTCACAGTTTTATCGGTATGTTTAGTGGAAAGCATCAAAACGTTTCGTTTGTCTTTCCATTTGAGTATACATATTCCCCTGTTATTTTCCTTTCCAATTACTACTCCTTGTTTTAACTTTTTATTTACTTCTTTAGGGTTACCTCTCCTGTTAGATGTAAGTGTTCCTAATAAATGAGTTTGTTTATCAAGAATCATTCTCAAGTTCATGGCTGGTATAATAGTTATCAGTTACAACTGTTTTCCCGGTATTCAATAACTTTTCAGACAATTTTATGCTTACAATTGTAGCAACAGCAACACCTGGTTCATTCTCTTTGCCACAATACAGTTTCATGTTCCACGTATAACCAGTCTCAGAACAGTTTAAATAATTTTATTCCATATTTGTGAGCTTTGTTAGAGATGTATTGCTTCATAAGCAATCTTCCACGAAATGGGACAAGAGATTCATCAATTCAAAATTCTCTCCCTGGTGTACACGCACATAGATACTTTGTTACCAAAGTATTCATGAAAGGTTCTATCTTGTGTCCGTGGTTGCCTTCAGGAAACAATTGGTTATCGCTAAAGTGCCATAGTCTTAGAAGCAACTTGTTCTACTCATTACTTGACTTATTACACTTGGGTACAATTTGTTTTGTTTTTCATTTCTTCTTTAGTGGTCGGTTTCGATTCATGTAAACGGCCGTGTTCAGGGACATCTTCACCCCGTAATAAAGTTTGTGTAGCAAATAAATTTGTCTGGTCAATCTGTTTGGGGAGGAATGGACTGTAAACTTTTCTTTTTAAAATATTTATTGTAATATTTTATACAAAGTGTTATTTACATAAATGTCATAGAATCAATAATAATAATTTTTCGTATTTGATACCAAAAAGCAAATCCACCTAATAGAGACCGTGTAGCCGCCGTAACAACACAACACAATATTTTTGTAATCGCGTCACTGCTCTCTTTAACAAAGGTTTTGATGTTTTTACGTAACGACTCGAGTGATGCCATCTTTGGCTGGATGAAGTTCATGGATTCTTCCAATGTGCCACTTCATTGGTGGAAGGTTTTCTTCTTTTAGTACAAGTACAAGATCGCCTTCTTTGATGCTACCCTTGGAGTCTTTCCAATTTTGTCGCTGTTGAAGCTCCGAAATGAACTCTTTGCTCCAACGGATCCAAAAATGTTGCCGTAGTTGCTGCAGTTTCTGGTGCAAGGACAGCCGATTATCTGGTATATGCACCACATTTTCTTCTGGTACTGAAGTTAACGTTCGTCTAATAAGGAAATGAGATGGAGTAAGAGGAGTGATTATCAGAAAGAGAAGATAAGGGACGAGAATTTAGTATTGCTTCAATTTGCGTTAGTAGTGTTTCAGATTCTTCAAATGTTAATTTTGAATTACCCGCTACTCGAATTAAATGATGTTTTGTTGACCGTACACCGGTTTCCCATAAGACACCAACGTGTGGAGAATGAGGGGGAATGAAAACCCATTTAATTCCATCGTTTTCAGATATTTCTGCTATGTCGTTGGCGTTTTGTTTTAAGGGGTAATGCCACTCTAGCGCGAGAAAAGATAGCCGCTTTTGTAGGTATATTTTTACAATATAGTAAATGAATTACAAAATCTCTTTAAAGCCCTTTATTGTTCATATTTTGAGGAATATTCACAATAAATAAAAACAAAAATAAATAAAAAATAGCTGCGTTAGAGGATATCAAAGGAAACTTCTTCCGGCGGATAGGGTTGCACGGCCGGAAAGATTTTGCACACAGTTTTTCATTTAGCCATAGAAACAAAAAAAAATATTGATTCTATATAAGATTATCTCGGGAAGTACGTACGGAAATTAGAAAATTCCGCTTTAAAACAAAATGGCGCACATTTGAACACAAAATATCACAGGTACAAAATTAGGTTAAAAATTGTTTATAACAACAAAAGTTTCGAACTTATCGTAAAATCCGTACGTACTTCTCTAGATAATATTGTTCTGAAGCTGCACATAAAATTTTAAGTGAATCCACGAAGATCAGTTGAAGTTATCGGAACGATAGGCCAGTTTGAAAAATGCTGTTTTGGGAAAACACCGTTTAAAGTATTGTGTAACTTTGATGTATAGAATTGTTATATTTTACTATAGTCGGCGAAGCCTGGACCATATAATTATCTTTTCAAATTAACATTTTCCTCCTCTTGTTTATTTCTGTTTGATTTTGACGACAAACGGGCCTGTTTTGTAGGATCAGTCAGCGATGGTTCTGAAAACATGATGCGCCGTGCGTCGGCCTTCGCGCAGAAATTATTGCCGTTTGGCTCGATGCTCATACATAATACCTCCATAATCTTCATAAGGCTTGATAATGCATCATTGGCGACACATATGGCTATAGTTGCTGCAATAACCACAATTATTTTTTCACTTGAAAGTGAAAATAAAAATCAAATCACCAGGTGGCATTTTATCGATCAGAATTTATGATACAGTGTCGCACAGATTTATTTTCTTCATTTTATCAATTGAATCATGATTATGACGAATGGCTAGTCCATCATAAATTGAAAGCTCAATTATAGGCTTCTGGGTTAACTTCCCTTTTTCTTCGAGGCCATAACTGGTTTTTGTCAAATGGTTGGGACGAGTGCCATTAGTTTATTCACGTGATCTATGCATTCCTTTTCTTATTTTCTTTTCTTATTCAAAAATTTGCAAGCTTTGCAGTATTTAGATTTTATGAGAATGTCAACAACATTTCTCCAGCTGATAAGCGCCACCAATCATACAGAGAAGAAAAGCTATGTTTTCTCTATGTTTCATCGTCCGAGACAGCTACGCCATTCTTTTTTTACTATTTTCAAATGTTTTTAGACCTCTCTTCTTCTGCTGCTTTCTGCACTCTTTGTAGACAAACTGCTTCTGTTTCGAGAAAAATGGTGCGAACAACTTTATAGTAAAATGAGTGAAAAACCTGACGATGATGGTCCCTGAATGCGCAAAACTTTTCAATTCCATCAACACCTATTCCTTTGCGCATGGCAAGGATAATTCTGCTGTTCATTTCATATCCTTTTTTAACAATCCGGCAACTCGGAATGAAAGTTTGTTCAAAATTCTCACAAGAAACCACGATTTGAAATCCTAAGTCACGGTTGCGACTTTCGGCCAATTTCGCATTTGATTTGCACGTTTTACAGACTACATCTTGTGAAATAGCAGAAAACACAACAACAAAGTTCAAAAGATGATAATTAAACGTTTACCACTTCAACATTGTAATAATCTTCAACCGACATTACTTCTTTACATGTGTGGACTGTGGATACGTTATCAGGCAGAGGCGACTCTAGTTCCAAACGATTCAATGCTTGTCATATTAGTTCGATTTGAAAATCTGCTGCTTCCTTTCGACTCCCTTCAATCACGATGTACTCCGGAAATGTCACTAATTATTTCTGGTAGTTTTTACCAACTACTAATCAAGAACAACACACGTTACATCAGACAGCTGTAACATTGTGCGGTTAGCGTCAGTTCGACGAACGTACCGAGGATATTTCCAGAAAATCTTTGTGTTTTATAATATTTTATGTTATATTTCACACCACGGATATAATTCCTCCAAATAAGATAAGAGCGTATAGGTCTCTAGGCTGTAAACTCATCCTAAACTGTTTGCATGTATGCTCGGCTAGACGCTTGGCCGTATGTTCATCAAATGAGCATTTAAACATTTTTTTTTTCAACATGAAACGTATTGTACCTTATTCCTAAGATCTCAAGACACCATTTAAGCAACAAATTTTGTTATTATTTTTCATAAAATCTAGCTCAATTTTTTTAATGCAGAATTTGCACCAACAGAATTTGTGCCATTGTCTGAATATATTACGGAAGGTTTACCGCGTCGCGTCGTGACGAAAATCGCCTCATTGCCATTGTGAAATTCTCTGTAGTTAAATCGCTGACAAGTTCCAAATGAACTGCTTTTACGACGAAACAGATAAACAAACAAATGTAACATTTGGTTACCTTACAACCTCGTCCTCTGCGGTCTTTGATCAAGAAAGGACCAGCGTAATCTACACCGTAATATTAAAGGGCAGTGATGATTCAATTCCAGTTTTTGGTGATAGGAGTTACATCCGTAGGTTTAGCGCGGAAGCATTTAATAGAATAGAATAGAATAGAATAGAATAACTTTATTGCCCAACAGTATACACCAATAGCGGACATAATAATCAATGGAAACAACAAGTTAAAATAGTAACAAAAGTACAATAATACAATCAAAAGAGAACTCCAAATACACCAGTATATCCAAAATAACATCCGTAATATCATAAACACATTATAACCAAGAGAGAAACAATTTCAAACGTAATCACACGCATTTCGTAATCGATTTTCCTGTATCGAAGAAAAGATCACAGTCCGGTAAACTATTACAAATCGACATAGAGCAGTACTGCGGTGACTGCTTAAGTACATCGGTCCTGCACATCGGCAAGTGAAACACTTCACGCGGGTCTGTAATCGGGGCACGCGAAAACAAACGTCATTTAGTAATTCTGAACAGTAAATGTTCCCGTTCAAAAGATGATACATAAATTGCAGGCCACTCACTCTACGCCGACGCAACAAAGAATCCATCCCGAATCTGTTCAATAGCGCATCATTATCAATTCCCTGAGACGGATACACGCCATCAACACGAAAGCACAGATATTTCAGGAAACGCCGCTGAACAGACTCCACAAGAGCAACAGAACAAGAATGTCGTGGGTACCATATTAGGGAACAGTACTCCAGCTTCGAGCAAACCAGGGACATAAATAAATTTTGAACGGCACCATTCCCATCAAAATCGCGCCCAGTTCGCACTACGAAACCAAGAATCCTGTAAGCTGACCGCACCACTGATGTAACGTGGGCTTTAAAATTAAGACGGGTCAAATATCACGCCCAAGTCCCTGATCTGTTCAACACGGCACAACCGGGTAGAGTCAATGTGATAGTCATAAGTAATGGGAATTTTTCTCCTTGTAATGGTCATGACTTTACATTTGCTCACGTTTGGGTATAGGCTTACGCACACACACACCAATCACAAACAGCATCCAACTGTCGCTGCAAAAAGTCACAATCCTGGGCTTCATTGATTCTACAAAAAATCTTAAGATCGTCAGCAAAGAGTAGTCTGGGGCTCTGAATGTAGTCCGGTAGGTCATTCATAAATATTGTGAATAGCAATGGTCTCAGGTTCGAACCCTGTGCCACACCCGAGGTAGGCGTGCCCTGCCGCGATCTAAATCCGTCAACTTCAACAAATTGCTTCCTACCGATGAGATACGTTCTCAGCAAACAAATCAGAGATCCGCAAATGGAGAAATTTTCAAGCTTTTGCAATAACAAATCGTGGCCAATCTGATCAAAGGCCTCCGATATATCAATATAAACCACATACTAATACAGGATCGTACGGTTTTGCGTGCTAAGTTTCTACCCGCAATAGGCCAATATCTTTCTCTAAAGGAGCTCCTACACGCAGTGCCAACGTCTCGCCTACATTGGTGATGTGACGCGCTGCGCGTAGTGTGCGGCGCATTCACCTCGCCAACATTGGCCAACGTTGGTATTGGGCGCAAGGTATTTCTGTGTATCGTAGAAGGCTCGTAGCGTCCCATAGAGAATTAAAAATGAACAGTGAAGACTATATCATTGCTGTAGTCGCGGCTCCCATTATTTTAAGCAGTGCATTGTTGCTTAGAATTAAAAAAGGGAACCCTCGAAAGAGGACACTGTTTAATAGGGTTGTTAAATATTAAACATGTTTTTCAGTCATTATTTATACAGTACGTTGGAAAATATTAAATACATTAAGGAATACAAATATACAGCAATACAGGAAACAAAATTATTTAGTTTTTTATATTTGCCAGGTGACATTAAAAAAATCTCCCTTTTTATTTTCTTTATGTTTCAAGCAACAAATGCGGAATAAGATGGGATAAGATCTGATACACTGAGTGGTCTATATTTTTATGCAGGACCCTGTTAATTTGTGTCGTTTCTTTATATAAATATTTCATTTCAGTCAAATCGATGAATTCATAATTTTGATTTAAAATATAATTTATATAATAAAACTGAAATTATTTATAATAAGATACAAAGAAAAATTGAGAACCCTTACATACACGGAGTTTTAATTACGTGTATGTATATTATGTAGGTATATTTATTATCAACCCAATATTTTTAGATATACTTTTTGATATTTTTCTGATAATCAAAATAAAGAAAAGCATCCAGTATAGTTTTTAAACTTTGTTGAGTATATTAAATACATCAGATTATTTAAATTTTCCGCTTAAAAACTAATCTATAATTTTGTTAATTATTAAATAGTTAATTGTTGTTAATTATATAAATGCAACTTTGTTTGATTGTAGTCAAGATTGTAGGGAAGAGGGTTGACCGCAGTCCTTGGACCCCTATACCGTATGACTCCCCATCGTGTGCGAATTTATTTTTAAAATTTTAATGATGACGTCATTTCTGACCTCATACTAACCTCAAGACCATCCCATAACATGGAATTTTCTGTCTATTAACACAACGTTCATTCCTTCGGCGTCAAAAACAAAAAATAAACAAACGTACCTATGCCGTGGGTCACCCATTATAACGACTTCAATATTGTCTTCAGAATATTATTTTATTGCTTGTTAATTTATTGTAACTGTAAGGTTAATATAATGCTTATAAGAACCATAATTATTGTGAATAAATTTACAAAATATTAAAAAAAGTTTTCTTGTTTTTACATTTGGGCAATCAGGCATTTTGGCAAATAATAAATCATCATTGTTCTTAAAGTACGTACAAACATAAATAATGCAGTATATATGATAAAGCATAGATAGATAACTAAACTTTTCATCGGTAGTACGTACAATGCTAAAACAGAATGAAATAAAGCGGACAAGGTCGACATATTGGCGATGTGCATTGGCACAGTTGGGTCCCGCTACGCGAAGCACTCCGATGGCCAATGATGGCTCCTATTGGCACTGCGTGTGGGAGCACCTTAATAGAAGTCAGCATATGCTATGGTCCAGCATGAAGTAAACGCTTAAGTTCGTAAGCAAAGAATAATTTTGTAAGTAATAAATGATTAGAATCAAGAATAATTGGGTGCGTTTTCTTATAGTATATTATAATACAAGTTTTATAAGACAAAAATTGGCGCACGAGTTGGCGCACGACGAGCGTAGCGAGGAGTGCTCAAATGGAACGAGTGCGCCAATACGTCTTATAAAACGAGTGTTATATACTATTTTTCTACTTTGCGACATTAATTTTACATAAATTTCGAAAATTGCGGTTGTCATCTTACAATCTAGAGTAGTTTTATATTCAACAATTGGTAGTTGTGGTAAAATTCACAAATACGATTGAGGCGAGCCAACAGCGATTGAGATGTCAGCCTTATTTGACACTTAACGTCAATATCATCAATCTTGGAAAACTAAAAGTTACTAAAAGTTTGTGATCTAGTGTTTTCATAACGACACCGAAAGCGGTTTCGTTATGACTTTATAACGAACGCAAAGTAGAAAAACATTACAATGAAAGTTTTGCAAATGACCTCCAACTCGTAATGTACCATCACTATAATTAAAAGCACTTAAGCTAGGATGACGTTTTTTAAACTGATCTAATGAATATGGAAATGATTCTGATTGTGCAAGTTTTATCAGCTGTATCAAAGTACACTCAATCTCGTAGTGAGTTAAATAGCCTACTGTTCTATCATTTTTAATAGACATACAATTAGTTTTAAATCTATTACAATAGGTAATACAACGCAATAGTTTAGAGAAACTTGTAAAATTATCGAATAACGTGTCACTTTTAGTGAGTATGAATGATGTATATGGCCTTTCTTTCATGTCAAGTATGTTTGCCTTTAATGAGATATTTAAATTTGGCCAAGGATTTTGAGAATCACAAAGCCATTCGGGACGGTGCCACCAACCAAAATTTGTTATTTAAACGATTTGAGGGTTTCACACCTCGTGAAAGTAAATCAGCGGGATTTTAATTTGTTGGTACATGCCGCCAGTATTCTGGTTTTGTTAGCTGCTGAATTGTAGCAACTCGATTGGCTACAAATACTTTTAAAATGCTTGGTTCGGTAATAATCCAAGTTAATGCTATGGTAGTCACACCAAAGAAATATTTTATTAAAATTAATGTTTAGGGATTCAGATATAGTTTTAACCAATTTTGAAAGTATCAGCGCCCCTAAAAGCTCTAGACGAGGAATGGTTAATTTCTTCAATGGAGCAACTTTGCTCTTTGAGCATAAAAGGTTTGAATACACCTGTCTAGAGCTGTTAGATGAAAGTATGTATATACATGCACCAAATGCAGATTCACTTTGCGTCACAAAATCCATGTAATTGAATGTCACAAGTTTCTTTACAAATATCATGTCTGGGGATACTCAAGTTATTTAATATATATAATTCATCATGTAGTTCAAGCCATTTTGTATGATGGAGATTTAGAAGTGATTCATCTTCGTACGCTTTGTATTTCTTGTAAAATTAATTTCGCAAAGTTCTCCTTTATGTGACAATGGTTTGGTTTTAGGTAGTTCTTGAGTTTTCCAAAATTTTTCTGATTGATCACTTAATGTACTATTTATCTATTTTAGTGGCAAGATGACAAGTCACAAATGCACAATCGGGAAATTTAATTGGACCTGAAACTATCCATCCATACTTGGTTTTTAGGAATATTGGATTATTTTTACCTAAGCTGATCTGTCCAACGCAATTTAAACTCCAAAACACATCAGCACCAATCAGTAAATCGATTGGGCCAGGTTCAGTAAAGCAAGGACCTGCCAATTGTATATTTTTTGGTATGTTCAAAGTATGCTTGTCAATTTTTAAGGTAGGCATTTTATCCACTATTTTAGGAATTACATAGCAAGTTAGATCTTGTTTAACGTTACCTCCTATTCTTTTAGTTTTTAAGGCTCCCGTATCCTACGTCGAAAACGCGCCGATACACCACACAATAATTATTGTTTAAATTGTGAAACTATAGCAACTATTCGATTGAATAGGTCCTTACGCAACTGCGTCCACAAAGAATTTCAAGATTTATGCAAATTATACTTGCAAATTTTAGTGTTAAAAAAAACTAAACTATAAATATAGAATTGCTTTTTGGTCTTACTGGCGTATGATTATTGTGTACTGTAATATATTATAAAAATACATTAAATATTACTTATAACGATGGGGTGTAACTTTTAGTGAACGTAACTAGAATACCGTTCTGGGAGAGTTTTAGTCTGTTGGCGTTGCAAAATAGGTCAACGGTCTGTGGATAGATGGCGCTGTTTCAAATTGAAAATGTAAATACAACATAAATAATTTATTTAGATATGACCTAAAGTACACTAAAAATCGGTAATATTGAAAACAAGACGTAACATAAAGAATGCCACTTTGGATTTTTTGTGATCGTGTTAAATAATATAAATCGTAGCTGTCGTCCTATTTGCATTTGAAGGTCGTTTAAAGTTGTTTTTTTTTTAATATAAGCTGTAGGAATAATAACTTAAAAATCTGTTATTGTAATCAGCGCAAAATGTCACAAAAAAATCTTTTACTTCGAATCAATCTAAATTCAGATAAACGACCATCAAACTCAGTTAAGTGTCTACGGGTTTTTAAAAATCACAGATGAACTGTAAAATAGTTTCCGATCAAAGTGTGTTCAAAACAAAAACCTCGTTGATAGTTTAGTCACAAATCCCCTTTCTTCGGAGCAAAGCTGATACTATATAGTTATACCGTCACTGTAAAGTACAGGCTATACGACAGCTAAATAATCAAACGTTAAAACAAAAATCGTCAGCATTTTATTAGTATTTTTCTCCATTTCATTTTTGACATTCTTTTTTGCTGCTGAATTTGACGTAAATAGTAAACAACACACAATTTTTATTTATTTCTATATTTATGTAGATAATTATTAATCATATCGACCAATGCAACAAAGACTATCGTAACAAACTAAATGTAATTACTATAGTCTTCGTTGCATGGGTCAATATACCTTCCTACCTCAAGGTGGCAGATTTTATTACATTTAAATTACACAAAGAATTCTCTTTTCTATATGAAAAGGTTTTACGGTACGAATCATTTAAAACATAAATTGCCCCTCAAGACTGCGTAATAAAATATTGAAATCTTCCAGTTGTGTCGAGCAACAAAAAACGACGAATGATTTGTTCTCCATTGTATGGCGTTATTTCGGAATGGGCTGCTGCGTTAAAGGTATGATTAGACGAGTCATTTTACGGAGAGCAAAGGTAACTACGTCATGTAATACAACACAATTTGAGTTACCGTTTAATCGTACTTAAGGATATTTAACACAGACCATCTCTGATCTAAATTAAAACCAGCCGCTAATGACATATCGTGTATTCAGACTAAAGTATACAGAGGCACAGAGCTACTGTCCTTGGATGGTATCGTAAAGTTCTATATGGAAATGGAGCACCTTAAACAATATTTAATTAGAAAATATGAAAACCAGTGAAATTATGTACGTACCTATCAATACATCCCTAATAAACAAATAATCGATCAATATTCATTTTGAGAGACACACTCATAAATAAATCGCTCTCGAAAAAACTGCTTACAATAACGAACATAACCCTATATTGAGAAGTAGATAACCTCTTATTGGATTGGTATTTTCCGTGGTTGTCATATGGTTGTCATGGTTACGAGAAACTGTATACGGTTAGATATTTGTGGTGGGGTGGATTCTTGTCGCACATTAAAATATACGGGATAATTCCAGATTTGGTAGTTGTGTCGCCATCTACATCTAGTAAAACATTGGTCGGAAGCTCTGTAGAAAAGAGCGGCAACTCAACGTTTTGAATGAGGGATACGGGAGCCTTAAGTATATTTTCGCATCGATAGTCGACGTTGTACAATATAAACCTAATACGGATATTTCAACTTTTTCAGTAGGCAATTGTAAACGTTTTACAAATCGAGAAGTTACAAAACTAGATTGTAACCCAGAGTCAAGAATAGCCCTAACCTTTTGACTATTGTTGTCTTTGTCCATGACATAAAAGCAAACCGTTGAGAGTAAAATGACTGGGTTGCTCGACGTGCTTGAGTGGAATGGACACATCTGTTTTATCTTCTGTATTGCGATCATCATTTTGTCTGCTCAAATGTAAACTGGTATTATGTTTCTTATTGCATTTCTTATAAGTACCACCTTTGCAATACCTTTGTTGATGACCTGATCTAAAGCAATTAATGCATTCCTTTACTTTGTCGATTCGTTTAGGTATGGTCAATTCACGAAATTTTGGACAAAAATATAAGAAGTATCTTTGCAAACTGGGCAATCTGTTGATGTGGTGATAAATGATTTTGTGTGAGTATTTTGTTCCCTCGGTTTAAATTTCATATACCTTTAACCTCAAGTGCCTCTAAGATCGGTAATTGAAATGTTTAATTGTTGTAGATTTTGTATTTCATCATGTTCTGATTTATACTTCTCCCATTCCCTTATTGTGATATGGTCTAATTTGGAAGAAATAATGTGAATTATGAGTAAATCCCATTCACCTGTTGGTTGCCCTAGCATTGCTATAAATCTTAGATGTTTAGTTACTGAATCTACGAGTTTTCTGATTTGTGTGGATGACTCTTTTTTTAGGAGTTTCAAATTCAAATAGAGCTTTGACATGATTTTATACTAATACACGTGTGTTGTTAAAACGATCACAAAGCATTCCATGCAATATTATAATTATTACTAGTAAATTCTAGATACTTTATGATTTCTTGTGTAGCGTCACCTTTAAGAGCTGCTCGAAGGTAATGAAACTTTTGAATATCGCTTATACCGGTATTCAGATTGATCAAAGATTGAAAAGTATCGCGAAATTCGAGCCATGTATCGTATTGGCCATCAAAAGTGGGCAAAGGTATAGTTCTAATGAAAACTTGATATGTTCTACACGCAATTTAATGTTCTCTTTATTAGGTGTATATAGTAACTGGAAATTGGCAAGATGCTTTTCAAACACAGTCAAACGAGATTTAAAAAAGCCACGCTTTCTTCTCAACAATCTTAATTGCTGTTCAGACATGGTGAAATATTTAAAATTAACGAAATAGAAGCAATACTTCTAAGGAGTTAGGATTGAAATGTGAATAGATAAGAAAAGTGAAATGGTGAATGAAGAAAGAATATACGTCTTGCTCAGTACCAAGACCAAATGTTTAAGATGCTGTTTATTGTACAGGCTGTAGGATGATTCTTGTTCCAGCAGCAATCGTTTTTCGTAAATTGTAGAAGATGCGTGTTCCTTGATGTTGATCACGGGCCACGTAGAACACGATCCGTGATTGGTTGAAGTCGGCCACGGGCCTTGAAGAACCAAACCCTTAATTGTTTATACGTCAGTCACGGACCATGTATAACTTGGTGCTTGATTTATACGGTATTTTCTGCTGCTTGCTGCTTCCTTACATCCAATGACGATGGACCATTTTGTTTGGGGATGAATGGACTGTAAACTTTTCTTTTTAAAATATTTATTGTAATATTTTATACAACGTGTTATTTACATAAATGTTATAGAATCAATAATAATAATTTTTCGTTGCTATTTGATACGAAAAAGCAAAGCCACCTAAAGTAGCCCGTGTAGGCGCCATAACAACACAAACTAAATAAAATACAGTGTGAAACTCGTCAACAAAGTCATTATTTCTATAATCTCACCATCCATAAATACGGCAAAAAAATCTTCTGGACTACCACCACCAATTAATATATAGATGCAATGAAGAAGGTGATTATAATGTCGTATTTGATCACCTCTAATATTTCTAAATAGTTTTGTCAAATAACTTTTTTTTATAGCTTTTAACACAAAGGTACTTTACTCTTAAGAGTTTTTCATAGCTTTTGTAACACCAGGTATATGCACATACATTCTAAAATTTGCTTTTTAAGTTGAAGACAATTCAAAAGCTTTAAAAAATATTTTTTATAAGGTTAATAATAAAAAGAAATTCCTTTAGTTTCCTTTCTGCCGGACACGGTATATATTATCGCAAGGAAATGCAAAAAATATATATTATCAACAAATTTGTAACGTAATGATATCATTCGTGTATGCAACCCATGTGGGCTGTATTTACAACGACCATTAATCTATGAACAGCAGCTTGTTTGTTGCCCGCCGACCCATCAACAAGCTTTGTCAGATGGTAAAGGCCATTAGTGACTTATCTTTCAGGATTCACATGTAAAAAGTACACAGTTTGCGGTTTTGTTTGAGATCTTTTTTAAGTTTCTGGGACATTGGGTTCCAGCCGCTATAAATTCGTAAACATTGCCAAAATCACGTGTTTTTCGCATTTTGGCCTCATTTTTTTCGTAAACCTGACGGGGTAGAAATATTGCAACGTCGTTTTCGTGATGGAGCAGGTCGAGTTTAGTCAAACATAGTTGTTTTGATCAATTTTAGATCTTCCCTAAATTTGTCACGCAGTTTTATTGGTAAAAATGTAATATTATTTATTTTAATAGCTCAGTTGGATAGAGCATTGTGCTAGCGACACAAAGTAGGGATGTGTAGTACCGATACTTTTGAGTAACGAATTGATACCGGTACTTTCTAATCGAGTAGTCGTTACTTTGCATTCGTTACTTAAACTTATACCGATATTTTTCAAGTTAGCATTCCTACGTAAGATATGAAAAACTAATTCCTTTAATATTTCACCTACTTAACATTCGAACCAAATTTGTTTCCTTATTGTTTCCGATACAAATTACTGAGCACGGATGACATGATATTTTATTACATACATAGGATCTTCTTATGATTAAAAAATGTCCTAAACCGCCGCTCCGCGTCGGCCGCATTTGCTAGCTAATTTATTTGTAAAACATGAAACATCTCCGCACATTGCAGCACCCGAGTCGCAACCATCGTACATGTACGACTGGTTGGTGCCTTCTCATGTCAGGCTGTTCGTTGCTGCCTGAGTATCAATATCGGTAATCATTTGTGGTTCGTTACTGTATACTTAGTAGATACCTACACTTTCGGTCCCGTTACCAAATTAGATACTGAGTATCAGTAATCATTCGTGTTTCGTTACTAGATACTTGGTACCTACGCGTTTCGGTACCGTTACCGGACTTGATACTGAGTATCAGTAATCATTCGTATTTCGTTACTGATAGTTGGTACGTACACGTTTCGGTACTGTTATTAGACTTGAAAGCGAGTATCAGTAATCATTCGTGTTTCCTTACTTGATACTTGGTACGCGTTTCGTTTCCGTTACCAGACCGTTACTGATCGTGAACTTGATCATTTACTGTATTTAATTGTACTGTACTTGTGATACCAGAATTGATACTGATATTTTGTTTAGTACCAATTTTACGTGTTGTGACTTGTGGTTGTCACATAATCTGCTATCTTGGGCACCTTGTGCATCACGGGTGGCGGTATCAAATTGATAGGCGGGTTGCTTCGTGGAGAACGTATAGATCGAAGCGGTCGGTGTTGCGAGGAGTGATTTGCCGGCACCTACTGCTTTTTTAGGGATCACGACATTGGATCACAATTCCGTTGGCGGGATTATTATTGAGTTACGTTTATTGGCGATTACAAGTGTTGTATTTATTATTCAATTTTATAATTATATTTACTATTAATACTTATTTTATTTAATTGCGGATATAGTAGTTTATACATGACACCGGAATTAATATTTCATTCGTTGTGCTTGTCTTGATTGATACCTAACCTGATGTAACAAATACTTTTTGAAATAAGTATTCGTTACTTGCTACTACTACTATTTGGAAGCAACGAATACAAAGTAACGAATTGATACTATTTGCACATCCCTAACACAAAGGTCCCTGGTTCACATCCAGGTTGTAGCTGTAATTTTTAATTTATTTAAAATTTGCATCCCGCCTGTACCTATATTACCTGTATACATTGTAATATTATTTGTTTTCAATATTTCCCCCTTTCCTTACGAATGAACCTATAATTTAGTCATATATTTCCCTGCTGCGTCACGAGTAGGTAGTTGAAGACATGATAGAGCATCATACTTATCATACTATAATAAAAAGAACGAAATATGGTCAAAACTTGACGTCCTCCAGGAAGTAGTTACGACGTAATGTTCAAATAAGGTTATTATATGTTCGAGTAATTGCGTAAAAATCTCGAAGACCCGAATTGCTCAATGTTTGTAGTTTCAAGTATGGTTTCCAGACGCCGAGTTTGCACAAAGTGCTTGTGCATATATCGTCGTTTGGTAACCTAATTAACGGTAATGACATAAAGAGTCCCAGAGCGGTGTAGTCTAGGACAAAAAGAATGTTATTGTGACTCAAAAGGAAAAAGACTCATAGGGAAAGGGTGAATCAGCCGGGAAGAACGGTTTTATAGATATAGATATTAGAAATGGCGCCATTTCTGAGCGACTATAACGTCTCTTCACTTTTTATCTCCATGGCTTCAAGCAATAACATTGATTTCCAAACCACCATCTTGCCCCTAGTTGCAATAATGCGTTGAACATGTCCGCACCAAATACGTGGCGTATACCTTAAGTTAATTAGTTCTGAACTGCGCTATTAGATTGTTTTATAGCAGAATAATCCACACTTCAGCGCCAATTTATTATTTTATATGGTATACAGTTTAAGTGAAATTCAATATTTAACTACTGATTACACTTTATAGCAGGCTGCGTGATACAATTATTTGTTTTTATGGCACCGTGTATTCTTTATCTTGTGTAAGGTATTGTGCAAGTTCGTTCCGTTGGTTTGTTATTTACCTCTTATTTAGCAGGTTGATATTATTCCACGTCTGTTTACGGATAATATTTGGGACAACCACAATGGTATCCAAATCACAAGCGTAAAGTGTGTAAACTGTAATTGTTAGTGGATAATTGCTCAACTTGTTCTCTACGAATTTTACGTGAGGTAATAAATTTAGACCTGTTTATCTCGGCTTCGCGATAATCGTAGGTAATATATTACGTAGTTATAGCTAGTGAATGTTTTCACATGAGTAAAATACCTTTTTGTTAAGAATTTGATAATGCTATTTAATCTATGTAATAACATATGTAGATAAAGTTAATAATTAACGAGTTTTATGTAAGAAACCATAAAAATTTATTCCAAGATGGCGTCGTTAGCTGAGCATGAATTTTTCAGAACTTTTCAACAGTTTTAATATTAAGGTGAAACAAACAACCAACTTTTCAAAACGTTTCAAAACTTTCCATTTTTATTATTTACATACCGAAAATACAGCTTTGTTGGACTAGTTTATTTATGTAATTTCAAAATCTGTTTTTTTTTTGTATCGGTCTTTATTCCATTCACAATGGAATTGTACAACATTTAATTTATGCGATGTGCATAGAGGAGAACATATAATATAGTACAATAGAACGAGGAATTTAATGATTATTGTAAGATGGATCACAAAAAGTCCAGCAATCCAAAATAATTATTCCAAACTGATTCCATTCTTTTCCTGATGAATATTTAACTCGTCCATAAAGAGAGCAACTCCATGACAGTGATAAAAACTGTACTGTCTACGGATAGCTCTCTTTATTTTCGAATTGGTGCATCTGGTTTAATCTTGGCTCGCCTCTCTTCTTCTTTCTAAAAAGTTATTCATACATTTTTGACATACCCACGTATTTCTCTACAAGAAAATACTGAATATACAATACATTTTAACAATTAAGCAAAAACTCGACATATTTGAATGGTGGTTATTTTAAATCGCATAGGGACAGCACATGTTTTGTTTCCAATATCAATTTCGTATTAAGAAAATAGTCCAATCATTTTAGACATAAAAACAACCGATCTAAAAGAGTTGCAGTTACTAGAATTTTTCAATACACTTTCTTTACGGTGGTTTAGTGCTATTGAGGGAAACTACATATGTAAACAAACGTATCTTTATCTTTCTCCGCGCTCTTTGCGTTGAATAGAACCTTTTTTTGGAGAGAATTTCATAAAGTACTTTTATAACAATCCCCATTGACTTTCGCGCCAACTTTGACAGTACGCAATGCCGGTACGATACGATGGGGACTTTACACGCGTTTCAACAACAGAAAGGTGTATTAAAAACTTCAGCTAACATTAATTTTTCTCGCAGTTAAAACTTAAAATTACTGTGCTAAAACAAAAATATTTTAAAATATTGCTGTTTGAATTATCTGATGGTTCTTCAGTAGAAATATCATAAAACCATAGCATAGTACGGTTAGCAAAAAGAATTTGTTATGCTGTTAAAGATATCAAAAACTGGCAGATCTTTTAAGAAGCGTTTTCATTGGAACATATTTATTTAAGAGGTTTTTTTATCTAACTTTTGGTTGATATAACTCGGAAACAAAACAGAATTGGATTAGAAAATAATGATATTCTGTAAAAGAGATTATAATTTTTAACACTAGTTATAAATCATCTATCCACACATTATTGTCCGAAAGAATATCAGAAGACAGTCACAAGACTTCTACAGTTTATGTAACTTACTTATATATACTAATAAGAATTAGAAATAAGAAATAATAATAAATTCCTTTCGGTAATATATTGAATGTACGGGTGCACCGAGAAACTATTATATACGAAAGTTGATAGGAGGGGAACAGATATTAGTACCAACTTTTGAACCACATATGATAGCTCATTTACAACCAAATACGGTTGGTTTAAACTTTATTATATTTAACATCACTAACAAGATTTCAGTGATGTAATCTTATGTTAACTCTGTTCAGTAATATTAAATAAAAAAATTTTAAAAATAAATCTGGTTTTAAAATCTATACGTATCTCATGACACACGTGATGAATCTTTCGTAGAAACTACTCGATGCTTGTCAACTTCTTCGGTGCATGCGTACTTTCAATGAGATTCGGCAATATCAATTTAAATGGCTCACCCAGTTAGTAATTTGAATTAAGGCAAGGATTAAGCGTAAGACACATCGTGCTTAAATATCGAAATAGAAGTATATGAAATAAACGTGACTTACCAGTATGGAAACCTGCTAGGGACTAGAAATTAACACCTTATGTTGCCATTATGTAAGGTCTGAAATCTAAAAAGGCGTCTACGGATAATCCCAACAATGATAAGCAGTAGATAACAGGAGCACATGTACCGTCTGAATGAATTACCTGTGCCGTCTCTGTATTATTTCAACCAGAAACTGCTGTACGCAATCGCAAACATATTTGTTTAAATACATTTTATTGCACCATTGTCTACGAGAGAGACCGTCATGTTGTAACCAACAAATAATAAAGTGAACTAAATACATCAGTGTGTATACAAAGATTACACAAATACTAAGTGTGCGCTATGTGTGTTTCTGCGTACAGTTTTCTTCTTATATCTTATCTCGCTGCAAATATTTTTTCACTGTAATTTATTATTAAACGGCATTGTTTGCACGATTATGTAATGCCGCTACAAATTAGGTTGTAAGAAACCTGCATCGGTAACAATGGGAGTAACTAAATGGTGGCCAGTAATATTCTGAGCAATATATCATTGTTCACTTCAAATGTTTTAAAACACAATTAATTGCCACGTCGGACAGTGTATGCATAACATTACACTAATTCTGCAAAAGTTCTACTCAATTATTACAATGTACTAGTCAAAATTTGTAAGCTGCGTGAAAAAAAGACAAATGGGGTTATATTATTGTGAATTATTAATTTCACCATATAGTATGAGATATACTTATGACAGACTGCTTGTTATTTAAAAAAAATATCCTCATACACGGCGTTTTTTTGCATGATTCAGTGAGGTCTAAATGTCTAAAACGCGATTTTGGAAATATGCGAACAAATTTACGATATCGCGAAATTTGTGATATGGAGCTGAATAGGCTAGGTCGCATGTAAACAAACAAACATTCAAAGCGATTTGCATTGACTTGTGTAGTGCTATTGTTGACTTCAGATCAGTGAAATTAGCAGAACTAAATATGAACCGAGTGGGTGTGTCTTTCAAATCTCTATCCAAATAACAGCGTTTAATTTCGTTTTATTTATAGAGATCGCGAAATCACTGTGTATCGTGTGGAATTCAGACTGTGGACAATATTAAATAAAATGAAGACTTGTCCAGATATTCCAAAGACGTCAGCTTTTGTCACTTTATAACCTGATTAAGCAAATTAATTTCAACTGAATACGATTATATCACAAAGCCGGAGCCATGCCAGAGCTTTGTCGTCCGAAGGAGCGTGGCTGAATGTAGATATCAGCTCCAGAAATTGTTGCGCAACGACGAGCACGTAACGAGCATAATAAAGTGAAAAAAATGTGTAGAAAATCATAAAGGAAAAAGGAAGAATGACGTTAGATGTCTCGGCTAAATTTTAGAACCACTAGTGATATTAATACTGATAGCGATAATGATTTATTTTTTAATGCGGTTGACGATGATGATTGATGAATTATTGTTATTAAATATGAATTATTATATGAAATTAAAAAAATCATTATAATTTTAACCATAAGAGATTTATTCGGGTTATTAAATACCTATAACCTCAAAATGATTTGATTTGAGCGCATAATTTTCTGATAACATTTCAGGTACTTTTTTTCCAGCGTGAACCTGGCGTATGGTTTTATTCCTCCTGGTTATTAAATGAACTATAGACGTGCTGGTTGCTCACGGTCAAGTCAATGACTGACTATGGCAATGACTAATTATAGCGTGGTTATTGGGTTTATAATTGGTTAGTCGTTGCCCCAAGTGAATAAAAAGTAGTAAATACTTTACTAGTATTTTCTCGTCGTTGAAATAAATCCTAATGTTCTAGTGCAAAAAATGTGTATTTTCTAGATATTAGGAATGACGCACTTATTATACGTAAATACTCATTAGACCATCGGAATAACATCATTTTGTCAAATGTGGTTAAAATAATGTGAAAAAAAGAAAACTTCAACTACTAAACCTAGAGTATTTAAGGGAACTTATGAGTAAACTTATATCGTAAAAAATAGACATGCGGATGCCAATACGACAAACGAAGTTTGTTTAGATTTGAGGCTAAAAGTGTAAAGTGCTTTGTCTGAGGTTAATGAAACGTAAAGTGGAGCATATAAAAGTGACAAACATTTGCAATTTTTCTTCGTTACATGAGTTGACCTTGATAGTTTGTCGAACCTGTAGCGGTAAAAAAAAACTTAGGACGCGCGAAGCGTGCTTTTTAACGCACGGTGCCGCTGTACCGCAATTGCGATGTCAGATACATGGATATAGATGGGGAACAAATAAGAGAGGGGCTTGTAGTTTACTGAAGACCAGAAGCTTGAGTTGCGCTGTGAAGTAACTCAACATCTTCCAGCGGACAAGGATGTCCTCGCCATACAACCTGTCAAATAAACCCCAACAAATCCAACACCTCATTCTTTCTATTCACTTCCAATTCAACCTTGCACACAACATCCACACCTCTCGCTTTCGTCTACAATCCTCAAACTGTCTTCCACACAACCATTAACCGAACTACGGCTACAACCTTCTGCTCCAGTATCCCAAACCCATAATCCTACAATGTCACCAAATTATTTGTGAAATGAACCTCTTGTGAGTCATAAATCAGTATATGGATGTATCTAATATCAATAAGTAGGTATATTTTTCCCACAAAATAAGTAAAAATTACTTGTTTTCTCCATACACATCAATTTCTGGTCGCGGCTGAATACGTACCGACGTTAAGGTGGTTTGTAAAATTTTTGCCCTGCAAGCCATCGACTAGTCGACAAAAGTTCAGAATGAGTTAGAGCTATTCAAACGAAATAGGGGACGCGTAGATACTCTAAATAGTACACGTCGGCTACTACAAAATGGAACAGATGAGGGCGTGCATATGTGTCAAAGTGGGGGACATGTCTGTCGACATGCCGAGGTATACGGACCTCGGCGTTCCCAGCCTTACCACGCTGGTACGGTTCATAATCCGTTTCTTACAAATTACGCAATCTTTACTTATGCCATGAACCAAATAAATGATTGATACAAATTATGGATACCTAATTTTATTATCTAGTTATTTTGACGTCGAATAACTGTTGAACTACTTTGATTTGATTATTTCTTCGGTATCTAGTGAGAATGAACCTCATCAAGAGTGTCACTTGCTTTTATTCCTTATTTTCATTTACCTTCACATCTTTTTGCATGGTAACAGTCGAAATGAAAACAATAATAGCGCTTTGCCTTCTTTTATAGCACCTATAAACATATTTTGGTTGTCGGCATTCGTATTTCACGGTAACATACATTTTTTGCGTGTTAGGATAGTAGGTGCGCATTTAGACGTAAGGTCCACATTTTTTTTAGTCACAGTTTCGGCTCTACGAATGACGAAACACCTCGAGCCGCCAAAGTCAACCATTGTTGCTTTTAGAACCGTCGGTCTCCTTTTGTCGGATTCCTTATATCGACAAACCAAGACAAACCTATTTATCAATTTTTGACAAAATAAGTAATAATATATATTTTTATTCATGTAAATCGGTGAGGATTGAATTTTGTGAATTCATCCCAATAAAAGGATGAAGATAGAAGAATGTCCCCTATCCACAGTTATTTCTATTCACTTTCTTTTTATTGTTGAATTACGATATTTAAAAGAACCAATTCGTCAAAAATTATGTTGTGGATAATAAAACACAATACCTGTCGAAATATCAAATTCCGCTAATACAATTTCAGGTACATTTTAATTATTAAACACTAACTTATCAATACCTAAAAAATATTGAAGATATGAATAGGGAACCCCAGTCTGCAATGATAGAGAGTGTTTTATTTGACAAAAATTAGTAAAATCAAACAGTTAAATAAAAATAATATGATTCCATTTAAAATAACGAAGTTGATATCAACTTCCGGTAGAGCGGAAGTGAGAGTCAATTCGAGAGTATTCTTTTTCAAAAGTTCGGATCGAGTAAACCCCGATTCCAGCCTTTCAAACATATAGAAATAGTGGTACATCAAAGACTTCTAATGGAACAGTTCCGTGAGACTTCTAGTATATAAGAGTTTAGAGTTTTTGAAAATATTGACTTTCTTTTTACATTTGGAGGTAGTAATTATGATTACCATATACTCAACACGTTGTGGGCTTTCCAAAAATGTATCGTTTAATAAAATCGATTAAAAAAAGTTTTAGAGAAATGTTAACGAGAACCCGTCAAGAGAAGCCGATCTAATGTCAGAAGTGTTGTTTGTACCTTTGCGGCGCCACTTTTTCATCCGCTTACTAGTTAGTGCGGCCGACATAGTCAGCGGCAGCGGTGAACAAATCTCCCCCCCGTCGAAATATGTATAACACCGAGTACGAGTCATTCTATTGAGATCCGATTCTATTTATAGAAAACCGCCACAACAATGTGGGTGTCTCCAGCCAAATAGAGGCGGTCCTAGTTAGTACACCGGAATAGATAGCAGCACCTTACCACTGCTGATTTGTACCAAAACATGCCTGTTCTTCGTACATAATTTCTCGTGACTGCATGCAAATTAACGTCTGATTATTTTTTTACCGATGGACAAAACACTGGTCTAGATAATGACATCGAAGTTTGATCAGAACTCGCTTCCATTTTCCCGCTTTAAGTTAGACAAAATAGGGGACTTTTAGCGTTTTTTTTTTCTATATGAATTCAATAAAAATATTTTTTTTGCTCTTGATAGCACCTGTATCATCTCCATGTCTATACTATATCCAAATTTCATGATCATTAGTCAGAGCGTTCCCGGGACGTTTGAGTTGAAAAATGCACTAATTTTTAGCGCTGTACAAGCCTCCTTAATTGACGGTATAGTGTGCGCTGACTTTTGCGCTTACCGCGTCGTAAAGCGCGCGGCCGTTGCCTAGTAACCTCGACGAAACCGAATGCCTAAAGGTGGCTACACACCTAACTGCAAACTTGACAAGCATGCATGATCAATCGATTTCTACAAATATGCTGAAGCGTCTGTAAGATAATTTTCCGCAAGCATTTTAATTGTACAAGCCGCTTGACGATGGATAAATTTAAATCATGCAAGCTTGTTGTACAATAGCGCTTGCACAAGTGAAACGGAACGTGTGTACCATGAACTTGCACAAACAAACATCAGTCGTGAGTGAGCTCTACAAGTATCCTCATGTCTAGCGATCTGAAGAAGGTTAACCGAGAATTATTGGAAGAGTTTATTCGTGCATAGCAAAATCAGCCGTGTCTTTGGCGAATTAAATCACCACTATCATAATAGGGCGAAGTACGATGCAGCATATAAGATCTTATTAAGTAAATATAGATTAATTGATAAAGATGCAGTGGTTAAGAAGAAAAATGCCTTCAGGACTAATTGTAGAAGAGGAAAGAAAAAAAGATGCATCTCTCCACTCTGGCTGAGGTACAGATGAAATATATGAACCTTCACTGTGGTTGTTTGTCTTATTGGGAGATCAAGAGACTCCGGTGAGTTCATCGTCCAACCACTCTTTACACCAAACATTACGTTTCTTCTTTCGCGTTTTCCTCTTCTGGATGAGGCAAAAAGCAGCCAATGCCAGCGCATCGTCGTCCGACATAGTCCAAGCCCAAACTGGCGATTGTTAAAGCACACTTGTATCGTGTGGTGTCGAAGGGAAATTTTACGTGCTTGTGCAAAAAGATTGATCATGCATTGTCAAGTTGGCAGTTACGTCTGTATACTGTGTATCCACCTTAAGCTAAGAGAAATCGAATTTTGAGCGACAAATTGGCACGGCGCTCATTGTGGCATCTCCACGTCGCCTTTGCTTGGCTAATAAGGCCAACTTTTGAGAAAGACCTATTCGCAGTGTACTCACTCCAACGGGAATTCATGCGACCGCGACGGTATCGCCTTACGTCAGTTTTTCGCGAAAAAAAGAATAGAAATTGCGCTATATCGACGATCCGACAGCACAGCAGCAAAATTTAATTCGGATGTAACCGATTCCGTTTACAGTTCTCACAAAGTTGTACACGAAATAGAAAAAGAAATCCGCGCGAACGGCGACGCTTTAGGCCGCGAACAGACATCGAGCGTATAGCGGAGCGGAAACCGCAGCGTTGAAGGTTCCGACACGCTCAAACATACAAAAAAATGGGTTTAAAACAAACATTTTACGCCACGCTTTCCGCTGCGCTATATGCTCGCTGTCTGTTCACGCCCTTAGGCTTTTAGTATCATAAGATTTGTATAATCGATCAACGATTTCACCTGCATTGTAAGCTATAAATAAAAAACAAACCGCTTTGTTACGTTTGAAACTAAAAGGATGCTTAATTGGTATACAAAGTCTTACTTTAAAGTTTAAGCTACATTAACTGGTAATGTCCCTTAACTTAACTTAAGTTGTTTAATGGCCTCTTTAATTTAATGTAGCTTAAAGGTAACCTTAGAATAAATATTTCAAACCAAACAGTCACTCTACGGAGTTGAAGACGTAGGTCGTTTAAGATTCTCTGCTTACTATGACAATTAAATTTAAAAAATATATAGCTTTTTTAAGTTTAACTATATACACGCTGACGACAGTCATGTATATTTGCAGCGAGTCACGATGTCGTGTTTTCTTGTTGCACCCCGATAGCCTGGATGTTCGAGCATTATGGGCCTAACCCGAAAGCATTATGGGCCTAACCTGTCCGATCGAAATTGTTGTATGTGTATGTTAAGTGTCCACCGGTAGGATTAGTTTCGCACAATTATGTGGTCGAATGTAGACGAAGCTGCCCTATCATTTATGAACTATACCTTTTGAACTTCAAATTGAGATTGAACAATTTCAAATTGGGAAGAAACAATTTCAAAATGAAATAAACAATTTTAAGGTTGGGAATAAGCAATGTCAAATTCAGAATAAGCAATTTCAAATTGAGAATAAACACAATCAATTTGGTACTAAGCAAATTCAATTTGGCACTAAGCATTTCAGATTGAGAAAAACGAAAATGGCAATTGCATGGTTGTGACAGATTTAATTGTCAGTTGTTGTTGGTGTTAGTTTTTGAAGTATTATAATATAAAAATAATGCCGTATATCAAGTAAGTGGATACTGACAATGTAGAAAACAGATTTGTGCGTTAAATAATAATAACGGAGATTGGAGAGTTCTGGGAAATACATTGAATGTCAAGAAACCTATGGGTAAAGAATCAATCACCGGGAGAAGAGTTTAAAAAGTTCAAGTGTTCACTTAGTTTAGTATTTTGATAGTTTATATCATTTCCTGATGAAGCATTCGATTAAGGCAAAATATTGAAGAAAAAAAACTAAGAGAAACCTAAATAAGTTTTTTATTATTGCCGATTTCCCAATATTTATTAAAACCAGAGATATTAAATTACCGCGGTAACTTAAGCACTCCTTAAGTGTAATGTTAATCTTATGGGGTAAATTACGCTG